>CANJKZ010000088.1:0-600000 GCA_947471745.1 Closterium sp. Naga37s-1 | reverse complement strand
TCGAGGTGGCCAGCGTCAGCAGCTGCAACGTCGGAGCGAGACCCAGTCGCCCTAGCAGCTTCGTGAGTGGTTTTTGCGTGGGGCGTCTGGGGGTAGTTGCCCCCTGACTTGCGTGAGCGGTAGTTGCTGGTCAGACTTGCGGGCGGCTTCACACTCAGCACCACTGCTTCTCCCGCCTTGACGACGCTTGGCGTGCTGAGTTTGGTGACGATGTCGAGCTCCCTCGCTGGGCAGATCTGCTTAGGTCTAGGATTGCTATCTTTGACCTAGACTTTGATGCTACTCTTTCTGCTATGTATGCTTTGTCTGTTAGTGCTGAGGGTGACTGTTACCGGTGTGTGCCGCCTGATCCAGGTATAGCTGCTGCTGCTGTAGGTGCTAGTGAGTTTGGTACTCTCCCTGGCACTGCGCCTGCTCAGGCCTTGCACACCTTCACGCTGGACTCAGGCGCCTCTGCTTGTTTCTTTCGTGACAGCACCACTCTCACTCCTCTCTCTACACCGGTCCCGGTCCGACTGGCTGTCCCCTCTGGGGGCCTGGTCGTGGCCCGTTCCTCCACTGTCCTCCCGTGACCGGCGGTTCCGTCCGACTCACTGTCCGGTCTTCACCTCCCCTCATTCTCTGCGAACTTGGTGAGTACCGCTGCCCTCCAGGATGCGATGGTCACTACCACCACTCCTGGGGGTCAGCGTGTGTCGATCTGCACGTGCACACGAACGGGGCGTCACCTGGCCACATTCACTCGTCGGCCAGGGTCGAGTCTGTACACACTTGCTACCGAGCCTCCTCAGGTAGCTGCGTCTGCTCAGGTGTCCGCGTCAGGTCAGGTAGCCGCCTCTTGCTCGTGTCGCCTCCTGTCGCACCAGACTCTTCTGTGGCACCACCGCCTGGGTCACCCGTCCCTGCCACGCCTTCGTGGCATGCACTCTCGTCTTCTTGTCTCTGGTCTTCCCAGGTCTCTGCCTCCCCTGCCGCCCTCGCCTTCCCCGCCCTGCCTTCCTTGCGTTGAGGGGCGGCAGCGCGCCGCTCCTCACTCCTCGTTTCCCCCGACGACTGCTCCCCTGCAGACTCTCCACATGGACGTGTGGGGCCCAGCCCGCGTCAGTAGAGAGAGCCGCGAGCTCTACTTTCTGCTGGCCGTTGACGACTACACGCGGTACACCACGGTCTTCCCCTTGCGCAGCAAGGGTCAGGTCGTTGATGTCTTGATTCCTTGGATCCGCACGGTCCGTCTCCAGCTCCGCGAGCGTTTTGGCCAGGACCTTCCTGTCCTGTGTCTGCACTCTGACAGAGTGGTGAGTTCTCCTCCAACCTCTTGCGGGACTTTTGTCATGGGGAGGGCATTCTCCAGTCGTTCACACTTCCAGACTCCCCTAAGCAAAATGGGATTGCTGAGCGCCGCATTGGCTTAGTCATGGAGGTCGCTCGTACCTCCATGATCCATGCGGCTGCTCCCCATTTTCTGTGGCCGTTTGCGGTCCGGTACGCTGCGCATCAGCTCAACCTCTGGCCCCGTGTCTCCTTGCCGGAGACCTCACCCACACTGTGTTGGACGGGGGAGGTAGGCGATGCGTCGGTGTTCCGGGTCTGGGGATCTCGTGCCTTTGTTCGCGATACATCCGCGGACAAGCTCTCCCCCCGTGCTATCCCCTGCGTCCCTGACGCGCCTGGCTAGCAGTTTTACCACCCCACCTCGCGCCGTGTCTTCCCCTCTCAGGACGTCACGTTTGACGAGTCGGTTCCCTTTTACCGTCTCTTCCCCTACCGCTCTACCCCTCCCCTGCCCCCGCCGCTCTTCCTTGCTCCTGATCCCCCTCCGGTAGACCCCCTCCCGCCCCAGGGTCTTGCTCCCTCAGGTGTGTCTCAAGTAGACCCTCTCCCTGGTCCTGCGCCAGTTCAGGTAGCTGTCGGCTCAGGTGCTGCTCGAGGTGCTGCGTCTGGGGGTGCTGCGTCTGGGGGTGCGGAGCCGGGGGGTGCGGAGTTTGAGGATGCTGAGATTGGGGGTGCTGAGCCTGGGGGTGTTGAGACTGGGGGTGGTGAGCTTGGGGGTGCTGAGCCTGAGGGTGTTGAGCCTGGGGGTGCAGCGTCGGAAGGTGCGTAGTCTGGCGGTTCTGCTTGTGCTTCGCCGAGACTGTCTCCGTAGCAGCTGCGTGATGGGTTTGTTCGGCGCGCGCACCTTCGGAGTGGAGCTACCAGAGCTGGAGGTGTTGGAGCTGCTTGAGCTGGAGGTGCTGGAGTTGCTGCTAGAGCTGGTGTTACTGGAGGTACTGCGACCACTGGTCCTGGAGGTGCTCGTACCCGGGGTACTAGAGCTGCCGGGACTGGTGGTGTTGAGGGTGCTGGAGGTGGAGACCCTACGGAGTCTAGAGCTACTGGTGCTGGCGGCTCTAGCGCTGGTGGCGCTGGTGCTGGAGGAGCTGGAGTTGGAGGCACTGGCACAGGAGGCGCTGGAGTTGGAGGCCCTAGTGTTGGAGGTGCTGGAGCTGGAGGAGCTGGAGCTGTTGACCCTTGTGGCACTGTGCGGCCGCGACCGTACTTCGTTCCCCTGCTTCAGCTGGTTCTTGGTACTCCGTCTTCTACTAGCCTTACTCTTCCCCTCCTGTGTCCCCCGCTTGACCAGTCACAGCCGCCGTTTCAGCCGGCCTCTCCACTGCCTGCTCCTTCTCCTTACACTGAGCAGTCCGGCGGTCTTACAGAGCGTCGTGAGCCTGCGTCTCGTCCTGTCTCGCCTGTTCACACTGATCGTCGTGTTCCTTGTTCGCGTCCTCCTCCTGTCCCTTGCACGCGCACTATGACCCTTCGTCCTTCCTCTGTTCCCCTGCGTGTTCCTCTGCCTGCTCCTCCTGAGTCCTCTCTTCCTGCCGTCCCTGACCCTGAGTCTGACCGCGCTCGTGCTGCCCGTCCCACTATTTCTCGTCGCCTTGCCACTGCTGTCACGGACCCTTCGTGTGAGTGTGCTGCTGCGTCTGCTCTCGTTGCTGAGCTGCTTGACTTGGCTGCGGCCTACCGTCTAGACTACGCCACTATTCTAGTTGCTGAGTCTACGTCTGCCAGTCCTCCGTCCGTCAGGGGTGAGTGTGCTCTTGGCACGGACGTCCTTGAGGACAGGCAGGAGGACTTCGAGTGTCTTGCAGCTGATGTACCTCGTTTTGCTTCCATGCTGCTTGCCCCTGAGGGAGACCCGGATGCTCCAGACATCCCGACCCCGCACTCTTACGTAGAGGCGATTACGGGTCCTTACTCCTCTCAGTGGCAGGCAGCCATGGATGCCGAGATGGCATCCTGGAAGTCCACAGGCACCTACGTCGACGAAGTTCCCCCACCTGGGGCGAACATAGTCGATGCCATGTGGATCTTCATGGTGAAGCGGCCGCCGGGTTCTCCGTCTGCCTTCAAGGCGCGTTACGTTGCTCGAGGCTTCAGACAGCGACAGGGAGTTGACTACTTCCAGACCTTCTCCCCCACCCCGAAGAAGACTACACTTCGGGTGTTGCTGCACGCCGCTGTTCAGCGTGACTACGAGTTGCACTCTCTGGACTTCAGCACAGCTTTTCTGCAGGGCAGCCTGCACGAGGAGATCTGGCTGCGCCGCCCACCTGGTTTCACTGAGTCTTTTCCTACAAGTACTCAGTGGAGTCTTCGGTGGCCAGTCTACGGTCTCCGCCAGGCACCTCGCGAGTGGCACGACACACTGAGGACTACACTTGCGGCTCTTAGGTTTGCTCCTGCTACTGCTGACCCGTCGCTGTTTCTACCCACCAACACCTCGCTGCCGCCATTCTACGTCCTCGTCTACGTCTACGACCTCGTCTTTGCCACTGCTGACACTGAGGCACTAACCCTCGTGAAGTCGGGGCTGCAGAAGAGACACACTTGCACTGACCTGGGTGGACTGCGCAGCTATCTTGGCTTGCAGATCACCCGGGACAGAGCTCGGCGCACCATTACCCTGACTCAGTCACACATGGTGCAGCAGGTCCTTCAGCGCTTCGGCTTCCAGTTCTCCTCGCCACAGCCCACTCCTCTTTCTACCGGCCACTCGCTCTCAGCTCCACCTTCAGACGAGTCCGTAGAGCCGAGTGGTCCGTAACCAGAGCTTCTGGGTTGCCTCATGTACCTGATGACTTGCACTCGACCTGACCTCGCGTACCCTCTCAGCCTTCTGGCTCGCCACGTGGCTCCTGGTAAGCACCAAAAGGTGCACAGGGATGCTGCGAAGAGGGTGCTGCACTACTTGTGCAGTACGTCAGGCATGGGGCTCGTGCTTGGAGGACGGGGTCCAGTTGTCCTCACCGGTCACGCGGTTGCTTCCTGGGTTGACGACTCAGCTACGCAGCGGTCGTCACAGGGTTACACCTTCAGCTTTGGCTCTGACTCTGTTTCTTGGCGGTCTACTCGCTTGTCTTCGGTTCTCAGCTCCAGTTGTGAGGCTGAGATCTATGCTGGGGCCATGGCTGCACAGGAGCTACGCTGGCTCACCTACCTGCTGACTGACTTGGGGGAGCAACCTCGTTCGCCTCCAGTTCTGTACGTCAACAATAAGGCCATGATTGCCTTGTGTTAGGAGCACAGACTGGAGCACAGAACGAAGCACATTGCTCTGCGATACTTCCTTGCTCGAGAGTTGCAGCAGCGTGGCCAGCTTCGTCTTGCGTACGTGGCCACTAGGGCCAACATTGCTGATATATTCACCAAGGCACTTCCGCCTGGTGATCATCAGCGCTTCTCTACTGTGTTAGGCCTTGTGCCTACTTTGCCTCACTTGCTTACTGCGTGACTTTGCTTGTACTGTGATCTATATATATGCCTGCATGCTTGCACTTGCTAGGATATGATCACTGTAATGTTTGTTCTCTTTTATACAACTGTGCATGTGAACTGGCCTTGTGGCCCTTTGCTTGTGCTCGGACTGTGTGGTGACTTTGTGATCCACCCTGAGCTTGCTTTGCTTTTCTTGACTGGTCTTGTGACCGCTTGTTCTCCCCCACTTTGCCTATGGGGGTGTGTCAGAACATTATAGCTTTTTCCTTTGTGTAGGCTATAGTGGGGTAGCCCATAAGGGGTACAATTCAATAAGGGTTAGTACTTGTACCGAACTCTTTGCTAGTTCATTCATTCTCGTTCACAACATTTCAACAACTCAGATGTGGGAAGTCCTTCCATCGGAACACGATGATAGAGGTATTCGCCGCTGGTGACCGAGATCAGCTGTGGTCCTTGTTGTGGTGGCGGCGCTTCCTCCGTATGTTCGGGAAGTTCCGCTGTCTTACTGAAGAACTCGTAGGCCACTTCTTCTTCTTCTAATTCTTGCACGTGTTCTGGTGTGTCAAGAGCGTATTGGTCCGGAAGAGGGGGTCCACCCCAGCTGGTACCGCGGGTTGCCCAGTAAGGATCAATAGCCTCAACATCCGTAGGAGGGAGTCCTGGAGCTTCAGGGTAGGCGGTAGTTGGCCGTCCCCAGCACACTCCGCCAGTAGCGCTGATTTCTCCCAGCCGCCGCCGATCGTGGCCGCTTCTTCGAATGTAAGGATTTCTCCCCACGGGCTGACTGTGTTATAGTCACAATAGGCTTGAATGTGCCTAAAACGAAAGATAGAGAGCACAGACGGATTTCTACACAGCGGCTTCAAACATTGATAGCGTTCTTCTCACAGCTGCAGATGACTTGATTCAAATTGGATCTGGAGCGTCTTCACGTTGTCTACAATAAGCAATTTAGATTGCACGATTTGATAAAGAATTGACGACACAGCGTCGGTTTGAACGAACGGTACTATGGCAGCCTCTATAGTCTTAGAACACAAGATAGGAAGAGTTACGAGTTGGGAATGACTCCCAGCTCCTACAAACCCCAAGAGCCGAGGTACAGTGATGTGGAACAGTGCCACACTGTCCCCAACCACGAAGGGTCTCGAAACTACCCTCCACAAGGGCCTACACCAAGAGAAATGTTACACTACACAAAGTAATGCAACTATTCTCACTATCTTAAAGTTTACCCTTTTGGAGAGCTTCGAAATCACTTGATTCTTGAAACCAAGGCTCTGGTTCTTCAAGGTAAATTCTTCCTTGAGTTCTTGGAAGTCTGCTAAGCACACCTGCGACACGCCGAACGTTCCACACACGACAAAATAGAAAACCGCACACGACACGCAAACAACGACGTCGCACGCAACTAGCGATAACTCGCTATTGACTCGACACACACATTCAAAATCATGCCTCATCATTCACACACTATTGTAAGCATGAAATATATATTATTTCATGCCCTCATACCATTCCATGCACACACGCATGCACGCACATGGACAACAAGCCGAATGCAAACCGTAGGGTTGCACCAACAGACTGCGGGACCGGGATCTCCCCAACCGGTTCTAGTCGCTGAGGTTGTGCGTTCTTCGTTGTCTTGTGCAGCGGGTGCTCACTTGCTACTGTCTGCTTCCTCTTCCATTGTTGCAGGTCCAGCATCGCCTGGATTGGAGGTTGAGGTGGTTGGGATGGCGCGCAGTCGTAGAAGACCATCAGAAGCGGGTCGTTCGAGATCCATCTCGTCGGTGTTATAGTCACAATAGGCTTGAATGTGCGTATAATGAAAGATAGAGTGCACAGTCGAATTTCTGCACAGCGGCTTCAAACGTTGATAGAGTTCTTTTCACAGCTATAAATTGGATCTGGAGCGTCTTGATATCACCTATAATAGGCAATTTACATCACACGATTTTATCAAGTATTGATGACGCAACGTTGGTTTGAACGAACGGCACTATGGCAGCCACTATAGACTTAGAACACAAATTAGGAAGAGTTACGAGTTGGGAATGACTCCCAGCCTCTACAAACCCCAAGAGCCGAGTTACAGTGATGTGGAACAGTGTCACACTGTCACTAACTATGAGGGGTCTCAAAACTACCCTCCACAAGGCCCTACACCAAGAGAAATGTTACACTACACATTGTAATGTAACTATTGTCACTATCTTGAAGTTTACCCTTTTGGATAGGTTGGAAATCACTTGAATCTTGAAACCAAGGCTCTGGTTCTTCAAGATAAATTCTTCCTTGAGTTCTTGGAAGTCTACTGCGCACACCTGCGACACGCCGAACGTTCCACACACGACAAAATAGAAAACCGCACACGACACGCAAACGACGACGTGACACGCGACTAGCGATAACTCGCTATTGACTCGACACACACATTCAAAATCATGCCTCATCATTCACACACGATTGTAAGCATGAAATATATATTATTTCATGCCCTCATACCATTCCATGCACACACGCATGCACGCACACGGACAACATGCCGAATGCAAACCGTAGGGTTGCACCAACAAATTCCCCCTCAGATTGTTGGCCTTAGGATCTGGTTCTCTCAGTTCAGAGCCATCCCAGCCAGCTTGCAACACTTCCAATGCTGCTGCTCCACCAGCCTCTTGGTCATCATGTCAGCTGGCTGCCCTGTCGTCCTCACGTAGTGCAACTCAACTTCACCCGCGGCCACCATGTTCCTCGACCAATGCCATTTCACCCTCATGGGCTTTGTGAGGCCATGCAACACAGGGTTCTTAGCAAGAGAAATGGCACCCTGGCTGTCACAGTAGAGTGGGGTAGGTCCTTGCTGCTCCTCCCCCAATTCAGCCAACAAACGCCACTGCCACACAATCTCCCGTACGGCATGGAAGAGTGCCATGTACTCGGACTCCACCGTGCTCCTTGCTTGGTCCACCTGCTTCTTGCTCTCCCAAGCATTTGGGCCTCCACCAACACAGCAAATGAAGCCTCACACACTTGTCATGTCCTCCTGTTCTGATGCATAAGATGCATCGGAGAAGGCTGTGAGGAACAAACGCACGGGTTCAACACCATCCACACCCTTTTGGCACCTTTGTGCCGCCACTGAATATTGCAGCCCAACCGTCGCTGTTTGGCCAAGATACTTGGCCACCCTCATTCCAACTGCTACCTGCTCCTCATTGGGGCATTGAACAACCCTAGCCAGCTGCCCAGTAGCAAAGGCAACGTCTGGTCGGGTGTTTACCACCGCGCACATGAGGCTGCCCACCAACGAGTGAAAACAGCGCCTCTCCTCTTCGCCAACACTCTCCTCCTCTGGTCCCTTCACACACTTAAACCCAGAAGGGAATGGAGTAGCCACATGGCCTTCAATCTGCCCAAAGTTGTCAGCCAAGGCCTCCAGGTACTTCCGTTGGTGCACACGCATACACCGTTTCTCCACATCTCGTTCGATGTGGATCCCGAGGTAGAAGCTCACGTCACCAAAGGCCTTGCACTTGGACTTGTCTTGAAGCTTCAGCATCACCTCCTTCACAAGGTCAGAGGAGGGTGAGAAATTGAGGATGTCATCCACATAAACCACCATGAAACTCCTCTGCTCCCCCTCGCCAAGCATGAACAATGAATGATCGGCGGATGAGGGAGTGAACCCGATCTCCTCCGAGACTTCACGCAACTTCAAGTACCACTGCCCAGGGGCTTGCTTGAGCCCATAGAGCGCCTTATTCAGCTTCCACACTCTGCCACTACCATCATCAAACCCCTCTAGGACGTCGTTGAGGAATGCCGTTGTCACATCTATTTGTTTCACCACCCATCCTTTGATGGTAGCTCCCGCGAGTAGGGTTCGCAGCGTCGTCGGCTTCATCACAGGAGCAAATAATTCCTTGTAGTACCCCTTGGCCACAAGCCTAGACTTGTAGCGCTCGATTTAGCCGTCGGCGTCGGACTTGATTTTGAAGAGCCACTTGGACGTAATCACCTTACGCCCCTCCGGTAGCTCCACCAATTCCCACGTGCCGTTCTCCTCAATGCTCTTCAGCTCACTCTCCATTGCCTTCTTCCACTCCTCAGCATCACTACTCTCCAAGGCCTCCTTTAGAGTTTCTGGTTCCCCCGGCATCTCCACCGGAGAGAAGAACGCGAAGGCACACTCCTCGTACTCACTTTCCTCATCATCTCCAACCATCATTGCCGCTCCGGCCGAGGCTGACTTGGCTGGCTTTCTTAGCGCATCATAGGTCAGCCTATTAGGGGCTTGGATTCTCCTTTTGCCCCTTCCTTCCTCCTCAGCTGCAGGGACATGAAGGCTCTCATGGCGTTGCTGCGGGGTGACGCGAATCCTAGGAGCACTCGTTGCTCGAGATGGAAGTGTCGGTGCACGCTTGCTTGTTTGCTGCACCTCCTCCTCCTCTTCCTCTCCATTCTTGGCCTCCTCTCCACCATTCACAAGATGAGATTGCCTTGTGATGGTGCTACCGCTACTCAGCTCCAAAGGCAGCTCCACATGCTCCAAGCCGGAAGTCTTCACCTCCCTAAACCGCACGCCTATCTTCGCCTCATTCTCCGCCTTCCAATCCTTGTACATGAGGTTTTCCATGAATTTGCAGTCCCTGCTCACCACGAAATTCTTGGTGAATGGGTCCCAAAGAAGCCACCCCTTGCTGTTTTGAGCCATGCCCAAGTGCACAGCCCATATCGTTTTGGCACCAAGCTTGTTGTGCCGAAGATGCTTAGGCACGAGCGCCATGCACATGCACCCGAACACCCGAAGCATATCCACCTTTGGCTTCCTTCCAATCCACTCCACATAGGGCACCAATTTGTCTGCTCCCACATGATTCAAGGCTCTGTTCTTGGCCACACACGCACTCCGCACCGCATCAGGCCAAAAGTAAGCAGGTAACCCGGCTTCAATGAGCAACCCGCGTGCCGTCTCCGTGATTGTCCGGTTCGCTCGCTCGGCGATGCCATTCATTGCAGGGGAGTACGGCATGGTAAGGGAGTGCCTTATGCCATTATTCTTCAGCCACATAGAGAAATCCTTGCTCAGGAACTCTCCCCCTCGATCAGTGCGAATTGCTTTCACTAGCCGGTCTTGTTGCCGCTCCACCATCGGCAACCAGTCGGTCTTCACCGTTTCATCCACGTCGCTCTTCTTAGAGAGCACATACACCCAGGTCATGCGGGTGTAGACGTCCACAATGGTGAGGAAATACTCTGCTCCAGCAGCTCCAAGCTTCAAGGGGCCCACTACATCCATCACCACCTCATCAAGTGGCCCCTTAGCCATTGCCTCCGAGCTAGAGAACGGGAATCGGGAGAACTAGGCTTGCATGCATGTCGGGCAACCAAGTACCTCATTGGGCTCCCCCTTCACATGTATGCGAGGAACCATCTCTTCCTTCAGTAGCTGCTGCAAAATAGGCAGATCCACATGCCCCATGCGCCGATGCAAAGTCAACCAATCACACTCCCCCGTAGCCGAAGTCGGATTGGAGAAAGCTGCACTAGCAATAGTGCCCCACATGCTCTCTCCGTACTCCTCCTCCGCTGCTTACTCGGGGTTCTCCTCACCCTTTTGCTGCTCCTTGGTTGCTTCACCACTCTCCTTATGCTCACACTGCTTGCTGGACTCGTTTTCCTTGATGCCATCGTTAGCGTCGTCGCCGCTACCAGCCGCTTCACCCTTGGTGGTGACGCTTGCTCCCACTTGCCTCTCCTTAGGCATTGGGACCACAGGGATCTGCCACATCTCGTTGTAGACATCCTTGTCTTCGTGAAGTTCCCAAAGAATACGCTCGCCAAGCCTTGCGGTGTAGATCTTGGCTCCCTTTGAGCTCGTGTCCATGTCGGCCTTTTGCAATCGCTGCACGGAAATCAGGTTCGCAGTAAGGTTGGGCACCAAAAGAACCTTCTTGACGCCCACCATCTTCCCATCAGCACCCTTAAACATGGCCTTGCCCATGCCTTTCACCTCTGCTCGCTGCCCCAAAGCCGATGTCACATGCTTCACCGGTGACGGTTCAAGTTCGGTGAGCAAGTCCGCACGAGGTGTCATGCTTTAGGTATCGCCGCTATCAATCACCCAATAGTCCAGAGAGTGTAGGGTCACCTTTCCCACAGCTGCAGGCTCGTCAAAGCCTTCCACCTTCTCTGTTCCAGCCAATGATTGCGTTGAGATGAAGAAGAATTGACCCGGGAACAGATCGTCGCTCGAGTCGTTGTCGTTATCTCCACTCTTCATGTTTGCAGCTCCACCTCCGCGACTGACACGACCTCCACGGCCTCTTCCTCTCCCTCTCCCTGCTCCTCTACCCTCTTGGCCTTGAGCAGGAGTCCATCCATCAGGGAGTTTGTAGCAATTGCGCCACCTGTGTCAGCGCCAGCGCGGAGCGCAAGCGCCAGCGCCAACGCCAATGCCTGCACCCAGCGCCAGCGCCAGAGCCTACGCCTGCGCCACCGCCAGCGCTAGTGCCGGCAGCAGCTAACGCTGCCTCCCCCCCCCCCCCCCCCCCTTCCCTTTCGCAGCTTCTGCCGTTGAAGGGGGGGAGATGTGGGGTTGGCGGGTGTGACCGACCAGCAGCCCGTCCCTCCCTTCCCTCTTACTCTCTCCACTGCAGCGCTTGTTGCTGTGTGGAAGGGGGGGGGAGGAGAGAGGTGTAGGGGGGATGAGAGCGGTTAAGGGGGGACGACAGAGAGTGGCGGACGACGCAGCCACACATCTGTGACTGCCGCCCTCTGCTACAATGGTACCTCCAGCTGCAGCCCTTGTCGCCACTCTCTGCTGCTGTTGTGCGGCAGGTGCTGCCGTTGAGCCCTGCTATGCCGCCGCTGCTTGCCGCCGCACGCTCCTACTCTCCAGGCGGCCTGCCGCCACATGCACCTACTTCTGCTATTTCTACCTTGGCTGAGGGGTTACCGCAGCTCTATCTGCCACTACTACACTGGTTGTCACTGCTCTTGCGCGCTGCTGATTTGTTTTGCTTGGTGTACCCCTGCAGGTTGTGTCTAGCACTTGGCTCTTCCTGCATGCAGTTAAGGGGGGATGTCAGAGTTATATTATTATAACTGCATGTAGTTCTAGCTGTAGTGTAGTTATCCTAATTTCCTGCTTGGTGGTGTACCCCCTTTTCTTACCCTATTTGTACTTCACTCTTCATAGTGAAACTCCTTCTTCTTGTTCTCAACTCTCTCGATAGTCTATGCCTAGCCTAAACTCTAGCATGGCTCCTAAGCTTGCTCCTTCCTACTAGCCACTGATTATGAGAGTCCCTTCTCTAGTTCACGCTGGAATGGCTTGATGTGACGGATCTGGCTGCTCCCCAACGCTTGCCCAAGTAGGAGATAGCCTTGTGCGCTCTTCCGCACCCACGGGCTCTTCTCCGGGTCGTTCGCGGGGCGCTTCTCCATTCCTTCCATCACCTCCAGCAGGTCATAGTGTCAGAATGTTATATTGCTTACTTTGTGTAGGCTATAGTGGGGTAGCTCATAAGGGGTACAACCCAATTCGGGTTAGCACTTGTACCCAACTTCTGTTCAATGCATTCATTCTCGTTCGTCAGTTTGACATGGTTTCAGAGCAGGTCCTTCGCTAGGACCGTTTTTTTTTTTTGCCCACCACAGCGCTGCCCCACTAGCCGCCCTGTTGGCTCATGCGCCGCCCCTAGAGACCCTCGTGCCGCACCTGCTGCCCAGTGCGCCGCCCTCTTGTGGCCCGCCCGTCGACCCTAGGCCCCGCGCGCCCGCCCCTTGAGGCTCGCCCGTCGACCCTAGGCCCAAAGCGCCCCGTCGACCCTAGGCCCCGCACGCCCCGTCGACCCTAGGCCCCTGGCCCGCCCGTTAACCCTAGGCCCCGGTGCGCCCCGTTGAACCTAGGCCCCTGCCCGCCCCGTCAACCCTAGGCCCCGGCGCGACCCGTCGACCCTAGGCCCCGGCCCCGCCCATCGACCCTTGGCCACGGCGCGCCCCGTCGACCCTAGGCCCTGGCCCCGCCCATCGACCCTGCTGCCCCGCGCGCCCGCCTATAGACCCTAGGCCCCGGCGCGCCCCGTCGACCCTAGGCCCCGCCCCCCCGCCGGCGACCCTGCTGCCCCTCGCGCCCGCCCGTCGACCCTAGGCCCGGCCCGCCCGTCGACCCTGGCCCGGCCCGCCCGTCGCCCCTAGGCCCTAGCCCGCCCGTCGCCCCTAGGCCCCGGCCCACTCGTCGACCCTAGGCCCAGACCCGCCCGTCGCCCCTGCTGCCCCGCGCACCCGCCCGTCGAACCTAGGCCCGGCCCGCCCGTCGACCCTAGCCCGGCCCGCCCTTCGACCCTAGGCTCCGGCCCGCCCATCGCCCCTAGGCCCCGGCCCGCCCGTCGACCCTGCTGCCCCGCGCGCCCGCCCGTTTCCCTAGGCCCGGCCCGCCTGTCGACCCTAGCCCGGCCCGCCCGTCGCTCCCTAGACCCCGGCCCGCCCGTTGACCCCAGGCCCCCCCGCGCCGCCCCTTGCGGCCCGCCCCTCGCCCCTGCAACCCGCGAGCCGCCCTTGCAGCCCCACACGCCACCCCTGGTGGCCCCCTAGCCGCCTCTGCTGCCCTGCTAGCCACCCCTTGCGGCCCTCTCGCAGCCCCTGCAGCCCCGCGTGCCGCCCCTTGCGACCCGCCCGCCGCCCCTAGGCCCGCCGGCCGCCCCTAGGCCCTGGAGCCGCCCCTCTTGCAGCCTGCGCACCGCCTTTTGCTGCCTGCTTGCCGCCCCCTTTCTGTTGCCTGCCCTGTTCCCTGCGCTGCCAGGCCTCTGCCCGCCCTGCGTGCTGCGCCGCTATGGCTTCTCTCCGCGTTCTTGCTTTCGATTATGAGGGCCGACCGATCCAGTTTGACACGTGGCTCAACGACCTGCAGCTGTACCTACTGAGCGACTCTAGGAACAGTGTTTCGTTGTTTGACCACACGTCTGGCGCCGCTCCTGCCCCTCCCGCCACAGCTGACAGTGCGACTCGCTCACAGTGGCTTACTCGTGACGCTCCTACTCGCTTAGCCATTCGCAACCACCTGCCGTTAGCCGAATGCGCTCACTTCGGACAGCACAGGACAGCACAGACACTGTACGACGCTGTAGTCGCCCGTTACTCCTCGCCTGCCACTGCTGCTCTAGGCCGTCTTCTACTGCCCTACCTGTTTCCCGAGCTGTCCGCCTTTGCCACAGTAGAGGACCTGGTTTCCCACCTCCGCGCTAGCGACGCTCGCTACCACGCTGCCGCCCCAGCTGAGTTCCTTGACAGGAACAAGCCCCCGATGTTCATCACTCTCTACTTTATAGTCACCCGCCTCCCTGACTTGCTTCTCTCTGTCATGGACCACTTTCTCTCACTTGACCCCACAGTCCTCACTGTTGACCTACTTGAGCAGCACCTCCTTGCAGCTGAGACTAGTGTAGTCGATGTAGGTGCTGCTCGTGGCACTCCGCGCACGCCCTTCTTTGAGGGGTGCTCCCCCTCCCCCCTTGCCCCCTCCTACGCCTCTGCTGCTGCTATTGACGTCCCTGGTGCTGAGGACGTCGGGGCTGCTTCTGCTAGTGCAAAGCGCCGCAACAGCAAGGGCAAGGGTGGCAAGGGTGGCGGCAGTGGCAGCGGGGTTGGTGGTGGGGGCAGCAGTGGAGGTGGTGGAGGCAGTGGAGGTGGTGGCGGTAATGGGAGTGGTGGTGGGAGTGGGGGCTTTGGTGTAGGCGGTGGTGGCAGCGGTGGGGGTGGCGATAGTGGCGGCAGTGGGAGTGGTGGCGGTTGGGCTGGAGCTCAGCGTGGAGGTTCTTGCGGTGGCTAGAGGCAGCAGCAGCAGCGTCGGAGCAAGACCCCGTCGCCCCAGCAGCTTCGTGAGTGGTTTTCTCACCGTGGGGCGTCTAGGGGTAGTGGTAGCTGCCCGTATGTGATTCGCACGGGTGACCGTGCTGGTAGAACATGCAGGAAGCCTCACACTCAGCACCGCTGCTTCTCCCGCCTCGACGGCGCTTGGCGCGCAGAGTTTGGTGACGAGGCCGAGCGACCCCGCTGGGCAGAGCTGTGTTGTGCCAAAGCACTATAGTGGCACGGTCATCGCACTCCCATTCAGCCTACAAGCATGCTCAGCTTCTGGAATTTTGTGGGGAGGTGCTTCAACATGTGTTTTTCAGACCCTCAAAGTTTCAGAATTTTTGAAGCAGTTTACAAGGCATGGCATCATTTTTGGTTTCAAGTCTTATGGCATCCCGGAAGTTGTGTTACTCTTTTTTGGTAACACCCGAGTTCACCATTTCGGCTGCTGACTCATCTACCGAGCTCTGATTGGTCTGAACATCGGTGTGGTAGTCCTTTGCCGTGTTGTGCAGGTGGTCACCGAGTTTCAGGACAACCCAGCATCGGAGCAGCACGTGACAGCTGTCGAAAGTTACTGTTCTGTAGTCATGGTGCACTGTTGGCAGCATTTCCCTTGCCACACTTTCATTGTTGTCATGCCAATGGTGCAGGGACAGAGAATGAGACAAGACTTACAGGTGGTCAAGTGGGACTCTACCACCCTCCTTTTGAGAAGTGTGGTCTTCCTGGAAGCAGCTTGCAAGAGGGTGCAAGTGGGAAGACAAGCTGACTCATGGTTGGCTTGACTCACTATTGGTAGCCTTGAGTACAGCTCTGAACATCCAAGTGTGGTTGGCTTTGCTGACCTAGATAGGATGTTTCCCATCCTTCTCTAGCCTTTCTCCCCTAGGACTCAACCTTCTTTGAGTTCCCAGGATGGTCCCAACCCCTTAAGAGTCCCCTAGGCAATGTTGTACTCACCTCTTCCTTGCATCAATGCAACTACAAGTTTTAAGCCGAGCTTACGTTTTGGTTCACTGCGTAGCGCATACACCTCTGATGAAAGCAAGCAATATACCGTTGGAAAGCAGACATCTGAAGCTAACGTCTCTCCAAGTTTCAGCCTCGTATGTTGTTGGGGCTGATCGTGACGGCGTTTTGAACAGAGGCAGTTCGAAGTCATCAGATTCTGCTTAAGCGGTTTCAAGGGCATCCGCGACCCCTAAGTGGACTCTAGACTATAACAAGATGCTTAGGTTCGGAGGTGCTATCTTTAACCTAGACTATGATGCTATCCTTGCTGCCATGTATGCTTTGTCTGTTAGTGCTGAGGGTGACTGTTACCTGTGTGTGCTGCTTGACCTAGGTATAGAGGCTGCTGCTCTAGGTGCTAGTGAGTCTGCTCTCCCTGGTACTGTGCCTGCTGAGGGCTTATACAACTTTACACTTGACTCAGGTGCTTCACGCTGTTTCTTTCGCGACAACACCACCCTCACTCCTCTCTCTGAACCTGTACCGGTCAGACTGGCTCACCCCTCCGGGGGCCCAGTCGTTGCCCGTTCCTCCACTGTTCTCCCGTGTCGGGCGGTTCCGTCCGGCTCACTGTCAAGCCTTCACCTCCCCTCGTTCTCTACGAAATTGGTGAGTACAGCTGCCCTCCAGGATGCGATGGTCACTACCACCACTCCTGGGGGTCAGCGTGTGTCGATCTGCACGTGTACACGGACGTGCCGCCACCTGGCCACGTTCACTCGTCGGCCTGGGTCAAGTCTGTACACACTGGCTACTGAACCTCCTAAGGTAGCTGCGACTGCCTAGGTGTCCGCGTCAGGTCCGGTAGCACCCCCTTGCTTGTGTTGCCTCCTGTCGCACCATACTCTCCTGTGGCACCACCGCCTTGGTCACCCCTCCCTGCCACGCCTTTGTGGCATGCAAATCTGCCTCCTTGTCTCTGGTCTTCCCAGGTCTCTGCCTCCACTCCCGCCCTTGCCTGCCCCGCCCTGCCTTCCTTGCGTCGAGGGGCGGCAGCGCGCCGCTCCTCACTCCTCCTCGTTTCCCCCGATGACTGCTCCCCTGCAGACTCTCCACATGGACGTGTGGGGCCCAGCCCGCATCAGTGGACAGGGCCACGAGTGCTACTTTCCGCTGGTTGTTGACGACTACACGCGCTACACCACGGTCTTCCCCTTGCACAGCAAGGGTCAGGTCGTTGATGTCTTGATCCCTTGGATCCGCGCAGTCCGTCTCCAGCTTCGCGAGCGGTTCCGCCAGGACCTTCCTGTCCTGCGTCTGCACTCTGACAGAGGTGGTGAGTTCTCCTCCGACTTCTTGCGGGACTTTTGTCGTAGGGAGGGCATTCTCCAGTCCTTCACGCTTCCGGTCTCCCCTCAAGAAAATAAGATTGCTTAGCGCCGCATTGGCTTAGTCATGGAGGTCGCTCGTACCTCCATGATCCATGCGGCTGCTCCCCATTTTATGTGGCCGTTTGTGGTCCGGTACGCTGCGCATCAGCTCAACCTCTGGCCTCGTGTCTCCTTGCCGGAGACCTCGCCAACACTGCGTTGGACGGGAAAGGTTGGCGATGCGTCGGTGTTCCGGGTCTGGGGATCTCGTGCCTTTGTTCGCGATACATCCGCGGACAAGCTCTCCGCCCGCACTATTCCCTACGTCTTCCTTGGCTTTCCCCCTGACGCGCCTGGCTGGCAGTTTTACCACCCCACCTTTTGCCGTGTCTTCCCCTCTGAGGACGTCACGTTTGACGACTCGGTTCCCTTTTACCATCTCTTCCCCTACCACTCTGCCCCTCCCCCGCCCCCGCCGCTCTTCCTTGCTCCAGGTCCCCCTCCGGTAGACCCCCTCCCCCCCCAGGATCCTGCTCCCTCACGTGTGTCTAAGGTAGACCCTCTCCCTGGTATTGTGCTTGTTGAGGTAGCTGTCGGCTCAAGTGCTGCTAGAGGTGCTTAGTCTGGGGGTGCTGCGTCTGGGGGTGCGGAGCCTGGGGGTGCTGAGTCTGAGGGTGCCGGGTCAGGGGGTGCTGAGCCTGCGGGTGTGGAGCCTGGGGGTGCCGAGCTTGAGGGTGTGGAGCCTGGGGGTGCTGAGTTTGAGGGTGCGGAGTCTGAGGGGTACTACTTCTTCTGGAGGACCTACGGGTGCTTCGCCACGACTGTCTCCTCGGCCGGAGCCTCTCTCCCCGCAGCAGCTGCGCTAGTGGTTTGCTAAGCGCACCCGCCTTCGGAGTGGAGCTGCCGGAGCTGGCGACTCTGCCGCTGGAGGTGCTGGAGTTACTGCTGGAGCTGGAGGTGCTCGTACTAGGGAAACTGGTGGTGTTGGGGACGCTTGAGCTGGAGACCCTACGGAGCTGGAGCTGCTCGGGCTGGAGGTGCTGGAGCTGGAGGCACTGGCACTAGTGGCGCTGTAGCTGTTGGCGCTGGAGCTATAGGCACTAGCGCGAGAGGCGCTGGAGCTGGAGGAGCTGGACGTGTTGGAGCTTGGGGTGCTGTGTCTAGTGGTCTTGGTGCTGTAGGTACTGGGCGGCCACGACCGTACTTTGTTCCCCTGCTTCAGCCGGTTCTTGGTGTCCCCTCTTCTACTGACCTTACTCCTCCCTTACTGTATCCACCGCCTGACCAGTCGCAGCCGCTGTTTCAGCCAGCCTCCCCACTGCCTGTTCCTTCTCCTTATACTGAGCAGATCGGCAGTCTTACAGAGCGTCGTGAAACTGCGTCTCGTCCTGCCTCCCCTGTTCCCACAGGTCGTCGCGTTCCTCGTCCGCGTCCTCCTCCTGTCCCAGGCACACACGCTATGGCACTTCGTCCTTCCTCTGTTCCACTACGTGTTCCTCTGCCGCCTCCTCTTGAGTCCTCTCTTCTTGCCGTCCCTGACCCTAAGTCTAAACGTGCTCGTGCTGCCAGTCTCAATGTCTCTTGTCTCCTCGCCACTGCTGCGTCTCCCCTCGTTGCTGAGCTGGTTGACTTTGCTGCTGCCTGTCGTCTAGACTATGCCACTGCTCTTGTTGCTTAGTCTGAGTCTGCCAGTCCTCCGTCCATCGGGGGTGAGTGTGCTCTTGTCACGGACGTCCTTTAGGACAGGCAGGAGGACTTTGAGTTTCTTGCAGCTGCTGTACCTCGTTTCGCTTCCATGCTGCTTGCCTTTGAGGGAGACACGGATGCACCAGACATCCCTGTCAAACTTATATCTGCTTTAGTCTGTTTAGGCTGTAGTGGGGTAGTTCTTAGAGGGTACAACACTTTTGTGTTCTCTACTTGTACCCACCTCGTTTCTAGTTCAACCATTCCTCAATTCTTTCACATGGTATAGAGCTAGTTCGATTTTTTCTCCTAAGGGCCCACCACTGAATATTTTTTTCCTTACCTGCCCGACGCGCGCGTCGCGCCTGCCCTTCGAGCCCCCCTCGCGGCCCGTAGCGGCCCCTTCACGGCCCGTAGAGGCCCCTTTTGCGGCCCGTAGCGGCCCCTTAGCGGCCCGTAGTGGCCCCCTTTGCGGCCCGTCGCGGCCCGTCGCGGCCCCTTCACGGCCCGTCGCGGCCCCTTCGCGACCCGTAGCGGCCCCCCTTGCGGCCCGTAACAGCCCCTTTCCGGCCCGTAGTGGCCCCTTCGCGGCCCGTAGTGGCCCCTTTGCGGCCCGTAGCGGCCCCATTCCGGCCCATAGCGGCCCCCTTTCCGGCCCATAGCGGCTCCTTCGCGGCCCGTCGCGGCCCCTGTCCGGCCCGTAGCGGCCCCTTAGCGGCCCGTAGCGGCCCCTTTGCGGCCCGTAGCGGCCCCTTCGCGGCCCGTTGCGGCCCCTTCACGGCCCGTCGCGGCCCCTTCACGGCTTGTTGTGGCCCCTTCGCTGACCGCCCGCCCGTCGCCGACCCGCCGCCCGTCCCTGATCAGCCGCCCGTCCCGGACCAGCCGCCCGTCGTCGACCTGCCGCCCGTCCCTGACCAGCCGCCCGTCGCCGACCTGCCGCCCGTCCCTGACCAGCCGCCAGTCGCCGACCTGCCGCCCGTCCCTGACCAGCCGCCCGTCGCCGACCTGCCGCCCGTCCCTGTCCAGCCGCCAGTCGCCGACCTGCCGCCCGTCGCTGACCCGCCGCCCGTCGACCTGGCCCTACCCAGCTGTCGCCCCAACAGCGGCCCCTGGTAAGCACTCGTGCTCCCCCCCCCCCCCCCCCCTGCTACTGCGCCGCCAGTAGCCGAGCCGCGCCGCCCAGCCGAGCCGCGCCGCCCAGCCGAGCCGCGCGGCTCTGCCGAGCCACGCTGCCCCCACCGAGCCGCCCTACTCTGCCGAGCAGCACTGCTGCTACTGCTTCGACTGCTGCTACTGCTTCTACTGCTGCTACTGCTGCTACTGCTCCTCCCACTGCTTTGCACTGCTTCTACTACTATTGCTACTATGGCTAGTCCTACCGTTCTCACCTTTGAAGCTGAGGGACGTGCAGTTGGCTTTGATGTGTGGGTTGACGATCTACAGCTGTTTCTTCAGTGTGATTCTAGAGATGGGGTCTCTCTTTTCGATCACACGTCCGGTGTTTCCACTGCTCATGCTGCCACTGCTGACAGTACTGTTCGCTCTCAGTGGACCACTCGTGACGCTGTTGCTCGTCTTGCTGTTCGTAGTCACCTGCCGCCTACTGAGCGCGCGCACTTTGGCCAGTACAAGACTGCTCAGTCTTTGTACGACGCTGTAGTTACACGCTACTCCTCCCCTGCCACTGCTGCCCTCAGCCGCCTCATGCTGCCGTACCTTTTCCCTGACCTTGCTGCCTTTGCCACTGTCGCGGACCTAGTTGCTCACCTTCGCGCTAGTGACGCCCGCTACCGTGCTGCCCTTCCCACTGAGTTCTGTGCCAAGAACCCCCCCCCCCATGTACATCACCCTTTACTACCTAGTCACCCGCCTCCCTGACTCGATTTCCTCAGTCAGGGATCACTTCCTCTCCCTTTGCCCCACCGAGCTGACTGTCGACCTGCTAGAGGAGCACCTTACTGCAGCTGAGACGAGTATCTTAGCTGTAGGTGCTTCTCGCGGCGACCGTCGCACCCCTTTCTTTAAGGGGTGTTCCCCTATCCCCCTTCTCCCCTCTGTTGCTTCTGCTGCTGCTGTCGACCTCGTTGGCACTGAGGAGGTCGGGACTGCGTCTGCTCCGAGTGGGAGGCGCCACAACAGCAAGGGCAAGGGGAGCAGAGGTGGTAGAGGGGGCGGCCGGGGTGGTGGTGGCGGAGGAGGAGGGGGTGGCGGTGGAGGTGGGGGTGGCACAGGGAGTGGGGGCTTCAGTGGCAGCAGTGGAGGTGGTGGAGGCAGCGGCAGAGGTGGTGGAGGCAGCGGCAGCGGTGGTGGAGGTGGCGGCGGAGGTGCTGGTCGAGGTGCAGCCGCGCAGCGTGGAGGCGCTGGTGGTAGCCAGCGTCAGCAGCAGCCGCGCTCCAGTGAGACCCCGTCAGTTCAGCAGCTTCGTGAGTGGTACGCTGGGCGTGGGAGGTCTGGGGGTGCAGGTCCCTGCGCGTACGTTCTTCGCACCGGCCCTCGTAGTGGGGAGGTGTGTGGGCTCCCACACACCACGCAGCGCTGCTTCGGTCGCTTGACTGACGCTTGGCGTACCCAGTTTCCTGACTCTGTTGAGCTTCCTCGCTGGCATGATCTGCTTCTGCAGAATGTGCCTATCTTTGATCTAGATTTTAATGCTATCCTTGCTGCCATGTATGCCCTTGCTGATATTACTGAGGGTGACTGTTACCTGCGTGTCCCGCCCGACCCAGGCACTGCGGCTGCTGCTCTAGGTGCTAGTGCGGCTGCTGCCCTAGGTGCTAGTGCGTCTGCTGCTTCAGGTGCTGGTACGTCTCCTCTCTCTGGTACTGCACCTACGGAGGCCTTGCACACTTTCACACTTGACTCTGGTGCTTCGCGCTCTTTCTTTAGAGACAGCACCACACTCACGCCGCTCAGCCGGCCTGTTGCGGTCTCCCTTGCTGACCCCTCAGGGGGGCCAGTCCTTGCATGCTCCTCTACAGTTCTACCGTGTCCTGCGGCCCCGTCGGGCTTGCTGTCGGGACTCCACCTCCCCTCGTTCTCTACGAACTTGGTGAGTGGAGCTGACCTCCAGGACGCGTGGGTTGACCAGTTCACCCCTGGAGGTCAGCGTGTGACCCACTGCACTTGCTCTCGGACGGGCCGCCACCTGGCCACGTTCACCCGTCGGCCAGGGTCGAGTCTGTACACACTGACTACTGCGCCTCCTCCGGTCTCTGCGTCTGGTCAGGTAGCTGCGTCTAGTCAGGTGTTTGCTGCCGCGTCCAGGTCTAGTCCTGCGTCTGCCCCCTGCTCGTGTCGTCCTCTGTCGCACGAGACTCTCCTTTGGCACCACCGCCTTGGTCACCCCTCCCTGCCTCGTCTTCGAGGTATGGCCTCCCGTGCCCTTGTCTCTGGTCTCCCCAGGTCCTTGCCTCCCCTTCCTCCGGGGACTGCCCCCACCTGTGGTCCTTGTGTCGAGGGCCGGCAGCGCGCCGCCCCTCACTCCTCCTTGTTACCTCCGACTGAGGCTCCACTGCAGACTCTACACAGGGACGTGTGGGGCCCAGCCTGCGTCCGTGGACAGGGTCACGAGCGTTACTTCCTGCTGGTCGTTGACGACTACTCGCGTTACACCACAGTCTTCCCCTTGCGCAGCAAGGGTGAGGTCACTGAGGTGTTGATCGACTGGATCCGCGGTGCTCGTCGCCAGCTTGGTGAGAGTTTCGGCTCAGACCTCCCTGTTCTGCGTCTGCACTCTGACAGAGGCGGGGAGTTTTCCTCCGACCTCCTGAGAGCCTTCTGTCGCTCTGAGGGCATCTGCCAGACGTTCACGCTTCCGGCCTCCCCGCAGCAAAATGGGATTGCTGAGCGCCGCATTGGCATGGTCATGGACGTCGCTCGTACGTCCATGATCCATGCGGCTGCTCCCCATTTTCTGTGGCCGTTCGCGGTTCAGTACGCAGCGCATCAGATCAACCTTCAGCCTCGTGTCTCCTTGCCGGAGACCACACCTACTCTGCGGTGGATGGGGAAGGTTGGCGATGCGTCCGCGTTCCATGTCTGGGGATCTCGAGCTTTTGTCCGCGATACTACTGCGGACAAGCTGTCGTCCCGTGCCGTTCCCTGCGTCTTCCTTGGCTTCCCTCCTGACGCACCCGGGTGGCAGTTCTACCACCCCACCTCGCGTCGTGTTCTGTCCTCTCAGGACGTCACGTTTGACGAGTCGGTGTCGTACTACCGTCTCTTTCCCTACCGCACTGCCTCTCCCCCCCCCCCCGCTGCTCTTCCTTGCCCCAGGTACTCCTCCGGTAGACCCCCTCCCCCCCCAGGGTCCTGCCCCCTCAGGTGTGTCCCAGGTAGACCCTGCCGAGCCGGTCGAGGTAGCTGTCGACTCAGGTGCTGAGTCTGGGGGTGCTGAGCCTGCGGGTGCGGGGACTGGGGGTGCTGAGTCTGGGGGTGCTGAGTCTGGGCGTGCTGAGCTTGGGGGTACTGAGCCTGGGCGTGTGGAGCCAGAGGGTGCTGTGTCTGGAGGTGCTGAGCCTGCGCGTGCTGCGTCGGGAGGTGCTCTCGGTGCCCCGCCGCGGCGGGAGCCTCTCTCTCCACAGCAGCTTCGTGAGTGGTACTCTCGGCGCTGTCGGGGTGCTGCTGGAGCTCCTGGAGGTCCTGCTGGGGCTTCTGGAGCTGCGGCTGGTGCTGGTGCTGCTGGAGGTACTGCTGGAGGTGCTGCTGGAGCTTCTGGAGGTGCTGCTGGTGCTGGTGCTGCTGGAGGTGCTACTGGAGGTGCTGCTGGTGCTGGTGCAGCTGGAGGTGCTGCTGGTGCTGGAGGTGCTACTGGAGGTGCTGCTGGTGCTGGAGGTACTGCTGGAGGTGCTGCTGGAGCTTCTGGAGGTGCTGCTGGTGCTGGTGCTGCTGGAGGTGCTACTGGAGGTGCTGCTGGTGCTGGTGCTACTGGAGGTGCTGCTGGTGCTGGAGGTGCTACTGGAGGTGCTGCTGGTGCTGGAGGTGCTGCTGGAGGTGCTGCTGGAGCTTCTGGAGGTGCTGCTGGTGCTGGTGCTGCTGGAGGTGCTGCTGGTGCTGGAGGCTCTGCTGTTTCTGGAGGCGCTGTGCGGCCGCGACCGTACTACGTTCCGCTTCTTCAGCAGGTTCTTGGCTCCCAGCCTTCTCCTGGTCCTCCACCTCCTTCCCTGAGTCCACTGCCTGTCCCTTCGCAGTCGCAGCTACAGCCGGCCTCTCCGCTGCCTGGTCCTTCTCCTTACTCTGGACCGACTGGAGGTCTTACAGAGCGTCGTGAGCCTGAGTCGCGTCCTGTTTCGCCTGTGTCTCGTTCTACATCTCCTGTCCATTCTGTTCGCGCTGTTCGTGTCTCACGTCCGCGTCCTCCTCCTGTCCCTGGCACCCACTCTATGTCTCTGCGTCCTTCTACTGCTCCACAGCGTGTCCCTCTGCCGTCTCCTCCTGCGTCCTCTCTTCCTGACGGTCCTGACCCTGCGTCTGACTCCCTTCGTGCTGCTAGTCCTACTGTCACGCGCTTTCTGGCCACTGCTGTCACTGACCCTCTGTTTGCGTCCTCTGCTGCGTCTGCTCTTGTTGCCGAGCTTGTTGACTTTGCTGCCGCCTGTCGCCTAGACTACGCCGCTAGTCTTGTTGCTGAGTCTGCGTCTGTGTCTGTCTGTCCTCCGTCCGTCGGGGGTGAGTGTGCTCTTGGCACGGACGTTCTTGAGGACAAACAGGAGGAGTTTGAGTGGTTTGCTGCTTCTGTACCTCATCTCGTGTCCATGCTACTGACCCCTGAGGGAGACCCGGATGCACTAGACATCGCGACCCCGCGCTCTTACGCAGAGGCGATAGAGGTTCCGTACTCCTCTCAGTGGCAGGCAGCCATGGATGCAGAGATGGCTTCCTGGAAGTCCACACGCACCTACGTAGATGAGGTTCCCCCACCTGGGGCGAACATCATCAGTGGCATGTGGATGTTCAGGGTGAAGCGGCCGCCGGGTTCTCCGCCTGCCTTCAAGGCGCGTTACGTTGCACGTGGCTTCAGTCAGCGACAGGGAGTTGACTTCTTTCAGACCTTCTCCCCTACCCCGAAGATGACCACTGTTCGGGTACTGCTGCACGTTGCTGCTCAGCGTGACTACGAGCTCCACTCACTTGACTTCAGCACAGCCTTCCTGCAGGGCAGCCTGCACGAGGAGATCTGGCTGCGCCGCCCACCTGGCTTCACTGGGTCGTTTCCTGCTGGTACCCAGTGGAGCCTCCGGCGGCCAGTCTACGGTCTCCGCCAGGCACCCCGTGAGTGGCACGATACACTCATGCCGACTCTTGCTTCTCTTGGTTTTGCTCCTTCCACTGCTGACCCTTCTCTGTTTCTACGTACTGACACTACTCTGCCGTCGTTCTACGTTCTTGTGTACGTAGACGACCTCGTCTTTGCTACTTCTGACACAGAGGCACTCGCCCACGTGAAGTCCGAGCTGCAGAAGAGACACACGTGCACAGACCTGGGTGAACTGACAAGCTATCTTGGCTTGCGGATCACCCGGGATAGAGCACAGCGCACCATTACCTTGACTCAGTCACACATGGTGCAGCAGGTCCTTCAGCGCTTCGGCTTCACGTACTCCTCGCCACAGTCCACTCCTCTGCCTACCGGTCACTCGCTCTCAGCTCCACCTTCGGACGAGTCCGTAGAGCCGAGTGGCCCGTATCCAGAGCTTGTGGGCTGCCTCATGTACCTGACGACCTGCACACGACCTGACCTCGCATACCCTCTCAGCCTTCTGGCTCGCTACGTAGCTCCCGGCAGACACCGAAAGGTGCAGAGTTCTGAGGCTGAAGAAGGCCATCTATGGACTGAAGCAGGCCCCTAGGCAGTGGTACTTGAAGCTGCGAGGAGTTTTGGAGGAGATAGGCTTCACTCCCTCAACGGCCGATCACTAATTGTTCATGCTTGGCGAGGGGGAGCAGAGGAGTTTCATGGTGGTTTATGTGGATGACATCCTCATTTTCTCACCCTCTTCTGACCTTGTGAAGGAGGTGATGCTGAAGCTTCAAGACAAGTTCAAGTGCAAGGCCCTTGGTGACGTGAGCTTCTACCTCGGGCTTCACATTGAACGCGATGTGGAGAAGCGGTGCATGCGGGTGCATCAACGAAAGTACCTGGAGGCATTGGCTGCGAATTTTGGGCAGAGTGAAGGCCATGTGGCTACACCTTTTCCCTCCGGGTTCAAGTGTGTGAAGGGACCAGAGGAGGAGAGCGTTGGTGAAGAGGAGAGGCACCGTTTTCACTCGTTGGTGGGCAGCCTCATGTACGCGGCGGTAAACACCCGACCGGACGTCGCGTTTGCTACCGGACAGTTGGCTAGGGTTGTTCAATGCCCTAACGAGGAGCAGGTAGCAGCTGGAATGAGGGTGGCCAAGTATCTTGGCCAAACACCGACCGTTGGGCTACAATACTCGGCGGCGGCACAAAGGCGCCAAAAGGGCGCGGATGGTGTTGAACCCGGGCGTTTGTTTCTCACCGCATTCTCGGATGCTTCTTTTGCATCAGAACCAGAGGACATGACAAGTGTTGGAGGGTTCATTTGCTGTGTTGGTGGAGGCCCAACTGCTTGGGAGAGCAAGAAGCAGGTGGATCAAGCATTGAGCTCGGTGGAGTCCGAGTACATGGCACTCTTCCGTGCCGTACGGGAGATTGTGTGGCAGCGGCGTTTGTTGGCTGAATTGGGGGAGGAGCAGCAAGGACCTACCCCACTCTACTGTGACAGCCAAGGTGCCATTGCTCTTGCTAAGAACCCTGTGTTGCATGGCCTCACCAAGCACATGAGGGTGAAGTGGCATTGGACGAGGAGCATGGTGGCCGCGGGTGAAGTTGAGTTGCACTATGTGAAGACGACAAGGCAGCCAGCTGACATGATGACCAAGAGGCTGGTGGAGCAGCAGCATTGGAAGTGTTGCAAGCTGGCTGGGATGGCTCTAAACTGAGAGAGCAAGATCCTAAGGCCAACAATCCGAGGGGGAGTTTGTTGGTGCAACCCTACGGTTTGCATTCGGCTTGTTGTCCGTGTGCGTGCATGCGTGTGTGCATGGAATGGTATGAGGGCATGAAATAATATATATTTCATGCTTACAATAGTGTGTGAATGATGAGGCATGATTTTGAATGTGTGTGTCGAGTCAATAGCGAGTTATCGCTAGTTGCGTGCGACGTCGTTGTTTGCGTGTCGTGTGCGGTTTTCTATTTTGTCGTGTGTGGAACGTTCGGCGTGTCGCAGGTGTGCGCAGCAGACTTCCAAGAACTCAAGGAAGAATTTACCTTGAAGAACCAGAGCCTTGGTTTCAAGAATCAAGTGATTTCGAAGCTCTCCAAAAGGGTAAACTTTAAGATAGTGAGAATAGTTGCATTACTTTGTGTAGTGTAACATTTCTCTTGGTGTAGGCCCTTGTGGAGGGTAGTTTCGAGACCCTTCGTGGTTGGAGACAGTGTGGCACTGTTCCACATCACTGTACCTCGGCTCTTGGGGTTTGTAGGAGCTGGGAGTCATTCCCAACTCGTAACTCTTCCTATCTTGTGTTCTAAGACTATAGTGGCTGCCATAGTACCGTTCGTTCAAACCGACGCTGTGTCGTCAATTCTTTATGAAACCGTGCAATCTAAATTGCTTATTGTAGGCGACGTGAAGACGCTCCAGATCCAATTTGAATGAAGTCATTTGCAGCTGTGAGCAGAACGCTATCAACGTTTGAAGCCGCTCTGCAGAAATCCGTCTGTGCTCTCTATCTTTCGTTTTAGGCACATTCAAGCCTATTGTGACTATAACAGCTTCTGCTAGTGCGAAGCGCCGCAGTAGCAAGGGCAAGGGTGGCAGGGGTGGTGGTGGGGGCAGCAGGAGTGGTGGTGGGGGAAGCAGTGGAGGTAGTGGAGGCGGTGGAGGTGGTGGCGGTGGTGGGACTGGTGGCAGGGGTGGGGGCTTTGGTGGCGGCGGTGGAGGCAGCGGTGGGAGTGGTGGCAGTGGCGGCGGTGGGACTGGTGGCTGTAGGACTAGAGCTCGGCAGGGAGGTTCCGGAGGTGGCCAGCGACAGCAGCAGCAGCGTCGGAGCGAGACCCAGTCGCCCCAGCAGCTTCGTGAGTGCTTGTTTCGGCGTGGGACGTCTGGGGGTAGTGATAGCTGCCCGTATGTCATTCTCCCGCCTTGACGATGCTTGGCGTGCTGAGTTTGGTGACGAGGTCGAGCGCCCTCGCTGGGCGGATCTGCTTAGGTCTGGAGTTGCGATCTTTGACCTAGACTTTGATGTTATCCTTTCTGCTATGTATGCTTTGTCTGTTAGTGCTGACGGTGACTGTTACCGTTGTGTGCCACCTGACCCCGGTACTGCGGCTGCTGCTCTAGGTGCTAGTGAGTCTGGTACTCTCCCTGGTACTGCGCCTGCTGAGGCCTTGCACAACTTCACGCAGGACTCAAGTGCCTCACGCTGTTTCTTTCGTGACAGCACCACTCTCTCTCCTCTCCCTGCACCTGTCCCGGTCCGAGTGGCTGACCCCTCCGGGGGCCCGGTCGTGGCCCGTTCCTCCACTGTCCTCCTGTGTCCGGCGGTTCCGTCCGGCTCACGATCAGGTCTTCACCTCCCCTCATTCTCTATGAACTTGGTGAGTACCGCTGCCCTCCAGGATGCGATGGTCACTACCACCACTCCTGGGGGTCAGCGTGTGTCGATCTGCACGTGTACACGGACGTGTCGTCACCTGGCCACGTTCACTCGTCAGCCAGGGTCGAGTCTGTACACACTCGCTACCGAGCCTCCTCAGGTAGCTGCGTCTGCTCAGGTGTCCGCGTCAGGTCAGGTAGCACCCCCTTGCTCGTGTCGCCTCCTATCGCACCAGACTCTTCTGTGGCACCACCGCCTGGGTCACCCCTCCCTGCCACGCCTTCGTGGCATGCACTCTCGTCTCCTTGTCTCTGGTCTTCCCAGGTCTCTGCCTCCCCTCCCGCCCTCGCCTGCCCCGCCCTGCCTTCCTTGCGTCAAGGGGCGGCAGCGCGCCGCTCCTCACTCCTCTTTTCCCCCGACGACTGCTCCCCTGCAAACGCTCCACATGGACGTGTGGGGCCAGCCCGCGTCAGTGGACAGGGCCGCGAGCGCTACTTTCTGCTGGTTGTTGACGACTACACGCGGTACACCACGGTCTTCCCCTTGCGCAGCAAGGGTCAGGTTGTTGATGTCTTGATCCCTTGGATCCGCGCAGTCCGTCTCCAGCTCTGCGAGCGGTTCCGTGCGGACCTTCCTGTCCTGCGTCTACACTCTGACAAAGGTGTTGAGTTCTCCTCCGACCTTCTTGTGGGACTTTTGTCGTGGGGAGGGCATCCTCCAGTCGTTCACGCTTCCGGACTCCCCTCAGCAAAATGGGATTGCTGAGCGCCGCATTGGCTTAGTCATGGAGGTCACTCGTACCTCCATGATCCATCCAGCTGCTCCCCATTTTCTGTGGCCGTTTGCGGTCCGGTATGCTGCGCATCAGCTCAACCTCTGGCCCCATGTCTCCTTGCCGGAGACCTCACCCACACTTCGTTGGAGGGGAAGGTTGGCGATGCGTTAGTGTTCCGGGTCTGGGGTTCTCGTGCCTTAGTCCGCGATATGTCCGCGGACAAGCTCTCCGCCGCGCCATTCCTTGCGTCTTCCTTGGCTTTGTCCCTGACGCGCCTGGCAGGCAGTTTTACCACCCTACCTTGCGCCGTGTCCTCCCCTCTCAAGACGTCACGTTTGATGAGTCGGTTCCCTTTTACCGTCTCTTCCCCTACCGCTCTGCCCCTCTCCCTCCCCCGCCACTCTTCCTTGCTCCAGGTCCCCTTCCGGTAGACCCCCTCCCTCCTCAGGGTCCTGCTCCCTCAGGTGTCTCTCACGTAGACCCACCCCCCGGTGCTGTGCCTTGTGAGGTAGCTGTAGGCTCAGGTGCTGCTAGAGGTACTGCTCCTAGGGATGCTGAGCCTGGGGGGTGCTGAGCCTTGGGGTGCTGAGCCTGGGGGTGCTGAGACTAGGGGTGCTGAGCCTGGGGGTGCTGAGACTGGGGGTGGTGAGCCTGGGGGTGCTGCGACTAGGGGTGCTAAGCCTGAGGGTGTTGAGCCTGGGGGTGCTGCGTTGGAGGGTGCGGAGTCTGGAGGTTCTGCTGGTGCTTGGCCGAGACTGTCTCCGCAGCAGCTGCGAGAGTGGCTTGTTCGGCGCGCACACCTTTGGAGTGGAGCTACCAGAGTTGGAGGTACTGGAGCCGCTGGAGCTGGGGGTGTTGGACTTACTGCTGGAGCTGGTGTTCCTGGAGGTACTGCGGCTACTGATCCTGGAGGTGATCGTACCCAGGGTACTGGAGGTACCGGGACTGGTGGTGTTGGGGGCGCTGGAGCTGGAGACCCTACGGAGTCTAGAGCTGCTGGAGCTGGAGGCTCTAACGCTGGTGGCGCTGGAGCTGGGAGAGCTGGAGTTGGAGGCACTGGCGCGGGAGGCGCTGGAGCTGGTGGAGCTGGAGCTGTTGAACTTGGCGGCACTGTGCGGCCGCGACCGTACTTCGTTCCCTTGCTTCAGCAGGTTCTTGGTGTCCCGTCTTCTCCTAGCCTTACTCCTCCCCTCCTGTGTCCACCGCCTGACCAGTCGCAGCTGCCTTTACAGCCAGCCTCCCCACTGCCTACTCCTTCTCCTTACAATGAGCAGTCTGGCGGTCTTACAGAGCGGATGAGCCTGCGTCTCGTCTTGTCTCAACTGTTCGCACTACTCGTTGCGTTCCTCATTCGCGTCCTCCTCCTGTCCCTAGCACACACGCTATGGCACTCCGTCCTTCCTCTGTTCCACTGCGTGTTCCTCTGCCTGCTCCTCCTGAGTCCTCTCTTCCTGAGGTCCCTGACCCTGAGTCTGACCGCACTCGTGCTGCCAGTCCCACTGTCTCACATTTTCTAGCCATTGCTGTCACTGACCCTTCCCTTGAGTCTACTGCTGCGTCTGCCCTCGTTGCTGAGCTGCTTGACTTTGCTGCTGCCTGTCGTCTAGACTACGCCACTGCTCTTGTTGCTGAGTCTGCGTCTGCCAGTCCTCCGTCCGTCGAGGGTGAGTGTGCTCTTGGCACGGACGTTCTTGAGGACAGGCAGGAGGACTTTGAGTGTCTTGCAGCTTCTGTAAAACGTTTCGCTTCCATGCTGCTTGCCCCTAAGGGAGACCCGGATGCACCAGACATCCCGACCCCGCGCTCTTACGCAGAGGCGATTACGGGTCCTTACTCCTCTCAGTGGCAGGCAGCCATGAATGCCAAGATGGCATCCTGGAAGTCCACAGGCACCTACGTCGACGAGGTTCCCCTACCTGGGGCGAACATATTCGATGGCATGTGGATTTTCAGGGTGAAGCGGCCGCCGGGTTCTCCGCCTGCCTTCAAGGCGCGTTACGTTGCTCGAGGCTTCAAACAGCGACAGGGGGTTGACTACTTCCATACCTTCTCCCCCACACCAAAGATGACTACTCTTCGGGTGTTGCTGCACGTCGCTGCTCAGCGTAACAACGAGTTGCACTCTCTTGACTTCAGCACAGCTTTCTTGCAGGGCAGCCTGCACGAGGAGATCTGGCTGCGCCGCCCACCTGGCTTCACTGGGTTGTTTCCTGCAAGTACCCTCTGGAGCCTCCGGCGGCCAGTCTACGGTCTCTGCCAGGCGCATCGCGAGTGGCACGACACACTCAGGACTAAACTTGCGGCTCTTGGGTTTGCTCCTTCTACTGCTGACCCGTCGCTGTTTCTACGCACCGACATCTCGCTGCCGCCGTTCTACGTCCTTGTGTACGTCGACGACCTTGTCTTTGCCACTGCTGACTCTGAGGCACTGACCCTTGTGAAGTCGAAGCTGCAGAAGAGACACACCTGCACTGACCTGGGTGAACTGCGCAGCTATCTTGGCTTGCAGATCACCCGGGACAGAGCACGGCACACCATCACCCTGACTCAGTCACACATGGTGCACCAGGTCCTTCCGCGCTTCGGCTTCCTGTTCTCCTCGCCACAGCCCACTCCTCTGTCTACCGGCCACTCGCTCTCAGCTCCACCTTCGAACAAGTCCCTAGAGCCGAGTGGTCCTTACCCAGAGCTTGTGGGTTGCCTCATGTATCTGATGACCTGCACACGACCTGACCTCGCGTACCCTCTCAGCCTTCTTGCTCGCTACGTGGCTCCTAGTAGGCACCGAAAGGTGCTCTGGGATGCTGCGAAGAGGGTACTGCGTTACTTGTGCAGTACGTCTGGCATGGGGCTCGTGCTTGGAGGACGGGGTCCAGTTGTCCTCATTGGTCACGCAGGCGCTTCTTGGGTTGACGACTCAGCTACGCAGCGGTTGTCACAGGGTTATACCTTCTGCCTTGGATCCGGCTCTGTTTCCTGGCGGTCTACCCGCTCGTCTTCGGTTCTCAGCTCCAGTTGTGAGGCTGAGATCTACGCAGGGGCCATGGCTGCACACGAGCTACGCTGGCTCACCTACCTGCTGACTGACTTGGGAGAACAGCCTCGTTCGCCTCCAGTTCTGTACGTAGACAACAAGGCCATGATTGCCTTGTGTCAGGAGCACAGACTGGAGCACAGAACGAAGCACATCGCTCTGCGTTACTTCTTGGCTCGAGAGTTGCAGCAGCGTGGCCAGCTTCGTCTTGCGTACGTGGCCACTAGGGCCAACACTGCTGATATATTCACCAAGGCACTTCCGCCTGGTGATCATTAGCGCTTCTCTACTGTGTTAGGCCTTGTGCCTACTTTGCCTCACTTGCTCACTGCGTGACTTTGCTTGTACTGTGATCTATAATTATACTTGCATGCTTACACTTGCTAGGGTATGATCAATGTATTGTTTGTTCTCGTTTATATAACTCTGCATGTGAACTGGCCTTGTGGCCCTTTGCTTGTGCTCTGACTGTGTGGTGACTTTGTGATCCACCCCGAGCTTGCTTTGCTTTTCTTGACTGGTCTTGTAACCACTTGTTCTCCCCCACTTTGCCTATGGGGGTGTGTCAAAATGTTGTATAGCTTATATTGTGTAGGCTATAGCGGGGTAGCCCATAAGGGGTACAACCCAATTAGGGTTAGTACTTGTACCCAACTCTTTGCTAGTTCATTCATTCTCGTTCATTTTTCTGACAGTATCCACCTCTACGCTTCCGCTATGGCGACCCCTAGGGTCCTGCGCTTTGACGCTGAGGGTAGGCTGCTCGAGTTCTCGGTCAGGCTCCTGCGTGCGCGCCGCCTCCTAGAGAGCCAGGTTCAGGCACACGAGACTCTGTGGGCGCATGCTTCCGGTGACCTACCTGAACCAGCTGACCCTGCACCCTTTGCAGCTAACCCCACACGTGCAGAAAGTGACCGTTATGCACGCGAGCGCGCTGACGTGTCAGCGTGGAAGTTGCGTGACGCTGCGGCCTGCATCGCCCTCAGCAGCCTCCTCCCTGAGTCTGAGGAGACCCACTTCACTCAGGTTCGCACGGCTAGTGAGTTCCTAACTGCGATCAAGGCCCGCTACGCTACTCCCACCACTGTGTCTCTTGGTCGCATGTTCCTTCCGTTCCTGTTTCCTGACCTCGCCTAGTCTAAGCGCACTACTAACTTGATCACTCATCTGCGCTCGCTCGATTCTAGCTACCACGCTGCTTGCATTGACGCACAGCTTGCAGTGCTCCCTCCCCCCATGGTGATTACTATCTATTTCATCGCCACTAGCATCCCTGACCACCTTGCCTCGGTTCGTGACGCGCTTCTTCTGAAGCACCCTAACGAGCTCACTATCGAGGTCCTTGAGTCGGCCCTCAAGGATGTCAAGAGCAACCTCCGCCCGGTAGCCTCTGCCTCTGGTGTTGTGCCCCCTCCACTGTTCCACGGGTGCACTGTCCCTCAGCTGCTCACCTTTACTGCCTCCCTCGCCACTGCCGCTACTGACGTGACCGTAGCTGCTGTTACGACCTCTTCGCAGTCTCGGGGTAGGAGTGGCAGGAGGGGCGGTCAGGGTGCGGGCGGAGGCGGCAGAGGCGGTGGGGGTGACGTGGCGAGCGGCGGCGGCGGGAGTGCAGGCGCTGGAGGAGCGCCTCGTGCAACGGCCGGTGACTCCCCTGCTGCAGCTGGTGGAGGTGATTCCCGGGTTCGTCAGCCACCTACTGGTCTGCCAGCCGCAGGGGGTGGAATAGCGGCGTGGTACCTAACTCGACAATAGCAGCAGCAGCAGCCCCACCCCTCGCAGCAGCCACATTAGCAGCAGCGGCAGCAGCAGGTTTCGGGGCAGGGGTCAAGACAGTGTCAACTGCAGTGCGGTGTCGTCCACCCTCCCTACACCTATCACGTTCTGACAGGTGCCCGCCGTAGCCAGCCTTGTGGCCGCAGCCACCCACTGGGTCAGTGCTTTGCTCAGCTTACTAACACGGCTCGATTGGCCTACTGCGTTGACGGCCCTGCCCCTGACTGGCTTCCCCTTGTTCAGACGTACGGCCCTGCTCTGTGGGGCATGTCTGCTTCTCAGTTGGTTGATCTCTTCGGAACTCCTCATGCTATGTATGCTGTTGTTGACTCTAGTGCTTCTGACTCTGTTTACTCGAGTGTTGTTAGCTTAGGTGCTAGTCTTGTTGAGGTGCCTGTTGCTAGTGTAGGTACTTGTGTAGACACTAGTCCAGGAGCTGTTCCGGAGGACGCTTTGCTGCCTTCACTCCGACCGCGGGGGTGAGTTTCGCTCTGGCATTCTCGCTGGATTCTGTCGTGAGCAGGGCATCCATCAGTCCTGGACGCTTCCAGAATCCCCACAGCAGAATGGGGTTGCTGAGCGCTGCATAGGCTTGGTCATGGAGATCGCCCGCACCTCCATGACTCACGCCCGTGCCCCCCATTTTCTAAGGCCCTACGCGGTTTGGTACGCCGCTCACCAGCTGAACCTTTGGCCACGTGTCTCTCGGCCAGAGGTTTCATCGACCAGTCTTTGGACCGGGTCCCCTGGTGCTGCGTCTCGTTTTCGTGTCTGGGGTTGCTTGGCACTTGTTCGCGACACCTCCGCGGACAAGATCTCGCCTCGTGCTGTTTCCTGCGTGTTCCTTGGTTTCCCTGGGGACTCGTCTGACTACACCTTTTACCACCCTCCCCTTCACCGGTTCTTTGACTCTCGTGATGTCCGTTTCGACGAGTCCGTCCCCTACTACGCTAGGTACCCCTGTCGAGGTCTCCCAGTTCCTCCTGCCCCTCTCTTCCTGACTTCAGCTTTCCCTCGTGCTCCCCTGGTACAGCCTCCCCCCCCCTGTTCCTGCCCCGTCAGGTGTGTCCCACGCTACCCCTCCCCCCTCGGTAGCCCCTTAAGTGCAACCTACTTCCCCGCAGTCCTCCTCCCAACCTACAGCAGACCCTGCGGGAGCCGGTTTTCGTGGCGAGGACCCTAGAGGTGCTAGCTCTAGAGGTGCTGGAGTTGGAGCAGAGAGCGTACCTGTGCGAGGTCCTGGTTCTGGGGGTGCTGGAGTTGGAGCTGAGCCCGTGACTGCACGAGACTCTAGTCTTCGAGGAGCTGGTGTTAGTGGAGCTGTCCCTGGGGGTGCTACGAATGGGGGTGCGCCCTTTGCTGGACCTGGAGAGCCTGGGACGGACCCTGTTACTTATGGTGGTGCTAGCTCTGGGGGTGGTGCGACTGGTTCTTTGGAGAGTGGTCCTGGGGCTACCACCGCTCCGGACACTACTCCTCCCCCCCACCCCAACCCGACCCAGCACCAGGCCCGTGTTCGCCGTGCCCGTGGGAAGCAGCTGAAATTGGAGTGAGAGGAGAGAGAGTTGGAGCGGCAGCAGCTGGAGCTACAGCGGCTGGAGGAGCAGCACCAGCAGCAGCTGCAGCAGCAGCAGTAGCAGCAGCAACACCCGGAGCAGGAGTAGCCGCACCAGCAGCCGCACCAGCAGCAGCAGCAGCCACCTCCTCCTCCTGTCTCTGGTCTTCGGACCCTCGGTCTCCCCTCTCCTTCTCCTCCCTCCCCCCCCTCTCCTCCCGTCTCTGGTCCTCCGCTTCCTCCTCCTGACCCCTCCTCCTCTGCTCCCGTTGTCCCCTCCTCTTTCTCACACTTGGCCTTCGTGTCGCTCTCCTCGTGCTCGTCCCTCGTCCCCTATTCCCTTCACTGACCTTCGTACTGCCCTGTTTTGTTCTAGTCCGCCTCGTTTGTCTCCTTCTGTACTTCCTTCTCCTCCTGAGTCGGCTCTCACTGCTTCCCTCTCTACTCCTGTCACAGACTACTACCGCACGTACTGTCCTGTTCTCTCTCGTGTTCTCGCCTCTCTTGTTACCGACCCACGTGCTTCTCTGTCCTTTGTCTCCGCTCTTACTGCCCCAGTCACTGAGTTTGCCTCTACTCGCTGCCTTGACTATGCCACCAGTCTTGTGGCTGCTCCTCCTACCAGTCCTCTGGCCATTGGGGGTGAGTCTGCCCTTGGCTGTGACGCCCTAGAGGACAGGCAGTTTGAGCTAGAGTTCCTGGCAACCGCTTCCCCTCATCTCTGTGCCATGCTGCTCGCCCCTGAGGGAGACCCCGGCGCCCTTGACATACCGACTCCTCGCACTTGCTGAGGCTATGTCAGGGCCTTGGGCCTCTCAGTGGAGAGCTGCAATGGACTCAGAGATGGCCTCCTACAGATCCGCAGGCACCTACGTCGACGAGGTTCCCCCCCTTGGGGCGAACGTAGTTGATGGCATGTGGATCTTCAGGGTGAAGCGGCCACCAGGGTGTCCTTCGGTCTTCAAGGCGCGCTATGTGGCCAAAGGTTTCAGTCAGTGTGAGGGAGTTGACTTCTTTCAGACCTTCGCGCCTACCCCAAAGATGACCACTCTTCGGGTGTTACTGCACATAGCAGCACAAAGAGACTACGAGTTACACTCTCTTGACTTCTCCACTGCTTTCCTTCAGGGTAGCCTACACGAGGAGGTCTGGTTACGTCGTCCCTCTGCCTTCACTGGCACTTTCCCTCCTGGGACCTAGTGGAGGCTTAGGCGACCGGTCTACGGTCTCCGTCAGGCTCCTCGTGGCACGACACCCTTCGCTCTACCCTTTCTGACCTTGGTTTCCAGCCTTCTTCTGCCGACCCGTCGCTGTTCGTTCGTAGTGGCTCTACACTGTTCTTTGTACTGGTCTACGTCGACGACCTGGTTTTCGCCACTGCTGACACAGTTGCTTTGGCTGACGTGAAGCTCGAACTGCAGAAGAGACAGACTTGCACTGACCTTGGTGAGCTGCGCCACTACCTTGGCCTGCAGATCACCAGGGACAGAGCTGCTCGCACCATTATACTCTCACAGTCACATATGGTGCAGCAGGTCCTTCCGCAGTTCGAGCTTCAGCACTCTACTGTACAGCGCACACCTCTTGCCGTTGACCACAGACTCACCGGACCCTTTCCTGACGAGCCGTTCGAGCCTAGTGGTCCTTACGCAGAGCTTGTGGGCTGCCTCATGTACCTGATGACTTGTACTCGCCCGGACCTCGCGTTCCCTCTCAGCATCCTTGCTCGCTTTGTTGCGCCAGGGAGACACCGTCCAGTTCACTGGACAGCTGCTGTGAGGGTGGGGAAGTACCTAGCGATGACATCAGGCATGGGGCTGGTTCTTGGAGGGAGACAGGACGTCGTGCTTACTGGTCACTGTGACTCTTCTTACGCTGACGACGCCGAGATGCACAGGTCTACTCAGGGTTACTGTTTCAGCCTGGGCTCTGGAGCTGTTTCGTGGAGGTCCACACGTTCCTCCTCGGTCTCGACCTCTACTGCTGAGGCCGAGATCTACGCTGGAGCTATGGCTGCACAGGAGTTGCGCTGGCTGACGTTCTTGCTCACTGATAACAAGGCAACGATTCTCCTCTGTCGAGAGCCGTGACTGGAGAGCAGAGTGAAGCACATTAACGTCAGGTACTTTCTTCTGCGAGAGTTGCAGAGGCGTGGACAGGCTCGTTTCGACTTTGTTGAGTCCGTGGCCAACACTGCAGACATCTTCACCAAGGCCCTGCCGCCTTGTGACCACCAAAGGTGTTGTGTGCGGTTAGGTCTCGTTGACACAGGTTCTCGCTTTGCAGAGTCTTGAGTTCTCTCCTTGCTTTGTTTATACACTTTACATATACCTCAGTGAACTCTTGAACTAGCCTTGTGGCTCTTTTGCTTGTGCTCGGAGTGTGTGGTGACGTTGTGATCCACCCTGAGCTTTGTTTCTTTGTGACTAGTCTTGTGACCGTACACTTTTGGTTTTGCTTGACACCCCTCACTTAGATTATGGGGGTGTGTCAAATGTTGTAGTCTTAGTGATATATGTTATAGAGGGTACAACTATTAGGGTTAGGTTTATGTACCCCAACCAACCTTAGTGAAACCAACACTTTCATTCTTGACACAAGTGCGGTTACTGGGCAGTCAAGGGTCATGACCGTTGACTGTCTTCGGCTGTTGACATTCGGGTGACCCTCGACCTTCCGCATGCTCTATATGAGCTATTGCGATAATGATACAGGCGTGTAGCTTCGTTATGGAGTGACGCGCAAGTGGAGAGCCTTCGGGAATGTTACTGTAACATTTATGTTATTCCAACAATCACTTCTACGATATTGCATTCTGCACAACTCTTCTTATAACTCTTCTGCACAATACCCTACAACCATTGTAATCTAAAATAGAACGCCCTAGAACATACCAAGCCTTTTTCAACCGCATTCGGACGTATTTTCTGGGCACGCCCTAATTCATCCTTCAGCGAGTCAACGAGCACATCCACATCAACGACGGGTCAGCGGTCTAGGGTTTACTTCTCTCCCCTCCTCACCTATTATCACGCTAGTTATTCCTTCAGCTCCGCCCGCAGTCACAGCGCGCTTTCGCTCCGCTCTCCATTGCGATCCGCTCGTTACGCTTCTCCACCTGCGAGGATCGTCGTCACTCAAGCGAAGCTGTGCCGTTAGCGACGTGCGATGGCAGCGCAGCCGGCACAGCCGCAGGAGTGGGCGGCGGTGGAGCAACAACCGGAAGTGTCGCGGTCCGTCATCACCTCGGCGATCGACCGGCTTATTGAACAGGCACGCCTAGGGTTTCCTTCCATCAGCCTAGCAGAGTCGTCGAGGTCTGCTGACTTGGTTTTTTCACGCGACGATGTTTTCTATGGGAACCAGTTGTGTGTGGGGCGTTGTTAGCTAATGCAGTGGCAGTAGACCGCGGCTGGCCCTAAGGGATGCGCCATCGCCGAGCCTCTGCCATCCGTCACACGCGAGCGTGCCCTAAAGGCACCTTGTGCAGCAACAGGTCCTCCGCCATGACCGTCAGGCCGTCCGAGTGCATCGCGCTCGTCCGCGGCATCGTCGATTAGCGAACGGTTGACGTGCTCGGTGTTGCCGCGTTCGCGCACGGGGCGTGTTGACGTGCAGCGGTAGACTTGGCCATGCATTGGTTAGGCAGAGACGGGAGGGTCGGTGGTGGTGGGATTTGCTTGGAATCGATGCTTAGCTTAGAGGCATTGGCGCAAGGGGAGTCCAATCGACTGCACAAATTGCTTTGTGCGAAACGCGACGCTCACTCTCTGTCTCCTCCCGCGTCCCTCCGCGCCTTGCCCTCTGTTCGTGCGTGCGTGTGTGCTGCTTTCTGCGTGTGTTGCGTGCGTGCGTGCGAGCGGGGTGGCAGGGCAAGGAGACGGTGACGGTGGTGGCGGTGGGGAAGGGCAGCGTGGGCAAGAGCGCGACGCTCAACGCGCTGCTGGGGGAGCGCCTCTTCCCCACGTCGGGCTTCCAGGCGTCCGCGCATCTGCGCGAGGCCGTGCGCCAATACGGCGGCGCCACGTTGCACGTCATCGACACGCCCGGGCTCGTCGACGCCGGCACCGTCAACCGCGCCGCGCTCGACGCTATCCTGCAGTGAGTCGCGCCGCAGTGACTCTCCGCGTGCATGCGCCATAAACCACGTGCCATGCGGTGTGCTGAGAGGAGAGTCCGCCGTGAGCGAAGCGCGGTTCGGCTACATGCACATCATCATATGCGCGCACCGCATCCCCATCATCTGCCCAATAATCATCCGTCTGCGCACCGCACCGCACCGTACGGTGCTCCTTCCAACGCTGCGTCTCTCCGCCCTCCGCGCCCCTCTCCCCGCTGCCCGTGCTTCCCCCATGCGAGCAGCGCGCTGGTGGGGAGGAGCGTGGACGTGCTGCTGTAGGTCGACCGCCTGGACGCGTACCGCACTGCACCATACTGAGCTCCTTTCGATGCCCCACATCCCCCCGACCTCAGCGCGCTAGTGGGTCGCAGCGTGGACGTGCTGCTGTACGTGGAGCGGCTGGACGCCCTTCGTGCTTTCAATGCCACCCCCCCCACCACCCCACACCCCCCTTCCCCACGCTAGTGCGTTGGTGGGGCGCACCGTGGACGTGCTGCTCTATGTGGAGCGGCTGGACGCGTACCGAGTGGACACCATCGACTCGCTAGTCGCTCAGGGCATCTCCCACGCCTTCGGGCCCCAGGTGGGTGCCCCCTCCCTCCCCCTTTCCCCCCTCTTCCCCCTCCATGCACACCAGGTTCCCCTCCTCGCCACCCCCTTCCCCTCTAGTCACCTTGCCCCCTCCGCCCATGCCCCCCCCTTTCCGCCCATGCCCGCCCCCTATCCGCCCATGCCCGCCGTGTCGCATTTGTCTCCCACTTTTCATCCCAATGCTGCTGCTCAGTCGCGTTCCTCACGTGCCATAGTGACCACGCATACCCCTCGCTCGCTGGGGCTTCACCGCATCACCCCCCCCCCCCCCTCGCCCCCCTGCTCGCCCCCTTGCTCGCCCCCTTGCGTGTCCCCTCGCCCCCTGCGTGCCTCCCCTACGCCGATCAGATCTGGAAGCGCGCGGTGGTGGTGTTGACGCGCGCGCAGCTTACCCCGTCCGACGGGCGCCCCTTTCCCGACTTCGTGGCGGCTCGCAGCGATGCGCTGCTGGGGATGATTCGCAAGCAGGGCCGCCTGGGGAGGAACGACGAGGTGAGGGCGCGGGGCGAGGGGCGAGGTGGCGAGGGGGCGAGGGGCAGCAGGCAGAGGCGCACGAGAGAGGGGGCGGCGGGTGGATGAGAATGGGAGTTGAGGCGTGCAGTGGGAGGGCAATGGGAGGGGCGTGGGAGTGCAGCAGCAGGCGGGGCATTGCACCATGCAGTGAGGGGGGTGTGGAAGGGGCGCCACATGGGGCACAGTGGGAGAGGCAGGCATGCTTGGAAGAGTTACCCGAATGCCTTGGCAGCCGCATGACATGGCACTCATATCCATTGCCTTTGTCTTTTGCCCTTTGTGTGCATGTCACCATGTAACATTTGTCGCGTGGCATAGCATGGAATGGCATGGCTTGGCATGGCATGGCATGGCATGGCGTGGTGTGGCATGGCATGGCATGGCATGGCGTGGTGTGGCATGGCATGGCATGGCATGGCATGGCAGGTGCCAGTGGCGCTAGTGGAGAGCATGGAGGGGCGCTGTCGAACCAACGACGATGGGGAGAAGGTGAGCCCTCGCCCCGCCTCGCCTCGTCCCCCTGCACCTCGTGCATGTGTGGCATCGTAAGGCACACTGCGTGACTGCACCTCATGTCTGCTCCGTTCCCTCAAGCCCTTCGTCTCCTGTCGCTCCGCGGCTCCTCGTGCCTCCACAGGGGTGTCGTCACGTCACACGCGTAGGGGCTCCATATTGCCACCGCACACTTAGCCTCGCATCGCACATGAAACACGAGCCAGTGTGGCCTCTCACCGATGTAGGGGTGCGGAATTAACGTATCGCCCATCATCCTGCCACCATGTATCGCGTGCAGATCCTACCGGACGGGCGGGCATGGTTCCCATGTCTAGTGGAGGCGATGGTGGCGGTGGCGCTGAGGCGGCAGCCGGTGGTGCGCGTGGACGAGCGCATGGCGAAGGGCTTCAACCCCAACCGCGCCGGCAAGCTGCTCATCCCCTTCCTCCTCGCCCTGCAGGTACGGGCCCCACCCTTCCCCCCTCCCTTGCACCCCGCCCTCCCCCCCTTGCACCCCGCCCTCCCCCCCTTGCACCCACCCCCTCCACCCTTCCCCCTTCCATCTCGCCCTCCCCCCCTACTTGCACCCCTTCCTCTCCTCCCTCCCCCCCTCCCTTCCCAACCCCCCGTTTGTGCCCCTCTCTTCTCCCCTTGCATTCCGCCCTCCCGCCGTTTCAACTCCTTTCAATCCTAGCTCACGCATCTGCGTCTCTCACCCCACCATCATCTCTCACCCCACCATCATCTCTCACCCCACCATCATCTCTCACCCCACCATCATCTCTCACCCCACCATCATCTCTCACCCTGCCCACATTTCACCCTTACCCGTATTTCTCACCCTTCTTGCATCTCTCACCCTACCCGCATCTCCTCCCACCTGCCCTCATCTCTCACCCCACTGGCATCCCCCACCTGCCTCGATGTCTCACCGCATGCGTGCAGGTGGTGCTGGTGGCGCTGCCACTGAGGAGGGCCATGGAGTGGGACAAGTCAGAGGAGAAGCGGCACCGGCCGCGGTGGGAGGAGGAGGCAGAGGACTACCGCCGCTCCTCCGCTGCTGCTGTCGCCCGCCGCCGCATCGCCGCCTTCCAGCAGCAGCAGGGCAAGACCAACCCCAAGTGACACCAAACTCAATCATTTAACAGTAGCACAACCAAGCAGCAGAGGGAAAAATGTTTTGTGTGGTTGCCATGGTGGGATATACCCTGTAACGTGTTCTGCGTTGAGCGTTTAAATAAGCGTATAATGCTAGAAGCGGTAAGCGCTTTCGTCCAATTAGCTGAAGCCTTCTGGATAGCCTAAGCACAAATACTGCAGAAGCTTTAGAATAACTGTAGTATTTTAGTATTGTACTCCTACTCCCCAAGAACTATTGTAGGCGATTGTTACGCAGTCTTGTCACATACGTACAGGAATATCCTTGCAAAACTCGGCTTACCGTATTTCCAACCTTACATTGAAGATAGAGAACTCATACAGAATGATTGAGCAGGGATTGTTGAGAGTAATACATTACATTTAATAAATAAGTCGAGAGCCAGTGTTACACACTAGTAAGCTGTGCAGGTTCATATATAATAACGGAGCCGCATATAGAGGGATTCGTTTAGCTCGTTTTCTTTCTGGTGTTGGGACCTGCCTGAAGGACAAGCGTTTTGGGAGGAACCCTAGTTCCTCGGGACTTGTTTCGCAGGAACACTGAGACCAGGGCTGACGTTTCATTTTAAGCTTCCCTGATTCCGGGGAAAATTTTCCCCCTCTATTATGGGTGCACATTTTCCAGAAAAGCAGTACCCTGATTGCTCAGGTTTGTAAAGTAGTTAACACTGATTGTTCAGGGTCGAGAACTGAACATCAGAGTAGTAACGCGCGCTTTGTTACCGGGGAAAATATCCCCACTCTCCATAAAGTCTCGAAGTTTCGATCAGAACGAAGTTTCGAAGAAACTTCGTCTCGATAAAGCGGGAAGGGGGGCGATTACGCACATGTGGGGGGATCACTGCGATCAATCCAAGGCGGGGTCATCGGAATGAAACTTCCGAGAAACTTCCTTTCGATAAGTCGGGGAAAATATCCCCACTCTCCATAAAGTCTCGAAGTTTCGACCAGAACGAAGTTTCGAAGAAACTTCGTCTCGATAAAGCGGGAAGGGGGGGGATTACGCACATGTGGGGGGATCACTGCGATCAATCCAAGGCGGGGTCATCGGAAGGAAACTTCCGAGAAACTTCCTCTCGATAAGTCAGGGTCCACACAGTCGATACTCTGTTAAGTCAGGGTCCACTAACAGCCTAGTCTGTTACACTGTACTCAAAATCAGGGATAGCTAAACTATTACTCTGATTGGATCAGGGCTGGAAATTCACTAACTCTGAAATTTCAGTCTCCACGAAGTGGAAAGCCTGAAATCACCCTGAAATCAGGGTAATTACCCTGATAAATGTCAGAACATTATAGCTTATGCTGTTGTGTAGGCTATAGTGGGGTATCCCATAGGGGGTACAACCAATTAGGGTTTCATATTTGTACTCACTTCATTTTTCATAGTCCACTCATTCTCGTTCTCATTTTCACATGGAATCAGAGCAGGTCCCCTCCTAGGGACTGTTCCTTGGGCCCACCGAAGCGCGCCTCGAGTCGCGCCTGCCTTTTTTTTAGCGGCCCGTCGAGTCGCACCTAGCGGCCCGTCGCGCCGCCCTTACGGTCGCGTCGAGCCGCCCTAGCGGCTGCGGCGCGCCGCCCTTTTCCCGGCCCGTCGCCGCCCTTACCCGCGGCTTTGCGCCGCCCTCACCGGCGGCTTCGCGCCGCCCCTACCTGCGGCTTCGCACCGCCCAGGCCCGTCGCCGCCCTTCCCGCGGCTTCGCGCCGCCTCTACCTGCGGCTTCGAGCCGCCCCGACCCGTCGCTGCCCTTACCTGCGGCTTCGCGCCGCCTACGGCCCGTCGCCGCCCTTTTCTGCGGCCCCGCCGCCTCTCTCGTTGCGGCCCCGCCGCCCGTCTTCGCGGCCCCGCCGCCATCTCTCGCTGCGGCCCCGCCGCCACTCACTGCGGCCCCGCCACCCGTCTCAGCGGCCCCGCCGCCCGTCTTCGCGGCCCCGCCGCCTCTCTCGCTCCGGCCCCGCCGCCTCTCACTGCGGCCCCGCCGCCCTACTCAGCGGCCCCGCCGCCCGACTTCGCGGCCCCGCCGCTTCTCTCGCTGCGGCCCCGCCGCCTCTCTCGTTGCGGCCCCGCCGCCCTTCACTGCGGCCCCGCCGCTTCTCTGCAGCGGCCCCGCCGCCCGTCTTCGCGGCCCCGCCGCCTCACTACCCAGCGGCCCCGCCGTCCTTCTGCAGCGGCCCCGCCACTCCTCTACAGCGGCCCCGCCGCCCTACGTCAGCGGCCCAGCCGAGCCGCCCAACAGCAGCGCAGCCGAGCCGCCCAGCAGCAGAGCAGCCGAGCCGCCCCGCCGCCGAGCCGCGCTGCAGCCGAGCCGCCCGGCCGCCCACCAGCCGAGCCGCCGTGCAGCCGACCGCCCAGCCGCCGAGCCGCCCAGCTGCCGAGCCGCCCAGCCGCCGAGCCGCCCAGCGGCCGAGCCGCCCTGCAGCCGAGCCGCCCGAGCAGCCCTGTCCGGTGAGCACAGACCCTCTGTCACTGCGTGCTCTTCCCCTACTCCTTGCACTGCTGGTCTACTGCTGTCATGGCTACCCCTAGTGTCCTCACTTTTGACGCTGAGGATCGGGCCATTGACTTTGAGGTCTGGGTAGATGACCTACAGCTGTTCTTACAGTGCGATAGGGCGGACGGCCTCTCTCTCTTTGACCTCACCTCTGGCGCTTCCCCTGCCCCTGCTGCTGATGCTGACGCCACTGTTCGCTCCCAGTGGGCCACGCGCGATGCTGCTGCACGTCTTGCTGTGCGTCGCCACCTCCCTACCTCCGAGCGTGCGCACTTTAGTCAGTACAAGAGTGCTCAGACCTTGTACGCCGCTGTAGTCGCGCGCTACTCCTCCCCTTCCACTGCTGCACTGAGCCGTCTCATGCTGCCGTACCTCTTCCCTGACCTTGCTTCTTTTCCCACCGTTGCTGACCTCATTACGCACCTCCGCACTAGTGACACTCGCTACCGCGCTGCACTTCCTGCTGACTTCTGCACCGCGAACCCCCCCCCCATGTACATCACTCTGTACTTCCTAGTCACTCGCCTCCCTGACTCCCTTCGAGTAGTCAGGGACCACTTTCTCTCAGTCTGTCCCACCACACTCACTGTAGACCTCCTCGAGAAGGCCCTCCTCGCGATAGAAAAGAGCATAGTCGCTGTAGGAGCCTCTCGAGGTGACCCGCGCACCCCCATCTTTGAGGGGTGTTCTCCCTCCCCCCTGCTGCCCTCTGTTGCCTCTGCTGCTTCGGCCGACCTCCTTGGTCTTGAGTCGGTCGGTGCGGCGTCTGCCCCTAGCGGGAGACGCCGCCCTGGCAAGGGCAAGGGGGGCAAGGGAGCTGGAGGAGCGGGCGGTGGAGGTGGAGGTGGAGGCAGTGGGGGGAGTGGGGGTAGCGGTGGAGGTGGAGGTGGGGGTGGGGGGTTCGGTGGCGGCAGTGGAGGCGGAGGCCGCGGCGGCGGTGGCGGTGGTAGCGGAGGTGGCGGAGGAGGCGGCGGTGGAGAAGGCGGTGGAGGCGGCGGCGGCAGTGGAGGCAGCGGAGGCGGTGGAGGCGGTGGGGGTGGCGGTGGAGCTGGTCGCGGGTCTTTGCAGAGGAGTGGCTCCGGTGGTGGCTCGCGCCAGCAGCAGCAGCGTGGTCGTGCGACCCTGTCCCCTCAGCAGCTCCGTGAGTGGTACACTGCACGCCAGCGGGGTGGGGGTTTTGGTCCGTGTACCTACGTCCTGCGCACCGGCGACCGTGCGGGTGAGCAGTGTGGGGGTGCGCACCCCACTCCGCGCTGCTTTGGCCGCCTGACGGACGCATGGCGTCACCAGTTCCCGGAGGCCTCCGAGATCCCTCGCTGGGACGAGCTGTCTAGGGCGGGGGTTGCCATCTTTGATCTGGACTTTGATGCTATTCTCTCTGCCATGTATGCTGTGTCTATTAGTGATGAGGGTGACTGTTACCGGTGTTTCCAGCCCGATCCGGGCATTGAGACTGCTGCTCTAGGTACTGGTGAGGCTGCTGCCCTAGGTGCTTACGACGCTGCTGCTCTAGGTGCTGGTGTGTCTGCGTCCTCAGGTACTAGTGAGTCTGCTCTCTCAGGTACCGCGTCGGCTTCGGCCTCCCTCACCTTCACTCTTGACTCTGGGGCGTCTCGCTCCTTCTTTCGGGACCGCACCACACTCACGCCGCTTAGTCGGCCGGTTGCGGTGTCTCTGGCTGACCCCTCTGGGGTTCCGGTCCTGTCTCGTTTCTCCACAGTCCTCCCGTGTCCGGCGGCTCCCTCTGGCACCCTGTCTGGTCTCTACCTCCCCTCGTTCTCGACGAACCTGGTGAGTGGTGCTGACCTACAGGATGCGGGTGTCCACCAGTTCACTCCTGCACGTCAGCGAGTGACCCACTGTACAGAGGCTGGCACAGGCCGACACCTGGCTACGTTCACCCGTCAGCCATGGTCGAGCCTGTACACTCTGACCACTGCGTCTCCTCCAGTTGCTGAGTCTGGTAGGGTAGTTACGTCGGGTCAGGTGTTTGCTGCGGCGTCCAGGTCTGGTCCTGAGTCTGCCCCCTGTTCGTGTCGTCTCCTGTCTCACGAGACTCTCCTCTGGCACCACCGCCTTGGCCACCCCTCTCTGCTTCGGCTCAGAGGTATGGCCTCCCGTCTTCTTGTGTCCGGTCTCCCCCGGTCCCTCCCTCCCCTTCCTCAGGGCCCTGGCCCTGCCTGTGTCCCCTGTGTCGAGGGGCGCCAGCGTGCTGCCCCTCACTCCTCCCAGTTTCCTTCGACAGAGGCCCCGTTGCAGACACTTCACATGGACGTGTGGGGCCCAGCCCGCGTCCGTGGACAGGGTCACGAGCGCTACTTCCTGCTCGTTGTTGACGACTACTCGCGTTACACCACAGTCTTCCCCTTGCGCAGCAAGGGTGATGTCACTGAGGTGCTGATCGACTGGATCCGCGCAGCTCGTCTCCAGCTCAGGCAGAGCTTCGGCTCGGACTTTCCTGTTCTGCGTCTGCACTCGGACAGAGGCGGAGAGTTCTCCTCTGGCCTTCTGCGTGCCTACTGTCGTGCACGGGGCATCCGTCAGACCTTCACGCTTCCGGACTCACCGCAGCAAAATGGGATTGCTGAGCGCCGCATTGGCATGGTCATGGACGTCGCTCGTACGTCTATGATGCATGCGGCTGCCCCCCATTTTCTGTGGCCGTTTGCGGTGAGGTACGCGGCGCATCAGATCAACCTCCACCCCAGGGTCTCCAGGCCGGAGACCTCCCCAGCCTTGCTGTGGACGGGGAAGGTTGGCGATGCGTCGGCGTTCCGGGTCTGGGGATCTCGGGCGTTTGTCCGCGACCTGTCTGCGGACAAACTATCCCCTCGTGCTGCTCCTTGCGTCTTCCTGGGGTTCCCCCCTGACGCGCCTGGGTGGCAGTTTTACCACCCCACCTCTCGCCGTGTTCTGTCCTCCCAGGACGTCACGTTTGACGAGTCGGTCCCCTACTACCGCCTCTTCCCCTACCGCACTCCGTCCCTCCCCCCACCCCCACTCTTCCTGGTACCAGGTCCCCCCCAGGTAGACCCCCTCCCCCCTCAGGGTCCTGCCCCTTCAGGTGTGTCCCAGGTAGACGCAGTCGAGCCTGTCGAGGTCACTGGTGACTCTGGTGCTGCTGAGGGTGCTGAGGCTGGGGGTGCTGTACCTGGGGGTGCGGAGCCTAGGGGTGCTGGGCCTGGGGGTGCTACGTCTGGGGGTGCTGAGCCTAGGGGTGCTGAGCCTAGGGGTGCTGAGCCTGGGGGTGCTGAGCCTAGGGGTGCTGAGCCTGGGGGTGCTGAGCCTGGGGGTGCTGAGCCTGGGGGTGCTGAGCCTAGGGGTGCTGAGCCTGGGGGTGCTGAGCCTAGGGGTGCTACGTCTGGGGGTGCTGAGCCTAGGGGTGCTACGCCTGGGGGTGTTGAGCCTGGAGGTGCTCCGCCTGGAGGTTCTCCGAGTGCTTCGTCTCGCCGGGAGCCACTTTCTCCACAGGAGCTGCGTGAGTGGTTTGCCCGGCGCTGGAGGCGTGCTGCTGGTGCTGGAGGTCCTTCGGCTGCTGAGGGTGCTGCGGTCGCGGGTCCCGGAGGTGCTCGTCCTGGGTGCACTGGAGCTGGTGCTGCTGAGGGTGTTGGCGCTGAGACTACCGCTGGCAGTCCTACTGGGGGTGCTCCTGGTGCTGCTGGAGGTTCTGGAGCTACTGGTGGTGCTGCTGGAGCGGGTGCTCCTGCTGAGGGTTCTGGTGCTGTCCCTGCTGCTTCTAGCGTCGCCGCGCGGCCTCGACCGTACTTCGTTCCACTCCTGCAGCAGGTTCTTGGTCTTCCACCTTCTACTGGTCCTCCTCCTCCCTTAGAGTGTCCACAGCCTGTCTCGTCCCAGCTACAGTTGCAGCCTACCTCCCCTTTGCCTGCTCCTTCTCCCTACACTGGTCCTACTGGAGGTCTGGCTGAGCGTCGTGAGCCTGCGTCTCGCCCTGCGTCGCCTGTCCGTGCTGCTCGCACTAGTGGTCGCGGTTCGCGTCAGCGTCCTCCTCCTGTCCCTGGCACGCACCGGATGTCTCTGCGTCCGTCCACTGCTCCTCTGCGTGCCCCTTTGCCTTCTCCTCCTGAGTCCTCTCTTCCTGCTCTTGCCGACCCGGAGTCGGACTCTCTTCGTGCTGCCAGTCCTACTGTCACGCGTCTCCTTGCTACTGTTGTCACTGGCCCTTCTTTCGAGTCTACTGCTGCGTCTGCTCTCGTTACTGAGCTCGTCGACTTTGCTGCTCGCTGTCGCTTAGACTACGCTGCTAGTCTTGTCGCTGAGTCTGTCTGTCCTCCGTCCGTCGGGGGTGAGTGTGCCCTTGGCACGGACGTCCTTGAGGACAGGCAGGAGGAGTTCCAGTGTCTGGCAGCTGCCTCACCTCATCTCGTGTCCGTACTGCTTACCCCTGAGGGAGACCCGGATGCACTTGACATCCCGACTCCGCGCTCTTACGCGGAGGCGATAGAGGGTCCCTACTCCTCTCAGTGGCAGGCAGCTATGGATGCAGAGATGGCTTCCTGGAAGTCCACAGGCACCTACGTTGACGCTGTCCCCCCTCCTGGGGCGAACATCGTCAGTGGCATGTGGATCTTCAGGGTGAAGCGGCCGCCGGGTTCTCCGCCTGTCTTCAAGGCGCGTTACGTGGCTCGTGGCTTCAGTCAGCGGCAGGGAGTTGACTACTTTCAGACCTTCTCCCCCACCCCGAAGATGACCACTCTTCGGGTACTGCTGCACGTTGCTGCTCACCGTGACTACGAGCTGCACTCTCTTGACTTCAGCACAGCTTTCTTGCAGGGCAGCCTGCACGAGGAGATCTGGCTGCGTCGCCCACCTGGCTTCACTGGGTCTTTCCCTCCTGGTACCCAGTGGAGTCTCCGGCGTCCAGTCTACGGTCTCCGCCAGGCGCCACGTGAGTGGCACGACACACTGAGGACTACGCTTGCGGCTCTTGGGTTTGCTCCTTCTACTGCCGACCCGTCGCTGTTTCTACGCACCGACACCTCTCTGCCGCCGTTCTACATCCTCGTGTACGTCGACGACTTGGTCTTTGCCACAGCTGACACTGCTGGACTCGCCTACGTGAAGTCCGAGCTGCAGAAGAGACACACGTGCACAGACCTGGGTGAACTGCGCAGCTACCTTGGCTTGCAGATCACCCGGGACAGAGCACGCCGCACCATTACCCTGACTCAGTCACACATGGTGCAGCAGGTCCTTCAGCGCTTCGGCTTCACGTACTCCTCGCCTCAGGCCACTCCTCTGTCTACTCGCCACTCGCTCTCAGCTCTGCCTTCGGATGAGTCCGTAGAGTCGAGTGGCCCGTACCCAGAGCTTGTTGGCTGCCTCATGTACCTGATGACCTGCACACGACCTGACCTTGCATACCCTCTTAGCATTCTTGCACGCTATGTTGCTCCTGGGAGACACAGACCAGAGCACATGGCTGCAGCGAAGAGGGTGTTGCGCTACTTGTGCAGTACGTCGGGCATGGGGCTAGTGCTTGGAGGGCGGAGTCCAGTGGTCCTCACTGGGCACGCGGACGCTTCTTGGGCTGACGACCAGGCTACGCAGCGGTCGTCACAGGGTTACACCTTCAGCCTTGGTTCCGGCTCTGTTTCGTGGCGGGCTACTCGCTCGTCTTCTGTTCTTGGCTCGAGTTGTGAGGCTGAGATCTACGCCGGGGCCATGGCTGCACAGGAGCTTCGCTGGCTCACCTACCTGCTGACCGACCTTGGAGAGCCGCCTCTTTCTCCTCCAGTCCTGTACATAGACAACAAGGCCATCCTAGCCTTGTGTCGAGAGCAGCGACTGGAGCACAGAACAAAGCACATTGCTCTCCGCTACTTCCTTGCTCGTGAGCTACAGCAACGTGGACAGTTGCGGCTTGCGTACGTGGCCTCTGAGGCCAACACTGCTGATGTCTTCACCAAGGCACTTCCGCCTTGTGATCATCAGCGCTTCTGCACTCAGCTGGGTCTTGTGCCCGTCTTGCCTCACTTGCTCTCCTCTTGACCTTGCTTGTACTCTCACATATATATATACCTGCTCTTGCTTGTCTAGCTTTATATATATGTGTGTACTCTTGCATGTGAACTGGCCGTGTGGCCTTGACCCTGTGCGCGGACTGTGTGGTGACTTTGTGATCCACCCTGAGCTTGCTTTGCTTTGCTTTGCTTGACTGGTCTTGTGACCCCTTGTTTTCCCCCACTTTGCCTATGGGGGTGTGTCAGAACATTATAGCTTATGCTGTTGTGTAGGCTATAGTGGGGTATCCCATAGGGGGTACAACCAATTAGGGTTTCATATTTGTACTCACTTCATTTTTCATAGTCCACTCATTCTTGTTCTCATTTTCACAATAAAATCAGCCCTGACTGAGACGTAACAACCACGGCCCTTATAACAACAGGCAACCTTGTGTTAAATATAAATGCCAGAATACTGAACGAGAATGAATGCATTGAACAAAAAGTTGGTACAAGCACTAACCCTTGTTAGGTTGTACCCCTTATGGGCTACCCCATTACATCCTACAAAATGTAAGCATTATGACATTTTGACACACCCCCATAGGCAAAGTGGGGGAGAACAAGGGGTCACAAGACTAGTCAAGAAAAGCAAAGCAAGCTAAGGGTGGATCACGAAGTCACCACACATTCCGAGCACAAGCAAATGGCCACAAGGCCAGTTCACATGCAGAGTTATATAAAAGAGAACAAACAGTACAGCGATCATACCCTAGCAGGTGTAAGCATGCAGGTATATGTCAAACATATATGTTGCATGTTGTGTAGTCAGTAGTGGGGTAGCCCATATGGGATACAACACAACTTAGGGTTAGTACTTGTACCCATCCTGCTGCTAATTCAATCCATTTTCGTTCGTTATTCAAACATGGTTTCAGAGCAGGTCCTTCCTAAGGACCGATTTTTTTTTTTAGGGCCCACCACAGAGCTGCCCCACTGACTGCCCTGCCGCCCTTCCTACTGACGCGCCGCCCTGCTGGCCGCGGCACCGCCCCTAGCAGCTCGTCCAGCAACCCCTAACAGCCCACGAGCCGCCCCTGCAGTCAGCGCGCTGCCCGTGCAGCCCACGCGCCGCCCACTTGCGGCCCGCCCGTCGCCCCTGCAGCCCGCGCGCCGCCCGCTTGCGGCCTGCCCGCCGCCCCTGCAGCTTGCGCTCCGCCAATTGCAGTCCGCTCGCCGCCCCTTGCGGCCCACTTGCCGCCTCCTCTTCAGCTCGTGCACTGCCCGGCTGCTGCCAGCCCTGTTCCTTGCGCTGCCCGGCCCTGCGAGCTTCCCTAGTGCTAGTGCGCCGCCCTGCCTGCGTGCTGATTTGCTATGGCTTCTCTCCGTGTCCTCACATTCGATCATGAGGGCCGTCCGATCCAGTTTGACACGTGGCTCGACGACTTACAGCTGTACCTACTGAGCGACTCTAGAGACAGCGTTTCGTTGTTTGACCACACCTCTAGAGCCTCTCTCGCTCCTCCCGCCACAACTGACAGTGCGACTCGCTCACAGTGGCTTACCCGTGATGCTGCTGCTCGCTTAGCCATTCGCAACCACGTGCCGTTAGCCGAATGTGCTCACTTCGGACAGCACAAAACTGCTAATGCACTGTACGACGCTGTAGTTGACCGTTACTCCTCGCCTTCCACCGCTGCTCTAGGCCGTCTTCTACTGCCCTACCTGTTTCCTGAGCTGTCCGCTTCTGCCACTGCAGAAGACCTCGTTACCCACCTTCGCACTAGCGACGCTCGCTATCGCTCTGCCCTCCAAGCCGAGTTCCAAGACAGGAACCCCCGCCCCGATGCACATCACTCTCTACTTCATAGTCACCCGCCTCCCTGACTCTCTTCGTGCAGTCAGGGACCACTTTCTTGCTCTTGACCCCACAGACCTCACTGTCGACCAGCTCGAGAGGCACCTCCTTGCAGCTGAGACTAGCGAAGTCGCTGTAGGTGCTGATCGTGGCACTCCTCGCACACCCTTCTTCGAGGGGTGTTCCCCCTCCCCCCTTGTCCCCTCCTACGCTTCTGCTGCTGTTGTTGACATCCTTGGTACTGAGGATGACGGGACTGCTTCTGCTCTTAGTGGGAAGTGCCGCAGCGGCAAGGGCAAGGGTGGCAAGAGTGGTGGGAGTGGCAGCGGGGGTGGTGATGGTGGAGGCAGTGGAGGCGGTGGAGGTGGCGGAGGTGGTGGCAGTAGTGGGAGTGGTGGCGGGAGTGGGGGCTTTGGTGGTGGCGGTGGTGGCAGCGGTGGGTGTAGCGGTAGTGGCGGCAGTGGGAGTGGTGGCAGCGGGGCGGAGCTGTTCAGAGGGGAGGTTCTCGCGGTGGCCTAAGACAACAGCAGCAGCGTCGGAGCAAGACCCCTTCGCCCCAGCAGCTTCGTGAGTGGTTCTCTCAGTGTGGGGCGTCTGGGGGTAGTGTTCGCTGCCCGTATGTAATTCGCACGGGTGACCGTGCTGGTCAGACATGCAGGAAGCCTCACACACAGCACCGCTGCTTCTCCCGCCTAAACAACGCTTGGCGCGCATAGTTTGGTGACGAGGCCAAGCGCCCCCGCTAGGCAGAGCTGCTTCGGTCTGGAGTTGCTATCTTTGATCTTGACTATGATGCTATCCTTGCTGCCATGTATGCCTTGTCTGTTAGTGCTGAGGGTGACTATTACCTGTGTGTGCTGCCCGACCCAGGTATCGAGGCTGGTGCTTTAGGTGCTAGTGAGTCTGCTCTCCCTAGTACTGCGCCTGCTAAGGCCTTGCACACCTTTACGCTTGACTCAGGTTCTTCCCGCTGTTTCTTTCGCGACAGCACCACCCTCACTCCTCTCTCTGCACCTGTACCGGTCAGACTGGCTGACCCCTTAGGGGGCCTCGTTCTTGCCTGTTCCTCCACTGTTCTCCCGTGTCCGGCGGTTTCGACCGGCTCACTGCCAGGTCTTCACCTCCCCTCGTTCTCTATGAACTTGGTGAGTACCTCTGCCCTCCAGGATGCAATGGTCACTACCACCACTCCTTGGGGCCAGCGTGTGTTGATCTGCACGTGTACACGGACGGGCCGTCACCTGGCCATGTTCACCCGTCGGCCTGGGTCGAGTCTGTACACACTGTTACCGAGCCTCCTCAGGTAGCTGCGTCTGCCTAGGTGTCTGCGTCAGGTCTGGTAGCACCCCCCTACTCGTGTCGCCTCCTGTTGCACCAGACTCTCTTGTGACACCACCGCCTTGGTCACCCCTCCCTACCACGCCTTCGTGGCATGCACTCCCGCCTCCTTGTTTCTGGTTTTCCCAGGTCTCTGCCTCCCCTCCCGCCCTCGCCTGCCCCGCCCTGCCTTCCTTGTGTCGAGGGGCGGCAGCGCGCCGCTCCTCACTCCTCCTCGTTTCCCCCGACGAATGCTCCCCTGCAGGATCTCCACATGGACGTGTGGGGCCCAGCCCGCGTCAGTGGACAGGGCCGCGAGCGCTACTTTTTGCTAGTTGTTCAAGACTACATGCGTTACACCACGGTCTTCCCCTTGCGCAGCAAGGGTGATGTCCCTAATGTCTTGATACCTTGGATCCGCGCAAATTGTCTTCAGCTCCGCGAGCGTTTCTGCCAGGACCTTCCTGTCCTGCGTCTGCACTATGACAGAGGTGGTGAGTTCTCCTTCGACCTCTTGCGGAGCTTTTGTCGTGGGGAGGGCATCCTCCAGTCGTTCACGCTTCTGGTCTCCGCGCAGCAAAATGGGATCGCTGGGTGCCGCATTGACTTAGTCATGGAGGTCGCTCGTACCTCCATGATCCATGCGGCTGCTCCCCATTTTCTGTGGCCGTTTGCGGTCCGGTACGCTGCGCACCAGCTCAACCTCTGGCCCCGTGTCTCCTTGCCGGAGACCTCGCCTACACTGCGTTGGACGGGGAAGGTTGGCGATGCGTCGGTGTTCCGGGTATGGGGTTCTCGTGCCTTTGTTCGCGATACGTCCGCGGACAAGCTCTCCGCCCGCGCTTTTCTCTGCGTCTTCCTTGGCTTTCCCCCTGATGCTCCTGGCTGGCAGTTTTACCACCCCACCTCACGCTGTGTCTTCCTCTCTCAGGACGTCACGTTTGACGAGTCGGTTCCCTTTTACCGTCTCTTCCCCTACCGCTCTGCCCCTCTCTCACCCCCGCCGCTCTTCCTTGCTCCAAGTCCCCCTGCAGTAGACCCCCTCCCCCCTCAGGGTCCTGCTCCCTCAGGTGTGTCTCGGGTAGACCCACTCCCTGGTACTGTGCCTATTGAGGTCACTATAGACTCAGGTGCTGCTCGAGGTTGTGCGTATGGGGGTGCTGCGTCTAGGGGTGCTGAGCGTGCGAGTGCGGAGCCTGAGGGTGCTGAGTCTGAGGGTGCCGGGTCTGGGGGTGCTGCTCCCGGGGGTGCGGAGCCTGGGGGTGCTGAGCCTGCGGGTGCGAAGCCTAGGGGTGCTGAGCCTGAGGGTGCGGAGCCTGGGGGTGCTGTGCCTATGGGTGCGGAGTATGGGGGTGCTGAGCCGAGGGGTACTGCTTCTTCTGGAGGTCCTGCGGGTGCCTCGCCACGAATGTCTCCCCGGCCGGAGCCTCTCTCCCCGCAGAAGTTGCGCGAGTGGTTTGCTCGGCGCACACGCCTTCGGAGTGGAGCTGCCGGAGCTGGAGACTCTGCCGCTGGAGGCACTGGAGCTGGAGGTACTGGAGATACTAGTCTTGGAGGTGCTGGAGCTGCTGGTCCTGGAGGTATTGGAGCTGCTGGAGCTGGAGGTGCTGCAGGAGTTGGAGGTGGAGGCACAGGAGCTGGAGTTGCTGGAGGTACTGGAGCCGCTGGTCTTGGAGGTGCTCGTACTGGAGGTGCTAGAGCTGGTGGTGCTGCAGGCGTTGGAGCTGGAGACCCTGGAGCTGGAGCTGCTGGAGGTACTGGAGCCGCTGGTCCCGGCGGTGCTTGTACTGGAGTTACTGGAGCTGCAGGATCTGGTGGTGCTGCAGGATTTGGAGCTGGAGACCCTGGCGCTGGAGACACCGGAGCTGGAGGCGCTGGCCTTGGGGGTGCTGGTGTTGTTGGTGCTGGTTCTGGAGACACTGGACGTCCGCGACCGTACTTCGCTCCCCTGCTTCAGCATGTTCTTGGTCTCCCGTCTTCTACTGGCCTTACTCCTCCCTTACTGTGTCTACCGCCTGAGAAGTCACAGCCGCCGTTACAGCCAGCCTCCCCACTGCCTGCTCCTTCTCACTACACTGAGCAGACCGGAGGTCCTACAAAGCGTTGTGAGCCTGTGTCTGTTCGCCCTATTCGTACTGGTCGTTGTGTTCCTCGTCCGCGTCCTCCTCCTTTCCCCGGTACGCACCATATGGCAATTCGTCCTTCCTCTGTTCCACAGCGTGTTCCCCTGCCGTCTCCTCCTGCGTCCTCTCTTGCTGACGGTCCGGACCCTGAGTCTGACTTCGTTCGTGCAGCCAGTCCTCCTGTCACACATCTTCTAGCCACTGTTGTCACTGACCCTTCGTTTGAGTCTGCTGGTGTGTCTGCCCTACTTGCAGAGCTTGTTGACTTTGCTGCCGCCTGTCGTCTCGACTACGCCGCTAGTCTTGTTGCTGAGTCTAACTCTGACTGTCCTCCGTCCGTCGGGGGTGAGTGTGCTCTTGGCACGGACGTCCTTGAGGACAGGAAGGAGGACTTTGAGTGATTTGCAGCTGATGTACCTCATCTCGTGTCCATGCTGATTGCACCTGAGGGAGACCCGGATGCACCAGACATCCCAACCCCGCGCTCTTACGCAGAGGCGATTACGGGTCCCTACTCCTCTCAGTGGTAGGCAGCCATGGACGCAGACATGGCATCATGGAAGTCCACAGGCACTTACGTCGACGCACTTCCCCCTTCTATGGCGAACATAGTCGATGGCATGTGGATTTTCAGGGTGAAGCGGCCGCCGGGTTCCCCGCGTGCCTTCAAGGCTCGTTATGTTGCACGAGGCTTCAGTCAACGACACGGATTTGACTTCTTCCAGACCTTCTCCCCTACCCGGAAGATGACTACTCTTCGGGTACTGCTGCACGTCGCCGCTCACCGTGACTATGAGCTTCACTCTCTTGACTTTAGCACAGCTTTCTTACAGGGCAGCCTGCACGAGGAGATCTGGCTGTGCCGCCCACCTGGCTTCATTGGGTCGTTTCCTGCAGGTACCCTGTGGAGCCTCCGGCGACCAGTCTACGGTCTTCGCCAGGCGCCTCGCGAGTGGCACGACACACTGAGGACTACACTTGCGGCTCTTGGGTTTGCTCCTTCTACAGCAGACCCGTCGCTGTTTCTACGCACCGACACCTTGCTGCTGCCGTTCTACGTCCTCGTGTACGTCGACGACCTCGTCTTTGCCACTGCTCACACTGAGGCACTGGCCCTTGTGAAAGTCGGAGCTGCAGAAGAGACACACCTGCACTGACCTGGGTGAGCTGCGCAGCTATCTTGGCTTGGAGATCACCCGGGACAGAGCACGGCGCACCATCACCCTGACTCAGTCACACATGGTGCACCAGGTCCTTCAGTGCTTCGGCTTCCGGTACTCCTCGCCACAGTCCACCCCTCAGTCTACTGGTCACTCGCTTCAGCTCCACCTTCGGACAAGTCCGTAGAGCCGAGAGGCCTGTATCCAGAGCTTGTGGGCTGCCTCATGTACCTGATGACCTGCACTCGACCTGACCTTGCCTACCCTCTTAGCATCCTGGCATGCTACGTTGCGCCCGAGAGACACCGACCAGAGCACTGGGAGGCCGCTAAGAGGGTGTTGCGCTACTTGTGCAGTACGTCGGGCATGGGGCTCGTGCTTGGAGGATGGGGTCCAGCTGTCCTCACTGGACACGCAGACGCTTCTTGGGTTGACGACTTGGCTACGCAGCGGTCGTCACAGGGTTACACTTTCAGCTTTGGCTCCAGATCTGTTTCTTGGCGGTCTACGCGCTCATCTTCTGTTCTTTGTTCCAGAGGCTGAGATCTACACAGGAGTTACGTTGGCTCACCTACCTGCTGACCGACTTGGGAGAGCGGCCTCGTTCTTCTCCAGTGCTGTACGTAGACAACAAGGCAATGATTGCCTTGTGTCAGGAGCACAGACTGGAGCACATAACGAAGCACATCGCTCGGTGTTACTTCCTTGCTCCAGAGTTGCAGCAGCGTGGTCAGCTTCGTCTTGCTTACGTGGCCACTAGGGCCAACAATGCTGATAAGCTCCAGCAATAACTCCGGCACCTCCAAGACTAGCAGCTCCAGCACCTCTAGTTCCAGTGCCTCCAGCGGCAGAGCCTCCAGCTCCCGCAGCGCCACTCCTAACGCGTGTGCGCCGAGAAAACCACTCGCGCAGCTGCTGCAGTGAGAGAGGCTCCCGCCGGTGAGACAGTCGTGGCAAGGCACCGTGCAGGACCTCCGGCAGACGCAGTACCCCTAGCTCAGCACCCCCAGACTCCGCACCCTCAGACTCCGCACCCCCATGCTTCGCACCCTTAGGCTCAGTACCCCCAGGCTCCGCACCCTCAGGCTCAACACCTTCAGACTCCGCACCCTCAGACTCAGCACCCCCAGGCTCTGCACCCTCAGGCTCAGCAACCCCAAGCTCTGCACTTCTAGATGCAGCACCCCCAGACACAGCACCTCTAGCAGCACCTGAGTCTACAGCGACTCGATAGGCAAATCCAGGGGGAGTGGGTCTACCTGAGACACACTTGAGGGAGCAGGACCCTGAAGGGGGAGGGGGTCTACCGGAGGGGGACTTGGAGCAAGGAAGAGCGGCAGGGGGGGGAGAGGGGCAGAGCAGTAGGGGAAGAGATGGTAAAAGGGAACTGACTCGTCAAACGTGACGTCCTGAGAGGGGTGGACATGGCGCGAGGTGGGGTGGTAAAACTGCCAGCCAGGCGCGTCAGGGGGAAAGCCAAGGAAGACGCAAGGAATAGCGCGGGAGGAGAGTTAGTTCGCGGAAGTATTGCGGACAAAGGCACGAGAGCCCCAGACCCGGAACACCAACGCATCGCCAACCGTCCCTGTCCAACGCAGTGTAGGCGAGGTCTCGTGCAAGGAGATACGGGGCTAGAGGTTGAGCTGATATGCAGCGTACCGGACCGCAAACGGCCACAAAAAACGGGGAGCAACCACATGGATCATCGAGGTACGAGCGACCTCAATGACTAAGCCAATGCGGCGCTCAGCAACCTTATTTTGCTGCGGGGAGGCTGGAAGCGTGAACGACTGGAGAATGCCCTCCCCACGACAAAAGCCCCGCAAGAGGTCGGAGGAGAACTCACCAACTTTAACTGAGTGCAAACGCAGGTTAGGAAGGTCCTCACGGAACCGTTCGCGGACCTGGAGACGGACTGCGTGGATCCAAGGGATCAAGACATAAGGGACCTCACCCTTGCTGCGCAAGGGGAAGACCGTGGTGTAACGCGTGTAGTCGTCAACAACCAGCAAGAAGTAGCGCTCACGGTCTTGTCCACTGACGCGGGCTGGGCCCCACACGTCCATGTGGAGAGTCTGCAGGGGAGCAGTCGTCGGGGGAAACGAGGAGGAGTGAGGAGCGGCGTGTTGCCGCCCCTCGACGCAAGGAAGGCAGGGTGGGGCAGGCGAGGGCAGGAGGGGAGGCAGAGACCTGGGAAGACCAGAAACAAGGAGGTAGGAGTGCATGCCACGAAGGCGTGGCAGGGAGGGGTGACCAAGGCGGTGGTGCCATCGGAGAGTCTGGTGCGACAGGAGGCGACAAGAGCAAGGGGCTGCTACCGGACCTGACGCGGACACCTGAGCAGAAGCAGCTACTTGAGCAGGCTTAGTAGTCAGTGTGTACATACTCGACCCAGGCCAACGGGTTAAACGTGGCTAGGTGACGGCCCGTCCGTGTATACGTGCAGATCGACACACGTTGACCCCCAGGAGAAGTGGTAGTGACCATCGCATCCTAGAGGGTAGAGGTACTCACCAAGTTCGTAGAGAACGAGGGGAGGTGAAGACCTAAGAGGGAGCCGGACGGAACCGCCGGACACGGGAGAACTGTGGAGGAACGGGAAAGAACTAGGCCCCCCGAGGGGTCAGCCAGTCTGACTGGAACAAGTGGAGGGAGTGGAGTGAGGGTGGTACTGTCGCGAAAGAAACAGCGGGAAGCACCTGATTCAAATATGAAGGTGTGCAAGGCCTCAGCAAGCGCAGTTTCAGGGAGAGCGGACTCACTAGCTCCTAGAGCAGCAGCCTCTATACCTGGGTCGGGCAGCACACACAGGTAACAGTCACCCTCAGCACTAACAGACAAGGCATACATGGCAGCAAGGATAGCATCATAGTCAAGAGCAAATATATCAACTCAAGACCTAAGCAGCTCTAGCCAGTGGGGGCGCTCAGCCTCGTCGCCAAACTCTGCGCGCCAAGCGTTGTCAAGGCGGGAGAAGCAGCGGTGCTGTGTGTGAAACTTCCCGCATGTCTGACGAGCGCGGTCACCTTTGCGAATGACATACAGGCAGTGAACACTACCCCCAGACGCCCCACGCTGAGCAAACCACTCACGAAGCTGCTGGGGCGTAGGGGTCTTGCTCTGACGCTGCTGCTGCTGCCTCTGGCCACTGCCAGAACCTCCCCTCTTAGCAGCTCCACCCTGACCGCCACCACAGCCGCCTCCCCCACTCCCACTGCCGCCACCACCGCCACCCCCACCCCCACGGCTGCCACCACCACCACCACCAAAGCCCCCACTCCCGCCACCACTCCCACCGCTGCCACCACCTCCGCCACCTCCACTGCCTCCACTGCCTCCACCATCACCACCCCCGCTGCCACCGCCACCACTCTTGCCACCCTTGCCCTTGCCGCTGCGGCGCTTCCCACTAAGAGGAGAAGCAGTCCCGACATCCTCAGTACCAAGGATGTCAACAGCAGCAGCAGAAGCGTAGGAGGGGCCAAGGGGGGAGGGGGAACACCCCTCAAAGAAGGGTGTGCGAGGAGTGCCACGATCAGCACCTACAGCGACTATGCTAGTCTCAGCTGCAAGGAGGTGCTTCTCGAGCTGGTCGACACTGAGGTCTGTGGGGTCAAGAGCAAGAAAGTGGTCCCTGACTGGGCGAAAAGAGTCAGGGAGGCGGGTGACTATGAAGTAGAGAGTGATGTACATCGGGGGGGGGTTCCTGTCTAGGAACTCGGCTTGGAGGGCAGAGTGGTAGCGAGCGTCGCTAGTGCGAAGGTGGGTAACCAGGTCCTCGATTGTGGCAAAGGCTGACAGCTCAGGAAACAGGTATGGCAGTATAAGACGGCCGAGAGCAGTAGTGGCTTGGGAGGAGTAACGAGCGACTACAGCGTCGTACAGGGCCTTAGCAGTCTTGTGCTGGCCAAAGTGAGCACGTTCAGCTAACGGCAGGTGGTTGCGAACCTCAAAGCGAGCAGCTAAGCGAGCAGCAGCGTCACGGGTCGGCAGAGGAAGGACAAAACCCAAGGTCACGAAGCGTGGAGCGCAGAGTGTCGTGCCACTCACGGGGCGACTGGCGGAGAGCGTGCGCCATGCTGCTTTCCCTTGAGGGAGACCCCGATGCCCTTGACATACCGACACCTCGGACGTACCGTGAGGCAGTTTCAGGGAAGTGGGCCTCTCAGTGGAAAGCGGCTATGGATGCAGAGTTAGCGTCTTGGAGATCCACAGGCACGTACGTCAACGCAGTTCCCCCTCCCAGGGCGAACGTTGTCGATGGCATGTGGCTCTTCAAGGTGAAGCGGCCGCCTGGTTCACCGCCTGTGTTCAAGGCGCGCTACGTGGCTAGGGGTTTCAGTAAGCGTGAGGGAGTTGACTTCTTCCAGACCTTCGCCCCGACCCCGAAGATGACTACTCTTCGGGTGTTACTGCACGTAGCAGCACAGCGAGTCTACGAGCTGCACTCCCTCGACTTCTCCACTGCGTTTCTCCAAGGCCGACTGCACGAGGAGATCTGGCTGCGCCGTCCTCCTGACTTCACTAACACCTTCCCACCTGGGACCCAGTAGAGCCTGAGGCGACTCACCCCCAATGGTCAGAGGACGGGGAGGTGGAGCAGCCACCACACGCTTGGCGTAGTCAAGACGGCGGGTGGAAGCAAAGTCAGCGACAGCGGCAGTAAGAGCCGAGACAGATGACGGAGTGGCACGAGGGTCGGTGACAAGAGAGGCGAGAACAAGGGAGACAACAGGGCGAGCAGCATGGTAGTAGTCAGTGATAGGGTGAGAGGAAACGGTGAGAGATGACTCAGGAGGTGAGGGGAGAACAGACACAGGCGGAGAATGACGAGGAGGATAAAAAAACAAGACAGTGCGGAGGTCGGCAAGAGAAGACAAGGGCCGAGCACGCGGAGGACAATGACTGGTCCAGTCGTGCGAGACAACAGGAGGAGACGATCGTGACTGAGGAGGAGAGAAAACAGCCGGAGTCGAGTCCGGAGGAGGAAACGTAGGACCGTACGCAGTAGGTGACTGGGAGTGGACAGGAAGAGAGGAAGGAAAACCAAGGGCCCGAAGGCCACTCACTGGAGGGAACAGCTGTTGCAAAGATGGCGGCTGCGGCGTCTGCTTCTGCTGCTGCTGCTGCTGCTGCTGCTGCTGCTGCTGCTGCTGCTGCTGCTGCTGCTGCTGCTGCTGCTGCTGCTGCTGCTGCTGCTGCTGCTGCTGGTCCAACTGCTGCAGCTCCTGCCTCTCCTGCTCCACCTGCTCCCGCTCCTCGTGCTCAAGTCGTGGCGGTGGGGACGCGCAGTGGGCGACGTAGTAGGCGAGCCTCCAGCTCTCGCCTCCTCAGTGCCAGCACCTCCAGCGTAAGTAACTCCAGCTCCAGCACCCCCAGAACTAGCACCTCCAGTGCCGGTACCTCCTGCACCAGCACCCCCAGAACTAGCACCTCCAGCACCAGCACCTCCAGAACTAGCACCTCCAGTGCCAGCACCTCCAGCTCCAGCACCCCCAGAGCTAGCGCCACCTGCGCCAGCACCTTCAGCTCCAGCACCCCTCGAACTAGCACCCCCAGACCGAGTACCGCCAGTGGCTGCACCTCCAGCTCCAACACCAACCGAGTCCACAGCAACCTGTCACGGAAGTGCTAAAGGCTGCTGAAGGGATTGGGAGGAGGACTGCGGGGAGGGAGACGCTACCTGACACACGGCCGAGGGGAGAGGGGTAGTGTGAGACACACCTGACGGGGCAGGACCAAGGGGGGGCGGGGGTACCGGAGGAGCGGGAGCAGGGGGAGGAGAGGGTGCAAGGAAGAGGGGGGGAGGGGGAACCGGGAGACCTTGACAGGGGTACTAGGTGTAGAAGGACACTGACTCGTCAAACCGGACGTCACGAGAGTCTAGAAACTGGTGGAGGGGCGGGTGGTAAAAGGAGTAGTTGGGAGAGCCCACTGGGAAACCAAGGAAGACACAGGGGATGGCGCGAGCCAAGAGCTTGTCCGTAGAGGTGTCGTGGACAAGCACAAGGCAGCCCCAGACGTGAAAGGCCGATCCAACACCAAGGGACCCAGTCCAAAGACTGGTCGGTGAAACCTCTGGCCGCGAGACACGCGGCTGGAGGTTAAGCTGATGCGCGGTGTAGCGCAGCGTGTAGGGCCACTGAAAATGGGGCACACGGGCATGGATCATGGACGTGCGGGCGATGTCCATGACCAAGCCAATGCGACGCTTTAGCAACCCCATTCTGCTGTGGGGACTCCGGCAGCGTCCAGGACTGTCTGATGCCCTGCTCGCCGCAGAACCTGGCAAGGACGCCGGAGCGAAACTCACCCCCACGGTCGGAGTGGAGACAATGGTGTTATAGTCACAATAGGCTTGAATGTGCTTAAAACGAAAGATAGAGAGCACAGACGGATTTCTGCACAGCGGCTTCAAACGTTGATAGCGTTCTGCTCACAGCTGCAAATGACTTGATTCAAATTGGATCTGGAGCGTCTTCACGTCGTCTACAATTAGCAATTTAGATTGCACGATTTGATAAAGTATTGACGACACAGCGTCGGTTTGAACGAACGGTACTATGGCAGCCACTATAGTCTTAGAACACAAGATAGGAAGAGTTACGAGTTGGGAATGACTCCCAGCTCCTACAAACCCCAAGAGCCGAGGTACAGTGATGTGGAACAGTGCCACACTGTCCCCAACCACGAAGGGTCTCGAAACTACCCTTCACTAGGGCCTACACCAAGTGAAATGTTACACTACACAAAGTAATGTAACTATCTTCAATATCTTGAGGTGTACCCTTTTGGCAAGCTTCGAAATCACTTGAGGCTTGACACCAAGGCTCGGGCTCTTCATCACAAACTCATCCTTGAGTTCTTGATGGGTCTGCTGCACACACCTGCGACACGCCGAACGTTCGACACAGGACAAAATAGAAACCGCGCACGACAAAATAGAAACCGCGCGCGAGACACAAACGACCGCGTAACACGCGTCTAGCGATAACTCGCTATTGACTCGACACACACACTCGACATCATGACTCAACATTCACACACAATTATAAGCATGAAATATATAGTATCCCATGCCCTCATACCATTCCATACACACACACATTCACGCACACGGACAACAAGCCGAGTGCAAACCGTAGGGTTGCACCAACAAACTCCCCCTCGGATTGTTGGCCTTAGGATATGTTGCTCTCTCAGTTCAGAGCCATCCCAGCCAGCTTGCAACACTTCCAATGCTGCTGCTCCACCAGCCTCTTGGTCATCATGTCAGCCGGCTGCCCCGTGGTCTTCACGTAGCGCAACTCAACTTCACCCGCGGTTACCATGCTCCTCGTCCAATGCCACTTCACCCTCATGTGCTTCGTGAGTCCATGCAACACAGGGTTCTTAGCAAGAGCTATGGCACCCTGGCTGTCACAGTACAGTGGGGTAGGTCCTTGCTGCTCCTCCCCCAATTCAGCCAACAAACGCCGCTGCCACACAATCTCCCGTACGGCACGGAAGAGTGCCATGAACTCGGACTCCACCGAGCTCAAAGCTTGGTCAACCTGCTTCTTGCTCTCCCAAGCAGTTGGGCCTCCACCAACACAGCATATGAAGCCTCCCACACTTGTCATGTCCTCTGGTTCTGATGCATATGAAGCATCCGAGTAGGCGGTGAGGAACAAACGCCCGGGTTCAACACCATCCGCGCCCTTTTGGCGCCTTTGTGCCGCCGCCGAGTATTGCAGCCCAACGGTCGGTGTTTGGCCAAGATACTTGGCCACCCTCATTCCAGCTGCTACCTGCTCCTCATTAGGGCATTGCACAACCCTAGCCAGCTGCCCGGTAGCAAACGCGACGTCCGGTCGGGTGTTTACCGTCGCATACATGAGGCTGCCCACCAACGAGTGAAATCGGCGCCTCTCCTCTTCACCAACGCTCTCCTCCTCTGGTCCCTTCACACACTTGAACCCAGAGGGAAAGGGTGTAGCCACATGGCCTTCACTCTGCCCAAAGTTGGCAGCCAATGCCTCCAGGTACTTTCGTTGATGCACCCGCATGCACCGCTTCTCCACATCTCGTTCGATGTGGAGCCCAAGGTAGAAGCTCACGTCACCAAGGGCCTTGCACTTGAACTTGTCTTGAAGCTTCAGCATCACCTCCTTCACAAGGTCAGAAGAGGGTGAGAAAATGAGGATGTCATCCACATAAACCACCATGAAACTCCTCTGCTCCCCCTCGCCAAGCATGAAAAAGGAGTGATCGGCCGTTGAGGGAGTGAAGCCGATCCCCTCCAACACTTCGCGCAGCTTCATGTACCATTGCCTAGGGGCCTGCTTCAGCCCATAGAGGGCCTTCTTCAGCTTCCACACTCTGCCACTACCATCATCAAACCCCTCTGGCTGCGCCATAAAAATCTCCTCCTCAAGGATGCCGTTAAGGAATGCCGTTACGATGTCCATTTGCTTTACTACCCATCCTTTGATGGCGGCTCCCGCGAATAGGGTTCGCAGCGTCGTCGGCTTCACCACAGGGGCAAACAGCTCCTTGAAGTCCACCTTCTCCTTCTGCTGGTACCCCTTGGCTACAAGCCTAGACTTGTAGCGCTCGATCTTGCCGTCGGCATCCGACTTGATTTTGAAGAGCCACTTGGACGTTATCGCCGTACGCCCCTCCGGTAGCTCCACCAATTCAAACGTGTCATTCTCCTCGATGCTCTTCAGCTCACTCTCCATGGCCTTCTTCCACTCCTCAGCATCACTACTCTCCAAAGCCTCCTTGAGAGTTGCTGGTTCTCCCGGCATCTCCACCGGAGAGAAGAACGCGAAGGCACACTCCTCGTAGTCACTCTCCTCGTCGTCTCCGACCATCATTGCCGCTCCGGCCAGGGCTGTCTTGCCCTGCTTTCCCGGCGCATCATAGGTCAGCCTATTAGGGGGTTGAACTCTCCTCTTCCCCCTTCCTTCCTCCTCAGCTGCAGGGACTTGAAGGCCTTGGCGTTGCTGCGGTGTGGCTCGAATCCGTGGAGCACTCGTAGTACGGGAAGGGAGTGACGGTGCACGCTCGCTCACTTGCTGCACCTCCTCCTCTTCTTCCTCTGCATCATTGGCCTCCTCTCCCCCATTCACAAGGGAGGATTGCCTTGTGGTTGTGCTGCCGCTGCTCAGCTCCAAAGGCAGCTCCACATGCTCCAAACCGGAACTCTTCACCTCCCCAAACCGCACGCCTATCTTCGCCTCATTCTCCGCCTTCCAATCCTTGTACATGAAGTTCTCCATGAACTTGCAGTCCCTGCTCACCAAGAACTTCTTGGTGAATGGGTCCCAAAGAAGCCATCCCTTGCTGTTTTGAGCCATGCCCAAGTGCACGGCCCACACCGCCTTGGCACCAAGCTTGTTGTGCCGAAGATGCTTAGGCACGAGCGCCATGCACATGCACCCGAACACCCGAAGCATATCCACCTTTGGCTTCCTTCCTAGCCACTCCACATAGGGCACCCATTTGTCTGCTCCCACATGAGTCAAGGCTCTGTTCTTGGCCACACATGCGCTCCGCACCGCATCAGGCCAGAAATAGTCGGGTAGCCCGGCTTCAATGAGCAACCCGCGTGCCGCCTCCGTGATTGTGCGGTTCGATCGCTCGGCGATGCCGTTCATTGCAGGGGAGTATGGCATGGTGAGGGAGTGCCGAATACCATTCTTCTTCAGCCACAACCCAAACTCCTTGCTCAGGAACTCTCCCCCTCGATCGGTGCGGATTGACTTGACTAGACGGTCTTGTTGCCGCTCCACCATCGGGAACCAATCCGTCTTCAACGTTTCAGCCACGTCGCTCTTCTTGGCCAGCACGTACACCCAAGTCATGCGGGTGTAGACGTCGACAATGGTGAGAAAATACTCAGCTCCAGCAGCTCCAAGCTTCAGGGGGCCCACCACGTCCATCACCACCTCATCAAGCGGTGCCTTTGCCGTTGCCTCCGAACTAGGGAACGGAAACCGGGTGAACTTGGCTTGAATGCACGTCGGGCAGCCAAGCACCTCATCGGGCTCCCCCTTCACACGTATGCCAGCAACCATCTCATTCTTCACTAGCTGCTGCAAGATGGGCAGGGCCACATGCCCCATGCGCCGATGCAAGGTGAGCCAATCACACTCCCCCGTAGCCGAAGTTGGATTGGAGAATGCCGCGCTCGCAATAGCACCCCACATACTCTCTCCGTAGTCCTCCTCCGCTGCTGCCTCTGGGTTCTCCTCACCCTTTTGCTGCTCCTTGGTTGCTGCACCACTCTCCTTAGGTTCACTGAACTTGCTGGTCCCTCCAGGTTTGCTCTTCTTGAGCTCATTCTCCTTAGCGCGACCGTTCGCGCCATCGTCGCTACCGACCGCTCCATCCTTGGTGCTGATGCTTGCTGCCACTTGCCTCTCCTTAGGCATAGGGACCACTGGGATCTGCCACATCTCGTTGTAGACATCCCTGTCCTCATGAAGGTCCCAAAGAATTCGATCGCCAAGCCTTGCGGTGTAGGTCTTGGCTCCCTTCGAGTTCGTGTCCATGCCGGCCTTTGCCAACCGCCGCACGGAAATCAGGTTTGCAGCAAGGCTGGGCACCCAAAGCACGTTCTTGAGGCCCACCATCTTCCCATCAGCACCCTTGAACATGGCCTTGCCCATGCCTTTCACCTCTGCTCGCTGCCCCAAAGCCGATGTGACATGCTTCACCGGTGACGGCTCGAGTTCGGTGAGCAAGTCCGGGCGAGGTGTCATGCTATAGGTAGCGCCACTATCAATCACCCAATAGTCCAGGGGGTGTAGGGTCACCTTCCCCACAGCTGCTGGCTCCTCAAAGCCTTCATCCTTCTCTGGACCAGCCGGTACTTGCGTCGACACGAAGTAGAATAGACCCGGGTATCGATCGTCGCTCGGGTCCTTGTCGTTGTCTCCGCTCTTCATGTTTGCAGCTTCGCCACCGCGACCGCCACGGCCTCCACGGCCTCGTCCTCTCCCTCCTCCTGCTCCTCTACCCTCTTGGCCTTGAGCAGGGGTCCAACCATCAGGGAGTTTGTAGCAGTCGCGCCACATGTGTCCGCTCTTGTGGCAATAGTGACACTCGCCGTCGAATCGGCCGCGACCGCGTCCGTAGCTCTTGTCGTCGCTGCCGTAACCGCCACTCCTGCGGCCTCCGCCGAAGTTGCTGCCACCAAACCTTCCTCCCCCTCGTCCTCTGCCTCTTCCTCGACCATATCCACGGCCGATGCTCGCTGCCCCAGCGCCATCCGCACTCGCCAACTCACGGCGGCGGAAATCCTCTTGAAGGATAGCTCGCTTCACGTCTTCAAGCGAGAGGCGGGGCAAGTCGCGATTAAGGTTGATGATGAGCGAGGACCATGACTCTGGGAGTAAGGCCAGCAACTTGGTCTTCTTTTGGAGCTCACTGTAGTTCAAATCAGCTCCCTCAAGCCGCGTCAACAAGTCGAAGAATTTCTGCACCCCTTCTTCAACCGCTTCGTCTTCTTCAATTCGTAGTGCCGCCATTTGCCGTTCCAACACCACCGCTACCGCCGCTGTTGCAGGAGCATGTACACCCTTGAGAGCAGCCCATGCCTTTGGTCCTTTCTCTGGTTCACGCTGGAATGGCTTGATGTGACGGATCTGACTGCTCCCCAACGCTTGCCCAAGTAAGAGATAGCCTTGTGCGCTCTTCCGCACCCACGGGCTCTTCTCCGGGTCGTTCTCGGGGCGCTTCTCCGTTCCTTCCATCACCTCCAGCAGGTCATAGTGGTCAAAGATGTTCTCCATCTTGAAGGACCATTCAGCAAAGTTGTCACCGTTGAACTTGTCAAGCCCAAACACCCTAGGCTCATCCCTAGGTGGGCCAAGACTTGGTTGCATGGGCGCCATGGCTGAATCACGGGGTTGGCCTTGAGCTTGAGCTTCTCCACTGCCACCAGCACCTCTGCCACCCCTTTCCTCAGGTCCAGACATTGTCGAAACTGCTCCAAGGGGCTCTGATACCACTTGTTATAGTCACAATAGGCTTGAATGTGCTTAAAACGAAAGATAGAGAGCACAGACGGATTTCTGCACAGCGGCTTCAAACGTTGATAGCGTTCTGCTCACAGCTGCAAATGACTTGATTCAAATTGGATCTGGAGCGTCTTCACGTCGTCTACAATTAGCAATTTAGATTGCACGATTTGATAAAGTATTGACGACACAGCGTCGGTTTGAACGAACGGTACTATGGCAGCCACTATAGTCTTAGAACACAAGATAGGAAGAGTTACGAGTTGGGAATGACTCCCAGCTCCTACAAACCCCAAGAGCCGAGGTACAGTGATGTGGAACAGTGCCACACTGTCCCCAACCACGAAGGGTCTCGAAACTACCCTTCACTAGGGCCTACACCAAGTGAAATGTTACACTACACAAAGTAATGTAACTATCTTCAATATCTTGAGGTGTACCCTTTTGGCAAGCTTCGAAATCACTTGAGGCTTGACACCAAGGCTCGGGCTCTTCATCACAAACTCATCCTTGAGTTCTTGATGGGTCTGCTGCACACACCTGCGACACGCCGAACGTTCGACACAGGACAAAATAGAAACCGCGCACGACAAAATAGAAACCGCGCGCGAGACACAAACGACCGCGTAACACGCGTCTAGCGATAACTCGCTATTGACTCGACACACACACTCGACATCATGACTCAACATTCACACACAATTATAAGCATGAAATATATAGTATCCCATGCCCTCATACCATTCCATACACACACACATTCACGCACACGGACAACAAGCCGAGTGCAAACCGTAGGGTTGCACCAACAAATGGACACGACTACCACGAGTGCCCTCAGTGGCCAGAAGCCACCGGATCAGCGTAGAAGTCACCTCGGAGTTCTCCGCGAGAGGAAACATCGTGGTGTACCTGGAGTAGTCGTCAACAACCACTAGAAAGTAGCGCTCCCTCTCAAGTCCCAGCATAGGGGCAGGGCCCCTGACGTCCAGGTGGAGAGTCCGGAAGGGAGCAGTGGCCGGACGAAGGGAGGAGGAGTGCGGAGTGGCGCGCAGGCGGCCGGCGACGCAAGGAGTGCAGGGTGGCCAAGGCGGTGGTGCCACAAGACGGTCGGGTAGGCGAGGGACCGACTGAAGCAAGACGCAGCAACCTAACCAGACACCACTACCTAACCTGACACAGCAACTGGACTAGACACTGGGACCTGAGGGGACGCAGCGACCTGAACGGAGGAAGTAACCAGGGAGCGCTTGGTGTGGAGAACGCTGAGACCAGAGCGGGAATCCCTGGTGAACGTGGCGAGAACAACACCTGTAGCGGCGTCTGTACAGACCGCAGTCCTCCCACCCCCCACAAAGGTAACGGTGATCCCCTTGTCCTGGAGGTATCCAACACCCACCAAGTTCCGAGTGAACGAGGGGATGTGGAGGCCGTGCAGGACACCGGAGGGGACCACAGTGTCAGAATCCCAACCACTAGACCATTGGGATAAAAGGGCTTGTTTCAGTAGCGGGTCAGTGCGCCCATAACCCCCCAGGCTAACAGGCCTGTAACCCTCCAAGGATCAATCGGGGATCTCACAGTGCAAGTCTTCTGACACCCCCCCACACTGGGAGGTCCAGGACTCGGCACACCGGCAACGGCCAGCATGTGCATACACCGGGATTCAAACCCGAGACCGCTCTGATACCATGTAAGAATCCCAACCACTAGAACATTGGGATAAAAGGGCTTGTTTCAGTAGCGGGTCAGTGCGCCCATAACCCCCCAGGCTAACAGGCCTGTAACCCTCCAAGGATCAATCGGGGATCTCACAGTGCAAGTCTTCTGACACACAGGGCATGGGAGGGTGGTGGAGCTGCGCGCAACGGCTGGTCCTGAAGAAGGATCAGCCAGAGCTACCGGAACCGGAGCAAGAAGTGGTGTGAGGGTGGTATGGTCGCGGAAGAAACACTGCGACACGCCAAAATCCATCGTGAACAACAGAGACGCCTCAGCCGGAGGCGTGTCAGGTCCGGAGGCTACACAAGCACCTAGAGCAGAGACACAAGCACCTAGACTAGAGAGGCACAGGCCTACACTAACAGGAGGCAAGCATCCTAGATTACAAACACACGAGCACACATATCCATAAGCACTTTGGTCAACATCAGCATATAAAGCATACTAACGAGCATAATCCATCGACAGTTCAAATACAGGAATCTTACGGGCTAGCAGGCAAGCCTAGCACGGGGTGATCGCCTCAGGACCCCAGCGTGTACGGTAGAGGTCTTCAAGGCGGCGGAAGCACCGCGCTGCAGAGTGGTCGTCGCGGACGCAAACACATGGATTGCCCGCGTCTGCGTCCATATTGGATACTAGGCTAGAAGCAGCTGAAGCATGGAGCAAACGGAGCTAGGAGCGAGGAGCGTCAGGTGGGACTAGGCGAGGTACTGCCGGAGCACGGAGGAAAACTGAGCTAGGAACGCCAGTCTAGTAACGAACGGAGTTGGGAGCTAGCAGAGCTAGGAGCAGACGGCTGGAGGAGGCAGGGCTGATGAGCCGATCGAGGAGCAGGAGAGTCGTTCGAGGGGCTGGCGGAGCGAGGAGAGACCTAGCTAACAACGAACGTCAGGACTAGCCTAAACAACTAAGTGGAGCGGCCTCCATCTGCGACGGTGCGAAATAGTGTGAGTATGAGGGACGCGAGTGTCGAACCAACAGAGGTCGGGTGGTCCTGGGTGGTGTGCGCGCGTGATGAGGGGCTATTAGCGATTGGAAGGGGCTGTGAGCGGTTGGAAGGGGCTGTGAGCGGTTGGAAGGGGGTGTGAGCGGTTGGAAGGGGCTGTGAGCGGTTGGAAGAGGCTGTGAGCGGTTTGAAGGGGCTGTGAGCGGTTGGAAGGGGCTGTGAGCGGTTGAAAGGGGCTGTGGGCGGGTGGGAGGGACTAGCTGGTGGCTAGCTGCTGCCTAGCCGTGCTGCTGCAGTAACACGCGCTGCTGCCTAGGCGTGCTGCTGCAGCAATGTACGCGCTGCTGCAGCAATGCACGCGCTGCTGATGCAATGCGAGCGCTGCTGCTGCAAGCGTGTGCTGCAGTGGCGTGCGCGGCTGCTGCTGGCTAATGCGCGCACTGCTGCTGCTGGTGCGTGTGTGCCTGCTGCGTGCACGCGCGGCTGTTGCGGGCTAAGCACGACTACGCGGGCCCGCGGGAGGGGGGGGGGTGGGGTCCCTTCTGGAGCGCGACGAAACGAGGGGCCAGCGGGGCCCTTTAAACGCGACAAAAAACGAGGCCCACGAGGGCCTTTGAACGCGACGAAAACGAGGCCAGCGGGGGCCGTCCTACCCACGACGAAATGGAGCCTAAGGGACGGGCGCTTCAGGACCGGCTAAGGGAGGGAGCGGAAGCGTGGAAAGGAGAAAAATTACCTACTCTAATACCATCTTAAATTATACTAGGAAGAAGTGTCGAGAGAATTGTGTGAGTGAGTAGGAACAATGAGATACAAGTGTCGACCTAGAGAATGTTGTACCCTTTCGAGGGCAACTCACTGTAGCCTAGAATAACTAACATCTAGAACTTATAAACATTTGACAAAGACTTCCAAGATGAACTAATCCCACCAAGGGATAATCTAGCCTTGATAGAACTCCTGAAGCTTGAGAGGAGAAAAAGAGCTTGAAGAATGTTGATGAAACTTTAGCAAGTGGGTAGGTAGCTTCTTGTAGAACTTTTCCTTGAAGAAAACACAACTCTAGTTGTGAAGGAGAGTTTGTTAGACAGAGAGTAAAGACTTAGAGAAATCCCATTTCCAAATTGGTATGTTGGAGTTGGGAAGTGAGGAATGAGCTTGTTAGCTCTAACCCCTTCCACAACACCCCTTGGGGGCTCTTCCCAACCATGGCTTCCATGGTTGGGGAGCTCATAGGCTTGGAGCCTACGTGGCATTTTGTTTGGTTGGGAAACCCAACTTAATAGATTTGTATGGTTGCTTTGTTGTTTGGTTGGATTGTAACAACAACTTGCAAATTGTGATTGGTCGGAAATCCAACCATTCAATCCTCACTTTGATAGGTTGGAATGTTTCCAAGCCTCAAGGTTGAGGGTTTGGAAAACCAAACCAGTCTTCCTTTCCAACCCAACCTTCCCAATTCCATTCGAGTCCTTCTCATCGAGCACTCTCTCGATGTTGACTTAGGAAATTAGTGGTAGTTAGGTATAGTATGCGTTACACTCCTCCCCCCCTAGGTGGCAACGTCCCCGTTGCCATAGGGTGCTTCTGAGGATGAGCGCTTCGAGCACGCCGAGTCACATTACGACCAGGGTCAACACCATCCACTGGCTCTGCGCAACCCGTCGGGCCAGTTCTGCCATGTATGACAGAATTGCAGCTTCAGTCAAATGCTCTTTTGGCTCCCATGAGTTGTGCTCAGGCCCATAGCCTTTCCACTTGATGAGGAACTCTCGTACTGTCTTGCGGCCGAGCTGTCGATCACGATGCATCAGCACTTGTTCGACTTCATAAAACAGTTCCTCCCCCAGGACGATCGTTGGTGGCGGCAAGTACTTGCCCTCTGCAACGTACTTGTTCAACAGAGACACATGGAAGACGTTGTGAATCTGTAAAGTGTCAGGTAGCTTAAGCTTGTAGGCTACCACACCAACACGCTTGATCACCTCGAATGGCCCAATCCATCAAGAGAACAACTTTCGTGCTCCAGGGATTTTGAGACGAATGTTTTTCGTGCTCAACAAAACTTTGTCTCCGACCTCAAATGAGACTTCCCGGCGTTTCATGTCGGCGTAAGACTTTTGTTGCTGCTGAGAGAGTTGCAGCCAATGGCGAGCAGACTTAAGCGCTTCTTGCAGCTTGCTAACTAAGTCTTGAGCAGCTGGAATATTCTATCTACCGATCCCATGCGTAGCAGGTGTTGTGGGATGCCGACCACAGTTCAGAATGAAGGGTTTCTCACGTGTATCTTTATGAACTGAATTGTTCACTGCGAATTTCAACGACACGCAACATCTCATCCCAATCATCCTTAGTTGGGCCAATCAATGAATGAAGCATCTGCTCAAGTGTCCGGTTTGTTCGTTCTGTCTGCCCATCGGTTTGTGGGTGGAACGCCGATGACATCTTAAGCTTCGTTCCTAGTGTCCGTGTGACTTCTTGCCAGAACCGCCTTGTGAAGCGCGGATCCCGATCGGACACCAAAACATGTGGTAACCCGTGTAAGCGGAAAATGTGCGCCACAAACAATTTGGCAGTATCTTCTGCAGATACGTCAGTTGTCGTAGCCACGAAATGCACCATTTTTGTCAAACGATCCACAAACACTAGGATCGCTGTATGGCCATCGCGAGTCTTGGGAAGATCCGTGATAAAATCCAAGGATACGCTCTCCCAAGGTTCATTCGGGATCTCAAGTGGTTGAAGTGAACCACCAGGCTTATTTGTGTTCGTTTTATTTCGTGTGCATGCGTCGTAGCGCCCTACGAATTGCTGGACCTCAGTGCCCAATCCCGGCCACCAGTACACATCACTCAAGGCCCACCTAGTCTTCTTGACCCCTAGGTGTCCTCCGTACTTAGTGGCATGCACTTCTTCCAGAATGTCATTCTGCAGGTTACCGACGTGAGGTACAACAATCTCCTTCTTACGCCACCAGAGCTTATGCTCCCACTTGAGTTCCTTTGTGTTTCCTGGGTTCTGAAACCAGGAGTCAATTTGATACCTTGTGCGGATGCGTTTCAGAAAACTACTGAAGGTAATCTTACTCACTCGAGCCGTTGCTAGGACACTGAAGCGAGCAGAAAATAATGCCGCATCCTCTGTGTCGTCTAGCTGTGTTGCTGCCCGTATCGGCTGTCTGCTGAGGGGGTCAGCCAGGTTCGTCAAGCCTGCTCGATATGGAATATCGAAAGTGAACCCACTAAGGAGTTCCGCCCATCGGGCTTGACGTTGACTAAGCGTGGCTTGGGTAGAGAAGTAGGTGTTTGGACAGTGGTCGGTCGTAACCACAAAGTCCACACCCTCCGGATAACATCGCCATGTTCGTAGCGCATGAACGCGCGCCAACAGTTCCTCTTCGGACGTCGTATAGCGCTGCTTTGCCGGGGAGAGCTTTCGACTCTCAAATGCCATTGGTCTCCCCTCTTGCAAGAGGACAGCCCAAATCCCTAGTAATGAGGCGTCAGTAACCACCTCATAGGGTTTCGTCGGATCGGGTAAAACCAGTACCGGAGCGATGGTCAGCATTTGCTTGACCTCGTCGAATGCCTTTTGGCATTGCTGTGTCCATTGCCAAGCGCTACTCTTGCGAGTGAGGGCCATCAATGGAGCAACAATGGTATAATAATTCTGCAAGATTCGACGAAAATAGTTTGCCAGTCCCAAAAACGACCTGATTTGACCTACATCTTGTGGCACCGGCCAGTTTTGGACTACGACAACTTTCTTTGGGTCTACTTTGAGACCATCGTTTCCCACGAGGTAGCCAAGATATTCCAGCTCGCATTTGTAGAAATGACATTTCCACAGAGCATAGAACTTATGCTCTCGTAGTTTCCCCAACACCCACTTAAGGTGTCGCGTGTGCTCCTCTTCTGTCTTGGAATAAACCAAGATATCATCCAGACAGACCAGAACGAACTGTCCAATCGCCTCACGAAAGACATCATTCATAGCCCTCTAAAAAGAGGCAGGAGCATTGGTCAACCCAAAGCTCAACACTCGCCACTGAAAATGACCAAACGGCGATCGGAAAGCCGCATTGGGTACATCTTCTTCAGTGATGCGCAATTGGTGATACCCCTGCGCGAGGTCCAATGCGCTGAACCACTGGGCACCCTGGAGTTTGTCAAACATGTCCTCTATCCTTGGTAGGGGATACCTGTTCTTCACCGTTATCTTGTTCAGAGCACGGTAGTCTACGCACATGCGCAACCCTCTGCTCTTTTTGTTCACAAACAAGATCGGCGCTCCATAAGGTGATGCGCTTGGTTCAATCAATCCCTTCCTAAGATATTCCTCAATTCGTTCTTTAGCCTCCACGCACTCAGCTGGACTGAGGCGATACAGAGGTCTAAAAGGTGGGAGTTTTCCAGGTTCCACAAGGATGGTATGACCACCAGCACGGTCCGGAGGAAGGCCATCTGGGATGGGCTCAAAAACCTCCGCAAACTCGTCCGCCAGGGCTTTCATATGAGGCGGGAAATCCTCGACCCCAGGCATCTCGTGTTCATCATTCTCAAGCTGTACCACAAAGAAGGTATCGGCTTGTCGAACATGCTCTCTGAACTCGTTTGCGAGCGCAAAACTCACGTCAGGGCGTTCCAACGTGGGTTGGTCATTTGTGATCAAGTCCTTAGGCACTTGCCACTGGAAAGTGTCACCATTCTTTGAGAATGAGACCGTATTGTCATGGAAATCGAGCTTCACTTCATTCGCTCGAAGCCAATCCATTCCAAGGACAAGGTCGACGTCTGCGAGAAGGGGTAAAACATACGCGCAGATCTCTTCGTGATAACCCTCAATCTCCATGTTCATCCGTGTCTGCCCTTTGCTTGGGATGATGCTATCATCGCCAAGGAGAATGGGGCAAGACGGTCCTTCAACGAGGATTAGCGCGTTGTGGCCCATTTTCGTCAAAGAGGGAAACAGCTGCACCCGTGTCAACAAGGATTTTTGCATCTTCCTCGTTCACGCTACCCGCAAGCAACAAATTTTGTTGATGCTTTCGGCGAATAGGACATGCCACAATATTCGTCGAAGGTTTTAAATACACCTTGACGTTGTGACGAGCACGACCATGTGACTGAGAGTTGGTCCACCATACATGGTGTCCCTTGTCCCACGCCGCCAGGACCGGCCATCCACGAAGCGCATTGAACAATTCGCCTTTCACTCTGCGAGTCACCAACGCGACTGAAGTCAGGGGGTGCTCTTGAGTGCAACGACTCACAACTTTAATGACAGAGGGGAGAATGTCCAATCCACAGAAAATAACTAAAAACTTATCCTGCAGTGCTTCCATGGAAATGTTCTCAAGTGGGTATGATCGAGGATAAAAAAACATAGCTTTTATTAAAAGAAGAGGCAAACAAACAAGAGATTTTGCAATCAGCAAGCTTCTCTAGCTTTAATATATCATCATCACACAGCACATATGCCTCATCCACTCGATCTACACATCCAACTAGGTACCCACACCCTAGTTGGGCTTATGGAAATCCTTCTTTCCAGAAGGTCCAGCGCCGCCTGGCTTAGGCTTCCCATAATACTTGATTGGGTTCTTGTCACGGCACTGCCTTTCGATGTGCCCGATCCTTCCACATCCGTTGCACCGCTTGTCGGAGAAATTCGGGTTGTAAGGGCCACGCCCTCCCCCTCCGCTAGCTCTCTTGGCTTGCGGATCCGTCTGGTGCCCACGCTGGTGGAAAGGCATTTTGTTCCAACCACTTCCACCCTTCGCATTCTGGGGCCGGTTCCCATGACCACCAGAGCCTTCAGCACGGGGCTGCTGGCCTGGCTTGTCGGGATCATACACGTACGTGCGAATGATGTTGTAATTTTTTATCACCTGCTCCTTCATCTCTTTGTAAGTCGTCCAATTGGTCATGCCACCGGTCACGTGTGCCTGCTGCAGCTTGACAGGAAGGCTTTTCATGAAAGTGTGCATCATCTCCTCTTCAGACAAGGGCTTCTGGAGCATTCGTGCTGCGGCTTCGAACTCGACCGCATAGTCCTGCACCGAACGGTAACGACACTTGATACTCTCAAGGCGTCCGCGCAGTTCCAGGTTGGACTTTTTGACCATGAATGCCTCTTTCAGCGCGAAGCAGAATTCTGGCTATTCAAACGGTCCCTGCGCCTACTTCTTAGTGCCGTACACTGCCTTGCTGGCCACCTTGTCCAATGCACGAGTAGCTGCGGTGACGCGAGCCTCGGGACGCACATTCGCAAGGGTCATGGTGGTATCCACCAGGTCAAGCCAAGGCTCACCGCACCATGCGGAGATTCACTCTACAACGATAATGAGCTAGACTACGGGGGTTGGCACGAGATACTAGGAGTGATCGTAGCTTTGCCTATTTTCTTAGTGCTTGCACAATCACAGGAGAAATCGGCAAGAGTTTCCTCTAGCAAAGTCGAAATTACAGAATTGTTGAAGCAATGACAACAATGACTACGTCAGGCACCTAGCAACTCTGCTGTTAGCCTGGTCGACCGACAGCACAGCATGGTCGACCGCCTGCCAGCGTTGCGTAGAGGAGCCGCGCCAGCACTACATAAAGGCGACCTGCCAACACAGCAGGTCGACAGTGTGCCAACGCTATAGCAGAGCGGCTGTCCAGCATTGCCCCATAGAAGACAGCAGTGCGCACGCTCGCAGGTGCGTGCAGACGATTGGCCCGACTTGCACCGTTGTGCATCCGTCGGCTGTTGTCTGCGCCTGACGAGCCACATCGACTTCGGGATACCAACCCGAAGTCGCCTTCGCCATCGTGACCTCGACGACGTTCGCGTGCCTTCGCAGAACTCGCCGAGCAGGTTACCTGGTCGACCTGGACAATCCCAGGTGCTCTGGTCGACCACCAAGTGCCTCTGGTCGACCGCTGGGTCCCTTTGGTCGACTACCACGTGCCCCTGGTCGACCACAGCTCCCGTCGAGCTATCCCCTGGTCGACGGACCCCTTCCGTCGACCAGAACTGTCAGCTGTTGTCGCCGAGCTCCCCTCGTCGACCGCTGCTCACTTGTCAGGTCAACGGACTGTTTCGTTGACCTCCTAGTCAAACTGCAAGTCGACGGACTGCTCCGTCGACCTCCGGGTCTAACAGCCAGGTTCGACGGACTGCTTCGTCGACCTTCCGATCGAACTGCCCCTCCTCGTTGACGGCCCACCCTTCGCCCAGACCAGTCAGTTGCAACTGTCGAGCTCCCTGGTCGACAGCAACAGCACAGCGGTCCCCTGTAGCTCGACGAAGCCTGTCGAGCAGCTCTCCCACTCTGAATGGTCGGCTGCCACTCCCGTACATCTGACCAAGTTGTCGGCATTGCCCAAGCGAGGGCGGGGCCAACACTCCATTCCCGTTAACACTCTCCTGCCGCGCTCACGCTTGGGCCCCCAGCCCACACGGCAGCACACTACGGAGAAAAATCGTCCTCGGCGTGCACCCCACACACAGCATGCCGTCACCGCACTAGCCATGCAGACGCGCACGGCACCTACTCCTGCACATCATCGTCGCCATCACCGACGTCGACCAGACGAACTTGGCCAATGGGGACAGAGCACCGGTTGAAAGCCGGAAAATGCAGTGCCTTTGTCGGAAAATCGGCCGGCTGCTCGGTGGTCGGGATGTACTTCAGCATGAACTTCCCACGTCTCACCATGTGCTGCAGCCAGGCGTAGCGTAGCTCCATGTGCTTGAGATTGCCCGTCAGCCCCAAGCCCTCAGCAACCATGATTGTCGACTTGTTGTCGACGCGGAGGATGGTCGGCTTCCCATCGTCGAGTAGCTTGAATTCCGCAAGAAGGAAACGAAGTCGGCGTCCCTCCTTGCCTGCATCCGTGGCCGCCACGTACTCCGACTCGGTCGACGACAATGTCGCGCACTTGATGCGCGAGCTCGACCAGGAGACGGCGGCCCCTTCGTAGACAAACACGTACCTCCCGTGCTCGTGCTTTAGCTCCTTCAGCATCGCGGGGCTGCTGCTGGCGGCGAGCAGGTCGTCAACGTAGACCAGCACCCAGCAGGTCACTCCGTTGTCGCCGGCCTTGAATTAGAGCACCTCGTCGACCTGGCTCTTCTTCCAGCCAGCGCCCAGAAGCACACCATCGAGTGCCCTGTACCACAGCAGCGGCGATTGCTTCAGCCCGTAGAGGCTCTTCAGCAGCTTACACACCCGGCCGGTCCCACTGTCGATCTATTCTGGTTGGTACATGTAGAGCACCTTCTCGAGCTTGCTCTGCAGGAAAGCGTTATTCATGTCGAGCTGCATCAGGTTGAGGTCGAGGACGGCGACGATGCTGAGGAAGATCCTCAGGGTGACGTAGCTGCTCACCAGTGAGTACGTCTCGTCGTAGTCGGCACCGCACACCTGCGTGAAGCCCTTCATGACCAGCCTCGCCTTCTTGCGCTCGACGGTGTCGTCGATGCGGTACTTGGTCGTCAAGACCCACCGGTTCTTCATGATGTTCACCCCGCGTGGGCGTTCAACCAGCTCCCAAGTGCCCATGCCGATGAGGCTGCAGATCTCTTCTTCCATGGCGGCCTTCACCGCCTCGCCCTTCCAGCTCGCCATCGCCTCCTTCACCGCCATCGTGGCGATGTCCCAGTGGTGTTCGGGGTCAGCATGCACGTCGGGGTCGAGCTCCGGCAGTTCTTCATCCTCCTCGGCGTCGTCGTACAACAGGTCGTTGTTGACCTCGTCGTACACAGTGGTGAAGGCAGCTGGCAGTAGGCAGGCGTGGAAGCTCAGCCGCTCCGGCGGCCGTCAAGCTTCACCTGTGCGTCGCAGCTCAGGCTTCATGATCGGCACCTCCACCACGTCGCTGTCGGTGGACTCTTCTTCTGCCGACAGCTCCCCGTCTTCGTCGATGGCCAAGTCGTCGACCAGCTGCTTTGAACCTTTGACCAGCTGCTCACCTCTTGCCGACTTCGATAGCTCCCCTGTCGACCGCCCCGTCTGCTGCTCCCCTGTCGACTGCACCCCTGCTGCTGCCTCTTGTTTGACTGGCTCCCCTGTATGCTGCTCCCCTGTCGTCGACGGCTTCCCATCCTAGTCGTCAAGCTTGGCACCTTGTTGACCGCCAGCGATGCCACTGCCCGGTGCCATAGGCGACGCCTCGAGGCTCCCCTCATTGCCGGTGGCCGACACAGGTGTCGACGCAGGCCGATCTGCGACGGGGAAGGGAGGAGCAAGAATAGGGGGAGGTGGAAGAACCTCCACAACATCCTCATGAGCCGGCTCATCGACTTCGGCGAGCAAGGGAGCCGTCGCTGTCGAGGTGTCCGTGGGCGGGTGTGCCTGCGTCCGCCCCGACGCCGGCCCAAACTTCGCCTTTCACACCTCCAGCAACAACGTCTCGTAGAAGATCACCTCGACCGACGTGACCACCTTGTTGTCGGTCAGGTCTAGCACCTCCCAGCCCTTATTCTCCGGCGACACGCCCCGGTGAAGCCCCCAGCGAGCTTTCGGCGCCAGCTTCCCACCGCGATGCTGCTCAGGAACCATGAACTGCACCATGCAGCCCCACACACGCACCAGCGTGAGGTCGGGCTTCTTCCTAGTCAGCAGCTGGTACGGAGTCGTCCCCGGCGGCGTCGTCGACCGCTCCAAGCAGTTGCGCATCCAGACAGCTTGTTGTAGAGCAAGGTGCCACTACTGGTGCTGCACGCCCATGTGCACCAGCATCGTCCTCACACACTCGACGGCCGTGCGCATCTCCCGCTCAGCCATGCCGTTCTGCCGCGGAGTGTAAGGCACGTCAGGTCGTGGACGATGCCCTTGCCGTCGACGAAGTCGGTGAATTCCTTCCCGAGGAACTCCCCTCCCCGGTCTGAGCGAGGCATCAGCACCGACTTCTTTGCCGGCTTCTCCACCAGCACCAGCCACTTCTGGAACTCCCGCAGCATGTCGCTCTTCTTAGCGACCGGCATCACCCACACAAACTGAGTGTTGCGATCCTTCAGTAGTAGGAATTACAAGCTGCCATCCTTGGCAGCAAACCGAAATGGCCCACACAAGTCAATGTGCACGACAGCCAGTGCCTCCTCGGCGTCCAAGCCTTTGTCGGGGAAGGTGTGCCGTGCCAGCTTTCCTCCGACGCACGAGACACATGGCGGGTCTGCTCCGGTCAACGGAGTGATGTCGAGCCCAGTAGCAACTTCATGTTTCGCCGAGCTCTTGATCGTGTCGACGCCGACGTGCGCGAGCCTCGCATGCAACCGGTCAGGGGTCGACTTCGTCACCGAGACGATCGTCCTCAGAGCCACTATCTCGGTCGACTGCGACCGCGTCGGGCAGGGGCGAAGGTCGATGCAGAGGACTCGTCCGGTGTAGCGTGCTCGACCGAGCACCTCCCCGGTCGCGGCGACGAGCAGCATCTCGTCGCCGTCGCCCTTCAGTTGCACTCCGCTCTCCTTCAGTTGGCCAGCAGATAGCAGGTTCTGTTAGAGACTAAGGACGGAGTCTATGAAGATTAGGGGCTGAAATATCTCAAAATCGTCAACTACAATTCTGGACAGAAAAGTCGTCGTCACAAGAAACGTCGTCGACGAAAGGTCCACTGTTAGAATTCTTTCAAACTCGACTATGTTGTAGCCCTTGACCGTGGCTATCTTTCCCAATTTGAATAGTATCAAAATATGGAGTATAACTTGAGTTATGAACTTCGGCGCACTAGGGGGTATGCTGCCATAGAAAACGTAACTCAATCACAATTATCTCACAAGTTCACACAAGAAAGTTAGAGTAGCAATAGAACCAGGTAGGAGGGGATGAGGAGGACGAGAGGGAAGGTCCCAAGGAAGTCCTCAACCAAGGAAACCCCATTCCACAAAATTCCCCTCTCTATAGACACCCCAACTTTGACATTTGTCACTTTCCCAACTCATGCCATCCACCTCACCCAACTTGGCCACACTTGCCAACCTGGTTTGGCTTCTCCCAACCACTTGGCATCATCTACAGTGATGGTATCGAATTTACCAACCCCCAAAAGTCTGTACCCCATATTGAGTCAACCCGCAAATTCCTATAGTCGCCGCATCTCAATCAAAACTTCGAACGATCATATCTTTCTCGTTCTTGCTTCGATCGCAGCGATTCTCGGTTCTTCGGGAAGCTCTTGAGCAGAGGAGTCACTTCAGATATCTGCTCAAGCAAATAACATTCACACACACACACTCAGAAAATCCAAACAACACCAAACACAAATTCTTGCACACGCTCACACCACGCATGCAACACACGAACATATGATGGGAGGCAGACAGACGTGAATGCAAATGATAGCATCACATAACAGGTTCACCTGTACGCGCGGAACGTAGAGCACGTCGGGGATGAGGACCCGCTTCTCGGCCTCCCCTTGCAGAGCGACGGTTCCGCGACCCTCAACAGGCTTTAGTGCCCCGTTGAATCCACACACGTGCTTCACGCCGTCGCTCAACGCCATGTCGACGAAGACCGCCTTTGTCCCCATCAGATGGTGGGAGCAGCCGCTGTCGAGCAGCACCGCCATCGGGTTGGCTTGCACAGTTGCCGCCAGCCTCCGGCACCAGCGAGACCGTCGGCTCCATTACGTCAACATCGAGCACGACGCCTCCCTGTCGCCTCAGCTCTTGCCGCTGGAGTTGTCGACGTCCTTTGTCGACGATGTCTTCTTCGACATCTACTTCTCCTTGCACGGCTTTGCATCTCCACGTGGGCGACGGCTGGTCGATCGACCGCGGCCTCCCTTGGTGTTGTCCTCGTCGCTGTCATCGCGGTTGGGACACTTGTAGGAAAGGTGGTCAGGGTCGTGGCAGATCCAGCACTCCCGCCGTCGACCACCACCTCCTCGGCCCTTGTCTCGCGTCGACCTCTTTTCGTCGACGTCCTTCGTCGACCGCCCACCTCCGCTACCACCTCTGCCAGGCTTCCCGCGCTGCCCTTGCTGCTAATTCAGCTTCGTCGGTGCAGCGTAGTTTGCCCGAGGAAGGAGCTCCGTGGGCTGTTTGGCCTCCTGCATCGCCTCGTCTTGAAGAATGTAGCTCATGATGGAGTCCTCGTCGAAGGACTCACGCGTGCCGGGTACCATCATCATCCTCTTCATGAGGTTGTAGCCGCGCGGCAGGCCCTTGACGATGTGGGAGATGTAGGACGTCGTCGAGTATTCGGCACCCGCCATCCGCATCTCAGCCAGGATCCGTCGAGCACGGTTGCAGCAGTCTGTCGCCGAATCCTGCTAGCCCATCCGAATGTGTGTCATCTTCTCCTCTAGCTGTGCGATGTACAGGTCGTCCCGGACCTGATACGTCGACAGGATGAAGTGCCATGCCTGGTGACCAGCATCCAGTCGCTCTCGACAGCTCGTGAGCGCCAGCTGCACCACCGGCGAGTAGCACCTCGAGATGACCATGAAGGTGAGTAAGTGAGCCGCACGAAACTCCCCTTGCAGCTTGACATCATCCACGGGCGGAATTGGCACTATGCTGTCGATGAAGCCCTTCAGCCCAGCGACCTCTAGCTGAGGTTCTATCGACTCCCTCTAGGTGATGAGGTCCCGTCGACCTTGCAACGTTGCGACGGTGATCCAGTCCGGCGAAAACTTGAAGTAGCCATACGTCAGTGCAATCCCGCTCACCGTCACATGCGTCGTTGCCGAGAGCCCTCCACCACTTCGTAGAGGAGAGCGACGTCGACCATCGACGTCGGCACGCGAGCTGCCTGCAGCCGCCATCGACCGTTGCACTCGCGCCTGACTCCTGTCGACGCCACCGTCGACCTTGATCACCCCTCTCTGTTTCATGCCATCGTTGCCGCTGACTCGTGCACCGCCGTCAACCTCGTTGTCAGCTAAGCGTGCCTCCAAGGTGTCCGCTACACCCACATCAGCTACGGGGTCGACCATGGTGACTATCGCTGCTGCCGGCCTACGAAAGACTTAGTAGGTGCAAAAGTCTGCTCCTATGTAAAGGTAATCTGCGGGGCCGTCCATGCTCACCGCACCATGCGGGATTCACTTTACAACGGTAGTGAGCTAGACTATGGGGGTTGGCACGAACTACTAGGAGTGATCATGGCTTTGCCTAGTTCCTTGGTGCTTGAAAAATCACAGGGGAAATCGGCAAGAGTTTCCACTAGCAAAGTCGAAATTACAGAATTGTTGAACAAGCAATGATAACAATGACTACATCAGGCACCTAGCAACTCTGCAGTTAGCCTGGTCGACCGACAGCACAGCATGGTCGACCGCCTGCCAGCGTTGCGTAGAGGAGCCGCGCCAGCACTACATAAAGGCGACCTGCCAACACAGCAAGTCGACGGTGTGCCAACGCTGCAGCAGAGCGGCTGTCCAGGGTTGCCCCGTAGAAGACAGCAGTGCGCACGCTCGCAGGTGCGCGTAGACGACTGGCCCGACTTGCACCGTTGTGCATCCGTCGGCTGTTGTCTGCGCCTGACAAGCCACATCGACTTCGGGATACCAACCCGAAGTCGCCTTCGCCATCGCGATCTTGACGACGTTCTTGTGCCTCCGCAGAATTTGCCGAGCAGGTTACCCGGTCGACCTGGACAACCCCAGGTGCTCTGGTCGACCACCAAGTGCCTCTGGTCGACCACCGGGTCCCTCTGGTCGACCACCAGGTGCCCCTGGTTGACCACAGCTCCCGTCGAGCTACCCCCTGGTCGACGGACCCCTTCCATCGGCCAGAACTGTCAGCTGTTGTCGCCGAGCTCCCCTCGTCGACCGCTGCTCACTTGTCAGGTCAACGGTCTGCTCCGTTGACCTCCTAGTCGAACTGCAGGTCGACAGACTGCTCCGTCAACCTCCCGGTCGAACTGCAGGTCGACGGACTGCTCCGTCGACCTCTCGGTCGAACTGCCCCTCCTGGTCGATGGCCCACCGGTCGCCCAGACCAGTCAGTTGCAGCTGTTGAGCTCCCTGGTCGACAGCAACACCACAGCGGTCCCGTGCAGCTCGACGAAACATGTCGAGCAGCTCTCCCACTGTGAACGGTGGGCTGCTACTCCCGTACATCCGACCAAGTCGTCGGCGTTGCCTAAGCAAGGGCGGGGCCAACAATCCATTCCCGTTAACAACATCTATCCTGAAGCTCCTCAATTTGGCGCTTTTTAGTGCCCAGGCTGCGACGGAACTCGCAGACCTCTTTCGTGGCAATGCGCAACTTAGCCTGAAGGTTTCGAGTATGCTTCTTGAGACCATCAATGGACGTCTGCTACTGCAAGATGGTGATATTTTGAGTTGACACTTGAGCTTGGAGCTTAATTATCTCCTCGAAGATGGGATAACTCATGCCTTCACCTTCAGTGAAGTCATTTTCATAAGCAGTGTTCTCCCTTTCACTGGCGTTCTCCTCTTCATCATTGTTATCAGATTCACCACGGTTACCAGCTTCACCATGGTTATCAGCTTCACCATGGTTATCAGCTTCACCATGGGTATCAGCTTCAACATAGTTATCCTCATCTTCAAGGTCTAGGTTCTCAATGTCATCCAGCTCAATGTCAGCCATTGCCTCATCTTGATTGAGGTCAATCTCAGCAGCATTTTTCACCACCTCATTAGGTGGAGTGTGCCCTTTCTCCCTTGCCATTTCCTTCTCTTGGCTAGATGCCATAAGGATAAAGGGAGCTTTTCAGATATGGGTTGATTCTGTTAAAATCATTTTACCACCTCAATGGTAAAGCAAGAAATTATTATAAAAGAAATTTCTTCTACAGAATAACTCAAGGTTACCAAAGGTAACATATTTGTTGCCAGCACTCCCAATCACCTAAGTGAAAGGGCAGGGTCTATCCAAATCTCAATAAAGAGAACTTGAATAACCCTCAACAAATCCTCCAGATCCAAGTTTATACTCCACTACTCAACAGTAGAGAGTCTTCCACCAAAAGCTGGGCGAGAGATATAAATATCTCTTCTTAGATTGAAGTTGCAGTTGTAGATCTAGTAGATCTTGAACTCTTCAACTTCAAGCTTTCATATCTTAAGTATTCTCTTAAAAAGAGGCCAACAACTCTAAGATATATATATATATATATATAATCTCTAAGGGCAAAATCCCCCACTAGGCTTAGGATAACCCTAGCTCTAGATACCAATGTAAGAACCATGACCCTTATAACAACGGGCAACCGTGTGTTAAATATAAATCCTCCTTGACTATATATATAAAATCAAGATACAAGGCTTCCAAGATTAACTAATCCCACCAAGGGATAATCTAGCCTTTATAGAACTAAAGCTTGAGAGGAGACAAAGAGCTTGAAGAATGTTGATGAAGCTTTAGCAAGTAGGTAGGTAGCTTCTTGTAGAACTTGTCCTTGAAGAAAACACAACTCTAGTTGTGAAGGAGATTTTGTTAGAGAGAGAGTCAAGACTTAGAGAAATCCCATTTCCAAATTGGTATGTTGGAGTTGGGAAGTGAGGAATGAGCTTGTTAGCTCTAACCCCTTCCACAATACCCTTTGGGGGCTCTTTCCTAACCATGGCTTCCATGGTTGGGGAGCTCATAGGCTTGGAACCTAAGTGGCATTTTGTTTGGTTGGGAAAACCCAACTTAATAGATTTGTATGGTTGCTTTGTTGTTTGGTTGGATTGTAACAACAATTTTTTTTTTTTTTTTTTTTTTTTTTGGGGCAATTGACATGTACACCGAATGAGCAAGCAGACATAGACTAAAACAGTCACAACTGTGCGCGAAGGGGAGGCCACGTGGCTGCCCCAGTTGCAGCATCTAAGGAGGTCGGTGAGTCATCCTCGGCGCCAACCAGACATTTGTGAAAGCTTTCGTCCACGTCCACGACTTGCAATTCTTGTCCCTGATCCGAAACATTAGATTGTTTTCCCTCTCCATTGTGCGGCGGAAATTCTCCTCCTGCCATGTCCCTTGACGCTTCCTCTATTGCGCGTCTCTCGCCCTCGTGTAGATTCGTGCATGCAGCCGGAAGGTCGTTTCAATCCGACGGAGCACCCGCCTAGCTCGAAACTTGGTGCCTCTGAAGACAGCATCGCAACGCTCCAACCAAATTTGATGCAGCGTGATGGATGTAATCGTCTCGATGCCGATGGGCAGATCCGCCGCCCACGTCATGATATGTTTTTTTAGTTGATTTGTCTCCAGTGCCAAAAACCCCACCCTCCTAGCCGTGAGACACTCCAGAATCATCTCCGGGTCATGCACCCCCACACCTCCCATCTTCCTCGGGGTGTGCAGCAGCTCCTGGCTCCATAACCTGAACACCCTGTACACCGTTGCCTTATTACCTGACACAAAATTGTGGAACGTCTTGAAGATGGTTCCCCACTGCTTCATCTGAGGGGGGTAGACCTGTGCTTGAAATGCAGCTTTTGGCATCGTGTAGCTATTGACCACCGCCGTCCTCGCCGATGTCGGCAGTAATTTCTGCTGCCATCTTTTAATTTTCCCCGTCACATCCTCCTCAGGCTTTTCCCACGTTGTCAGGCAACTTCCGGAGGGAGTCACCCACACCCCAAGGAGTTTCTCCGCTTCATTCGCCTCTGCCCACCGGAAACCTTGCGCCCGGCCAGATGTCATACCAAGGTTATTTCCCAACGGTAAGATAACTGACTTGTCTCGATTTGTCGCCAGCCCAGACGTCAATTCAAACCTTTTCAGAATCTGCTCCGCTCTGATGATCTGGCTTTTCCTTTCCAGGACCAAGGTGGTGTTGTCCGCGTAACCAATATATGCCAACCTCTCGCTCGCCTTACTGATCCCCAGCTTCTGTTTGAGAACCGTCTGCGTCAACGGCTCCACCGCGCATAGGAAGAGGTACGGAGCAAGGGGGCAGCCCTGCCAGACACCGGAGACCACCTCCACGCCTTCCCCCATCCAGCCGTTCACTAACAGCCGCGTCTGCGTCCCCTTGTGCAGGCCCTCCACCCAATGTACGAAGCGATCTAGGAAACCCATCTCCTGCATCGTCCGGAAGAGGTAACCGCGTGAGACGGAGTCAAATGCCTTTTTGAAGTCAACCAAGAGGAGGAACCAGTCCTCGTTATCGTTCCAGGCCGCGTCAATGATGTCAGCGACCAACCCCACCATGTCTGACAACCTTCTTCTGGGTAGGAAACCGTACTGTTCCGACGAAATCACTTGGCTTAGGAACTTCTTCATTCTGTCTGCAACAACCCGCGCCAACACCTTGTACGTGAAGTTATGCAGCGTAATAGGGCGGTAATTATTAAGTTGATCCTTGTCACCCTTCTTGTGAAGTAAGATCGTAACCGCCTCCTTCACCTCCGTTGAGAGCACCGCCGATGATGCAATATCTCTGGCCAGGGCCATGAACCCCTTCCCCAATAGGTCCCAGTGAGCCTCAAACAACTCCTTCGGTAAGCCATCCCTCTTCGGTGATTTGTTTGCCGCCATCACCCCAAATGTTTTTTTTCACCTCCTCCTCCGTCCAATCCGCTGCTAACTCCTCTGCTTCCCATGATCGCAACTTCTTGTCATTTGCAGGCCTCCAGTTTTCCTCCAACTGGCAGCGATCCATCCTGAAGATGTCAGCGAAGAACTGTGACGCTGCTCGGAGGATGCCTTCAGAGTCCGACACAGCCCCTCCTGCGGTCTGAAACTCTGAGATTTGAGTGTACGCTTTCCTGGACTACACCATCGCCGTCAGATGCTACGACGCGACCTCGCCACGGAGCTCCATCCTCATGCCCGACATCAGGTGCAGCTTGTCCTTCCGCGATGCTTGGTATTCCCGCAGCTGCACTTCCTTCACAGCTAACCGTTCACATGGTACCTTGCAGGACGGATCCCGCATCATCGCATGCCGCAGCTCCGCCACGTCATCGACCAGATGCGTCACCGTTGCCTTAACCCGTTTACCTTCCTCCTTCGCAAACGCTCAAAGCCCCACAGCCAGTCGCGACAGAAGAAGCTCAAAGCTACTGCCGTCAGTGACCTCACACTTCTCCACTGTTGCTTCGACAATGCTTCACACCCCCTTCTTATGCACCATCGACGCATGAAGCCGCCATAGCCCAGGACCAAGACAGATCTTGGCATCTATACGGTGAGCTATTCTAACCGCGAAGCTATGATCAGAGATGTAATCGACCTGTCAGAATGTTATATTGATTACTTTGTGTAGGCTATAGTGGGGTAGCCCATAAGGGGTACAACTCAATAAGGGTTAGTAATTGTACCCAACTCTTTCATAGTTCATTCATTCTCGTTCATTCTTCTGACATGGTATCAGAGCGAAGGTCTCGGGTTCGAATCCTAGTGTGTGCAATTCGGGCATCCCAGTGCGGGGGGGTGTCAGAGGTCCACTGGTGATCCCCGATTGATCCTAGGGAAGGGTTACAAGCTCGTTGTCCTCGGGGGTTATGGGCGCACTGACCTGCTACTTAATAAGCCCTTTTATTCGAATGGTCTAGTGGTTGGAATTCTGACATGGTATCAGAGCAGGTCTTTCGCTAGGACCGTTTTTTTTTAGGGCCTACCACAGAGCTGCCCCACGAACTGCCCCTAGCAGCTAGTCGCGCTGCCTCTAGCAGCCCACGACCCGCCCCTACCGCTAGCGCGCTGCCCTGACAGCCCGCCCGCCTCCTCGTCACGGCCCTCGCGCCGCCCCTGCAGCCCGCGCGTCGACCGCTTGCGACCCGCCTGCCGACCCTCACAGCCCAGCGCGCTGCCCCTGCTGCCTTCGTGCCGCCCCTGCAGCCCCGCGCGCCGCCCCTACAGGCCCGCCCGTCACCTCTGCTGCCCCGCGCGCCACCCCTGCTGCCCTCCTCGCAGCCCCTGCAGCCCCGCGCCGCCCCTTGCGGCCAGCCCGTTGCCCCTGCTGCCCCGCGCGCAACCCCTTGTGGCCCGCCCATCGCCCCTAGGCCCCGCGCGCCACCCCTGCTGCCCTGCTCGCCGCCCCTGCAGCCCCGCGCGCCGCCCCTAGCGGCCTGCCCTTGGCCCCTGCAACCCGCGGCCCGCCCCTGCAGCCCCGCGCGCCACCTCTTGCGGCCTGCCCACCGCCCCTGCTGCCCCGCGCGCCGCCATTTGCGACCCGCCTGTCGCCCCTAGGCCCTGCGCGCCGCCCCTGCTGCACTGCTCGCCGCCCCCTGCAGCCCCGCGCGCCGCCTCTTGCGGCCCGCCCTTCGCCCGTGCAGCCAGCGAGCCGCCTGTGCAGCCCCGCGCGCCGCCCCTTGCGGCACTCTCGCCGCCCCTGCAGCCCTGCACGCCGCACCTTGCGGCCCGCCTGCCACTCCTAGGCCCGCAAGCCGCCCCTCCTGTAGCCTGCGCGCCTCCACTTGCAGCCCGCTTGCCACCCCTTGCTCCTGCCCGCCCTGCGTTCTGCGCTGCTATGGCTTCTCTCCGCGTACTCGCATTCCATCATGAGGGCCATCCGATTCAGTTCGACACGTGGCTCGACGACTTACAGATGTACTTACTGAGCGACTCTACAGACAGCGTGTCGTTGTTTGACCACACGTCTGGAGCCGCTCCCGCCCCTCCCGCCACAGCTGACAGTGCGACTCGCTCACAGTGGCTTACTCGTGACGCTGTTGCTCGCTTAGCCATTCGTAACCACCTGTCGTTAGCCGAATGCGCTCACTTCGGACAGCACAGGACTGCACAGGCACTGTACGATGCTATAGTCGCCCGTTACTCCTCGCCTGCCACTGCTGCTCTAGGCCGTCTTGTACTGCCCTACCTGTTTCCCGAGCTGTCCGCCTTTGCCACAGTAGAGGACCTCGTTGCCCACCTTCGCACTAGCGACGCTCGCTACCGCGCTGCCCTCCCAGCAGAGTTCCTTAAGAGGAACCCGCCCCCGATGTACATCACTCTCTACTTTATAGTCACCCGCCTCCCTGACTCTCTTCGCGCTGTCAGGGACCACTTTCTCGCACTTGACCCCACAGCCCTCACTGTCGACCTACTCAAGCAGCACATCGTTGCAGCCGAGATTAGTGTAGTCGCTATAGGTGCCGCTCGTGGCACTCCTCGCACGCCCTTCTTTGAGGGGTGTTCCCCCTCCCCCCTTGCCCCCTCCTACGCCTCTGCTGCTGCTGTTGACATCCTTGGTGCTGAGGAAGTTGGGGTTGCTTCTGCTAGTGGGAAGCGCCGCAGCAGCAAGGGCATGGGTGGTAGGAGTGGTGGCGGTGGCAGCGGGGGTGGTGGTGGGGGCGGCAGTGGAGGTGGTGGAGGAAGTGGAGGTGGTGGCGGTGGTGGGAGTGGTGGCGAGAGTGGGGGCTTTGGTGGCGGCGGTGGTGGCAGTGGTGGGAGTGGAGGTAGTGGCGGCAGTGGGAGTGGTGATGGTCGGGCTGGAGCTACTTGTCAGAATAGTAGGCGAGAATGGTGGACTAATTAAAGGAAAGGGGTACAAGTAGAATGTCGAGAGAAATTTGTACCCCCTAAGGCTAAACCCACTATAGCCTAGACAACTATAAACACATAAACTAAGCCTAGATATAACTAAGCATATATGTTTGACACACCCCCATAGGCGAAGTGGGGGATAGCCAGAACAAGCAATGGTCACAAGACCAGTCAAGAGAAGAAGCAAAGCAAAGCAAGCTCAGGGTGGATCAGAAAGTCACCACACAGTCCAAGCACAAGGAAAGGGCCACAAGGCCAGTTCACATGCAGAGTTATATAAAGAGAACAAACAATACAGTGATCATACCCTAACAAGTGCAAGCATGCAGGTATATAGATAGATCACAGTACAGGTAGAGTCAGGCAGTAAGTAAGTGAGGCAACGTAGGCACAAGGCCTAACACAGTAACAAAGCCCTGATGGTCACCAGGCGGAAGTGCCTTGGTGAAGACATCAGCAGTGTTGGCCCGAGTGGCCACGTACGCTAGACGAAGCTGACCACGCTGCTGCAACTCTCGAGCAAGGAAGTATCGCAGAGCGATGTGCTTCGTTCTGTGCTCCAGTCTGTGCTCCTGACACAAGGCTATCATGGCCTTGTTTTCTACGTACAGGACTGGAGGCGAACGAGGCTGCTCTCCCAAGTCGGTCAGCAAGTAGGTGAGCCAGCGTAGCTCCTAAGCAGCCATGGCTCCGGCGTAGATCTCAGCCTCACAGCTGGAGCTGAGAACTGAAGACGAGCGGGTAGACCGCCAAGAAACCGAGCCGGACCCAAGGCTGAAGGTGTAACCCTGCGACGACCGCTGCGTAGCTGAGTCGTCAACCCAGGAGGCGTCTACGTGACCAGTGAGGACAACAGGACCCCGTCCTCCAAGCACAAGCCCCATGCCCGACGTACTGCACAAGTAACGCAGTACCCTCTTCGCAGCATCCCAGTGCACCTTTCGGTGCCTACCGGGAGCCACGTAGCGAGCCAGAAGGCTGAGAGGGTACGCAAGGTCAGGTCGTGTGCAAGTCATCAGGTACATGAGGCAACCCACAAGCTCTGGGTACGGACCACTCGGCTCTACGGACTCGTCCGAAGGTGGAGCTGAGAGTGAGTGGCTGGTAGACAGAGGAGTGGGCTGTGGCGAGGAGTACTGGAAGCCAAAGCGCTGAAGGACCTGGTGCACCATGTGTGACTGAGTCAGTGTGATGGTGCGCCGTGCTCTGTCCCGGGTGATCTGCAGGCCAAGGTAGCTGCGCAGTTCACCCAGGTCAGTGCAGGTATGTCTCTTCTGCAGCTCGGACTTCACTAGGGTCAGTGCCTCAGTGTCAGCGGTGGCAAAGACGAGGTCGTCGACGTACACTAGGACGTAGAAGGGCGGCAGCGAGGTGTCGGTGCGTAGAAATAGCGACGAGTCTGCTGTAGAAGGAACAAACCCAAGAGCCGCAAGTGTAGTCCTGAGTGTGTCGTGCCACTTGCGAGGCGCCTGGCGGAGACCGTAGACTGGCCGGTGGAGGCTCCACTGGGTACCTGTAGGAAACGACCCAGTGAAACCAGGTGGTCGGCGCAACCAGATCTCCTCATGCAGGCTGCCCTGCAGGAAAGCAGTACTGAAGTCCAGGGAGTGTAACTCGTAGTCACGCTGAGCAGCTACGTGCAGCAACACTTGAAGAGTAGTCATCTTCGGGGTGGGGGAGAAGGTCTGGAAGTAGTCAACTCCCTGTCGCTGACTGAAACCTCGAGCAACGTAGCGCGCCTTGAAGGTAGGCGAAGAACCCGGCGGCCGCTTCACCCTTAAGTTCCACATGCCATCGACTATGTTCACCCCAGGTGGGGGAACCTCGTCGACGTAAGTGCCTGTGGACTTCCAGGATGCCATCTCGGCATCCATTGCTGCCTGCCATTGAGAGGAGTAAGGACCCGTAATCGCCTCTGCGTAAGAGCGCGGGGTCGGGATGTCAGGAGCATCCGGGTCTCCCTCAGGGGCAAGCAGCAAGGAGGCGAAACGAGGTACAGTAGCTGCAAGACACTCAAAGTCCTCCTGCCTGTCCTCAAGGACGTCCGTGCCAAGAGCACACTCACCCCCGACGGACGGAGGACTGGCAGGCACAGACTCAGCAACTAGAGCAGAGGCGTAGTCGAGACGGCAGGCATCAGCAAAGTCAAGTAGCTCAGCAACGAGAGCAGAATCGGCAGCAGACTCAAAGGACGGGTCAGTGACAGCACTGACAAGGAGACGAGCGACTGTGGGAGTGGCAGCACGCTTGGTCAGACTCAGGGTCAGGGACCGGAGGAAGAGAGGACTCAGGAGGAGCAGGCAGAGGAACACCTAGTGGAACAGAGGAAGGACGGAGTGCCATGGTGTGTGTGCCTGGGACAGGAGGAGGACGCGAACGAGGAGCACGACGAGCAGTGCGAACAGGCGAGACAGGACGAGACGCAGGCTCACGACGCTCTGTAAGGCCTACGGACTGCTCAGTGTAAGGAGAGGGAACAGGCAGTGGGGAGGCTGGCTGTAATGGCGGCTGCGACTGGTCAGGCGGTGGACACAGGAAGGGAGGAGGAAGACCAGTAGAAGACGGGACACCAAGAACCTGTTGAAGCAGGGGAACAAAGTACGGGCGCGGCCGCACAGTGCCTCCAGCACCTCCTGTTCTAGGGTCAACAGCTCCAGCTCCTGCACCTCCAGCGCCGCCTGCGCCAGGGCCTCCAACTCCAGCTACTCTAGCTCCAGCGCCTCCAGCGCCAGCTGCTCCAGGCTCCGTAGGGTCTCCAACTCCAGTAGGAACAGCAGCACCTCGAGCTCCAGCGCCTCCAGGCTCGCCAGCTCCGGGAGCCCCACTCCGACGGTGTGCGCGCTGAACAAGCCACTCACGCAGCTGCTGCGAGGACAGTCGCGGTGAAGCACCAGCAGGACCTCCAGACGAAGCAGTACCCCGAGGCTCAGCACCCTCAGACTCCGCACCCTCCGACTCAGCACCCTCAAGCTCCGCACCCTCCGACTCAGCACCCCCATGCTCAACACCCTCAGGCTCTGCACCCCCAGAACCAGCACCCTCAGACCCCGCACCCCCCGGCTCCGCACCCCCAGACACAGCACCCCCAGACGCAGCACCTGGAGCAGCACCTGAGACGACAGCTACCTGAACAGGCGCAGTACCAGGGAGAGGGTCTACCTGAGACACTCCCGAGGGAGCAGGACCCTGGGGCGGGAGGGGGTCTACCGGAGGCGGACTGGGAGCAAGGAAGAGCGGCGGGGGCAGGGAAGGGGCAGAGCGGTAGGGGAAGAGACGGTAGAAGGGAACCGACTCGTCGAACGTGACGTCCTGAGAAGGGAGGACACGGCACGAGGTGGGGTGGTAAAACTGCCAGCTAGGCGCATCAGGGACAAAGCCAAGGAAGACGCAGGGAATAGCGCGAGCGGAGAGCTTGTCTGCGGACGTATCGCGAACAAAGGCACGAGAACCCTAGACCCGGAACACCCACGCATCGCCAACCTTCCCTGTCCAACGCAGTGTGGGCGAGGTCTCCGGCAAGGAGACACGGGGCCAAAGGTTGAACTGATGCGCAGCGTACCGGACCGCAAACGGCCACAGAAAATGGGGAGCGGCTGCATGAATCATTGGAGGTACGAGCGACCTCCATGACTAAGCCAATGCGGTGCTCAGCAATCCCATTTTGCTGAGGGGAGTCCGGAAGCGTGAACGACTGGGTGATGCCCTCCCCACGACAAAAGTCCCGCAAGAGGTCGGAGGAGAACTCACCACCTCTGTCAGAGTGCAGACGCAGGACAGGAAGGTCCTGGCCGAAACGCTCACGCAGCTGGAGACGGACTGTGCGGATCCAAGGGATCAAGACAACAGAGACTTCACCCTTGCTGCGCAAGGGGAAGACTGTGGTGTATCGCGTGTAGTCGTCAACTACCAGCAGAAAGTAGCGCTCGCGGCCCTGTCCATTGACGCGGGCTGGGCCCCACACGTCCATGTGGAGGGTCTGCAGGGGAGCAGTCGTCGGGGGAAACGAGGAGTGAGGAGCGGCGCGCTGCCGTCCCTCGACGCAAGGAAGACAGGGCGGGGCAGGCGAGGGCGGCAGGGGAGGTAGAGACCTGGGGAGACCAGAGACAAGGAGACGGGAGTGCATGCCACGAAGGCGTGGCAGGGAGGGGTGACCCAAGCGGTGGTGCCGAAGAAGAGTCTGGTGCGACAGGAGGCAACACGAGCAAGAGGCGGCTACTTGACCTGACGCGGACACCTGAGCAGACGCAGCGACCTGAGGAGGCTCGGTAGCCAGTGTGTACAGACTCGACCCTGGCCGACGAGTGAACGTAGCTAGGTGACGCCCCGTCCGCGTGCACGTGCAGATCGACACACGCTGACCCCCAGGAGTGGTGGTAGTGACCATCGCATCCTGGAGGGCAGCGGTACTCACCAAGTTCGTAGAGAACGAGGGGAGGTGAAGACCTGACAGTGAGCCGGACGGAACCGCCGGACACGGGAGGACAGTGGAGGAACTGGCAACGACCGGGCCCCCAGAGGGGTCAGCCAGTCTGACCGGAACAGGTGCAGGAAGAGGAGTGAGAGTGGTGCTGTCACGAAAAAAACAGCGCGAGGCGCCGGAGTCTAACGTGAAGGTGTGCAGGGCCTCAGCAAGCGCAGTACCAGGGGGAGTACCAGACGCACTAGCACCTAGAGCAGCAGCGGCTATACCTGGGTCAGGCGGCACACACCAGTAACAGTCACCCTCAGCACTAAAAGACAAAGCATACATGGCAGAGATAATAACATCAAAGTCTAGGTCAGAGATGACAACTCCCGACCTAAGCAGCTCCGCCCAGCGAGGGCGCTCGACGTCATCACCAAACTCAGTGCGCCAGGCGTCGTCAAGGCGGGCAAAGCAGCAGCGCTCAGTGTCAAACCGCCCGCATGTCTTGCCCGCACGGACACCCATGCGAATGACATACGGGCAGGTCTCACTACCCTCGCCCGCCCCACGCTGAACCAACCACTCACGGAGCTGCTGAGGCGTCTGAGTCTCGCTCCGACGCTGCTGCTGCTGGCCCCGACCGCCACCAGGGCCTCCACGCTGAGGTCCAGACCCACCACCACTGGTCCCACCGCCTCCACTGCCGCCACCCCCTCCACTGCCTCCACCGCCGCCACCAGAGCCTCCACCTCCGCCACCGGTCCCAGTGGCAGGGGAGGAGTAGCGAGCAATGACAGCGTCGTACAAGGCCTGTGCTGTCCTGTGCTCGCCAAAGTGAGCACATTCTGTTGCGGCAGGTGGTTGCGAATGGCTAAGCGGGCAGTAGCATCACGAGACAACCACTGGGAACGAGTCGAAACGTCAGCTGTCGCGGGAGGGGCTGGAGCGGCACCGGACACGTCATCAAACAGTGAGACACTGTCCCGACTGTCGCTCAGTAGGTACAGTTGCAGATCCTCGTGCCACGTGTCAAATGCTACAGGTCTACCCTCCGGGTCGAACGGGAGAACTCGAAGCGACGCCATAGGGGCGGAGGAGCCTGGGGGCCGCGGGGCCAAACAAGAGGCCGGGGGTCTAGGGGAGCCGAGAGGCCTAGGGGGGGGCCGAGGAGCCAAACAAGAGGCCAGGGGGCCGGGCGCTGGGCTTGGAGGTGGGGCCGAGGGGCCTAGGGGCCACGGGGCCAAACAAGGGGCCGGGGGGGGCCTAGGGGGGCCGAGGGGCCTAGGGGGCCGAGGGGCCAAACAAGGGGCCGGGGGGCCAGGCGCCGGTCTCTGAGGTGGGGCCAAGTGGCCTAGAGGCCGCGGGGCCAATTAAGGGGCCGGGGGGGCCTATGGGGGCCGAGGGGCCTAGGGGGCCGAGGGGCCAAACAAGGGGCCGGGGGGCCGGGCACCGGTCTCTGCGGTGGGGCCGAGTGGCCTAGGGGCCGCGGGGCCAAACAAGGGGCCGGGGGGGCCTAGGGGGGGCTGAGGGGCCTAGGGGGCCGAGGGGCCAAACAAGGGGGGGGGGGGCCGGGGGGCCGGGCGCCGGTCTCTGAGGTGGGGCCGAGGGGCCTAGGGGCCGCGGGGCCAAACAAGGGGCCGAGGGGCCTAGAGGGCCGAGGGGCCAAACAAGGGGCCGGGGGGCCGGGCGCCAGTCTCTGAGGTGGGGCCGAGGGGCCTAGGGGCCGCGGGGCCAAACAAGGGGCCTAGGGGGCCGAGGGGCCTAGGGGGGGGGCCGAGGGGCCAAAGCAGGTACAAGGCCGGGCGCTGGGCAGGGACGGGGCCGGGCTCTGGGCAGGTACGGGGCCGGGCGCTGGGCAGGTACGGGGCCAGGCACTGGGCAGGTACGGGGCCGGGCGCTGGGCAGGTATGGGGCCGGGCACCAGTCTCTGAGGTGGAGCCGAGGGCCTAGGGGGCCGAGGGGCCAAACAAGGGGCCGGGCGACGGGCTAGGTACGGGCCGGGCGCGGGCGACGAAGTCGACGGGGCCAGCGGGGCCGAGGTGACGGGGCCAAGGGGCCGAGCCTATGGGCTAGGGGCGACGCCAAGGGGCGACGGGGTGGGGCCTAGGCTAGCAGGGCAGTAGGTGGTGGGCCCATTAACATTAGGTCCTAGGACTAATTGCTCTGATACCATGTGAGAATTGTAGGCGAGAATGGCGGACTAAGAAAAGGGAAGGGGTACAAGTAGAATGTCGAGGAATGGCGGTGGCCAGAGGCAGCAGCAGCAGCAGCGTCAGAGCGAGACCCCGTCGCCCCAGCAGCTTCGTGAGTGGTTTTCTCAGCGTGGGGCGTCTGGGGGTAGTGGTAGCTGCCCGTATGTCATTCGCACGTATGACCATGCTGATCAGACATGCGGGAAGCCTCACACTCAGTATTGCTGCTTCTCCCGCCTCGACGACACTTGGCGCGCAGAGTTTGGTGACGAGGCCGAGCGCCCCCGCTGGGCAGAGCTGCTTAAGTATGCTATCTTTGACCTAGACTATGATGTTATCCTTGCTGCTATGAATGCCTTGTCTGTTAGTGCTGGGGGTGACTATTACCTGTGTGTGCCGCCTGACCCAAATACAGAGGCTGCTACTCTAGGTGCTAGTGAGTCTGCTCTCTCTGGTACTGCGCCTGCTGATGTCAGAATCCCAACCACTAGACCATTGGGATAAAAGGGCTTATTAAGTAGCGGGTCACTGCGCCCATAACCCCCCTGGACAATGAGCCTGTAACCCTTCCCTAGGATCAATCAGGGATCACCAGTGGACCTCTGACAGCTGAGGCCTAGCACAACTTTACACTTGACTCAGGTGCTTCACTCTGTTTCTTTCGCGACAGCACCACCCTCACTCCTCTCTCAGCACCTGTACCAGTTAGACTGGCTCACCCCTCTGGGGGCCCAGTCCTTCCCCATCCCTCCGTTGTTCTCCCGTGTCCGACGGTTCCGTCTGGCTCACTATCAGGCCTTCACCTCCCCTCGTTCTCTATGAACTTGGTGAGTACCGCTTTCCGCGTCAAGTCCGGTTGCAGCCCCTTGCTCTTGACGCCTCCTGTCGCACCAGACTCTCCGATGGCAGCACCGCCTTGGTCACCCATCCCTGCCACGCCTTTGTGGCATGCACTCTTGCCTCCTTGTCTGTGGTCTTCCCAGGTCTCTGCCTCCCCTCCCGCCCTTGCCTGCCCCGCCCTGCCTTCCTTGCGTCGAGGGGTGGCAGCGCGCCGCTCCTCACTCCTCCTCGTTTCCCCCGACGACTACTCCCCTGCAGACTCTCCACATGGACGTGTGGGGCCGAGCCCGCGTCAGTGGACAGGGCTGCGAGCGCTACTTTCTGCTGGTTGTTGACGACTACACGTGTTACACCACAGTCTTCCCCTTGCGCAGCAAGGGTGAGGTCCCTGATGTCTTGATCCCTTGGATCCGCGCAGTCCGTCTCCAGCTCCGCAAGCGGTTCCGTGCGGACCTTCCTGTCGTGCGTATGCACTCTGACAGGAGGTGAGTGAGTTCTCCTCCGACCTCTTGCGGGACTTTTGTCGTGGGGAGGGCATTCTCCAGTCATTTAGGCATCTGGCCTCCCCTCAGCGAAATGGGGTTGCTGAGCGCCGCATTGGCTTAATCATGGAGGTCGCTCGTACCTCCATGATCCATGCGGCTGCTCCCCATTTTCTGTGGCCGTTTGCGGTCCAGTACGCTGCGCATCAGCTCAACCTCTGGCCCCGTGTCTCCTTGTCGGAGACCTCGCCTACACTGCGTTGGACGGGGAAGGTTGGCGATGCGTCGGTGTTCCGGGTCTGGGGCTCTCGTGCCTTTGTTCGCGATACGTCAGCGGACAAGCTCTCCGCCCGCTCTATCCCCTGCGTCTTCCTTGGCTTTTCCCCTGTCGCGCCTGGCTGACAGTTTTATCACCCCACCTCTCTTCCCCTAGCGCTCTACCCCTTCCCCTGCCACTCTTCCTTGCTTTAGGTCCCCCTCCGGTAGACCTCCTTCCCCCCAAGGGTCCTGCTCCCTCAAGTGTGTCTCAAGTAGACCCTTTCCCTAGTACTGTGCCTGTTGAGGTAGCTGTCAGCTCAGGTGCTGCTCCAGGTGCTGCGTTTGGGGGTGCTGCGTCTGGGGGTGCGGAGCCTGGGGGTGCTGAGTCTAAGGGTGCCGGGTCTGGGGGTGCTGAGCCTGGGGGTGCGGAGCCTGGGGGTGCTGAGCCTGCGGGTGTGGAGCCTGGGGGTGCTGAGCCTGAGGGTGTTGAGCCTGGGGGTGCTGAGTCTGAGGATGCCAAGTCTGGGGTTGCTGAGCCTCAGGATAATGCTTCTTCTGGAGGTCCTACGGGTGTTTCGCCACGACTGTCTCCCCGGCCGGAGCCTCTCTCCCCGCAGCAGCTGCGCGAGTGGTTTGCTCAGCGCACACGCCTTTGGAGTGGAGCTGCCGGAGCTGAAGACTCTGCCGCTGGAGACACTGGAGCTGGAGGTGTTGGAGTTACTCGTCTTGGAGGTGCTGGAGTTACTGCTGGAGCTGATGGTACCGGAGGTGCTGCACCTGCTGGTCCTGGAGGTGCTCGTACAAGGGGTACTGGAGCTGCCGGGACTAGAAGTGTTGGGGGCGCGGGAGCTGGCGGAGCTAGAGCTTGAGGCGCTGGTGGCGCTGGAGCTCGAGGAGCTGGAGTTGGTGTCACCAGAGCTGTTGGTGCTGGAGCTAGAGGCACTGGCACTGGTGGCGCTGGAGCTGGAGGAGCTGGAGCTGGAGACACTGGAGCTGTTGACCCTGGAGCTTGAGGGGCTGGAGGTGGGGTTGCTGTGTGTGGCGGTACTGGTGCTGCCGGGACCGTACTTCATTCCCCTGCTACAGTAGGCTCTTGGTCTCCGTTCTTCTTCTGGCCTTACTGCTCCCTTACTGTGCCCACCGCCTGACCAGTCACAGCCGCGGTTACAGCCAGCCTCCCCACTGCCTGCTCCTCCTCCTTACACTGAGCAGACCGGAGGCCTTACAGAGCGTCGTGAGCCTGAGTCTCATCGTGCCTAGCCTGTTCGCACTGTTTGCACTGTTCGCATTGTTCGTCGCGTTCCTCGTCCGCGTACTCCTCCTATCCCCAGCACCCACGCTATTGCACTTTGTCCTTCCTCTGTTCTACTGCGTGTTTCTCTGCCGCCTCCTCCTGAGTCCTCTCTTCCAGCCGTCCTTGACCCTGAGTCTGACCTCGCGCGTACTGCCAGTCCCACTGTCTCTCGTCTCCTCGCCACTGTTGTCACTGACCCTTCTTTTGAGTCCACTGCTGCGTCTGACCTCGTTGCTGAGCTGGTTGACTTACTGCTACATGTCGTCTAGACTACGCCTCTGCTCTTGTTGCTGAGTCTGGGTCTGCCGGTCCTCTGTCCGTCAGGGGTGAGTATGCTCTTGGCACGGACGTCCTTGAGGACAGACAGGAGGACCTTGAGTGTCTTGCAGCTGCTGTACCTCGTTTTGCTTCCATGCTGCTTGCCCCTGAGGGAGACCCGGATGCACCAGACATCCCGACCCCGCGCTCTTACGTAGAGGCAATTACGGGTCCTTACTCCTCTTAGTGGCAGACAGCTATGGATGCCTAGATGGCATCCTGGAAGTCCACAGGCACCTACATCGACGCAGTTCCCCTGTCTGGGGCGAACATACATGATGGCATGTGGATTTTCAGGGTGAAGCAGCTGCCAGGTTCTCCGCTTTCCTTCAAGGCGCGTTACGTTGTTAGAGGCTTCAGTCGGCGAAAGGGGGTCGACTACTTCCAGACCTTCTCCCCCACCCCGAAGATGACTACTCTTCGGGTGTTGCTGCACGTCGCTGCTCAGCATGACTACGAGCTGCACTCTCTGGACTTGAGTACAGCTTTCTTGCCGAGCAGCATGCACGAGGAGTTCTGGCTGCGCCGCCCACCTGGCTTCACTGGGTCTTTTCCTGCAGGTACTCAGTGGAGCCTCCGGTGGCCAGTCTACGGTCTCTTGGTGCCTCGTGAGTGGCACGTCACGCCGAGGACTACACTTGCAGCTCTGGGATTTACTCTTTCTACTGCTGACCCGTCGCTGTTTCTAGGCACTGACACCTCGCTGCCGCCGTTCTACGTCCTCGTGTGCGTCGACGACCTGGTCTTTGCTACTGGTGATACTTAGGCACTGGCCCTTGTGAAGTCGGAGCTGCAGAAGAGACACACCTGCACTGACCTGGGTGAACTGCGCAGCTACCTTGGCTTGCAGATCACCCAAGACAGAGCACGGCCCACCATCACCCGGACTTAGTCACACACGGTGCACCAGGTCCTTCATCGCTTCGGCTTCCAGTTCTCCTCGCCAAAGCCCACTGCTCTGTCTACCGGCCACTCACTCTCAGCTCCACCTTCGGACGAGTCCGTAGAGCCGAGTGGTCCGTACCCAGAGCTTGTGGGTTGCCTCATGTACCTGATGTGTTGTGCCAAAGTACTATAGTATCACGGTCATCGCACTCCCATTCAGCCTACAAGCCTGCTCAGCTTCTGGAATTTTGTGGGGAGGTGCTTCAATATGTGTTCTTAATACCCTCAAAGTTTCAGAATTTTTGAAGCAGTTTACAAGGCATGGCAACATTTTTTAGTTTAAAGACTTATGGCATCCCGGAAGTGTGTGTTACTCTTTTTTGGTAACACCCGAGTTCACCATTTCGGCTGCTGACTCATCTACCGAGCTCTGATTGGTCTGAAAATCGGTGTGGCAGTCCTTTGCCATGTTGTGCAGGTGGTCACCGAGTTTCAGGACAACCCAGCATCGGAGCAGCACGTGACAGCTGTCGAAAGTTACTGTTCCGTAGTCATGGTGCACTGTTGGCAGCATTTCCCTTGCCACCCTTTTATTGTTGTCATGCCAATGGTGCAGGGACAGAGAATGAGACAAGAAGTACAGGTGGTCAAGTGGGACTCTACCACCCTTCCTTTGAAAAGTGTGGTCTTCCTAGAAGCAGCTTGCAAGAGGGTGCAAGTGGGAAGACAAGCTGACTCATGGTTGGCTTGACTCACTATTGGTAGCCTTGAGTACAGCTCTGAACATCCAAGTGTGGTTGGCTTTGCTGACCTAGCTAGGACGTTTCCCGTCCTTCTCTAGCCTTTCTCCCCTAGGACTCAACCTTCTCTGAGTTCCCAGGATGGTCCCAACCCCTTAAGAGTCCCCTAGGCAATGTTGTACTCAACCTCTTCCTTGCATCAATGAAGCTACTCGTTTTTCAGCCGAGCTTACGTTTTTGTTCACTGCGTAGCGCATACAACTCTGATGAAAGCAAGCCATATACCGTTGGAAAGCAGACACCTGAAGCTAACGTCAGTCCAAGTTTCAGCCTCGTTTGTTATCGGATCTGATCGTGACGGCGTTTTGAACAGAGGCGGTTCGAAGTCATCAGATTCTGCTTAGGTGGTTTCAAGGGCATCTACGACCCCTAAGTGGACTCTAGACTATAACAAGTGGTATCAGAGCGGTTCTTCTCTGTTACTGGGTCAATATGGAGGCTGAAGGTTCTGCTCCAGCTGGTCCTAGTCGCAGTGGTGGCGTGAGAGGCGCTGGGGAAGCAGGAAGAGGCGTTGTAGGCGGATCTGCACCAATAGCATCCGTTTCAACACCAGCCAAGGATGATGTGAAGGCATTCAACCTAGAGAAGTTCTCTGGGGAGGATTGGGCATCATGGAGCTTCAGGATGGAGCTCCTATTTAACCATTATGGACTGCTTGAAGTGATGGATGGAGAATTGAAGAGGCCTGCGAGCGAAGGAGCGACCAAGGAATGGGATCGCCGATCCAAGGATGGATTCTTCCTTCTCTCTCAATGCCTCTCATCCAACCAGCTGCACCACGTCAAGCATCTCATCAAGGATATCCAGTGTGGTCCCAAGGCATGGAAAATATTGAAGGATGTCCATGCCCCCAGCAGCGAAGCGATGGTGGTGGTGCTCGAACGACAACTCCATGCGGTGAAGATCAACGAGGGTGATGCCGTGCAAGGAGCGTTCGATCAACTCCGGGACCTCTATGTGAAGCTCTCTGCTGCTGGTGTGGACTACCCTGAAAAGATCAAGTGCTACAAGGCTCTCTCCCTGCTGCCGGAGTCGTGGGGCCCCTTGGTGGTCAACCTCAATGGCATGAAGGACTCATGGTCCCTTGAGTGGATTCGTGCTCAAGTCCTTCAAGAGGAGTTTCGGAGGAAGGAGCTGACTGCCGCTGCCGGTGAAGGTGGAGGCTCTGCCTATGGCATGAAAGGCTTCAAGGGACGTGGCAGCAAGAAAGGCAAGGCCAAGGAAGGCTCTGGAGGGGAGCAGTATTCGGGAGGGAAGCGTAGCAACAAGGGAGGCAAGCGGTGTGGCGGCAAGTGTTGGTATTGCCATGTGGAAGGTCACCCATGGTTTAAGTGTCGCAAGCTACCTGATGGTTGGAGGCCTGGTCAGCCATCAATTGAAGGCTCTAAGGGTGTTCATGGAGCTATGGGAGAAGGCATGGGCAGTGAGGAGGGCGATGGAGGTGCCGGCGGACATGGCGGCATGTTCTACCATGTAGGAGAGGCATGCTCCGAGGATATGGTTGTACCGGCCAGCAAGGTTGCTCTTCACCGTTCCTCCCATTGGGTCATTGACACGGGAGCCTTCATGACCATGACCAACCGAGAGGATCTGCTGGATGAAGTCAGGCCATCAAAGGCAGCCACCGTTGTTTCAGCCACCGGCCAAGTTGTACCCGTGCGTGGCGAGGGGAGAGCCATGTTTATGGGTGCGGATGGGAGGCTTGTGGGGCTGAAGCGTGTTCTCCTTGTTCCTGGACTATGTGCCAACCTTCTCTCTACCAAGGCATTGAGTGAGGCAGGGATGAAGATGGAGATGATGGGCACAAAGGTGTTCAAGGCAACTCTGGATGGGCGCGTGTTGTGGGACCTCCGAGGCGGCAAGGACATGCACCGGTCCATGTGGGAGATACCGGTGCTGCCATGGAAGGAGGCGGCTGCGCGCTTGGCTGCTGAAGCTGTAAGAGGAGGGCATGCAAGCCACGTAACCAGTGGAGGAGGTGGTGATGGTAGTGATGGTGGGCTGCTTGTGCATGGGGGGGGTGCACTACCAAGTGTAACTCCTAGCACGGGTGAGACGGATTGGCTCACCGCACACCGTCGCTTTGGCCACGTGGCGCTACCTCAGTTACAGCAGCTGTTTAAGGAGGAAAGAGTCAAGGGGCTGAGGATAAAGGGGGAGCCCAAGGAGGTGGGCTCTTGTGAGACTTGCTTGACCAGCAAGTTCTCACGATTTCCCTTCCATTCGACGGTGGGGCAGTCAAGTGACCCGGTGGAGCTCGTGCATGTGGATCTTGTGGGGCCCATGAAGGTGAAGGGAGATGGTGGAGCCCTGTATTCCATGACTATGGTGGATGATTACACAAGGCTCACCTGGTCTTTTCCACTTGCAAAGAAGAGTGATGCTGCAAGGGTCATCATTGAAGAGTGGTTGCCCATGGTGGAGCGAGAGAGCGGCAAGCGGGTGAAGGCGATTCGTAGCGACCGTGGTGGGGAGTTTTTGGGAGCGGAGTTCCGGAGCTGGTTGAAGCGGCATGGCATCAAGCAGCAGCTCACCACGGCCTACACCCTTCAGTCCAACGGCGTGGCAGAGAGAGCGAACCGGGCCATCATAGAAGGCGGGAGAACGATTTTGGTGGACTCGGGTCTACCCTTGCGGTTCTGGCCCCTCGCTATTCGTCATGCTACCGTCATCAAGAACCGGGTGTTGACTCATGTGGGAGGTCAGCATTGGGTCCCTATGGAGAAGTGGAGTGGCAAGAAGCCCCTGGTTGATATGCTTCGTGTCTTCGGGTGCATGGGGCTCGTGCATGTCCCTAAGGAGAAGCGTGACAAGCTTCAAGCGGCGGCGGTGTGGGCTGTTCGTTTGGGTCTTGCACGGGGGAGCAAGGGCTGGCTCATGTGGGACCCAAAATCCAACACCAACTTCACCACCAGAGATGCCAAGTTCATGGAGGGGCTCATGTTCAAGGAGTGGTCGGAGCGGGGGAGGAGCAAGGTCACCATTCCGCTTGGAATAGAGGTGGGAACCAACGACCCACTTCTCATTCCCATCGAGTTGTCCTCATCTTCAGAGTTGACAGAGGTGTCACATGACTTGGGAGGTGCTGAAGGGGAGGCAGCAGATGTGGAAGAAGTACTACAGCAGGGGGAGGCCCCTATAGCTGAGAGAGGTGATACCGAGGAGGAGGTGCAGCAGCCTACACCATCCCCTAAGCTTCCACCAAGGCGCACAACCCAAGGGAAGCGTGATGCTGTCCGTGGTGGAGCCAAGGAAGGAGCAGCCAAGGAGAGGCCCAAGAGAGCTGCCCACCCAAGGGATTTCCTCAAGTATGAAAGGCTTGGGGTTCCCAAGGCATTGCTGGTCCAAGAGGAGGAATATGAGAAGGAGAAGGGAGCCGAGGGGGAGATGGAGCAGATTTGTTGCTTTGGCGTCAACTTACCTCATGAGCCGGCGTCAATGGAGGAAGCTCTCGCTGGAGATGATCGAGAGGCGTGGCTGGCTTCAAGGGAGGATGAGTTCCAGAGCCACATGGAGAATGAAACATGGACCCTTACCAATCTTCCCCCAGGAAGGAAGGCATTGGACTGCACGTGGGTGTTACGTGTAAAGACCGATGCGGAGGGGAGGTTGGAGAGGCGCAAGACAAGGCTTGTGATCAAAGGCTTTCAGCAGAGGGAGGGAATTGACTTTCAAGAGGTGTTTGCTCCTGTTGCCAAGGCTCCTACGCTCCGGTTGTTGCTAGCAGCCGCTGCCGTTTGTGGCTGGAAGGTGGAGCAAATGGATGTGAAGACGGCATTCCTCTATGGCGTGGTAGATGAGGAGATCTACATGAAGCAGCCAGAGGGGTATGATGATGGGAGCGGACGTGTTTGCAGGCTCAACAAGGCCATCTATGGCCTCAAACAAGCTCCAAGGTGCTGGTATGCAAGGCTGGTGGAGGCGTTGGAGGCTCTTGGCTTCAAAGTTAGCGGCTGCGACGAGAGTCTCTTCATGACCGAGGGGGAGGAGGAGAAGGTATTTCTCCTTGTCTATGTCGATGACATCCTCCTCTTCTCTCCATCCCTAGAGAGGATCAAGGAGGTGCAAGGGAAGCTGAAGGAGACCTTTCAATGCAAGGCCCTTGGACCAGTGGGGTATTACCTTGGTCTTCACGTGGAGCGGGACGAGGTGAAGGGATGGTTGAGGCTTCACCAACACAAGTACCTTGCAGCCATGGGGGAGAAGTATGGGCTGGAGGAAGGGAGGAGTGTGAAGACTCCTTTACCCTCAGGGTTTCAGCTGCACCTTGATGAAGAGGAGGGTGAGGTGTTGGAGTACGAGTTGCAGCGTCGGTTCCAGTCAGTGGTGGGGAGCTTGATGTACGCTTCGGTCAACACTCGCCCCGACATTGCGTTTTCAGTTTCACAGCTCGCTCGTGTGGTGTCTAGGCCCCTTCAAGAGCACCTGGATGCAGCAGAGAGGCTGGTGAGGTACTGCATGGCAACCTCAAGGGTGGGGCTGCAATATTCAGTGCATGGGCAGCTGAAGCAAAAGGGAGTGGAGGAGGTGAGCACAAAGACTAGTGCACCTGCAAGGCGTGGGCATTTGTACCTCTCGTGTTTCACCGATGCTACCTGGGCAAGTGACATCAGCGATGCTACATCCCATGGTGGCTATATATGCTGTGTTGGAGGGAGTCCAGTGAGTTGGAAGTCTAAGAAGCAAGGAGAGATAGCTCACTCATCAACGGAGAGCGAGTACATGGTGTTGTTTCATGGAGTGAAGGAGGTGGTTTGGATGAGGAGGTTGCTTGAGGAGTTGGGGCAGGAGCAAGAGGGTCCTACACCTGTGTTTTGTGACAGCCAAGGAGCAATTGCAATGGCGCGTAATGCTGTGCTCCATGGGCTGAACAAGCACATGCATATCAAGTGGCATTGGGTGAGGAAGGAGGTGAAGAAGGGCACCATCTCCTTGCACTACATCAACACTACCAAGCAACCTGCGGATTTCTTGACTAAGCGGCTTGCAGAGCATCAGCATTGGAGCTGTGCCACCTTGTGTGGCATGTCCTTCAACTAAAGGAGGCAGCTTCAGGGAGCAGCTAAGGGATGAATGAGAGCACGATGAGGGGGAGTTTGTTGTGCCAAAGTACTATAGTGTCACGGTCATCGCACTCCCATTCAGCCTACAAGCCTGCTCAGCTTCTGGAATTTTGTGGGGAGGTGCTTCAATATGTGTTCTTAATACCCTCAAAGTTTCAGAATTTTTGAAGCAGTTTACAAGGCATGGCAACATTTTTTAGTTTCAAGACTTATGGCATCCCGGAAGTGTGTGTTACTCTTTTTTGGTAACACCCGAGTTCACCATTTCGGCTGCTGACTCATCTACCGAGCTCTGATTGGTCTGAAAATCGGTGTGCCAGTCCTTTGCCATGTTGTGCAGGTGGTCACCGAGTTTCAGGACAACCCAGCATCGGAGCAGCACGTGACAGCTGTCGAAAGTTACTGTTCCGTAGTCATGGTGCACTGTTGGCAGCATTTCCCTTGCCACCCTTTTATTGTTGTCATGCCAATGGTGCAGGGACAGAGAATGAGACAAGAAGTACAGGTGGTCAAGTGGGACTCTACCACCCTCCTTTTGAAAAGTGTGGTCTTCCTAGAAGCAGCTTGCAAGAGGGTGCAAGTGGGAAGACAAGCTGACTCATGGTTGGCTTGACTCACTATTGGTAGCCTTGAGTACAGCTCTGAACATCCAAGTGTGGTTGGCTTTGCTGACCTAGCTAGGACGTTTCCCATCCTTCTCTAGCCTTTCTCCCCTAGGACTCAACCTTCTCTGAGTTCCCAGGATGGTCCCAACCCCTTAAGAGTCCCCTAGGCAATGTTGTACTCAACCTCTTCCTTGCATCAATGAAGCTACTCGTTTTTCAGCCGAGCTTACGTTTTTGTTCACTGCGTAGCGCATACAACTCTGATGAAAGCAAGCCATATACCGTTGGAAAGCAGACACCTGAAGCTAACGTCAGTCCAAGTTTCAGCCTCGTTTGGTATCGGATCTGATCGTGACGGCGTTTTGAACAGAGGCGGTTCGAAGTCATCAGATTCTGCTTAGGTGGTTTCAAGGGCATCTACGACCCCTAAGTGGACTCTAGACTATAACATGATGATGTGCACACGACCTGATCTCGCGTACCCTCTCAGCCTCCTGGCTTGCCTTGTGGCTCCCGGTAGGCACCGAAAGGTGCAATGAGATGCTGCGAAGAGGGTACTGCGTTACTTGTATAGTACATCGGGCATGGGGCTCGTGCTTGGAGGACGGGGTCCAGTTGTCCTTACTGGTCACGCAGACGCTTCTTGGGTTGTCGACTTGGCTAGACAGCGGTCGTCATAGGGTTACACCTTCAGCCTTGGTTCCAGCTCTGTTTCCTGGCGGTCTACTTGCTCGCCTTCGGTTTTCTGTTCCAGTTGTGAGTCTGAGATTTACGCAGGGGCCATGGCTGCACAGGAGTTACGCTGGCTCACCTACCTGCTGACTGACTTGGGAGAGCAGCCTCGTTCGCCTCCAGTTTTGTACGTAGACAACAAGGCCATGATTGCCTTGTGTCAGGAGCACAGACTAGAGCACTGAACAAAGCACATCGCTCTGCGATACTTCCTTGCTCGAGAGTTGCAGCAGCGTGGTCAGCTTCGTCTTGCGTACGTGGCCACTAGGGCCAACGCTGCTGATATATTCACCAAGGCACTTCAGCTTGGTGATCATCAGCGCTTCTCTACTGTTTTAGGCCTTGTGCCTACTTTGCCTCACTTGCTCAATACGTGACTTTGCTTGTACTGTGATCTATATATATACTTGCATGCTTATTCTTACTAGGCTATGATCACTGTACTGTTTGTGCTCTTTATATAACTCTGCATATGAACTGGCCTTGTGGCCCTTTGCTTGTGCTCGGACTGTGCGGTGACTTTGTGATCTACCCTTAGCTTGCTTTGCTTTTCTTGACTGGTCTTGTGACCACTTGTTCTCCCCCACTTTGCCTCTGGGGGTGTGTCAGAATGTTATATTGCTTACTTTGTTTACACTATAGTGGGGTAGCCATAAGGGGTACAACCCAATCAGGGTTATTACTTGTACCCAACTCTTTCATAGTTCATTCATTCTCGTTCATTCTTCTGACACGCCCGGCATCACGTGAGAGGCTTGAATCAGATGAGGTAAGAGGGAATGAGAGATGAGCGCACAGTCAATATGCGTGCTGGCCTGCTTGGCCTGAGAGAAGAAGGTTAACTCTCGCTTCTTCGGATACAGCGTTTGGAAAGCGTCGGATAACTGGAAACTGCCGCAGTGGGTGAAGAGCCTGTCATTCTCCGCAGTAGATCCGATGCATGATGACTTGTCTAACACCGGATCCTCTATGATGTTAAGGTCACCAATAATGAGCAGGTGACTGGATGGAGAGAGCCGGTCAACCACTGGACCAAGTGAGTCACGAAGGAACGTCACACGGGAAGTTGCGTTCGCCGGGAAGTAACAAGCGATGAGCGTAAGCTGCAGCCCAGGGCCATGAATCTCCGCGGATACTCATCTACTTGACGCATGAACAAAGACGTTATGGAAGCTAAGGGACGGAGACCTACAGAGAAAAGCTACACCACCGGCCTTGGATCTAGGTGAGGCCGCTGCTGCTTGAGAGTATGTTGGGTGAGACCAGAGCGAGTGATCTAAGGCTATCCTAGTGTCTGAGAGAACTATGATGTCTGTCGCTTGCCTGGACCAGTCTAAAACTCGTTGCTGCTTGGTTTTGTCACCAAGGCCATTGAAGTTAAGGCCCGCGAAGCTGATAAGACCCTTTTTACTCATTTAATAACAACTTGAGAACCCCTACGCATGCACAGGGTATAGGAAGGACCGACTACTACGAGGACTACTGGCGCTGATGCTGTTTGCCTGCCAAGCTGCACTTGCTTCAGATCCCATACTCCTTTGTTACGTTGAGGCTCGCCTTCTCGAGAGATGCGCAGGTGGCAGATCCAAGGACCTCTAGATGGATGAGGTGATTTGCGGAGGTGATGTGTTCGGCGGCCGTCATTAAGCTTTTCTCCTTTGCCTTGCCACAGCCCACTTGCGTGCACATCCACTCCTCCTGGTTCTCGCCAGTAGAGACCAGCACCATGGTCGGGTCCAGCAGAATGGGAGTAATCAACGGCAAGGCAGGTAGAGATGTGGCTGCACAGTACGACCAGATAGTTAGCACAAGAGCAAGGACAGTGGTAAGCACAAACAAGGTCAGGAAAACCGTTACCATTGATGCGATGCACCCTCCCTAAGGTAAGGTTCCACTTTCCTATGTTATTTTGTCGCTCTGTAGTGAAAGCATTGTGGTTGATGTCGTAATGCTGACCACCACAGAGCAGGCAAGATAGCGCAGGTAAGTGGACCAGATACCGGAGACCGATCTCCAGCGGATCCTGGAAAACGTGACGCCAGCGGTGCCTATCGCCGGGATGTGGGATCACTAGTCCTTTGATGACGTCAGTATCCGCTCCGGTGACGGGATGCAGGACACGGTGGAAGCAGAGGCCATCCTTGAATGCCAACTGCCTCCGATTCCGCAGCTGGTAAACCACCATCAGCTCCCGCAACATCTCCGGCGTCTTCGTTGTAGGTACGTCCCGAATCACAACTTCAATCGCATGCGGATTCGTCGCACGCTCTCGCACGAAAGCTGGATCATCAGTGTGCTGCTCATAGAGCTAAAAAACCGTGCCATTAGGACGCGCGTAATCCACCTCCTTGGATCTAATGCTCATGATGTTGTCTTCACGCAGGAGGGAGACCTGCAGGCAGCTGTAGCGAGTCTTCGCCACATACGCAGGCATGAGCTCCTGGAACTTCGCCGACTCGAACGCGCCGTCAGAAAGCTAAGATGACCAGACACGCTTCATCAGCATCCGCACCATGGTAATAACAGACGCCACCTCCAGCGCGAGAGCCACGGGGAGTAGTAGGATCGCCATGTGACGAACGCGGTTGAAGGCCTCGGTCTTGAATTCAACATCTAGCTCCTCATCAGAGTCATCCTCAATGAAGCCGCTATCAGGAACAGCCGTGCTGAGATAACAGAGCTTCTCTTCCTAGGAGAGGCCAGAGCCACTCGCAGGCGCATCAGAGAGAGACACACCGCCTGACTCATCAGGAACTTTGCCCTTGCCCTTGCTTGCAGAGTCACTAGGAGCAGGAGCAGGCGACGAGGTAGGAGCGTCTTGCGGCGTGGCCTCCGGCAGGACCTTGGCCTTCCCCTTAGGAGGCATTGTGCAATGATGAGAAGAAGAAGGCTGCGAGGCTGGAAATACAGACTGGTGAAGGCTGATTGTTATAGTCTAGAGTCCACTTAGGGGTCGCGGATGCCCTTGAAACCGCCTAAGTAGAATCTGATGACTTCGAACCGCCTCTGTTCAAAACGCCGTCACGATCCGCTCCGATAACATACGAAGCTGAAACTTGGAGAGACGTTAGCTTCAGGTGTCTGCTTTTCAAAGGTATATTGCTTGCTTTGATCAGAGGTGTATGCGCTACGCAGTGAACAAAAACGTAAGCTTGGCTGAAAACTTGTAGTTTCATTGATGCAAGGAAGAGGTGAGTACAACATTGCCTAGGGGACTCTTAAGGGGTTGGGACCATCCTGGGGACTCAGAGAAGGTTGAGTCCTAGGGGAGAAAGGCTAGAGAAGGATGGGAAACGTCCTATCTAGGTCAGCAAAGCCAACCACACTTGGATATTCAGAGCTGTACTCAAGGCTACCAATAGTGAGTCAAGCCAACCATGAGTCAGCTTGTCTTCCCACTTGCACCCTCTTCCAAGCTGCTTCTAGGAAGACCACACTTTTCAAAAGGAGGGTGGTAGAGTCCCACTTGACCACCTGTACTTCTTGTCTCATTCTCTGTCCCTGCACCATTGGCATGACAACAATGAAAGGGTGGCAAGGGAAATGCTGCCAACAGTGCACCATGACTACGGAAAAGTAAGTTTCGACAGCTGTCACGTGCTACTCCGATGCTGGGTTATCCTGAAACTCGGTGACCACCTGCACAACACGGCAAAGGACTGCCACACCGATTTTCAGACCAATCAGAGCTTGGTAGATGAGTCAGCAGCCGAAATGGTGAACTCGGGTGTTACCAAAAAAGAGTAACACACACTTCCGGGATGCCATAAGACTTGAAACTAAAAATGTTGCCATGCCTTGTAAACTGCTTCAAAAATTCTGAAACTTTGAGAGTCTCACGAACACATGTTGAAGCACCACCCCACAAAATTCCAGAAGCTGAGCGGGCTTGTAGGCTGAATGGGAGTGCGATGACCGTGCCACTATAGTGCTTTTGGCACAACACTGATCTGATGCCTTAACCCTGAGCACAGACTTGTTAAATAGGTAGAGACTTGAGGCATTAGACCAATGTTCCTGCTGTTGATGATGAGAAACCGAGGTTGAAGCCTCGGTATCATGATAGGCAATAGCTGAAATAGAAGCATTGTAACCATTGTCGGACCTCAAGCTATGTAAAACAGAAAGCCGAAACCTTGGAGTTAGCAGCAAGCCGAAAGGAACCTTGAAGTTAGCTGCCTGACATAAAACAGGATCTCGTTTAGCGAAGGGTTCAAGGTCCGACGTGTAGACATGAAATAAGTATCGCTCGCTGCGCCTTGTAACGAGGAACCCAGATCTGAAGTCTTTAAGGTCAACTGACGCGGAACCTTCACGGGATCTAGGCTTGAAGTTGCGCAGAGATATACATGGCGGACTCATGGCGACTGTGGTTTGCTGATACCGTATCGAGTCTTCAGGAACTGAAACATCAAACCAGGGAGCAGGAAAGTGATTTTGTAACCACAACCGGCAAATTGTGATTGGTTGGAAATCCAACCATTCAATCCTCACTTTGATGGTTTGGAATTTTTCCAAGCCTCAAGGTTGAGGTTTGGGAAAACCAAACCAGTCTTCCCTTCCAACCCAACCTTCCCGATTCCATTCGAGTCTTTCTCATCGAGCACTCTCTCGATGTTGACTTAGGAAATTAGCGGTAGTTAGGTATAGTATGTGTTACAGAGATCTCCTTAGCTGCTGGCAACTGTCCGATGACTTTCTCATTGCTAATCCATGAGTTGCTAGGTGTCACGCCGCAGCGCGATCGGTTGGCCTCCAATTCAATCGCTTCCGTAGATTTCTCGGTCGCTTGCTTTCACAGTTCGTTGACGCTGACGGAACGAAATCGAAGCGCTAGCAGTCTCGAGCATACCTTGGGTCGGAACCCTACATTCAGTCAACGAGAAGCAGTGCCGTGCTTCCGCAGGCAAATCGCTGGTTCATCCCTAAGCAGCGGCGAGCTTGACGGAAGTACGATCCGAATTCAGTTTAGGCTGCCAAAAAGCCCAAAATAGACTTGGTCCTAGATGAACGAGTCGCGAGAATCTCGTCCGGCTGTGTCGAACCTCGAGGCTATGCTTCGAGCATTTGTTTCGGACAGTTTGCCATTGGCTGCTCAACCCCTCCGTTCTTTCTCCTCCAATCACAACACAGAGCACGCCTTTCCCGTGATGAACTACTTTCGCTATGGGCAGCAGACCTCCTTTCCCCCGTCTACCCACCACCATTCCTTCTCTCCACCCGAGCTCTATCCACCATTCCGCCTTGGAGTTGTCGTGCATTCCCAACAATACAAAGCCACTCGTCATTCTCATCCATTCCACCACACCCGTTCGAGTTATTACTTGCTTCTGACAACTATCACCTGGTTTCAACTCCTAGTTCTCGATTCTTGAAATTTCCTTGCTACTTAGCCTCCCGCCCCTACAATGGCCGCGCGGAATGCTTCAGCTTTCCAGTTCACGAGCCCCTCAATCGACCACGAGTTTTGGAAGGACTTCAGCGAGGCGGATGGCACGTGGCTGTACGCGCCGCAGACGTCCTTGGACGTGGATCACGAGTTTTGGAAGGATTTCAGCGAGGAAGACTGCACGTGGCTGTCTGGCCCGCTGGGCTTCTCGATGGGCGAAGATTCGTCCATCGAGCACGCGTTCTGGGAGGACTACAGTGAAGCCGAGTAGAAGTGGCTGTACGTCCCCGGGATTTGTTTCTCTGAACCTGTTGTGACCCTCACGCTCGGAGCTGCACCTGCCGCTAGCAGCACTCTGACCAGCACCTGCATCCGCAGCAACGGCAGAGTGCTCCTGTGAAGAGTGCTCCTGTGAAGAGTGCTCTTGTGAAGAGTGCTCCTGTGAAGAGTGCTCTTGTGAAGAGTGCTCCTGTGAAGAGTGCTCCTGTGAAAAGTGCTCCTGTGAAGAGTGCTCCTGTGAAGAGTGCTCCTGTGAAGAGTGCTCCTGTGAAGAGTGCTCCTGTGAAGAGTGCTCCTGTGAAGAGTGCTCCTGTGAAGAGTGCTCCTGTGAAGAGTGCTCCTGTGAAGAGTGCTCCTGTGAAGAGTGCTCCTGTGAAGAGTGCTCCTGTGAAGAGTGCTCTTGTGAAGAGTGCTCCTGTGAAGAGTGCTCTTGTGAAGAGTGCTCCTGTGAAGAGTGCTCCTGTGAAAAGTGCTCCTGTGAAGAGTGCTCATGTGAAGAGTGCTCCTGTGAAGAGTGCTCCTGTGAAGAGTGCTCCTGTGAAGAGTGCTCCTGTGAAGGGTGCTCCTGTGAAGAGTGCTCATGTGAAGAGTGCTCCTGTGAAGAGTGCTCCTGTGAAGAGTGCTCCTGTGAAGAGTGCTCCTGTGAAGAGTGCTCCTGTGAAAAGTGCTCCTGTGAAGAGTGCTCCTGTGAAAAGTGCTCCTGTGAAAAGTGCTCCTGTGAAGAGTTCTCCTGTGAAGCCCGTGGTTTCAGCAGGCAAGGGAATGCGTGCATTTGCAGCAGCACCAGCCAAGGCTGTTGCTGTAAGAAGCGTTGATGTTAAGCCCGCAGCTGCAGCAGCTAAAAGAACGCCAGGCAAGGCCACACATGTGACGCTGGCAGGTGCTGTGAAGAGCGCTGCAGTCAAGATCGTTAAGCCTGCAGCTACAGCAGCTAAAGCAACGCCAGCCAAGGCCACACGTGTGACGCCTGCAGGTGCCATTAGTGTTGCTGCTAAGATCAGCCCAGCGGGATCGGTGGCAACAAAAGCGGCAGCAGAGGAGGTGAGGGAGCAGGGCAATGGGAGGACAGCACATACGGCGGTGCGTGCAACAACAGGGAATTGGGAGGGGTGGAGGCAGCAGGAGGACGAGCAGCAGGCGCGCCACACAGCACTCGCAACCCGGCTGCTCCAGCAGCAGCACTGGCGGCCACTTTCATTCCCAAACCACGCCCCGCAGCACCCAGTGGCATTCCCAAGCCACACAGCAAGGCACCCAAGGGAAGCAATGAACGGTGATGAAGCAGCAGAATTAGTAGCAGTAGCAGTTGTATAAGGCAGCAGATCCAGAGGCTTTCCAATGGGATGTGGAGGGAGGCGTGGTGCGGGTGGGATGAGCATGGCTGGTGGGGGCTGGTGGCAGGCGCATGGCTGGTGGGGGCTGGTGGCAGGCGCATGGCTGGTGGGGGCTGGTGGCAGGCGCATGGCTGGTGGGGGCTGGTGGCAGGCGCATGGCTGGTGGGGGCTGGTGGCAGGCGCATGGCTGGTGGGGGCTGGTGGCAGGCGCATGGCTGGTGGGGGCTGGTGGCAGGCGCATGGCTGGTGGGGGCTGGTGGCAGGCGCATGGCTGGTGGGGGCTGGTGGCAGGCGCATGGCTGGTGGGGGCTGGTGGCAGGCGCATGGCTGGTGGGGGCTGGTGGCAGGCGCATGGCTGGTGGGGGCTGGTGGCAGGCGCATGGCGGGACTTACCCCTTTTGGCACTCTGCTTGCAGGGTGTTGTGGGAGAGATGGTAGGAGAGGTGGAGGAATGTGGTCTGCTGGAGTGTGGTTTGTGGGGAGGCAGGTGGATAAGTTGAGTGTGGCGATGGATCTGCTGCTGCCAATTTCATGCTATTAGCTTAGAAGTAGCTTAGTTCATAGTGTTCCTAGCCTCTTGTAACTATTTCTATTGCATTGATGAGATGTGATTGCTTTCCCTTGTGCTAGCTGGTGTCGGGGGAAGGGATGCAAGAAAGTAGGAGTAGGGGAGTGTCGTACGGGTTTAAGTTGGGTGGTTCTTGGTTTCGATTTCCTTGCATCACCCCCATTTTCCCACCCTCATTTTTAAACAGTCACTGTACCGTGCCATTTTTCCACCATTATTTTCCCACTGTCATTTTGCCACTGTCACTTTCGCATTGTCATCCCCCAACAGTCGTATTACCATTGTTTTTTTTCCACATTTTTTCATTGCCAACATCCACCTTGCTCTTTTCATGATATCATCACGACATCATCATCCCACTACCACGCCATGTTCCGCTATCACCATCCAACTGCCATATTCCCACTATGCCATCTAACCGTTGTCACTTCTTACTGTCATTTTTCAATGTCACGAAAATCCCCATAATCCGTATCAGTAGGTCTTCTCATCACCTCTCTTCGCTCCCCCTCCCTTGCAGTGCATTTGATATACCCCAGTCAATCTCCGGACCTCACTCCTTTTCTCGCCCTCTATGTCATCCATTGCAACTTTTTCCTCTGCCTCCCCCCACTGCTACTCTCCAGTGTGAGCCTTCACAGACTCGCCCCATTCACGGGTCTACCATGCCAATATGCATCTCACATGCACTTTCCTCTCACCCAAGTGCTTGCTGCCTTCCTGCACAAGCCTGTGACGAGCCAATTTGTGCACCTAACTCGCTCTCCCTTGATTACCTTGCCACTTGTTCATGCTGCGTGCACACTTCCCAAGGCCATGGTGTGTGTGGTAGTGGAAGTGGCACTGCAAGCACACTTCAGTCACATTCCTCACTGTCAAGTTCCCCGTGCCCTTTCCATCACCATCCATTCTTATCCGTCCTCGGATGTGAGCTTTTGCCGAGGATTTCCATTCAGTTTTCCTCCTTTCTTCCCCGGTCAATTTCCCCGTTGCATTTTTGTTTCTCTGCTATGCATTCAGGCATGGATGCTTCATCCATGCCCTTCCCTTCACTCTGCTGCCTGCATGCATGGGTGCATCCCCTCCATCTGCCTCACCCACCCACTCCATTTGACTGCACCACATGCCATTTCCTAGTGCCCATGACTTTCTCATATCTCGCTTTGCTCATGTGTGCGTGATACACCTGCTTTCTTTTCCTGTGGCCGCACTGTGTGCACATCTTCCTTTTGTTACTGTCTTTCTATTATCGTTCCCCCATAGGGATTTTCCCACCTCTCGATCGTGCTCTTTTATTCCCAATTCCCATTCTCACAAAGATGCTCATATCCGTTATCATACTAACAGGCAAAATTCAAGTAAGAAAGTTTATGATGAGGTTTGAATTCCCATGTTTGCAGCCTAGTGTCTTGTTGCAATTTCTCTTGTATCTAGCAACCTATTGTCAATTTTCCTCTCAGGTTCGCAGTTGCTTGAGCCATCGTTGTTTGCAACGCATGCTATTGTCAGTTTTCACCTTCCGTATCAGTCTTTGCACCTTTGCATGAGCCATTGTCCAGTCCACTTTTCATTCCCATTCGTCCTGCAAGTCTCCCATTGCCAGTTTGCAATTACTTCCATCTGTCAATCATCTTCTCATTGCCTTTTCCAGTCGTTTGTCCTTCCTTCGCATTCATTGAGTCTTTTCATGTAGCCATTCTCCCAGTCGCCTTCCCATGATATTTTTCCTGCCACCTTCCCTCCGCCGCTTCCCCAAGATCCCATTTCCGTATGTTCCAGTCATCTATCCATTGGCATTTTCTGTTGATTTCCGAGCACCTGCCCATTGCCATTCCTCAGTCAATTTCCCATATGCCACTGCCTCCACCTTGCGATGTCTCCCCGTGCACGGGCCTAACAGACTCCGCCATGCACCTGCCCATCATCCCACTGCCCATCTCTCCGCCCCTAGCCACTCCAGCCTGTGCATGCCTGCCATGCACATGTGGTACCACAGAGGAACCAGTCCCACGCCTTCTCTCTCCTGCTACCTGCCATGGCCCACCCACCTCGCCCATCCTCTCTGCGTGCCCCACCCACGCTGCCCTCACCGTGCCTTCCTCCGCCATTCTCTCACTTCCTCTCATTGCAGCATGCCATTTCTTCCCTTTGTCGACTTTAACTTGTTTGCTTTCCTCTAGTCTTCCCAGTGTCAGGTTCCCTTGGTCTTTTCTCTGCAGCCCTCTCACTGTTTCTTGTCTTCCCATTGTCATGTTATTATTGTCATTATCTCACTGCATCATCCCATTATCATCTACACTTCGTCATGATTTCAGCATACTGCCATTGTCAGCATCTCATGATGATGTTCCCACTGCCATGCTCCCACTGCCATTTCCCATCTGCCCACGGTTATCATTTTTGCCCATTCTCATCCTCCCATCTTCACTCTTCCACTGCTCATACACCTCACTCCATCTTCCCGTTTTCTCCCCTATCCCTACTGTCATCTTGTCGCCATCACTCTTCCAGTGTCTGGGAATATATATCAATCTTAACTTCCCCAATGTCGAATTTCCACTGTCGTTTCCCTGATTGCAGCAGCATCTCACTACCTCCCTGTCATGCCCTCCATGCAACACATGGCCCCACCTGCGCCACTCCAATGTGCGTCAAGTCAACATTAAGCCTCATTGCAATTACAACGTGCCTCTCCATGACTGAATTGCCCCAGCCACTCGGCATTGCGTGTCCTCGTCCACTTTCACGCGACCTTCATATCACAGCTTGCGTGTGAATCTGATCAATGGTAATGTAGAATCCTGAATGCACGCCTTCTCATTCTAGGCATAGACCTACATACTGCTTGGCAGAAGTTCAAGGAACTATATGGTCAACTTTTGTAATGTGTGCTGGTAGAAGTCTTTATTCGTTTGTTTTCAAACCTTGCACTTGCGTTGCACCTGTAGTTTGTTATTTTGGTCTAAAGAGTGAGTATATTTTGGCTGCCCCATGCCCCTCCGGGCCTACCCCACTTCATTGTGCCACAGGGCTAGTTGTGTAGGCAGCAGCAGCATACGTAATGTAACCGTGCTGCACCGTTGCGTGGCCTTAGCGAAACTGATGGCATGGTTGGCAGGCCGTAAACTTTATGGGTTGCTGGGTGGTGACAAAAGATGCGTGCGCTGTGCTGATGATTGCGATCAAATTACAGAGTACATGGGTGACAAGTACTGACACCGAATAAACTGGATGTTTGGACCCATAATTTTTTCATTTAACAACTTTTGGTGTGTGCAACGACTTGTTCGTATGCCTTCATTGTTATTCAATGTGCGTTTAACTGTAAGCACTTCAAATCGTTACCTGCAGGACTCCAAGAATCAAACAAGGGTTCAAATTGCATGTAAAATTGGAAAGAAAACTAGATAGCTATGGTGTGGTAATGTTATGAGTTGTAAAGGAGAGTGCGCAGTTTAACGAATAACGAGATTATGAAGGCATACGCTGATGTGTCAAAATGTTAAAATGTTTACATTGTTTAGGCTGTAGTGGGGTAGCCCATATGGGGTACAACCCAATTAGGGTTAGTACTGTTAGAATAGTATGAAGGTGTGAGTGTGGATTAGGGCAAGGAGGGGGGTACAAAAGAAGTGTCGAGCAAAATTCTGTACCCCCTAAGACTAAACCCACTACAGCCTAGATAACATTAAACATATAATTTGACAAGTACTTGTACCCAACTCATTCATAGTTCATTCATTCTCGTTCACTGCCCGCTTCCGGCCTCCCCGCAGCAAAATGGGGTTGCTGAGCGCCGCATTGGCTTAGTCATGGAGGTTGCTCGTACCTCCATGATCCATGCGGCTGCTCCCCATTCTTTTGGCCTTTTGCGGTCTGGTACGCTGCGCATCAGCTCAACCTCTGGCCCCGTGTCTCCTTGCTGGAGACCTCGCCTACACTGCGTTGGACAGGGAAGGTTGGCGATGCGTCGGTGTTCCGGGTCTGGGGCTCTCGTGCCTTTGACCGCGATACTTCCGCGGACAAGCTCTCCTCCCGCGCTATTCCCTACGTCTTCCTTAGCTTTCCCCTTGACGCGCATGGCTGGCAGTTTTACCACCCCACCTCGCGTCGTGTCCTCCCCTCTCAGGATGTCACGTTTGACGAGTCGGTTCCCTTTTACCGTCTCTTCCCCTACCGCACCGCCCCCTTCCCCCCCCCCCCCCGCCGCTCTTCCTCGCTCCAGGTCCCCCTCCGGTAGACCCCCTCCCCCCTCGGGTTCCTGCTCCCTCAGGTGTGTCTCAAGTAGACCCACTCCCCCTGGCTGAGCTTATTGAGGTCGCTGTAGACTCGGGTGCTGCTAGAGGTGCTGCGTCTGGGGGTGTTGAGCCTGCGAGTGCGGAGCCTGGGGGTACTGAGCCTGAGGGTGCAGAGCCTGGGGGTACTGAGTCTGAGGGTGCGGAGTCTAGGGGTGCTGAGCCTAGGGGTACTGCGTCTGCTGGAGGTCCTGCGGGTGCCTCGCCACGACTGTCTCCCCGGCGTGAGCCTCTCTCACCGCACCGGTTGCGCGAGTGGTTTGCTCAGCGCACACGCCTTAGGAGTGGAGCTGCAGGAGCTAGAGGCTCTGCCGCTGGAGGCACTAGAGCTGGAGGTGCTGGAGCTTCTGGTCTTGGAGGTGCTGGAGTTACTGCTGGAGCTGGAGGTACCGGAGGTGCTGGAGCTGCTGGTCTTGGAGGGGCTCATACTAGAGGTACTGGAGCTGCCGGACCTGGTGGTGTTGGAGGCGCTGGAGCTGGAGACCCTGGAACTAGAGACCCTAAAGCTGGAGGCACTGTCGCTGGAGGCGTTGGAGCTGGAGAAGCTGGAGCTGGAGACCCTGGCGCTGGAGGCGCTGGAGCTGGAGGCATTCGCGCTGGAGGCGCTGGAGCTGGAGGCGCAGGAGCTGGAGACTCTGGAGCTGGAGGCACTAGCGCTATAGGCACAAGAGCTGGAGGAGCTGGAGCTGGAGACCCTAGCGCTGGAGGCGCTGGAGCTGGAGGCACTGGAGCTGGAGGCCCTGGAGCTAGAGGCACTGGAGCTGTCAACCCTGGAGCTGGAGGTGCTGGCGCTGGGGGTGCTGGAGCTGGCGGTACTGGTGCTGGAGGCACTGTGCAGCGGCGACCGTTTTTCGTTCCACCACCATCGTCGTCTCTGCCGCCACCTGACTCGGTCCTTCGTTAGGTTCTTAGTCTCCCATATTCTACTGACCTTCCTCCTAGCTTACTAAGTCCACCGCCTCACCCATCGCAACCACAGCTACAGCCAGACTCCCCACTGCCTGCTCCTTCTCCTTACGCTGAGCAGACAGACTCTCTTACAGAGCGTCGTGAGCCTGAGTCTCGTCCTGCCTCGCCTGTTCGTGCTGTTCGCACTGGTCGTCGTCCGCGTCCTCCTCCTGTCCCCGGCACTCACATTATGGCACTTCGTCCTTCCTCTGTTCCATTGCGAGTTCCCCTCCCGCCTCCTCCTGCGTCCTCTCTTCCTGACGTTCCTGACCCTGAGTTTGACTTAGCTGCCAGTCCTACTGTCCCTCGTCTTCTAGCCACTGTTGTCACTGACCCTTCGTTTGAGTCCACTGTTGCATCTACCCTAGTTGGTGAGCTTGTTGACTTTGCTGCCGCCTGTCGGCTCGACTACGCCACTAGTCTTGTTGATGAGTCTGAGTCTGACTGTCCTCCGTCCGTCGGGGGTGAGTGTGCTCTTGGCACGAACGTCCTTGAGGACAGACATGAGGACTTTGAGTGTCTTGCAGCTGCTGTACCTCATCTTGTGGCCATGCTGCTTGCATCTGAGGGAGACCCAGATGCACCAGACATCCCGACCCCGCGCTCTTACACAGGGGCGATTACGGGTCCCTACTCCTGTCAGTGGCAGATAGCAATGGACGCAGAGATGGCATCCTGGAAGTCCACAGTCACCTACGTCAACGCAGTTCCCCCTTCTGGGGCGAACATAGTCGATGGCATGTGGATTTTCAGGGTGAAGCGGCCGCCGGGTTCTCCACCTGTCTTCAAGGCTCGTTACGTTGCACGAGGCTTCAGCCAGCGATAGGGAGTTGACTTCTTCCAGACCTTCTTCCCTACCCCGAAGATGACCATGTTAGAATACTAAGGAAGACGTGTCGATTAGGTCAAGGGAGGGGGTACAAGGAAAGTGTCGAGATGGTTTGTATACCCCCTAAAGATTGCCCCAATGTAGCCTAGAGAAATGTAAACATAAACATACATGTTTTGACACACCCCCATAGGCGAAATGGGGGATAGCCAGAGCAAGCAATGGTCATAAGACCAGTCAAGAGAAGCAAACAAAGCAAAGCTCAGGGTGGGTCTCAAGATCACCACGCAGTCTGACCACAAACAATCGGCCACAAGGCTTGTTCACATGAAGAGTTATAATAACGAGGCAGTACACTGATTACAACCTAGCAAGAGTGAACAAGCAGGTATAAAGATATATATCAGTGAAAAACAAGTGCAAGTCAAGCAACAAGCAGGTGAGGCAGAGTGGGCACAAGCCCAAGAGCAGTGCAGAAACGCTGATGATCACCAGACCCTAGGGCCTTGGTGAAGCCATCAGCAGTGTTAGCCCGCGAGGCCATGTAGGAAAGGCGGAGTTGACGACGCTGCAGCAGCTCACGCGCAAGAAAGTAGCAAAGAGCAATGAGCTTCGTTCTGTGCTCCAGTCTCTGCTTGTGACACAAGGCAAGCATTGCCTTGTTGTCGACGTACAGAACTGGAGGAGAACGAGGCTGCTCCCCCAGTTCGGTCAGCAGGTAGGTCAGCCAGCTAGCTCCTGTGCAGCCATGGCCCCAGCGTAGATCTCGGCCTCACAGTTGGAACCAAGCATAGAAGAAGAACGAGTGGACCTCCACGAGACAGAAACAGAGCCAAGACTAAAGGTGTAACCCTGTGACATACGCTGAGTCGCCTGGTCGTCGGCCCAAGAAGCGTCGGAGTGTCCTATGAGTACCACTGAACCCCGTCCTCCAAGCACGAGCCCCATGCCCAATGTACTGCACAAGTAACGCAGTACCCTCTTCATAGCATCCTAGTGCTCCTTTCGGTGTCGACCGGGAGCCACGTAGCAAACAAGAATGCTGAGAGGGTACGCAAGGTCAGGTCGCATGCAAGTCATCTGGTACATGAGGCAACCCACAAGCTCTGGGTACAGACCACTCGGCTCTACGGACTCGTCCGAAGGTGGAGCTGAGAGCGAGTGGCCAGTAGACAGAGGAGTGGGCTGTGGCGAGGAGAACTGGAAGGCGAAGCGCTGAAGGACTTGTTAGAATCACTAGCTAGGGAACGAGAAAAAATGATGATTAGGTGAAGATTGGGGTACAAGACTAGAGTGTCGAGACTATTTGTGTACCCCCTAAGGCTAGCCCCAATATAGCCTAGATACAATTATGCATATGTTTTGACACACCCCCATAGGCGAAATGGGGGATAGCCAGAGCAAGTAGTGGTCACAAGACCAGTCAGGAAGGGCAAAGCAAGCTCAGGGTGGATCTTGAGGAAACCACACAAATTCCGAGCACAAGCAAGTGGTCACAAGACCAGTTCACATGCAGTTTAATAATATAGCAAGGGGTACAGTGAGCACAACCTAGTAAGTGTAAGTATGCAGGTATATATATAGAGATCACAGTACAAACAGAGTCAAGAAGTAAGCAAGTGAGGCACAGTAGGCACAAGGCCTAGAACAGTACAGAAGCGCTGATGGTCACAAGGCTGAAGCGCCTTGGTGAACACATCAGCAGTGTTGGCCCGAGTGGCCACGTAACGCAGACAAAGCTGACCACGCTGCTGCAGCTCTCGAGCAAGGAAGTACCGTAGAGCGATATGCTTCGTTCTGTGCTCCAGTCTGTGCTCCTCACACAAGGCAATGGTAGCCTTGTTGTCGACGTACAGCACTGGAGGAGAACGAGGCCGCTCTCCCAAGTCGGTCAGCAGGTAGGTGAGCCAGCGTAACTCCTGTGCAGCCATGGCTGTAGCGTAGATCTCAGCCTCACAACTGGAGCTGAGAACGGAAGACGAGCGTGTAGAACGCCAAGAAACAGAACCAGAGCCAAGGCTGAAGGTGTAACCCTGAGACGACCGCTGAGTAGCCTGGTCGTCAGCCCAAGAAGCGTCTGAGTGCCCAGTGAGTACAACTCGGTCTCGTCCTCCAAGCACTAGCCCCATGCCCGACGTACTGCACAAGTAACGCAACACCCTCTTAGCGGCATCCATGTGCTCCTTCCGGTGACGACCAGGAGCGACATAGCGTGCAAGGATGCTAAGAGGGTATGCAAGGTCAGGTCGAGTGCAGGTCATCAGGTACATGAGGCAGCCCACAAGCTCTGGATACGGGCCACTCGGCTCTACGGACTCATCCAAAGGCAGAGCTGAGAGCGAGTGACCGGTAGGCAGAGGAGTGGACTGTGGCGAGGAGTACGTGAAGCGGAAGCGCTGAAGGACCTGCTGCACCATGTGTGACTGAGTCAAGGTGATGGTGCGCCGTGCTCTGTCCCGGGTGATCCGCAAGCCAAGATAGCTTGTCAGTTCACCCAGGTCTGTGCACGTGTGTCTCTTCTGCAGGTCCGACTTCACGTGGGCGAGTGCCGTAGTGTCAGCAGTGGCAAAGACCAAGTCGTCGACGTACACGAGGATGTAGAACGGCGGCAGTGAAGTGTCGGTGCGTAGAAACAGCGACGGGTCAGCAGTAGAAGGAGCGAACCCAAGAGCCGCAAGTGTAGTCCTCAGTGTGTCGTGCCACTCACGCGGTGCCTGGCGGAGACCGTAGACTGGCCGTCGGAGGCTCCACTGGGTACCAGGAGGGAACGACCCAGTGAAGCCAGGTGGGCGGCGCAGCCAGATCTCCTCATACAGACTACCCTGCAAGAAAGCTGTGCTGAAGTCAAGAGAGTGGAGCTCGTAGTCACGCTGAGCGGCGACGTGCAGCAGAACCCGAAGAGTGGTCATCTTCGGGGTCGGGGAGAAGGTCTGGAAGAAGTCAACTCTCTCTCGCTGACTGAAGCCTCGTGCAACGTAACGCGCCTTGAAGACAGGCGTAGAACCCGGCGGCCGCTTCACCCTGAAAATCCACATGCCACTGACGATGTTCGCCCCAGGTGGGGGAACCTCGTCGACGTAGGTGCCTGTGGACTTCCAAGAAGCCATCTCTGCGTCCATGGCTGTCTGCCACTGAGAGGAGTACTTACCCGCGATCGCCTCAGCGTAAGAGCGCGGGGTCGGGATGTCTGGAGCATCCGGGTCTCCCTCAGGGGCAACCAGCATGGACACGAGATGAGGTAACGCAGCGGCAAAGCACTCAAACTCCTCCTGCCTGTCCTCAAGGACGTCCGTGCCAAGAGCACACTCACCCCCGACGGACGAAGGACAGACAGACTCAGACTCAGACTCAGCGATAAGGCTAGCGGCGTAGTCTAGACGACAAGCGGCAGCAAAGTGAACTAACTCAGCGACTAGAGCAGACGCAGCAGAGGACTCAAAGGAAGGGTCAGTGACAACTGTGGCAAGGAGACGCGTGACAGTAGGACTGGCAGCACGAAGGGAGTCAGACTCCGGGTCAGCAAGAGCAGGAAGAGAAGACGCAGGAGGAGACGGTAGAGGGACACGCTGAGGAGCAGTGGAAGGACGAAGTGCCATCTGGTGAGTGCCTGGGACAGCAGGAGGACGCTGACGCGGAACACGACGACCAGTGTGAGCAGCACGAACAGGTGACGCACGACGAGACTCTGGCGACGCAGGACGAGACTCAGGCTCACGACGTTCTGTAAGACCTCCAGTCGGACCAGTGTAAGGAGAAGGACCAGGGAGTGGCGAGGCAGGCGGTAACTGTGACTGCGACTGGACAGGCGGAGGACACTCTAAGGAGGGAGCAGGACTAGGGGGAGGCGGCTGACCAAGAACCTGCTGAAGGAGCGGAACGAAGTACGGTCGCGGCCGCGCAGCGCCTCCAGAACCAGCAGAGGCACCACCAGTACCCTCAGCTCCAGGGTCTCCAGCTACACCAGCAGCACCAGCTCCCGGGTCCGCAGCACCAGCAGCAGCTCCAACTCCAGGGTCCTCAGCTCCAGCAGCAGCTCCAACTCCAGGGTCGGCAGCACCAGCAGCAGCTCCAACTCCAGGGTCCGCAGCACCAGCAGCAGCTCCAACACCCGGGTCCGCAGCACCAGCAGCAGCTCCAACACCCGGGTCCTCAGCACCAGCAGCAGCTCCAACGCCCGGGTCCTCAGCACCAGCAGCACCTCCAGTAGTAGGAGTACCTCTAGCAGCTCCAGCAGCACCAGCAGTACCACCAGTACCAGCAGTACCTCCAGCAGCGTCAGTAGCACCAGCACCAGCAGCACCTCCAGGAGCACCAGCAGCACCGCCAGCAGCAGTAGCACCTCCAGCACCAGGGTCCGCGACACTAGGAGCGCCACTCCGGAGACTGCAGCGCCGCGCGTACCACTCTCGGAGCCGCTGGGGAGAGGGCAGCTCCCGCCTAGGAGGGGAAGCACTAGCACCAGCTCCAGCAGCACTCCTAGCTCTAGAGGCACCTATCCTGAGGCTGCAGTGCTGTAAGTACCACTCACGCAGCTGCTGTGGGGGAGAGAGCTCCTCCAGGTGTAGTACTCCCAGGCTCAGCACCTCCAGACTCAGCACCCCCAGACTCAGCACCCCCAGACGCAGCACCCCCAGACTCCGCAACCCCAGGCTCCGCACCCCCAGGCTCCGCACCCCCAGGCTCCGCACGCTCAGGCTCAGCACCCCTAGCAGGACGAGAGTCGACAGCTACCTCGACAGGCTCAACCGGGTCTACCTGGGACACACCTGAGGGAGCGGCACCCTGAGGGGGGAGGGGGTCTACCATAGCAGCACCTGGGGCGAGGAAGAGAGGCGGGGGGGGGAGCGGGGCAGTGCGGTAGGGGAAGAGGCGGTAGTAGGGCACGGACTCGTCAAAAGTGACGTCCTGAGAGGGCAGGACACGGCGCGAGGTGGCGTGGTAAAACTGCCAACCAGACGCGTCCGGGACAAAGCCAAGGAAGACACAAGGAACAGCGCGGGAGGAGAGCTTGTCCGCGGACGTATCGCAAACAAAAGCTCGAGATCCCCAGACCCGAAAACGCGACGCATCGCCAACCTCTCCCGTCCAACGCAGTGTCGGGGAAGTCTCCGGCAAGGAGACACGGGGCCAGAGGTTGAGCTGATGCGCAGCGTATCGGACCGCAAACGGCCACAGAAAGTGGGGGGCAGCCGCATGGATCAAGGAGGTACGAGCGACCTCCATGACCATGTGAAGATAGGAGCTTAAGCTAAGAAGCCATAGCTAGGTTTTAGGTTATATGAAAGAGAAATAGGAGAAGAAGGTGGGTTTCACTAGCAGCAATGAGGATACATATAGCAAACCCTAGATGGGTTGTACTCGCTATAGAGCACCCCACTACAGGCTAGAGAATAACATTCTGACAGACCAAGCCAATGCGGCGCTCAGCAACCCCATTCTGCTGTGGAGAGGCCGGAAGCGTGAACGACTGGCGGATGCCGTGCTCCGCACAGTAGGCTGCCAAGAGGTCGGAGGAGAACTCACCACCTCTGTCAGAGTGCAAGCGCAGGACAGGAAAGTCCGAGTGGAAACGCTCGCTGAGCTGGAGACGAGAAGCGCGGATCCAAGGGATCAAAACATCAGGGACCTCACCCTTGGTGCGCAAGGGGAAGACCGTGGTGTAGCGCGAGTAGTCGTCAACAACTATCAGGAAGTACCTTTCCTGACCCTGACCACGGACGCGGGCTGGGCCCCACACGTCCATGTGGAGCGTCTGCAAGGGAGCAGTCGTCGGGGGAAACGAGGAGGAGTGAGGAGCGGCGCGCTGCCGCCCCTCGACACAGGGAAGACAGGGAGGAGCAGGCGAGGGTGGGAGGGGAGGGAGAACCCTGGGAAGACCAGAGACAAGGTACCGTTTATGCATGGCACGAAGGCGCTGCACAGACGGGTGACCAAGTCGGTGGTGCCAGAGGACGGTCTCGTGCGCCAGAGAGCGACACGAGCAGGGGGCCGACAGCTGACCTGACGCAGACGCAGACGCAGCTACCTGAGGGGACTCAGTGGTCAGTGTGTACAGGTCCGACCCCGGCTGCCGAGTGAAGGTAGCCAGGTGACGGCCCGTCCGAGCACACGTGCAGTGTGTCACGCGCTCGTAGGCAGGGGTGAACTGGTGAACACCCCTGTCCTGGAGCGCACAACCCGCCACCAAGTTCGTAGAGAACGAGGGGAGGTGGAGACCTGACAGTGTGCCCGACGGGACCGCAGGACAAGGAAGGACAGTGGAGGAGGTCGCAATGACCGGACCCCCAGAGGGGTCAGCGAGGGAGACAGCAACTGGCCGAGCAAGCGGCTCAAGGGCAGTGCGGTCACGAAAGAAACAGTGAGAAGCACCTGAGTCCAGTGTGAAGGTGTGTAGTGCCTCAGTCGACTCAGTACCAGGGGGCGCAGACTCACTAGCACCTAGAGCAGCAGCCTCACCAGCACCTAGAGCGGTAGCCTCACTGGTCCGAATGCCCGGGTCGGGCGGAACACGCAGGTACTGAGCACCCTCTCCACTAGTAGACATCACATACATGGCAGTGAGAATAGCATCAAAGTCTAGAGCATAGATATCAATGTTCTTTTTCATCAGATCAGCCCAGCGGGGCAGCTCAGTGGCATCAGGGAACCGAGTACGCCAAGCGTCGTCGAGGCGAGAGAAGCAGCGCTGCGTGGTGTGCGCCCTCCCACACGTCTGACCAGTGCGGTCACCAGTGCGGATGACGTACGTGCAGCTAAGGCCACCGCCCCCCCCCCCGTGCTGAGAGTACCACTCACGGAGCTCCTGGGGCGACGGAGTGCGCTGCTGGCTCTGGCCACTGCCAGCGCCTCCACGACCACCACCGCCGCCGCCACCTCCTCGACCACCCCCTCCCCTGCCGCCGCCACGACCACCGCCGCCCCCACCACCGCCCCCGCCCCTGCCACCTCCCCCGCCGCTGCCGCCACCACCCCCAACACTGCCACTAGTCCCTCCAGCCCCACCACCACCCCCACCGCCTCCACCGCCCCCACCACCGCCTCCCCCACCGTCACCTCCGCCTCCCTTGCCCCCTTTGCCCTTGCGGCTGCGGCGCCAGCTCGAAGTGGACGCAGTCCCGACCTTCTCAGCACCAAGGAGGTCGGCAGCAGAAGCAGAGGCTACAGAGGGAAGAAGGGGGGAAGGGGAACACCCCTCAAAGAAAGGGGTGCGGGGGTCGCCACGAGTGGCACCTACAGCGACTATGCTAGCCTCAGCTGCAAGTAGTTCCTTCTCGAGGAGGGAAATGGTAAGCTCAGTGGGGCAGCGAGATAGGAAGTGATCCCTGACTGCACGCAGAGTGTCAGGGAGGCGGGTGACTAGGTGGTAGAGAGTGAGCCAGAGGGGGGGGGTGTTCGTGGCAAGAAACTCATCCGGCATAGCGGCACGGAAGCGGGCCTCACTAGTACGGAGGTGCGTGATGAGGTCAGCGACTGTGTGGAAAGAGGCCAGGTCGGGGAATAGGTAGGGGAGTGAGAGGCGGCCTAGCGCGGCAGAGGCAGGTGAGGAGTAGCGGGCAACGACAGCGGTGTACAGTGCCTGTGCAGTCTTGTGCTGGCCAAAGTGCTCGCGCTCATCTATCGGCAGGGAGTTGCGAATAGCAAAGTGAGCGTGGGCGTCTGCCACTGTGAGCGGGCAGTGCTGTCAGCAGTAGCAGCAGGGGCAGTGGCATGGCCTAAGGCGTGATCGTACAGTGAGATGTCTTCCTTGGCAGTGAGTTGTAGGAATAGGTGCAGGTCATCGAGCCAGGTGTCAAACTTCACTGGGCGGCCCTCAGCATCGAAAGCTAGCACAGGAGGGCTAGCCATAGTGACAGTAGGAGCAGTAGCAGTAGTAGTAGCAGAAACAGCAGTAGTGACAGTAGCAGTGACAGAATCAGGGGCGCGGCTCGGTAGGGCGGCGCGGCTCGGGCCGGGTGACGCGGTTCGGTGGGGCGGCTCGGCTCGGCTAGGCAGCGGCTACTCGAGGTGGGGCACGTGAGGGCGTGCAGGGCAGAGTGGGGCGGTCCGCACGGGGCACGAGGTGGCGAGCTAGCTAGGGCGGGGCCTGGTCGCACGGGGCCAGCAAGGGCGGGCTAGTGGGGCGGGGCCGGTACGCTAGGGGCACGCGAGAGCGTGCAAAGCGGCTGCTCTGGGTCCAGGGGCGGCTGCACCAGGGGCGGCTGCTTCAGGGGCCAGGGGCGGCTGCTCTGGTTCCAGGGGCGGCTGCTCGAGGGTCCAGGGGCGGCTGCACCAGGGGCGGCTGCTTCAGGGGCTGTAGCAGCAGTAGCTTCAGTCAGGAGCAGCTGCAGTAAGCGCTGGAGTAGGAGCTGCAGCAGTAGCACTAGCTGTAGCAAGTGTAGTAGTAGGAGCTGCAGCAGTAGCACTAGCTGTAGCAAGTGTAGTAGTAGGAGCTGCAGCTGTAGCACTAGCTGTAGCAAGTGTAGTAGTAGGAGCTGCAGCAGTAGCACTATCTGTAGCAAGTGTAGTAGTAGGAGCTGCAGCAGTAGCACTAGCTGTAGCTGGAGTAGTTTCAGACAATAGTAGCTGTAGCAAGTGCCGTAGTAGCAGTGGCAGCAGTAGCACTAGTTGTAGCAGCACTAGCTTCAGTAGCAGCAGCAGTGAGTAACAGTAACACGGGCCGCGTGCGGGCCAGTCGCGGGCTGTAAGGGCTGCGTGCGGGCCTGGCGCGGGCTTTACGCGCTGGGTGCGAGCCTGACGTGAGCTGTACGGGCTGCGCGACGGCCTGGCGCGGGCTGTACGGGCTGCGCGACGGCCTGGCGCAGGCTGTACGGGCTTCGCGACGGGCCTACGCGGGCTGTACAGGCTTCGCGACGGGCCTACGCGGGCTGTACGGGCTTCGCGACGGGCCTACGTGGGCTGTACGGGCTTCGCGACGGGCCTACGCGTTCAGGGGGGGGTCGCACGTGACTAGGAGGGAAAAAAAATCGCGTCTAGGGAACCGTCTCGCCTAGAGAACGGTTTCAAATTTCGCATTTCTCCTAGGGGCGCAACTCGGGCAGTAGATCGAAATAGTAGTGGTGGGCCCTTTTTTAAAAATCGGTCCTAAGGAGCATTGTGCTCTTAATACCATGTTAGAATCACTAGCTAGGGAACGAGAAAAAATGATGATTAGGTGAAGATTGGGGTACAAGACTAGAGTGTCGAGACTATTTGTGTACCCCCTAAGGCTAGCCCCAATATAGCCTAGATACAATTATGCATATGTTTTGACAGGACTTGGTGCACCATGTGTGATTGAGTTAGGGTGATGGTGCGCCGTGCACTGTCCCGGGTGATCTGCAAGCCAAGATAGCTCCGCAGCTCACCCAGGTCAGTGCATGTGTGTCTCTCCTACAGCTCCGCCTTCACTAGGGCCAGCGCCTCCGTGTCAGCAGTAGCAAAAACCAAGTCATCGATGTACACGAGAACGTAGAACGGCGGCAGGGTAGTGTCGGTGTGCAGAAACAGCGACGGGTCAGCAGTCGAAGGAGCAAACCCAAGAGGCGCAAGTGTCGTCCTCATTGTGTCGTGCCACTCATGAGGTTCCTGACGCATGCCATAAACTGGTCGCCATAGGCTCCACTGGGTACGCTCAGGAAACGACCCAGTGAAGCCAGGTGGGCGGCGCAGCCAGATGGCCTCGTGAAGGCTACCCTGCAAGAAAGCTGTGGAGAAGTCGAGGGAGTGCAGCTCATAGTCACGCTGAGCTGCAACATGTAGCAATACCCGAAGAGTGGTCATCTTAGGGGTAGGGGAGAAGGTCTGAAAGAAGTCAACCCCCTCACGCTGCCTGAAGCCTCGAGCAACGTAATGCACCTTGAAGGCAGGCAGAGGACCCGGCGGCCGCTTCACCTTGAAAATCCACATGCCACTGACGATCTTCGCCCCAGGTGGGGGACCCTCGTCGACGTAGGTGCCTGTGGACTTCCAAGAAGCCATCTCTGCACCCGTGGCTGTCTGCCACTGAGAGGAGTACTCACCCGAGATCGCTTTTCTGTAAGAGCGCGGGGTGGGGATATCAGGTGCATCCGGGTCTCCAGCATGGTCGCGAGATGAGATGCAACGGCCGCAAGAGACTCCAGCTCCTCCTGCCTGTCCTCTAGAACGTCACAGCCAAGGGCAACCTCACCCCCAATGGATGGAGGACAGGTAGGGTCAGGGTCAGAAACGAGACTCGCAAGGTAGTCTAGGCGGTACACAGTAGCAAAGTCAACTAGCTCAGTGACTAAGGCAGACGCAACAGGAGACAAGAGCGTAGGGTCCATCACAACTGTAGCAAGAAAGTGAGTAACAGTCGGACTGGACGCACGAGTAAGGTCAGACGGAGGGTCAGCAACAGCAGGAAGAGAAGACGCAGGAGGTGACGGCAGGACAACGCGCTGTGGAACAGAGGAAGGATGGAGTGTCATATCGTGAGTGCATGGGACAGCCGGAGCATGAGAACGACGAACACAAGGAACAAGAGCACGAACAGAAGCTCTAGTCTCAGGCTCTCGATGCTCAGGAGTGGAAGCACGAGTGTCAGGCTCTCGACACTCAGGAGTGGAAGCACGAGTCTCAGGCTCTCGACGCTCACTCAGGGACTCTGTCACAGCAATGTAAGGAGCAGGAGCAGGCAGTGGGGAGTGAGGCAAGAGCTGTGGGAACAGTAACTGAGGAGTAGTACCAGCGACTGGGAACTCAGTAGGAGCTAGTGGAAGACCAAGAAGGTGGCGAAGCGCACCAGCAGGTCTAGTACCTCCAGTACCAGCAAGACCTCCATTACCTCCAACAGGGGTAGCTCAAGCAACTCCAGCACCAGCATCAGCTCCAGCACCTCCAGCACCAGCAGCTCCAGCACCTCCAGCACCAGTAGTACCTCCAGCACCTCCAGCACCTCTAGGACCAGTAGGACTAGCAGCTCCAGTACCTGCAGCACTAGTAGCACCTCTAGTACCTCCAGCACCAGCAGTACCTCCAGCACCTCCAGCACCTCCAGCACCTCCAACACCTCCAGCACCAGCAGCTCCAACACCTACAGCACCAACAGCTCCTGTACCTCCTGTGAGAATAATAGGCGAGAATGATTTACTAGGAAGTGACGAGGGGTACAAGTAGAATGTCGAGAGAAAACTGTACCCCCTAAGGCTAAACCCACTATAGCCTAGACAACTGTAAACACATAAACTAAGCCTAGATATAACTAAGCATATATGTTTGACACACCCCCATAGGCGAAGTGGGGGATAGCCAGAACAAGTAATGGTCACAAGACCAGTCAAGAGAAGAAGCAAAGCAAAGCAAGCTCAGGGTGGATCACAAAGTCACCACACAGTCCGAGCACAAGTAAAGGGCCACAAGGCCAGTTCACATGCAGAGTTATATAAAGAGAACAAACAATACAATGATCATACCCTAACAAGTGCAAGCATGCAGGTATATAGACAGATCACAGTACAGGCAGAGTCAGGCAGTAAGTAAGTGAGGCAAAGTAGGCACAAGGCCTAACACAGTAACAAAGCGCTGATGGTCACCAGGCGGAAGTGCCTTGGTGAAGACATCAGAAGTGTTGGCCCAAGTGGCCACGTACGCTAGACGAAGCTGACCACGCTGCTGCAACTCTCGAGCAAGGAAGTATGGCAGAGCGATGTGCTTCGTTCTGTGCTCCAGTCTGTGCTCCTGACACAAGGCTATCATGGCCTTGTTGTCTACGTACAGGACTGGAAGGCGAACGAGGCTGCTCTCTCAAGTCGGTCAGCAAGTAGGTGAGCCAGCGTAGCTCCTGAGCAGCCATGGCAGCCATGGTTAGGAAGAGGCCCAAGGTGTATTGTGGAAGGAGTTGAAGCTTTGAAGCTCATTCCTCACTTTCCAACTCCAACATACCAATTTGGAAATGGGATTTCTCTAAGTCTTTTTGGTTCTCCTAACAAACTCTCCTGCACAACTAGAATTGTGTTTACTTCAAGGACAAGCTCTACAAGAAGCTACCTACCTACTTGCTAAAGCTTCATCAACTTTCTTCAAGCTCTCTTTCTCATCTCAAGTTTCAAGGATATTATCAAGGCTGTGTTATCCCTTGGTGGGATTAGTTGAATCTTGGAAGCCTTGTATCTTGATTTTATATATATTGACAAGGAGGATTTATATTTAACACATGGTCGCCCGTTGTTATAAGGGTCGTGGTTGTTACACATTTCATGTCAGTTGAATCACATCGTTCTATACTCACACAGCTCGTTGCTACCCCCTTCCTCAAGCCTCCAAGTCTTCGTTGTACCTAACTGCTGATGGCCGTGAAAACCCTCGCTGCCTGCAGCAAGGCTGACTCTGATGACCTCTTCTACTGGGAAGAGGACCACGGATCCGTTCCAGCAGGACTGAAAAGCCACTACCTTCCTGCTGCCTCCGCTTCAGCCTCTCCCAGCTGGAGCGATGCAGCACGCAAGCGATCCACGCCTGCTGCTGCTCCAAGTGCGAAAAAGGCACGAATCTCCGAGGTTTTGGAGGACGAATTCTCGTATATGAGCGAATTAGACTTGCTGAAATTCCGTCAGAGGTACATAAACACCGAAAGCATCAGCAGCAATGACGGAAACGTGTCCTTCCTGTCAAAGGACTAGTTTCTCGCTTCCACAGGCAAGAAATCGCCTTGGATTATGGTTCAAAAAACTGCTGCCAGTAAGAATGATGCTAACAAGAGCAGCAGGAGCGTGATGGTCTGCACCTTCAGCTCCAGCTGTGCAAACAGCACGAGCTGCGCATCTTTGCAAACTCCTGCTGTAAAAGCCAGCACAAAATATTCAGTGAAAAAAGGCTCCAGCAAATGCCAGACCTCAGAAAAAAAGGTTGGGCTGTCCAACCTGAGAAAGGCTTCAGCTGTTGTTGTCCCTGTTGATGCTGCTACCGCTGCACTTACTGCCAACAACTGTGATACAAGGACAAAGCATATGCCAAAATCTGAAAAGCATGATGCGGCAAAGGTAAATGTGGAAGGGACAACAGCAAATAAGGCATCAATCGTGAAGCCTAGAGGGATGGGGCGGATGAGGAAGTGGGTGAGTAGAGCTTGGTCAAGTGTAGCCTTGAATATGTGGCACAGTGGCAACTGAGGTAAAGCTGGTGGCGGTGATGTGGAATGATGGTGGTAGGGGTTCACCCCCTTTTTCCCATCCTGCCTAGCAGGATGTTGTGGGAATGATGGGAATGAATGGTGGATGGAGAGAACGGAATGGTATGGATGCCACTTTAGACTTGGTAGTTCTGCCTGTTGTAGTAGTTTATATAAATGCATCATCTTTTCATCCTCTAGTATGGATTTCATTGAATTGAGATCACAGAATGGCGGAATGAGTGTGAAATAGAGATTCATGAGGTATGCTGGCCATGTTACATGCTCAGATGGGACCCTTACTGTCTGAGCAAGATATACACAAACTTTTCCATAATTGAACAATCATGATGAGTTATAACGGAAAACCATGGTCAGTGCCACCAGCTTGATGGGAGTGTGAGATGGGATGGGGTGATGGGAGTGTGAGATGGGATGAGGTGATGGGAGTGTGAGATGGGATGAGGTGATGGGAGTGTGAGATGGGATGAGGTGATAGGAGTGTGAGATGGGATGAGGTGATGGGAGTGTGAGATGGGATGTGGTGATGGGAGTGTGACGTGGGTGAGGTGATGGGAGTGTGAGATGGGTAAGGTGATGAGAGTGTGAGATGGGTGAGGTGATGGGAGTGTGAGATGGGATGAGGTGATGGGAGTGTGAGATGGGTGAGGTGATGGGAGTGTGAGATGGGATGAGGGTGATGGGAGTGTGAGATGGGTGAGGTGATGGGAGTGTAAGATGGGATGAGGTGATGGGAGTGTGAGATGGGTGAGGTGATGGGAGTGTGAGATGGGATGAGGTGATGGGAGTGTGAGATGGGTGAGGTGATGGGAGTGTGAGATGGGATGAGGTGATGGGAGTGTGAGATGGGATGAGGTGATGGGAGTGTGAGATGGGATGAGGTTATGGGAGTGTGAGATGGGATGAGGTGATGGGAGTGTGAGATGGGATGAGGGTGATGGGAGTGTGAGATGGGTGAGGGGATGGGAGTGTGAGATGGGATGAGGTGATGGGAGTGTGAGATGGGATGTGGTGATGGGAGTGTGAGATGGGATGAGGTGATGGGAATGTGAGATGGGTGAGGTGATGAGAGTGTGAGATGGGATGAGGTGATGGGAGTGTGAGATGGGATGGGGTGATGGGAGTGTGAGATGTAATGAGTTCTTCCCAATCGCATTGGTGCTGTGGTGCCGGGGAGGACACATGCCATGGCACCATTGCAGGGGGAGAAACTCCATGCTTTACATCTCGCTTTCCATTCTCATTTTTTTATCACTTCCCATTACCATTTTCTGCTCTGCATCCCGTCACTATCAATCACGAAATGTTCTCATTCATAATTCACATTGTCCTTTTCTCCAATCAGCTTGCCATTTCTGTATTTGCAATTTCAACTGTGAAGCCAATCTCTTCACATGTCATTCAATCTTTTCATAACCATGTTTCCTTTTCCATCACCATTTTCCAGGAAACTTCTATCCACTATCTGTTTGTCCAGTCCAGTCAACTTACCATGGTCCTGCCTGTTTCTCAATGTTGGCTTTCCCTCTTCAGTCAGCTTGCCATTATCATTTTCCATATTTAGTTCCTTCAGTCAGCTTGCCATTGCCATTTTCCATCTCATTCTCTTTGTTTCTGGCCAGAAAATTCTCATAGGCATCTGCCGGTTACTTGGCTTGGCACCATCACCATGTGTTCGATTAGTGCTTTGTTGTCATTTGTCTTGCCAGATTTCCGATTGATTGCTTGCTAGTTTCCAGCGAGGGCATCCTCCCATCGCATGGTCATAATCCCACTGTCATGTGCCATGCTCGTTCCCTCGCTCTCATGAACTCATCTCATCATCACACAGCCATGCTCTCATTGCCATCTACCCATTTCAATGGTCAGTCATTTTGTCATAGCGATCTCTCTACTGTTACCTCTCCTGATCATCATCTTCCCATTCTCATTCCCCCATAGTCCGTTTCCTCTCTTGCATCCCCAATTCCCTGTGTGGTGCTCCCATTGTTGCTGTTACATTGTGGTCATCCCATTGCCATGCTCTCATATGCCATACTTCCACAGCCATATTCCCACTCAAGGAATGGTGGAGTGTCTGAACTGAAAGGGTATGGAGAGGGAGAGGGAGGACGGAGGACGGAGGACAGGGTGGATGGGGAATGTTGTGCAACAGGTCATTGTCATTTATCTAGCCAGCTTCCCATTTCCATGTCCGTAGTCAATATTCCTCTGCATGTGCACCTCGCAGCGCTGCCACCCCATGCATGGGCAGCACACACTCGCCCATCCACCCGTGCATCATCCCATCAGCCACCTCTCCTACCCCGTGCCTACCATGCCTACCATGCCTACCATGCCTGCCATGCCTACCATGCCAACCATGCCTACCATGCCCGCCATGTCTACCATACCTACCATGCCTACCATGCCTACCATGCCTACCATGCCTACCATGCCTGCCATGTCTACCATGCCTACCATGCCTACCATGCCTACCATGCCTACCATGCCTACCATGCCTGCCATGCCTACCATGCCTGCCATGCCTACCATGCCTGCAATGCCTACCATGCCTGCCATGCCTACCATGCCTGCCATGCCTACCATGCCTGCCATGCCTGCCATTCCTGCCATGCCTGCCATGCCTGCCATGCCTACCATGCCTGCCATGCCTGCCATGCCTACCATGCCTGCCATGCCTACCATGCCTGCCATGCCTACCATGCCTGCCATGCCTACCATGCCTGCCATGCCTGCCATGCCTGCCATGCCTGCCATGCCTGCCATGCCTGCCATGCCTGCCATGCCTGCCATGCCTGCCATGCCTACCGTGCCTGCCATGCCTACCATGCCTGCCATGCCTACCATGCCTACCATGCCTACCATGCCTACCATGCGTGCCATGCCTACCATGCCTGCCATGCCTACCATGCTTGCCATGCCTACCATGCCTGCCATGCCTACCATGCCTACCATGCCTGCCATGCCTACCATGCCTGCCATGCCTACCATGCCTGCCATGCCTTCCATGCCTACCATGCCTGCCATGCCTACCATGCCTACCATGCCTACCATGCCTACCATGCCTACCATGCCTGCCATGCCTACCATGCCTACCATGCCTGCCATGCCTACCATGCCTACCATGCCTACCATGTCTGCCATGCCTACCATGCCTGCCATGCCTACCATGCCTACCATGCCTGCTATGCCTACCATGCCTGCCATGCCTACCATGCCTGCCATGCCTACCATGCCTACCATGCCTACCATGCCTGCTAACCAACTAGCATCACCCGATACTGTATGTGTCACCACGTGTGCCCATGAGCCTGCTCCATGTATGAGCATGCCTGTGTATGTACACATGGCATGGCGCTATGACTGCAAGTTTGGACCAACGGAGAAGGGGGTGGGGGCAGGCCACTGGTGTGTGCTGCTATAGGATGGGTGGGCTCGAGACGGGAGTGGCTTGCCATTTCAGTCAATGTCACACTGTCATTTATCTTGTTCAATTCCTACCGTTTCCCTTGTGAAGTCAGTGTTTTCAGCATTGCTTCTTTCCAGTCACCTTCCCTGGCATTTGCGGAGTCTTCTCATCCGTGGCCTAAGTTTACTTTAGCACATGAAGGTGTCTGCAGGTCCGCTGGCCGGTTCGTGTTGTTCCTGCCACCGTGGAAGCAGAGAGGCGAAGGGTGGGGAACAGGCCTAGTTTTATCAGTGTAAATCACCCTGATACACTGATTATCAGGGTGGGTTTGGGTAGTCACACTGATGCCTTAGGGTAAAAAAATTTGGAGCTGGGATTTTCCTGATGTGCCAGGGTTTACGTTGAAGGCACACTGATGCCCCAGGGTTACCGTTCTTCTTTTCGAGTTTTACCCTGAAGCGAGTACCAGAACCCCCCCCCCCCCACCCCCCCCCCCCCTTTTCCCGTAACCCGGGATTCCCGTTGGCCAACTGTCGAAACCAGAATTTGCGCCACGGAAATACATGTGTTGGCACGAAGTGGGCCGCCATTGGCCAAAAAACAATTGCGCCTGCTGTGCCCTTGGAAAGGAAGGGGAAAGAGAAGGTGCCCGAGCCACAAGACGATAGAGACCAAGAGGAACACCCTTGTGCCTTGTCCGATGATGACTAAGATGTTTATTGTGTGCTTTTAGTGTAACAATGATTGAGCAGGGTTTTTAAAAATCTGACACAGATGCCTCTGAGTAAAATTTTCAAACCTACTCTTTACCCTGATGCAAAAGATTTTTTCGAAGTGGTCACACTGATAATCAGGAAATTGCACAGGTGCAGCACTGATCATAAGGGTTGCTCAAAACCAAAAATTAGCCCTGGTGGGGAAATTAGTCACGTGGTTCACACGGGAAAGGGATGCGTACAGAACAGAACGTGTTTGTGTTAGAATCGGAACGTACGAATGATTGACTAGGTAGGAAGAGTGAGTACAAGTACTACCCAACCCTAAGGTGTTGTACACTTTAGGGTATGCCCCACTATAGCCTATAGAGAACAAGTACAATTTAACACACCCCCATAGGCAAAGTGGGGGATAGCAAACACAGCGGACGGTCACTAGACCTGTTAAGCAAGAGAACAAAGCAAAGCAAAACTCAGGGTGGATCTCAAGACCACCACGCATTCTGAGCACAGGCAAGCGGCCACAAGGCCAGTTCAAATGTTGAGTCATAAAAGCACAAGCAGTACAGTGATCACAAACTAGCAAGGACAGGCATGCAGGTATCAATATATATACATTTGTCACAGTACAAGACAATCCAAGCAACCAGCAGGTGCGGCAGAGAAGGCACAAGGCCTAGTGCAGTGCAGAAACGTTGATGATCACCAGACCCAAGGGCCTTGGTGAAGACATCAGCAGTGTTGGCTCAATGGAGGCCACGTAAGCAAGGCGCAGCTGACCACGCTGCTGCAGCTCCCGAGCAACAAAGTAACGAAGAGCAATGTGCTTCGTCCTGTGCTCCAGTCTCTGCTCCTGACACAAGGCAATCATGGCCTTGTTGTCAACGTACAGAACTGGAGGAGAACGAGGCCGCTCACCCGAGTCGGTCAGCAGGTAGGTGAGCCAGCGTAACTCCTGTGCAGCCATGGCTCGGCCTCACTGCTGGAACCAAGCACAGAAGACGAACGAGTGGACCTCCACGAGACAGAACCAGAGCCGAGACTGGAAGAGTAACCCTGGGACGACCGCTGAGTCGCCTGGTCGTCAGCCCAAGAAGCGTCGGAGTCTCCTGTGAGTACCACTGGACCCCGTTCTCCAAGCACAAGCCTCATGCCCGATGTACTGCACAAGTAACGCAGTACCCTCTGCGCAGCTGTCCAGTGCTCCTTCCTGTGTCTCCCGGGGGGAACAAGGCGAGCAAGGATGATAAGAGGGTACGCGAGTTCAGGTCGTGTGCACGTCATCAGGTACATGAGGCAGCCCATGTTATAGTCACAATAGGCTTGAATGTGCCTAAAACGAAAGATAGAGAGCACAGACGGATTTCTGCACAGCGGCTTCAAACGTTGATAGCGTTCTGCTCACAGCTGCAAATGACTTGATTCAAATTGGATCTGGAGCGTTTTTACGTCGCCTACAATAAGCAATTGAGAGTGCACAATTTCATAAAGAATTGACAACACAGCGTCGGTTTGAACGAACGGTACTATGGCAGCCACTATAGTCTTAGAACACAAGATAGGAAGAGTTAACGAGTTGGGAATGACTCCCAGCTCCTACAAACCCCAAGAGCCGAGGTACAGTGATGTGGAACAGTGCCACACTGTCCCCAACCACGAAGGGTCTCGAAACTACCATCCACAAGGGCCTACACCAAGAGAAATGTTACACTACACAAAGTAATGCAACTATTCTCACTATCTTAAAGTTTACCCTTTTGGAGAGCTTCGAAATCACTTGATTCTTGAAACCAAGGCTCTGGTTCTTCAAGATAAATTCTTCCTTGAGTTCTTGGAAGTCTGCTGCGCACACCTGCGACACGCCGAATGTTCCACACACGACAAAATAGAAAACCGCACACGACACGCAAACGACGACGTGACACGCGACTAGCGATAACTCGCTATTGACTCGACACACACATTCAAAATCATGCCTCATCATTCACACACTATTGTAAGCATGAAATATATATTATTTCATGCCGTCATACCATTCCATGCACACACGCATGCACGCGCACGGACAACAAGCCGAATGCAAACCGTAGGGTTGCACCAACAGCCCATAAGCTCTGGATACAGGCCACTCGGCTCTACGGACTCGTCCGAAGGTGGAGCTGAGAGCAAGTGGCCTGTAGAGAGAGGAGTGGGCTGTGGCGAGGAGAACCAAAAGCGGAAGCGCTAAAGGACTTGGTGCACCATGTGTGATTGAGTCATTGTGATGGTGCACCATGCTCTGTCCCGGGTGATCTACAAGCCAAGATAGCTACACAGCTCACCCAGGTCAGTGCAACTGTGTCTCTCCTGCACCTCCGCCTTTACATGGGTCAACGCCTCAGTGTCGGCAGTAGCAAAGACCAAGTCGTCGACGTACAGGAGGATGTAGAACGGCGGCAGAGTACTGGATCAGCGACGGGTCAGCAGTGGAAGTAGCAAACCCAAGAGCCGCAAGTGTCGTCCTCGGTGTGTCGTGCCACTCGTGGGGCGCCTGGCGGAGACCGTAGACCGGCCGCTGGAGGCTCCAGTGGGTACCCTAAAAAAACGACCCAATGAAGCCAGGTGGGCGGCACAGCCAGATCTCCTCGTGAAGGCTGGCCTGCAAGAAATCTGTGGAGAAGTCAAGGGAGTTCAGCTCGTAGTCACGCTGTGCTGCAACATGCAGCAAAACCCAAAGAGTAGTCATCTTCGGGGTGGGGGAGAAGGTCTGGAAAAAGGCGACCCCTTGTCGCTGACTGAAGCCTCGAGCAACGTAACACGCCTTGAAGGCAGGCGGAGAACCCGGCGGCCGCTTCACTCTGAAAATCCACATGCCATCGATTATGTTCGCCTCAGGAGGGGGAAACTCGTCGACGTAGGTGCCTGTGGACTTCCAAGAAGTCATCTCTGCGTCCATGGTTGTCTGCCACTGAGAGGATTACTCACCTGTGATCGCCTCTGCATAAGAGCGCAGGGTGGGGATGTCAAGTGCATCCGGGTCTCCCTCAGGGCAAAGCAGCATGGACGTGAAACGAGGTAAAGCGGCCGCGAGACACTCAAGCTCAAACTGCCTGTCCTCAAGGACGTCACAGCCAAGGGCAAGCTCACCCCCGACGGATGGAGGACAGACTGACTTTGACTCCGTAACCAGACTCGCGACGTAGTCGAGACGACTCCTAGCAGCAAAGTCGACTAGCTCAATGACTAGGGAAAATGCAGCAGTATACTCAAAGTCAGGGTCAGTGATGACAGTAGCAAGGAGACGAGTGATAGTAGGACTGGCAATACGAGCAAGGTTGGACTCAGGGTCAGGAACGTCAGGAAGAGATGACACCGGAGGAGACGGCAAGACAACACGCTGTGGAACAGAGGAAGGACGAAATGCCATACAGTGAGTGCCTGGGACAGCAGCAGGACGAGGACGGGTGACACGACGAGCACGAACAGGTGTCGAGGCACGAGTCTTAGGCTCACGACGCTCAATCAGGGACTCAGTCACCTCAGTGTGAGGAGGAGGAGCAGGCAGCGGGAAGCCAGGCAGTAGCTTTGGCTGAGACAGGTCTGTCGGTGGACACAGGAGAGGTGGAGTGAGGCCAGTGGAAGACAGGAGACTAAGAACCTGGCGAAGGGCCGAATCAGGCGGTGGCAGGGACGACTGCGGCTGCGGGTAGAAAAACGGTCGGGACAGCACAGTACCCTTACCGTCAGCAGCTCTAGCACCCCGAGCTTCAGCACCCCCAGTACCTCCAGCTCTAGTACCTCCAGCACCTCCAGCTCTAGCACCTCCAGCACCAGCAGCTCTAGTAACTCCAGCACCAGCAGCTCCAGCAGCTCCAGCACCTCCAGCACCTCCAGCAGCAGTAGCTCCAGCACCTCCAGCACCAGCAGCTCCAGCACCTCCAGCCCCAGCACCTCCAGCACACACACCTCCAGCACCAGCGGCTCTAACACCTCCAGTACCTCTAGCTCTAGCACCTCCAGCACCAGTAGCTCTAGCACCTCCAGTACCTCCAGCTCTAGCACCTCCAGCACCAGCAGTTCCAGCACCTCCAGGACCTCCAGCACCAATAGCTCCAGCAGCTCCAGCAGCTCCAGCACCTCCAGCTCCAGCACCTCCAGCTCCGGCACCTCCAGCTCCAGCACCTCCAGCTCCAGCACCTCTAGCACCAGCAGCTCCAGCACCTCCAGCACCAGCAGCTCTAGCACGCCCAGTGTCAGCAACCCCAGAACCGGCACCCCCAGACTCAGCACCCCAAGAATCGGCACCCTCAAACTCAGCACCCCTAGATTCTGCACCCCCAATGTCACCACCCCCAGCACCACCAGAGCCCACAGCAACAGGCTGCGAAGGCGGCGAAGACGATCGAGGCGGAAAACCAGGAGGGGTCTCCAAGTGCGGGGAGCGGCCAGTCGTCGCCGTGTGGTAAGCCGCGGGGTCACCCCCCTCAGCTGGGCCAGAGGTGTCAGAGGAGACCTCCAAAGGCTCAACCACGGCGAATGGGTCGACCTGAGACACACCTGAGGGAGCAGGACCCTGCGGGGGGAGGGGGTCTACTGGAGGAGGACCTGAGACCAGGAAGAGGGGCGGCGGGGAGAGCGGGAAAGACGTGTGCAGGTGGAGACAGTAGAAGCAGACCGACTCGTCAAAGGTGACGTCCTGTGAAGACAGGATGCGGCGCGAGGCGGTGTGTTAAAACTGCCAGGGCGGGGCGTCGGTGGGGAAGCCAAGGAAGACGCAGCGGAGACTGCGAGGAGAGAGCTCGCTCGTGGTGGTATCGCGAATAAGGGAGAGCGCGCCCCAGACCCGAAACGCCGACACATCGCCAACCTCCCCCGTCCAATGCTGTGTAGGCGAGGTCTCTGGCACAGAGACACGAGGCTAGAGGTTGAGCTGATGCGCGGCGTATCGGACCGCAAACGGCCACAGAAAATGGGGAGCAGTCGCATGGATCATGGAGGTGCGAGCAACATCCATGACTAAGTCAATGCGGCGCTCAGCAATCCCATTCTTCTATGGAGAGGCCGGAAGCGTGAACGTCTGGCGGATGCCCTCCGCACGACAAAAGTCCCGAAGGAGGCCGGAGGAAAACTCACCGCCTCTGTCAGAGTGCAGTCGCAGGATATGGAGGTCCTGCTCAAACCGAGCGCTTAGCTGGCGACGAACAGCGATGATCCAGTCAATCAAAACACCTCGGACATCTGCCTTGCTCTGCAAGGGGTAAACCGCGGTGTAGCGCGTGTAGTCGTCAACAACTAGCAGAAAGTAGCACTTCTGGTCCTGTCCATGGACGCGGGCTGGGCCCCACACGTCCATGTGGAGAGTCTGCAGAGGAGCAGTGGTCGGCGGAAACGAGGAGTGAGGAGCAGCGCGCTGCCGCCCCTCGACGCAGGGAAGGCACGGCGGTGCAAGCGAGCGCAGGAGCGGGGACAGGGACTTGGGGAGGCCAGAGACAAGGAGATGAGAGTGCATGCCATGCGAGCGCGGCAGGGAGGGATGACCAAGATGGTCGTGCCAGAGGAGAGTCTGGAGCGAGAGTAGCCGGCACGAACAAGACGCAGCGAACTGACCGGACGCAACTACCTGACCCGATGCAGCTACCTGTGCGGACTCAGTGTTCAATGTATACAGGCCAGACCCAGGGCTCCGAGTGAAAGTGGCGAAGTGCTCGCCAGTGCGTGAGCCCGTACAGATCGCCACAAGCTCACCCCCAGAAGTAGTCACAGTCCTGGAGGACAGCGTTACCCACCAATTTCTTAGAGAACGAGGGGAGGTGGAAACCTGTGAGGGAGCCTGAGGGGGCTGCCGGACAAGGGAGAACGGTGGAGGCACGTGCTTCGACTGGACCACCAGAGGGGTCAGCGAGACTGACCGGGACAGGTGCAGTGAGCAGTGTGACTGTGGTGCAGTCGCGGAAGAAGTAGCGAGTTCCGCCTGAGTCAAGCGTGAAGGTGTGTAAAGCCTCCACAGGTGCTGTAAGAGTGCTACCAGGCTCACTGGCACCTAGACTAGAAGCCTCTGCACCACCAGGGACACGCCGCTGATAAGAACACTCCCTAAGCTGCTGCGGTGAGGGGGTCTCCGGCTGCCTCTGCTGCCGTTGCTGTAGAGGCTGGGTGGTACGAGAGAGGGAGTAGTAGTGTCTAACAACAGTGTCGAACAAAGCCTGGGCCGACTTCATCTGCGAAAGTGATCCCTCTGGTCGACCGGCAGGAGAGATCAGACGGCACGCTGGGCAACACCGTCGCGCTCCGTCCACTGTTTGTAGGCGAGGCTGTCCGCCCGGTACCGCCTCTGCACGTCCTTGTCAGCGTCAGCAGCAGGCTCAGTGGGAGTCGTGGGGGCCGGAAGTGACCCGACATGTGCCCGAGTAGGGAGACGCCATCTCTGATGTAACACCGGAGATGCAAGCGCAGGCACAAAAAGCCAGAAGTCGAACCGGTACGGGAGTCCATTGGCGTCAAACGATAAGACCGGTGGCATTGCCATGACGGGCAGTGTAGTAACGAGGGCAGAGCGTGGGCAACTAGAGCAGCGTGCTGGCAGCTAAGGCAGCGCGCAGGCAGGGCGGTGCGCGGGCTGCAGAGCAAGGCAGCGCGCGGGCTGCAGGGCAGGGATGCGTGCGGGCTGCAGGGCAGGGTGGCGCGCGAGCTGCAGGGCAGGGCGGCGCGTGGGCTGCAGGGCAGGGCGGCGCGCAAGCTGCAGGGCAGGGCGATGCGTGGGCTGCAGGGCAGGGCGGCGTGCGAGCTGCAGGGCAGGGCGGCGCGCTAGCTGCAGGGCAGGGCGACGCGTGGGCTGCAGGGCAGGGCAGCGCACACGCTGCAGGGCAGGGCGGCGCGCTAGCTGTAGGGCAGGGCGACGTGCGGGCTGCAGGGCAGGGCGGCGCACGGGCTGCACGGCAGGGCAGGGCAGAGCGCAAGCAGGGCAGCGTGCGGGTCGCGCGCTAGGCAGCAAGCGGGCAGCACGAAGGGCACGAAAGAGCACGTGGGGCCGCGCAGGCAGGGCAGCGTGAGGAACGCTGTTCGGGCAGGGCAATACGGGCAGTTCGGGCAGGTCGAAAGCGGTCCTACGGAGGATGGACCCGCTCTGAATACCATGTCAGAATAGGAACGTACGAATGTTTGACTAGGTAGGAAGAGTGAGTACAAGTACTACCTAACCCTAATGTGTTGTACCCTTTAGGGTATGCCCCACTACAGCCTACAGGGAACAAATACAATTAGACGGTTTGCTCAGGACAAGAAACAGCTAAATCAGCATGGTTGATGATCAGTTCCCAGAGAGTTGAAATGTTGTGAAATGACATTAGGTAGTATGCTTGATTGACGCAGTATAGCAGTTCGATAAGCTATCTTGCTGTATGCCTAGCTGTCAGAACTGAAATGAAATTACTCGAGGGATGGATATACTGGTAGTAAATGAAAATTATGTGGCTCCATAAGAACATTTCGCACAACACAACGGTGAGCTTGGTAACAATATATAGATTCAAAACATTAGTATTTTCAGAGAATGTCATGATCTGTTCGACTTGTTGATAGAGGCAATATCGGTTGAACCATATATAATTCACTGCTAGTATAGTATGTGATATCGAATCTGCACATAGACGCATTCGTTTTTCTCACTCCCATCCCAACCTTGGGAGCTGGCTGGACGAGCACCTTAGGAGAGGAACCCTAGTTCCTCGAGACCAGTTTCCTCAGCACTCTGATCAGAGATCTCCTGAGCTGCTCAAGACCGTCCGATCGCAGGGCAAACACTGCCTTCTGTCATTTGGTACGTGCCATGTCGTAGTGCAGTCCGTTCTGGCCTCCGTCTCATTCGCGTCCGCTGATTGCTCGTAGGTAGTTTGTACTTACCGTTTGTTAACGTTGACGGAACGAAACACAAGCTATGGCAGCCTCAAGCATACCTTCGATCGGAGAGTACACACATAGTAGCCCCACATTCAGTCAACCGGGAAGAGCGTCATGTTCCCGCAGACGAATCGCCGGTTCAGCAGCGGCGAGCTTGACGGAAGGACGACAGGACTTCATTTTGACCAGCAAAAAACGCTGAGATTTCGCTGCCCAGATCCGTGCTGGTCGGAGGAGTTGGGCTGGGCCCTTTGGTTGGAGAAAAAAAATCGGATAGCATGCCATTGGCTGCCCGACCTGTGCGTAGGTTTGGCTCCAATCGGATCGTTCTAGGATGTCAGAGAAATCGGCCAGCGCTAGCAGCCTCGAGCATACCTCAGATTGGAGACGAGACCACACCCACGGAACCCTTCATCGAGTCAACGAGAAGCAGTGGCGTGCTTCCGCAGACAAATCACTGGTTCTCCCTCAAGCAGCGGCGAGCTTGACAGAAGAGCGATTCGGATTCAGTTTGGGCAAGATCGACTAGATGAACGAGCCGCGACATTCTCATCCGGCTGTGCCGAACCTCGAGGCTATGCTTGGATCATCTGTTTCGGATAGCTTGCCATTGGCTGCTCAACCCCTCTGTCCATTCTCCTCCAATCACAAGACAGAGCACGCCTTTCCCGGGATGAACTACTTTCGCTATGGGCAGCCGACCAGCTCTCCCCCATCTACCCACCACCGTTCCTTCTCTCCACCCGAGCTCTATCCACCTTTCTGCCTTGGAGCTGCCGTGCATTCCCAACCATACAAAGGCACTCGTCATTCTCATCCATTCCACCACACCCGTTCGAGTTCGTACTTGCTTCTGACTATCACCTGGTTTCAACTCCCGGTTCTGGATTCGTGAAATTTCCTTGTTGCCTAGACTCTTGTTCTTACCATGGCCGTGCGGAACGCCTCAGCTTTCCAGTTCACGAGCCCCTCAATCGACCACGAGTTCTGGAAGGACTTCAGCGAGGCCGATTGTATGTGGCTGTACGCGCCACCGAAGTCATTGGCCATTGATCACGAGTTTTGGAAGGATTTCTCAGAGGAAGACTGCACGTGGCTCTCTGGCCCGCTGGGCTTCCCGGCGCCTGCAGATACATCCACCGATCATGTGTTCTGGGAGGACTACAGCGAGGAGGAGCAGACGTGGCTGTACGTCCCGGGCGTTCGTTTCTGCGAGCCCGTTGTGACTCTAACGCTCGGAGCTGTCGCTGCTGCTAGCAGCACTGCGACCAGCACCAGCAGCCGCAGCAGCGCCAGCAGCATCATCAGCAGCTGCAGCAACAGCGAGGACAGCAGCGTTGCCAGCAGCAGAATCATTTGCAGCACCAGCAGCAGCAGTAGCATCAGCAGCCGCAGCGCCGGCAGCAGCAGCTCGAAGCGTGGCAACAGTGCAGAGGCGTGCATGAGCAAGAGGCAGCACCAGCGGCTGCACGCCGTTGCGGTGCGCGTGGGGCGGTTGAACGAGGAGGAGCAGAGCATTGCGTGTAACGCCTGTGGGGCTTACATGTAAGGGTTGACTGCCTCCGCTGCGCCTCAAACATAACCCTCGTTTTGACCCAGTGGGTAGCGAGGTGTTACATTGGTATCAGAGCCTGGGGTTCGATTACCGGCTGGGTCACATTTTCCGCTGTGAGCGAGAAGTTGAATGTGGTAACCCAGTCGCGAACCTAGTGAACGATCCGCCGCTGGCCTGGCCCACCAGCGAAGTCGCTGTAGAGCGAGATTGAGGTCCTTGCGAGAGCGAGATTGAGGTCCTTGCAAGGGCTCCAGCAGCAGCACTGGCGGCCACTCGCATTCCCAAACCACGCCCCACTGCACCCAGTGGCATTCCCAAGCCACACAGCAAGGCACCCAAGGGAAGCAGTGAACGGTGATGAAGCAGCAGAATTAGTAGCATTAGCAGTTGTATAAGGCAGCAGATCAAGAGGCTTCCCAATGGTATGTGGAGGGAGGCGTGGTGCGGGTGGGATGAGCATGGCTGGTGGGGGCTGGTGGCAATCGCATGGCGGGACTTACCCCTTTTTGCACCCTGCTTGCAGGGTGTTGTGGGAGAGATGGCAGGAGAGGTGGAGGAATGTGGTCAGCTGGAGGGCGGCCTGTGGGGATTTGTAAATATTTATATTGCAAAGATCAGGTGTGGCTTCACTCCCTTGTACTAGCTGGTGTTGGAGGAGTGAAGCAGGAGGATGGGAGTGTGGAACGGTTTGAATTTGGCTCATTGTTGTTGTTTTTGTCCTCTTGCCATTCTTCCCCCCTCTCATGTTGTCAATATTGCCCAATGCTCATCATGAACCATTTTTCCACCATTATTTTCCCATTGCCACCCTTCCCACTGTCAGATTCCTGTTGCCACTTTTCTCCCTGTCAGTTTCCCCACTGCCACGTTACTCACTTGCAGGTTACTCACTGCCTGGTTACTCACTGCCAGGTTACTCACTGCCAGGTTACTCACTGCCAGGTTACTCACCACCAGGTTACTCATTGCCAGTTTACTCACTGCCAGATTCCCCACTGTCCTTTCCCCAACCATTTATTCTGATCCACCCTTCTTCCCCTTGCATGTGAGCTACCGCAGGGAAAATTGATTCCTCTCTCCTCCCTTATTCCCCCATCCATTGCAACATTTTATTGGCATTTCTGTTAGGCATGCATTCTGACATGGCAGGCAGATCATGCTAGTTGCCAGCACATCCCTTCTTGCTCAAGTGTGCATGTCATGCCTCCCATTCAATTCCCCATACACCATAGCCATTTTGCCACAGTCATCTCTCTTTCATTCCCACCTCTTGTTCTCCTGCTAGCATTCTCTTCTCGTTGTCCTATCCTCATGATCCCATCCTGTTCAACACATTTTCATGTTTCCAATCAACTTACCACTACAATGGTTCTAGCGTATCATTTCTCGGTAACTGCTTCTTGTCAGTTTTCCATTGCTGACGAAGCTGACCACGCTGCTGCAACTCTCGAGCCAAGAAATAACGCAGAGCGATGTGCTTCGTTCTGTGCTCCAGTCTGTGCTCCTGACACAAGGCAATGGCGGCCTTGTTGTCAACGTACAGCACTGGAGGAGAACGAGGCCGCTCTCCCAAGTCGGTCAGCAGGAAGGTGAGCCAGCGTAACTCCTGTGCAGCCATGGCTGTGGCGTAGATCTCAGCCTCACAACTGGAGCTGAGAACTGAAGACGAGCGTGTAGAACGCCAAGAAACTGAACCAGAGCCAAGGCTGAAGGTGTAACCCTGTGACGACCGCTGCGTAGCCTGGTCGTCAACCCAAGAAGCGTCCGAGTGACCAGTGAGGACAACGTTGCCCCGTCCTCCAAGCACGAGCCCCATGCCCGATGTACTGCACAAGTAGCGCAGTACCCTCTTAGCAGCATCTATGTGCATCTTTCGGTGCCGACCAGGAGCCACATAGCGAGCCAGAAGGCCAAGAGGGTACGCAAGGTCAGGTCGTGTGCACGTCATCAGGTACATGAGGCAGCCCACTAGCTCTGGGTAAGGACCACTCGGCTCTACGGACTCGTCCGAAGGTGGAGCTGAGAGCGAGTGACCTGTAGCCAGAGGAGTGGCCTGTGCTGAGGACCAGGTGAAGCCGAAGCGCTGAAGCACCTGCTGCACCATGTGTGACTGAGTCAGTGTGATGGTGCGGCGTGCTCTGTCCCGGGTGATCTGCAAGCCAAGGTAGCTGCGCAGTTCACCCAGGTCTGTGCACGTGTGTCTCTTCTACAGCTCCGACTTCACCAGGGCGAGAGCCTCAGTGTCAGTAGTGGCAAAGACCAAGTCGTCGACGTACACGAGAACGTAGAACGGCGGCTGCGAAGTGTCGGTGCGCAAAAACAGCGATGGGTCAGCAGTCGACGGAGCAAACCCAAGAGCCGCAAGTGTCGTCCTCAGTGTGTCGTGCCACTCATGTGGCGCCTGGCGGAGACCGTAGACCGGCCGCCGGAGGCTCCACTGGGTGCCAGGAGGGAACGACCCAGTGAAGCCCGGAGGGCGGCGCAGCCAAATCTCCTCGTGCAGGCTGCCCTGCAAGAACCTAACATGGTATCAGAGCATAGGTCCTTAGGACCTAGGATTAGGGCCCACCACGATTGCCTGTCTTGTCTAGTGCCTACGCGCGCCTCGGCTGCCCGCGCGCGCCTCGGGCGGTCCTTTTTTTTTTCCCACGTGCGCCGTCTCAGCAGCCCGCGTAGCCCGTTTCGGCCCCGCTTGTGCGCCCCTTAAGCCGCCCGCGCGAAACCTGATTAGGCCACGCCAGCACGGCCCGTCGCCCAGCGTAGCCCGTAGCTTAGCGACCAGCCCGCAGCCACGCACGTGCGGCCCGTCGCCCAGCGCAGCCCGCAGCCGCACGTAGATTGCAGCCGCGCACGCTGCCTGTAGCCACGCACAGCCCGCAGCTGCAAGCAGCCCGCAGCCCGCGCAGTCCGTCGCCGCACGTAGCCTGCGGCCGCGCGCGCTGCCCGTAGCCACGTGCAGCCTGCAGCCTCGTGCAGCAAGCCGCCACATGCAGCCAGCAGCCTCACGCAGCCCTTAGGCCCCTCTTGCCTGCTGCCTGCTGCTTGCTGCCTGCTGCCTGCCTGCTGCTTGCTGCCTGCTGCCGCCTGCCTGCTTGCTGCCTGAAGCCTGCCTGCCTGCCTGCTTGCTGCCTACAGCCTGCCTGCCTGCCTGCTTGCTGCCTGCTGCCGCCTGCCTGCAGCCTGCCTGCTGCCTGCCTGCTTCCTGCCTGCTACTTGCTGCCTGCTGCCGCCTGCCTGCTTGCTGCCTTCTGCCGCCTGCCTGCCGCCTGCCTGCCTGCCTGCTTGCTGCCTGCTGCCGCCTGCCTGCAGCTTGTCTGCTGCCTGCCTGCTGCTTGCTGCCCCTGCCTCCTGCCTCTGCCTCCTGCCTCCTACCTGGTGCCTGCAGCCTCTGCCTACTGCCTGCTGCCTGCTGCCTCCTGCCTTAAGCCAATATGGCGACGCCTAACGTTCTAGCGTTCGAGCCTGACGGTCGTCCCATCGAGTTCACTGTATGGTTAGACGATCTCCAGCTGTTCCTTCTGACTGATGCCAAAGATGGCGTTTCCCTGTTTGATTACGTCTCTGGCACTGCTGTTGCTCCTGCTGCTGTTGCTCCTGCTCTAGATCGCTCCCAGTGGCAGACTCGTGATGCTGCTGCATGCCTAGCTATTAGGAACCACCTGCCGATTATTGAGCGAGCGCATTTCAGCCAGCACAGAACTGCTAAGACACTGTACGACGCTGTAGTTGCGCGCTACTCCTCCCCGGCCACTGCAGCCATAGGTCGACTCATGCTACCGTACCTGTTCCCTGATCTTTCCTCGTTCACCACTGCTGAGGACCTAGTTTCTCACCTGCGCGCTACTGACTCTCGCTTTCGTGCCACCCTTTCAGCCGAGTTCTGCGCCGCAAACCCCCCCCCCGATGTACTTCACTCTCTATTTCCTCGTCACCCGCCTCCCTGACACTCTTAGCTCTGTCAGGGACCACTTCCTAGCGCTAGACCCCACCACTCTCACTGTAGACGACTTCGAGAAGCACCTCCTCGCAGCAGAGAAGAACATCCTCGCTGTAGGTGCTGCTCGTGGCACTCCTCGCTCTCCCCTCTTTGAGGGGTGCTCCCCCTCCCCTCTCACCCCCTCCTACGCCTCCGCAGCTGCTGCTCACGACTACCTTGGTGCTGAGGGGGTCGGAGCTGCTTCCGCTCCTAGTGGGAAGCGTCGCAGCGGCAGGGGCGGCAGGGGTGGCAGGGGCGGTGGGGGTGGCGGTGGAGGTGGCGGTGGTGCAGGCGGCGGGGGAGGTGGAGGTGGTGGGGGTGGTCGTGGGGGTGGAGGCGGTGGAGGTGGTGGTGGGGGCGGCGGAGGCACTGGGAGCGGTGGAGGCAGCAGCAGCGACGGTGAGGGAGGAGGGAGCGGTAGTGGCATTGGTGGTCAGGGCCAGCAGCAGCCGCAGCAGCAGCAGCAGCAGCATCAGCGTCAGCGCCAGACCCCCACTTCCCAGCAACTTCTTGACTGGTATGCCGGGCGTGGGGCTTCTGGGGGTCCTGGTCGCTGCCCCTATATCATCCGCACAGGTCCCCGCGCTGGTCGCCAGTGCAGAGGTTTCCACACTGAGTTCCCCAACTGGGCAGACTTACTTAGGCGTGATGTACCTATCTTTGATCTTGACTATGAGGCAATTCTTGCTGCTATGTATGCCTTGTCTGTTAGTGCTGAGGGTGACTGCTACTTGTGTGTGCCGCCTGATCCTGGTATATCCCCTGGTATAGCCCCTGCAGCACTAGGTGCTTGTGAGTCTGCTCCCCTTGGTACTGCGCCTGCACAGGCTTTGCACACCTTTACACTTGACTCTGGTGCTTCCCGCTGTTTCTTTCGCGACAGCACCACAGTCACTCCCCTCCCCGCACCTGTTCCTGTCTCACTGGCTGACCCCTCTGGGGGCCCAGTGCTTGCACGGTCTTCCACTGTGCTTCCGTGTCCGGCGGTCCCGTCTGGTGAGCTGTCTGGTCTCCACCTCCCCTCGTTCTCTACGAACTTGGTGAGTAACGCTGTCCTCCAGGATGCGGGGGTTGACACCTTCACCCCTGGCCGGCAGCGTGTGGCGATTTACACGTGCTCCCAGACTGGTCGCCACCTGGCCACGTTCGCTCCTGCGCCGGGGTCCAGTCTGTACACCCTCACCACTGCGTCACGCTCCGCCCCTTTTTCTCCCCAGTTGCACGCGTCTTCTCAGGTAGCTACACAGTGTGAGTGTCGCCGGCTGTCGCACGACACTCTCCTGTGGCACCACCGCCTTGGTCACCCCTCCCTGCCTCGCCTACGCAGCATGCACTCCCGCCTCCTGGTTTCTGGGCTTCACAGGTCTCTGCCTCCCCTCCCTCCCTCGCCTGCGCCGCCCTGCATTCCCTGCGTCGAGGGGTGGCAGCGCGCCGCTCCTCACTCCTCCTCGTTCCCTCCCACAGAGGCTCCACTGCAGACTCTCCACCTGGACGTGTGGGGCCCAGCCCGCGTCCGTGGACAGGGCCACGAGTGGTACTTCCTGCTGGTTGTTGACGACTACACGCGCTACACCACGGTCTTCCCCTTGCAGCGCAAGGGGGATGTCCCTGATGTTTTGATCCCCTGGATCCGCGCTACTCGTCTCCAGCTCCGCGAGCGGTTCCAGTCGGACTTTCCTGTCCTGCGTCTGCACTCTGAGAGAGGTGGTGAGTTCTCCTCAGACCTCTTGGCAGCCTTCTGTGCGGAGCACGGCATCCGCCAGACTTTCACGCTTCCGGCCTCTCCGCAGCAGAATGGGGTTGCTGAGCGCCGCATTGGCTTAGTCATGGAGGTCGCTCGTACCTCCATGATCCATGCGGCTGCCCCCCATTTTCTGTGGCGGTTTGCGGTCCGGTACGCCGCGCATCAGCTCAACCTTTGGCCCCGTGTCTCCTTGCCGGAGACCTCGCCCACACTGCTGTGGACGGGGAAGGTTGGCGACGCGTCGCGTTTCCGGGTCTGGGGTGCTCGTGCCTTTGTCCGCGATACCACCGCGGACAAGCTCTCCCCTCGCGCCATTCCTTGCGTCTTCCTTGGCTTTGTCCCTGACGCGCCTGGCTGGCAGTTTTAGGACCCCGCCTCGCGCCGTGTCTTTGCGTCTCAGGACGTCACCTTTGACGAGTCGGTCCCCTTTTACCGCCTCTTCCCCTACCGCACTGCTCCTCGCCCCCCCCCGCTGCTCTTTCTCGCCCCAGGTCCTCCCCAGGTAGACCCCCTCCCCGCGCCAGGTCCTGCTCCTTCAGGTGTCTCTCAGGTAGACCCCCCTGCGCCTGCGCCTATTGAATTCACTGGTGACTCCGGTCCTGCTGCGAGTGGTGCTGTCCCTGGGGGTGCGGAGCTTGGGGGTGCTAAGCTTGGGGATGCTGAGTCTGGGGGTGCTGAGTGTGTGGAGCCTGGAGGTGCTGAGCCTGCGCGTGAGGAGCCTAGAGGTGCTGCGTCTCGAGGTACTACGTCTGGAGGTGCTGCGCTCGTGTGTGCGGAGCCTGGGGGTGCTGAGTCTGGGGGTGAGTTGCCTGAGGGTTCTGAGACTGCTGTTACGCGGTCTCCTTGGAGTAGCCGTCTTCGTCCGCGTGTGCCCCTCACCTCCCAGCAGCTGCACGACTGGTACGGTCGCCGTCAGCGTCCCACTTCTGCACCTTAGGGCTCTCCTGCTGGAGGTTCTTCTGCTGGTGTCGCTGGTCCCGGAGGTGCTCGTACTGGGAGTGCTGGAGCTGCTGGGGCTGGTGGTGGTGCTGCTGGAGGTCCTGGAGCTACTGGCGGTGCTGGAGCTGCTGAGGGTACTGGAGCTGCTGGAGGTGCTGGAGGTGCTGGAGCTGCTGGAGGTGCTGGAGCTGCTGGGGGTGCTGGAGCTGCTGGAGGTACTGGCGCTGCTGGAGGGGCTGGTGCTACTCGTGGTGGTGGCACTGCTCAGCCGCGCCTGTTCTTTGCTCCGCCGTCTCCGTCGTCTCAGCCGCCACCTCACTCTGCACTTCGCCAGGTTCTCAGTCTTCCCTTGTCTACTGGTCTTCCGTTACAGCCTGGCTCACCGCTGCCTGCTCCTTCTCCGTACACAGAGCAGCCTCGTGGCCTTGCAGAGCGTCGTGAGCATGCGTCGCGTCCTGTCTCCCCTGTCAGTACCGGTCGTCGTGTTCCTCGTCAGAGCCAGCCGGCTGTCTCCGGCCCTCCCCTTGTAGTTCGTCGTCTTTCCTCTCCTTCTCCGCGTGTTCCTCTGCCGCCTCCCCCTGCGTCCTCTCTGCATGTTGTTGCTGACCCTGCGTCTGACCGGTTTCGTGCTGAGCACTCTACTGTCACGCGTCTGCTTGCCACTGTTGTCACTGACCCGTCGTTTGAGTCTGCTGCTGCGTCTGCCTTAGTCACTGAGCTTGTTGCCTTTGCTGCTCACTGTCGTCTAGACTACGCCGCCAGTCTTGTTGCTGAGTCTGCGTCTGTCTGTCCTCCGTCCGTCGGGGGTGAGTGTGCTCTTGGCACGGACGTCCTTGAGGACAGGCAGGAGGACCTTGAGTGTCTTGCAGCCGCTGCGCCTCATCTCGTATCCATGCTGCTTGCCCCTGAGGGAGACCCGGATGCACCAGACATCCCTACCCCGCGCTCTTACGCTGAGGCGATCGCGGGTGAGTACTCCTCTCAGTGGCAGACAGCCATGGACGCAGAGATGGCATCCTGGAAGTTGACGGGCACCTACGTCGACGAGGTTCCCCCTCCTGGGGCGAACATTGTCAGTGGCATGTGGATTTTCAGGGTGAAGCGGCCGCCAGGTTCTCCGCCTGTCTTCAAGGCTAGGTACGTGGCTCGAGGCTTCAGTCAGCGAGAGCGAGTTGACTTCTTCCAGACCTTCTCCCCCACCCCGAAGATGACCACTCTTTGGGTGCTGCTGCACGTTGCCGCTCAGCGTGACTACGAGCTTCACTCTCTTGACTTCAGCACAGCCTTCTTACAGAGCAGCCTGCACGAGGAGATTTGGCTGCGCTGCCCTCCGGGCTTCACTGGGTCGTTCCCTCCTGGTACCCAGTGGAGCCTCCGGCGGCCGGTCTACGGTCTCCGCCAGGCGCCACGTGAGTGGCACGACACACTGAGGACGACAATTGCGGCTCTTGGGTTTGCTCCGTCGACTGCTGACCCGTCGCTGTTTTTGCGCACCGACACTTTGCAGCCGCCGTTCTACGTTCTCGTGTACGTCGACGACTTGGTCTTTGCCACTGCTGACACTGAGGCTCTCGCCCTGGTGAAGTCGGAGCTGCAGAAGAGACACACGTGCACAGACCTGGGTGAACTGCGCAGCTACCTTGGCTTGCAGATCACCCGGGACAGAGCACGCCGCACCATCACACTGACTCAGTCACACATGGTGCAGCAAGTCCTTCAGCGCTTCGGTTTCACCTTGTCCTCAGCACAGGCCACTCCTCTGGCTACAGGTCACTCGCTCTCAGCTCCACCTTCGGACGAGTCCGTAGAGCCGAGTGGTCCTTACCCAGAGTTAGTGGGCTGCATCATGTACCTGATGACTTGCACTCGTCCTGACCTTGCGTACCCTCTTGGCCTTCTGGCTCGCTACGTGGCTCCTCGTCGGCACCGAAAGGTGCACATGGATGCTGCCAAGAGGGTACTACGCTACTTGTGCAGTACATCGGGCATGGGGCTCGTGCTTGGAGGACGGGGTGACGTTGTCCTCACTGGTCACTCGGACGCCTCTTGGGTTGACGACCAGGCTACGCAGCGGTCATCACAGGGTTACACCTTCAGCCTTGGTTCTGGTTCAGTTTCCTGGCGTTCTACACGTTCTTCTTCAGTTCTCGGCTCCAGCTGTGAGGCAGAGATCTACGCCACTGCCATAGCTGCACACGAGCTGCGCTGGCTCACCTACCTGCTAACCGACTTGGGAGAGAGGCCTCGTTCTCCTCCAGTTCTGTACGTCGACAACAAGGCCGCCATTGCCTTGTGTCAGGAGCACAGACTGGAGCACAGAACAAAGCACATCGCTCTCCGTTACTTTCTTGCTCGAGAGCTGCAGCAGCGTGGCCAGCTTCGTCTTACCTACGTGGCCACTCGGGCCAACACTGCTGATATATTCACCAAGGCGCTTCCGCCTGGTGATCATCAGCATTTCTGCACTTTGTTAGGCCTTGTGCCCACTCTTCCTCACTTGCTGTAGGCTTTGTTTGTACCATGATTTATATGTATTCCTGCATACTTGTTCTTGTGGTTAGAGGGAAGGAAGGTTTGGGAGGGTTCAAGCAGGAGGGGGAAGGGCACTATGTATGAGGCTGACAGAGGTGAGTTATCCTCCCATCTCCATTCCCCATGGACCTTGGGAAGCTTACAGAGTCAATCGCATATACATTCATCTTCCCGTTGCCATTCTTGCGTTGTCAGCTTTCCAGATTTTGTTTCTAAATGCCTTCATTCCCGCCTTCAACTTCCCATTTTGCCACTTTCCAAATCCACTCCTTTCCAGCTTTCGATTCTCATGTGTCACATCGATTCTCCGTTTTCATCTTTTCCAGTCAGCCCCTTATCCAGCCAGCCTGATGGTTGTGCTCAACTTGATTTCGTGCAGTCTGTTATGACTTGGGGTGGGATGAGTCGATGGGAGTGTGAGATGGGATGAGTCGATGGGAGTGTGAGATGGGATGAGTCGATGGGAGTGTGAGATGGGATGAGTCGATGTGAGTGTGAGATGGGATGAGTCGATGGAAATGTGAGATGGGATGAGTCGATGGGAGTGTGAGATGAAATGAGGTGATGTGAGTGTGAGGGAGTGCCAAGGCACAAGAGTTTCAGATTGAAACCAGAAGGATGAGATTGAATGGCATGGTGAATGGCATGGTGATGCTGTGCTGCGGTGCTGTTTCTCTATTTCAGGCATTACTACCTGGCTGATGCTGCCACTGGCCTCTGTGAAACCACAGTAGGGAGCAACTGGTTTTCCTTCAGAGCTGTTCTGCGTGAGCACTTGCAGGGCAGTACCGTATGTGGTGGCGACATGACCAACTGATGGGACAATGCAGATACCAGGTGGGAGACAGCAGTCTGGCAGGTGTGGGGTCAGTGTCCGGCATTCCCATCGGCACGCTACGTCTCTACATTTGTCGGGGCCTGTTGTGGAAAGAATGTACAGTAGCAGCAGCGATGTGATGCCTTTCCTGTGCTTGTGAATGTGTTCATGTGTTTACAACACCTCCAGTATTTATATATATACATACCGTGTATGTTTATACCGTATTCTCCCAGACATAACACCCTAGGGTGTTATGATAACCACAGGGAAAAAAGGGGGGGGGGTCTTCTCAAAGGAAAATGCTACATCATACCTGGGTCTTATTATATGGTACATGTTTTTTCAAGCAGAAAGAATGTGAAACAAAATCAGGGGTGTGGCTTCACTGTTTGATTGTTGGTCAGAGCCGCAAAACCGACTATACGAGGATAACGTGACCCCGCACTGGAATCTGCCACATGGCAAATTGCAGTGGGCAACTCTGGCACCTGATAGGGTGAAAACAGAGCCAGCCTTGCGCAGCGAGGGTTCATGCAACCACTGAGGCCGGAATCGCGCACGGTGCTGTGTTGTCACTGTACCAGTCACGTCTTGACTGGTTTGGTCACGTCCTAGTGCCTCAAATGGGTCTCACCTTCTCCTCGTACAGCGGTTCCAGTGCACGATGATGAAAACAGCTCGGCAGGCTATGAGAGCGCCTCTGTCCTACACTCTAGCTTCTTTGTTTATAGGCATTTCTTCCATGGCGAGTGACACCAATCTGCAGTAGAGTAGAATGGCTTCCTCTCCCGATTCAAGCAGTACAGTAGTTAGGCGCCAGCGGCCATGTAACACTCCGTCTGCCGCTGCTGCACGCGCACGGACGTCGCCTCGCCCCGTCTTGCCCCAGCCGTCTCCTCCCGTTAGTGCTTCTGTCGGCAATGAACCAAGCAGTAGCTCCGAAGCTCCTCGCCCTCCCCTTCCTTGAGTGGCTGTCCCCACTTTCCCGTCGCGTAAGCGCCCGCAGGGTCAGCTGAAGCGCAATGCGAACGCTCAGCCACCATCCCATCGCCATCACATGACGAAGAAAGTGCGTAACGCGATCACGGTGAAGGAGAAGCTGCACTGGTTGAAGATGCAAGATTCTCAGCCCGACCTGGGGAATCGCGCCCTGGCGAAGCTCGCGAAGGTGCAGCCCTGCAAGATCCGTGAATGGAAGAAGATGAGGGAGCGACTGGAGGTCGCATCTAGCTGCCGCCATCGCCTCATGGGAACTAGCCGCAAGGCGAAGTACCCGTTCATGGAACGGGCGGTCTACCGCCACTTCCTTAACCACTGGGCGAAGGGCCTTGCCGTTTCGGTCCGCATGCTCCAGCAGTGGAGCTCCAAGTACATGAAGCACCGCATGCCCTCGGTGAACTGGCGCACTTCGTTCCGCTGGGCGACGCGTTTCCACTCGCGCTGGCACTTGGCAAGGCAGGTGAAGACGAAGATGGGGCAGAAGTTGGCGGCCGGTAAGTAAATCATCATCGTGCTTGTGATTATGACCACGACGTTTATCTTACGCGTGCCGTGGCTCTGTTTGCAGAGTGCAAGGCCAAGGTGGAGGCGTTTTGGGAGTTTGTGCGCCAGATGTGCACTCTGCGCGACTACCCACTCGACCTCATCGTGAACGCGGACCAGACTCCGCTCTTCCCGGAGATGCCGGCGGAGCGCACGATCGAAATGAAGGGTGCGCGTACGGTTCACATACGCAGTGCAGGCTACAAGAAGGAGCGTGTTACTGTCATGCTGGCAGTAACGGCGGGTGGGCTCAAACTTCCTCCGTACGTCGTGTTCAAGCGCAAGACCGACCGAAAGTGCCCATTCCTGCCGGTGAGTGAACCACATCTACGTTTTAGACCGTGCTCTTGCCTGTCACGTGTCGCAACTTAACATGACTCTCGTGTTGTGTTTTGCAGGTGTGGTGGTCCGTGCACAAGACAAGGGGTGGATGGACGAATCTCTGGTGCAGGACAAGATTACCGAGGTGCTGGTGCCGTTTCTGAAGCCCCTGCGGGAAACCACCGGCCGCCGCAGGGAGGCATTGGTGGTGCTCGACTCCTACCGCGGCCACTTGAAGGAGGCCGTCGGTCAGACGATGCGTATGTTTCGGTTGTCAAGGGCGGTCATCCCAGGGGGCTGCACACCGCTTGTGCAGCCTCTGGATGTGTCGGTTAACGCTTTCAAGTGCGGGGTGCATTCCCGCTACAGCACATGGTTCGAAGAAGATGGCATCAACCAAACCACTCACGCAGGTGAGTTGAAGCCATGAGTTCCGTTTGAGCAACTTCGTTCTAGCGATAGCGCAAGCGGGGTGCGGACCGCAAACGTCCACAGAAAATGGGGAGCAGCCGCATGGATCATGGAGGTGCGAGCAACGTCATGACTAAGTCGATGCGGCACTCAGCAATCCCATTATTCTATGGAGAGGCCGGAAGCGTGAACGTCTGGCGAATGCCCTCCGAACGACAAAAGTCCGGAAGGAGGCCGGAGGAAAACTCACCGCCTCTTTCAGAGTGCAGTCGCAGGACATGGAGGTCCTGCTCAAACCGAGCGCTCAGCTGGCGACGAACAGCGATGATCCAGTGGAGGCACGTGCTGCGATTGGACCACCAGAGGGGTCAGCGAGACCGACCGGGACAGGTGCAGTGAGCGGTGTGACTGTGGTGCAGTCGCGGAAGAAGCAGCGAGTTGCGCCTGAGTCAATCGTGAAGGTGTGTAAAGCCTCCACAGGTGCTGTAACAATGCTACCAGGCTCACAGGCACCTAGACTAGAAGCCTCTGCACCACCAGGGACGCGTCGCTGAGAAAAACACTCCCTAAGCTGCTGCGGTGAGGGGGTCTCCGGCTGACTCTGCTGCCGCTGCTGTAGAGGCTGGGTGATAGGAGAGAGGGAGGAGTAGTGTTTAACAACAGCGTCGAACAAAGCCTGGGCTGACTTCACCTGCGAAAGTGATCCCTCTGGTCGACCGGCAGGAGAGATCGGACGGCACGCTGGGAAACAGCGTCGCGCTCCGACCACTGTCTGTAGGCGAGGCTGTCCGCCCGGTACCGCCTCTGCACGTCCTTGTCAGCGTCAGCAGCAGGCTCAGTGGGGGTCGTGGGGGCCGGAAGTGACCCCGACGTGTGCCCGAGTAGGGAGACGCCATCTCTAATGTAACACCGGAGATGCAAGCGCAGGCACATAAGCCAGAAGTCGAACCGGTACGGGAGTCCGTTGGCGTCAAACGATAAGACCGGTGGCGTTGTCATGACGGCAGTGTTGTGGCGAGTGCAGAGCGTGAGCAACTAGAGCAGCGTGCTGGCAGCTAAGGCAGCGCGCAGGCAGGGCGGTGCGCGGGCTGCAGGGCAGGGCGGCGCGTGGGCTGCAGGGCAGGGTGGCGCGCAAGCTGCAGGGCAGGGCGATGCGTGGGCTGCAGGGCAGGGTGGCACGCTAGCTGCATGGCAGGGCGGCGCGCAAGCTGCAGGGCAGGGCGACGCGCGGGCTGCAGGGCAGGGCGGCGCGCGAGCTGCAGGGCAGGGCGGCGCGCTAGCTGCAGGGCAGGGCGACGTGTGGGCTGCAGGGCAGGGCAGCGCACAAGCTGCAGGGCAGGGCTGCGCGCTAGCTGTAGGGCAGGGCGACGTGCGGGCTGCAGGGCAGGGCGGCGCACGGGCTGCAGGGCAGAGCGAAGCGCGGGCTGCAGGGCAGGGCAGGGCAGAGCGCAAGCAGGGCAGCGTACGGGTCGCGCGCTAGGCAGCAAGCGGGCAGCGTGAAGGGCACGGCAGAGCACGTGGGGCCACGCAGGCAGGGCAGCGTGAGGAACGCTGTTCGGGCAGGGCAATACGGGCAGTTCGGGCAGTTCGGGCAGGTCGAAAATAGTGGTGGGCCCTAACGGAGCGGTCCTACGGAGGATGGAGCCGCTCTGAATACCATGTCAGAATAGGAACGTACGAATGATTGACTAGGTAGAAAGAGTGAGTACAAGTACTACCTAACCCTCAAGTGTTGTACCCTTTAGGGTATGCCCCACTACAGCCTACAGAGAACAAATACAATTTGACGGTTTGTTCAGGACAAGAAATAGCTAAATCAGCATGGTCGATGATCAATTCCCTGAGAGTTGAAATGTTGTGAAATGACATAGGTAGTATGCTTGATTGACGCAGTATAGCAGTTTGATAAGCTATCTTGCTGTATGCCTAGGTGTCAGAACTAAAATGAAATTACTCGAGGGATGGATATACTGGTAGTAAATGAAAATTATGTGGCTCGGCAAGAACATTTCGTACAACACAACGGTGAGCTTTGTAACATTATATAGATTCAAAACACTAGTATTTTCAGAGAATGTCATTATCTGTTCGACTTGTATAAGAAATCATACTGCTGGATTGTTGATAGAGGCAATATCGGTTGAACCATATATAATTCACTGCTAGTATAGTATGTGATATGGAATCTGCACATAGACGCATTCGTTTTTCTCATTCCTATCCCAACCTTGGGAGCTGGCTGGACGAGCACCTTGGGAGAGGAACCCTAGTTCCTCGAGACCAGTTTCCTGAGCACTCTGATCGGAGATCTCCTGAGCTGCTCAAGACCGTCTGATCGCAGGGCAAACACTGCCTTCCGTCATTTGGTATGCGCGATGTCGTAGTGCGGTCCGTTCGGGCCTCCGTCTCATTCGCGTCCGCTGATTGCTCGTAGGTAGTTTGTTCTTCCCGTTCGTTAACATTGACTGAACGAAACACAAGCTATGGCAGCCTCGAGCATACCTTCGATCAGAGAGTAGACACATAGTAGCCCCACATTTAGTCAACCGGGAAGAGCGTCGTGTTCCCGCAGACGAATCGCCGGTTCAGCAGCGGCGAGCTTGACGGAAGGACGACAGGACTTCATTTTGACCAGCAAAAAACGCTGAGATTTCGCTGCCCAGATCCGTGCTGGTCGGAGGAGTTGGGCTGGGCCCTTTGGTTGGAGCAAAAAAACCGGGTAGCATGCCATTGGCTTCCCGACCTCTGCGTAGGTTTGGCTCCAATCAGATCGCTCTAGGATGTCAGAGAAATCGGCCAGCGCTAGCAGCCTCGAGCATACCTCAGATTGGAGACGAGACCACACCCACGGAACCCTTCATCGAGTCAACGAGAAGCAGTGGCGTGCTTCCGCAGACAAATCGCTGGTTCTCCCTCAAGCAGCGGCGAGCTTGACGGAAGAGTGATTCAGATTCAGTTTGGGCAGCCGAAACGCTGAGATTTTGCTGCCCAAGATCGACTAGATGAACGAGCCGCGACATTCTCGTCTGGCTGTGCCGAACCTCGAGGCTATGCTTGGATCATCTGTTTTGGACAGCTTGCCATTGGCTGCTCAACCCCTCCGTCCATTCTCCTCCAATCACAAGACACAGCACGCCTTTCCCGGGATGAACTAATTTCGCTATGGGCAGCCGACCAGCTCTCCCCCGTCTACCCACCACCGTTCCTTCTCTCCACCCGAGCTCTATCCACCTTTCCGCCTTGGAGCTGCCGCGCATTCCCAACAATACAAAGGCACTCGTCACTCTCATCCATTCCACCACACCCGTTCGAGTTCGTACTTGCTTCTGACTATCACCTGGTTTCAACTCCCGGTTCTGGATTCGTGAAATTTCCTTGTTTCCTAGACTCTTGTTCTTACCATGGCCGCGCGGAACGCCTCAGATTTCCAGTTCACAAGCCCCTCAATCGACCACGAGTTCTGGAAGGACTTCAGCGAGGCCGATTGTATGTGGCTGTATGCGCCACTGACGTCATTGGCCATTGATCACGAGTTTTGGAAGGATTTCTCAGAGGAAGATTGCACGTGCCTCTGTGGCCTGCTGGGCTTCCCGGCGCCTGCAGATACATCCATCGATCATGTGTTCTGGGAGGACTACAGCGAGGAGGAGCAGACGTGGCTGTACGTCCTGGGCATTCGTTTCTCCGAGCCCGTTGTGACTCTCACGCTCGGAGCTGTCGCTGCTGCCAGCAGCACTACGACCAGCACCAGCAGCCGCAGCAGCACCAGCAGCATCATCAGCAGCTGTAGCAACAGCGACGACAGCAGCGTTGCCAGCAGCAGAATCATTTGCAGCACCAGCGGCAGCAGTAGCATCAGCAGCCGCAGCGCCGGCAGCAGCAGCTCAAAGCGTGGCAACAGTGCAGAGGCGTGCATGAGCAAGAGGCAGCAGCAGCGGCTGCACGCCGTTGCGGTGCGCGTGGGGCGGTTGAACGAGGATGAGCAGAGCATTGCGCGCTCCCCCCGTGCGTCGCAGGGCTTCTCCCCGCCGCGACCCACCAAGCTCGTGAGTCAGCCGCGCAGCAACACGCCCACGCCCACGCACGTCATAGGTGCACGCGCTGCTGTCACCACCGCTGCTGCCAACCTGAAGACCGCCGCTGTGAAGACCGCCGCTGTGAAGAGCGCTGCTGTCATGCGCCCTGCTGGTGTGGAGATTGCTTCCGTGAAGACCCTTGCTGTGAAGCTCGTGGTTTCAGCAGGCAAGGGAACGCCTGCATTTCCAGCAGCACCAGCCAAGGCTGCTGCTGTAAGAAGCGTTGCTGTTAAGCCTGCAGCTGCAACAGCTAAAAGAACGCCAGGCAAGGCCACACATGTGACGCCGGCAGATGCTGTGAAGAGCGCTGCAGTGAAGATCGTTAAGCCTGCAGCTGCCGCAGCTAAAGCAACGCCAGCCAAGGCCACACGTGTGACGCCTGCAGCTGCGAGGAGTGTTGCTGCAAAGAGCAGCCCAGTGGGGTCGGTTCCAACAAAGGCAGCAGGAGAGAAGGTGAGGGAGCAGGGCAATGGGAGGGCAGCACATACGGCGGTGCGTGCAGCAACAGGGAAGGCTACGTTGGGAGGGGTGGAGGCAGCAGGAGGACGAGCAGCAGGCGCGCCACACAGCACTCGTAACCCGGCTGCTCCAGCAGCAGCACTGGCGGCCACTCGCATTCCCAAACCACGCCCCACTGCACCCAGTGGCATTCCCAAGCCACACAGCAAGGCACCCAAGGGAAGCAGTGAACGGTGATGAAGCAGCAGAATTAGTAGCATTAGCAGTTGTATAAGGCAGCAGATCAAGAGGCTTTCCAATGGTATGTGGAGGGAGGCGTGGTGCGGGTGGGATGAGCATGGCTGGTGGGGGCTGGTGGCAATCGCATGGCGGGACTTACCCCTTTTTGCACCCTGCTTGCAGGTTGTTGTGGGAGAGATGGCAGGAGAGGTGGAGGAATGTGGTCAGCAGGAGGGCGGCCTGTGGGGAGGCTGGTGACTGAGCATGATAATAGAGTACATGGTCTTAGCAGTAGCTAGGATTGCCTAGTCTATTCATTCTGTTCTTAGCATATTGTAACTATTTATATTGCAAAGATCAAGTGTGACTTCACTCCCTTGTACTAGCTGATGTTGGAGGAGTGAAGCAAGAGGATGAGAGTGTGGAACGGTTTGAATTTGGCTCATTGTTGTTGTTTTTGTCCTCTTGCCATTCTTCCCCCCTCTCATGTTGTCAATATTGCCCAATGTCCATCATGAACCGTTTTTCCGCCATTATTTTCCCATTGCCACCCTTCCCACTGTCAGATTCCCGTTGCCACTTTTCTCCCTGTCAGTTTCCCCACTCCCAGGTTACTCACTGCCAGGTTACTCACTGCCAGGTTACTCACTGCCAGGTTACTCACTGCCAGGTTACTCACTGCCAGATTCCCCACTGTCCTTTCCCCAACCATTTATTCTGATCCACCCTTCTTCCCCTTGCATGTGAGCTACCGTAGGGAAACTTGATTCCTCTCTCCTCCCTTATTCCCCCATCCATTGCAACATTTTCTTGGCATTTCTGTTAGGCATGCACTCTGACATGGCAGGCAGATCATGCTAGTTGCCAGCACATCTCTTCTTGCTCAAGTGTGCATGTCATGCCTCCCATTCAATTCCCCATACACCATAGCCAATTTGCCACAGTCATCTCTCTTTCATTCCCACCTCTTGTTCTCCTGCTAGCATTCTCTTCTTCTTGTCCTATCCTCATGATCCCATCCTGTTCAACACATTTTCATGTTTCCAATCAACTTACCACTACAATGGTTCTAGCGTATCATTTCTCGGTAACTGCTTCTTGTCAGTTTTCCATTGCTCGCACTTTCATTCGTTCCGCCATCTTGGCTTATGTGAAGTCAAGTCTTCGCATGTTCTTGCAATCTGTACCAGTCAGCTACATATCGCTATTTTTTCTGTCCACTTCTACCCTGCCAGTGTCCCATGACTGTTTTCATTCAACTTCCAATGCCTTCTTTCTCATTCAATTTTTCACATTCAACTTTCGATTAGCATGGTTCACTCATCTTCTATTGATGTTTGCTAGGTCTTTTCATTTGTCCCGCCAATTTCACTTTCTCGTTGTCATTTGCAAAGTTCCCACTGTCACTTTCACATTTCCTAAGTTCTCATTCCATTCTGTCCAATCAGGTTGCCATTGTTAGTTGCAAGTTTATTTCTCACTCACTGCCATTCTTTCTACCTTTCCCCATTGCCATTTTTCATTGTCCATTTTTTCTTTGTCATTTCCCTCCTCCCCCTGTCTTTCCATTGCGTTTCCGCCATGCCTGCCTGCCATGCACACGTGGCACCATGGGGGCCAGGCCCGCACCCTCTCAGCCATTCCGCCTGCCATCGGCCCATCGCCCATCCCTGGCCCTTCCACCCACCTCGCCATCCGCTCTGCATTCGCCACCCATACCATGCTCACCGCTCCCCACCCATGCTTTGAAAAGGCTTAAGCCCACACTGGGCACCTCTTACCTTTGTCATATTCTTAATGTTACTCTCAGATGGAAATTATCCCATCATCATTTTTATGTTGCCACGTTCTTATTGTCAGTAACATATTGACATCACCCCAGTTATCATCTTCTCATTGTCATCTTCTCATTGTCATCTTCTCATTGTCATCTTCTCATTGTCATCTTCTCCGTACCACCTCGCGTCCGCCTTCGCCAGAAGCGCGCGTTTGCGCGAGCGAGGCGGACGTGGAGAGTGGAGGCGGGTGGTGGTTGAAGCAGCTTGGGGAGCGCAAAGGGACGGCTGGCAACGTGCAATGGCAGCAGGGGGAGGAGCGCGGAGGGGCGGGCGGGAACATGCGTGGTACTGTGAGGCGGAGCGGAAGGTGGTTGCGGGGGAGCGCGGTGGCGGGGTTGAATCAGGGATTTGCAATGGTGGCGCGGGGTGGACGCCCTCCCGCTACAAGCTCCGTCGGTAGACGCTCGGTGTTTCTCCCTGGGCAAGGAGGGTGGGGGAAGGGATGGGCTCAAAGGGAATGGGTGCAAGGGGGGTGCGCGGAAGTTGGGCGGGGCGCAAGGAGGGATGGGCGCAAGGGGGGATGGGCACAAGGGGGGATGGGCGATGGCGGTGGTGGCACTTGGATGCATTGTTGCTGAAGCAGACAGCACTGGCCAGCCAACCCATTCATGCCACTCCTGCTGCCATCTCGGTACACATTCCCTTTCTTTTTACTTGCCTCTCTTTCAAGGGCTGGGGACCATCCCCCACCAACGCACGCTGGGGCGAGGCGGTGGTGAGAAGGCAGGGGTGACAGTGGTGGCAACGGGATGTGTGAGTATGGGAGGTGTGAGCATGAGTCAACCAACGCATGCCAGCCAACGCGTTATGGCAGCATGCAGACAAGCAAATTGAGGTAGGGTGAGCAGCGGAAGGCCGAGTATGGGAGGTGAGAGTATGGGGGGTGTGAGTATGGGAGGTGAGAGTCTGGGGGGTGTGAGTACAGGAGGTGAGAGTATGGGGGGTGTGAGTATGGGAGGTGAGAGTATGGGGGGTGTGATTATGGGAGGTGAGAGTATGGGGGGTGTGAGTATGAGAGGCAGTGAGGGCACAGTGGTGGAACATGAAGCATGGCACAGACCCTGCAAGGATGTGGAGTGGTAAAGACAAAGAAAGACGGATGTGGCGCAGTATGGATGGATGGGGTGGTGTGGGTTGCCATTCCACTCAACTTCCCATTCCCACTTCCCCAGTCCACTTCCCTCTTAACATCCTATTTCTAGTCAAGTTTGCTCGTCCATTTTTCGGTCTCCCTTCAATGATGATCTCTGTGTTAGAGAGTAGCGAGAATGACGAGAATGATTTACTAGGAAGGGGTGAAGGGGACAAGTACAATGTCGAGAGAAATTGTTTACCCCCTAAGGCTAAACCCACTATAGCCTAGACAACTGTAAACACATAAACACATATGTTTGACACACCCCCATAGGCGAAGTGGGGGATAGCCAGAGCAAGCAATGGTCACAAGACCAGTCAAGAGAAGAAGTAAAGCAAGCAAGCTCAGGGTGGATCACAAAGTCACCACACAGTCCGAGCACAAGCAAAGGGCCACAAGGCCAGTTCACATGCAGAGTTATATAAAGAGAACAAACAATACAGTGACCATACCCTAGCAAGTGCAAGCATGCAGGTATATATATAGATCACAGTACAGGCAGAGTCAGGCAGTAAGTAAGTGAGGCAAAGTAGGCACAAGGTGTCAGAGGTCCTCTGGTGATCCCCGATTGATCCTATGGAAGGGTTATAGGCTCGTTGTCCTGGGGGGTTATGGGCGCACTGACCTGCTACACAAACAAGCCCTTTTATCCCAATGGTCTAGTGGTTGGGATTCTGACATGGTATGAGAGCGAAGGTCTCGGGTTCGAATCCCAGTGTGTGCACATCAGGCATCCCAGTGCGGGGGGGTGTCAGAGGTCCTCTGGTGATCCCCGATTGATCCTAGGGAAGGGTTACAGGCTCGTTGTCCTGGGGGGTTATAGGCGCACTGACCCGCTATTTAACGAGCCCTTTTATCCCAATGGTCTAGTGGTTGGGATTCTGACACAAGGCCTAACACAGTAACAAAGCGCTGATGATCACCAGGCGGAAGTGCCTTGGTGAAGACGTCAGCAGTGTTGGCCCAAATGGCCACGTACGCAAGACGAAGCTGACCACGCTGCTGCAACTCTCGAGCAAGGAAGTATCGCAGAGCGATGTGCTTCGTTCTGTGCTCCAGTCTGTGCTCCTGACACAAGGCTATCATGGCCTTGTTGTCTACGTACAGGACTGGAGGCGAACGAGGCTGCTCTCCCAAGTCGGTCAGCAAGTAGGTGAGCCAGCGTAGCTCCTGAGCAGCCATGGCTCTGGCGTAGATCTCAGCCTCACAGCTGGAGCAGAGAACTGAAGACGAGCGGGTAGACCGCAAAGAAACCGAGCCGGACCCAAGGCTGAAGGTGTAACCCTGCGATGACCGCTGCGTAGCTGAGTCGTCAACCCAGGAGGCGTCTGCGTGACCAGTGAGGACATCTGTACCCCGTCCTCCAAGCACAAGCACCATGCCCAACGTACTGTACAGGTAACGCAGTACCCTCTTCGCAGCATCCCAGTGCACCTTTCGGTGCCTGGCGAGGAGTACTGGAAGCCGAAGCGCTGAGGGACCTGGTGCACCATGTGTGACTCAGTCAGTGTGATGGTGCGCCTTGCTCTGTCCCGGGTGATATGCGGGCCAAGATAGCTGCGCAGTTCACCCAGGTCAGTGCAGGTATGTCTCTTCTGCAGCTCGGACTTCACTAGGGTCAGTGCCTCAGTGTCAGCCGTGGCAAAGACGAGGTCGTCGACGTACACTAGGACGTAGAAGGGCGGCAGCGAGGTGTCGGTGCGTAGAAACAGCGACGGGTCTGCTGTAGAAGGAACAAACCCAAGAGCCGCAAGTGTAGTCCTGAGTGTGTCGTACCATTCGCGAGGCGCCTGGCGAAGACCGTAGACTGGCCGGCGGAGGCTCCGCTGGGTACCTGTAGGAAACTACCCAGTGAAACCAGGTGGTCGGCGCAGCCAGATCTCCTCGTGCAGACTGCCCTGCAGGAAGGCTGTACTGAAGTCCAAGGACTGTAACTCGTAGTCACGCTGAGCAGCTACGTGCAGCAACACCCGAAGAGTAGTCATCTTCGGGGTAGGGGAGAAGGTCTCGAAGTAGTCAACTCCCTGTCGCTGACTGAAACCTCGAGCAACGTAGCGCGCCTTGAAGGCAGGCGGAGAAACCGGCGGCCGCTTCACCCTGAAGATCCACATGCCATCGACTATGTTCACCCCAGGTGGGGGAACCTCGTCGACGTAAGTGCCTGAGGACTTCTAGGATGCCATCTCGGCATCCATGGCTGCCTGCCACTGAGAGGAGTAAGGACCCGTAATCGCCTCTGCGTAAGAGCGCGGGGTCGGGATGTCTGGTGCATCCGGGTCTCCCTAAGGGGCAAGCAGCATGGAAGCGAACCGAGGTACAGCAGCTGCAAGACACTCAAAGTCCTCCTGCCTGTCCTCAAGGACGTCCGTGCCAAGAGCACACTCACCCCCGACGGACGGAGGACTGGCAGGCACAGACTCAGCAACTAGAGCAAAGGCATAGTCGAGACGGCAGGCAGCAGCAAAGTCAAGTAGCTCAGCAACGAGAGCAGAAGCAGCAGCAGACTCAAAGGACGGGACAGTGACAGCAGTGGCAAGGAGACGAGCAACAGTGGGACTGGCAGCACGCGCTCGGTCAGACTCAGGGTCAGCGACCTCAGGAAGAGAGGACTCAGGAGGAGCAGGCAAAGGAACACGCAGTGGAAGAGAGGAAGGACGGAGTGCCATGGTGTGCGTGCCTGGGACAGGAGGAGGACGCAAACGAGGAGCGCGACGAGCAGTGCAAACAGGCGAGACAGGACGAGACGCAGGCTCACGACGCTCTGTAAGATCTCCAGACTGCTCTGTGTAAGGAGAGGGAACAGGCAGTGGGGAGGCTGGGTGTAACGGCGGCTGCGACTGGTCAGGCGGTGGACACAGGAAGGGAGGAGGAAGACCAGTAGAAGACGGGACACCAAGAACCTCCGACCTCCATGACTAAGCCAATGCGGCGCTCAGCAATCCCATTTTGCTGAGGGGAGTCCGGAAGCGTGAACGACTGGAGAATGCCCTCCCCACGACAAAAGTCCCGCAAGAGGTCGGAGGAGAACTCACCACCTCTGTCAGAGTGCAGACGCAGGACAGGAAGGTCCTGACCGAACCGCTCGCGCAGCTGGAGGCGGACTGTGCGGATCCAAGGGATCAAGACAGCAGAGACTTCACCCTTGCTGCGCAAGTGGAAGACTGTGGTGTACCGCGTGTAGTCGTCAACTACCAGCAGAAAGTAGCGCTCGCGGCCCTGTCCACTGACGCGGGCTGGGCCCCACACGTCCATGTGGAGGGACTACAGGGGAGCAGTCGTCGGGGGAAACGAGGAGGAGTGAGGAGCGGCGCGCTGCCGCCCCTCGATGCAAGCAAGACAGGGCGGGGCAGGTGAGGGCAGCAGGGGAGGCAGAGACCTGGGGAGACCAGAGACAAGGAGACGAGAGTGCATGCCACGAAGGCGTGGCAGGGAGGGGTGACCCAGGTGGTGGTGCCAAAGAAGAGTCTGGTGCGACAGGAGGCGACACGAGCAAGAGGCGGCTACCTGACCTGACGCGGACACCTGAGCAGACGCAGCGACCTGAGGAGGCTCGGTAGCCAGTGTGTACAGACTCGACCCTGGCCGTCGAGTGAACGTAGCCAGGTGACGCCCCGTCCGTGTGCACGTGCAGATCGACACACGTTGACCCCCAGGAGTGGTGGTAGTGACCATCGCATCCTGAAGGGCAGCGGTACTCACCAAGTTCGTAGAGAACGAAGGGAGGTGAAGACCTGACAGTGAGCCGGACGGAACCGCCGGACACGGGAGGACAGTGGAGGAAATGGCAACGACCGGGCCCCCAGAGGGGTCAGCTAGTCTGATTAGAACAGGTGCAGGAAGAGGAGTGAGAGTGGTGCTGTCACGAAAGAAACAGCGCAAGGCGCCGGAGTCTAACGTGAAGGTGTGCAGGGCCTTAGCAGGCGCAGTACCAGGGGGAGTACCAGACACACTAGCACCTAGAGCAGCAGTGGCTATACCTGGGTCAGGCGGCACACACCAGTAACAGTCACCCTCAGCACTAAAAGACAAAGCATACATGGCAGAGATAATAACATCAAAGTCTAGGTCAAAGATAGCAACTCCCGACCTAAGCAACTCCGCCCAGCGAAGGCGCTCGACGTCATCACCAAACTCAGTACGCCAGGCGTCGTCAAGGCGGGCAAAGCAGCGGCGCTCAGTGTGAAACCTCCCGCATGTCCGGCCCGCACGGGCACCCGTGCGAATGACATACGGGCAGGTCTCACTACCCTCACCCGCCCCACGCTGAACCAACCACTCCCGGAGCTGCTGGGGCGTCTGAGTCCTGCTCCGATGCTGCTGCTGCTGGCCCCGACCACCACTAGGGCCTCCACGCTGAGGTCCAGACCGACCACCATTGGTCCCACCGCCTCCACTGCCGCCACTCCCACCGCTGCCTCCACCGCCGCCACCAGAGCCTCCACCTCCGCCACCGGTCCCACCGCCGCCACGACCTCCACCGCCTCCGCCTCCTCTACCGCTGCCCCCACTACCACTCCCACTGCCACCTCCACCACCACCGCTGCCTCCTCCACTACCCCGGCCACCCTTGCCCTTGATGTTGCGGCGCTTCGTACTAGTGGAAGCAGCACCGACGTCCTCAGGACCAGAGACGTCTGCAGCAGCAGCAGAGGCGAAGGAGGAGGAAAGGGGGGAGGGGGAGCACCCCTCAAAGAAGGGTGAGCGCGGGGTGCCACGAGCAGCACCTACAGCAACTGCACTAGTCTCAGCTGCGAGGAGATGCTGCTCGAGGAGGTCAACAGTGAGGGAAGTGGGGTCGAGGGTGAGGAAGTGGTCCCTGACAGAGCGAAGGGAGCCAGGGAGGCGAGTGACTATGAAGTAGAGGGTGATGAACATGGGGGGCTGGTTCGTGGGAAGGAACTCAGCAGGGACGGTAGCGCGGTAGCGAGCGTCGCTAGTGCGCAGGTGGGTAACCAGGTCGGCTACTGTGGCAAAAGCCGACAGCTCAGGGAACAGGTAGGGCAGTAGCAGCCTGCCAATAGCAGCAGTGGCAGGGGAGGAGTAGCGAGCAACGACAGTGTCGTACAAGGCCTGTGCTGTCCTGTGCTCGCCAAAGTGAGCACATTCGGTTGCGGGCAGGTGGTTGTGAATGGCCAAGCGGGCAGTAGCGTCACGAGACAGCCACTGGGAACGAGTCGAAACGTCTGCTGTGGCGGGAGGGGCTGGAGCGGCACCGGACACGTGGTCAAAGAGTGAGACACTGTCCCGACTATCGCTCAGTAGGTACAGTTGCAGATCGTCGTGCCACGTGTCAAATGCTACAGGTCTGCACTCCGGGTCGAACGGGAGAACTCGAAGCGACGCCATAGGGGCCGAGGGGCCAAACAGGGGGCCGGGCGCAGGGCTCTGAGGTGGGGCCGAGGGGCCTAGGGGCCGCGGGGCCAAACAAGGGGCCGGAGGGGCCTAGGGGGGGCCGAGGGGCCAAACAAGGGGCCGGGGGGCCGGGCGCCGGGCTCTGAGGTGGGGCCGAGGGGCCTAGGGGCCGAGGGGCCAAACAAGGGGCCGGGGGGCCTAGGGGGGCCGAGGGGCCTAGGGGGCCGAGGGGCCAAACAAGGGGCCGGGGGGCCGGGCGAAGGGCTCTGAGTTGGGGCCGAGGGGCCTAGGGGCTGCGGGGCCAAAGAAGGGACCGGGGGGCCTAGGGGGGGGCCGAGGGGCCAATCACACGGGGTCGAGGGGCGGGGCCGAGGGGCCAAACAGGGGGCCGGGAGCAGGGCTCTGAGGTGGGGCCGAGGGGCCTAGGGGCCGCGGGGCCAAACAAGGGGCCGGGGGGGGGCCTAGGGGGGGCCGAGGTGCCAATCACACGGGGCCGAGGGGCGGGGCCGAGGGGCCAAACAGGGGGCCGGGCGCAGGGCTGTAAGGTGGGGCCGAGGGGCCTAGGGGCCGCGGGGCCAAACAAGGGGCCGGTGGGGCCTAGGGGGGCCGAGGGGCCTAGGGGGCCGAGGGGCCAAACAAGGGGCCGGGGGGCCGGGCGCCGGGCTTTGAGGTGGGGCCGAGGGGCCTAGGGGCCGCGGGGCCAAACAAGAGGCCGCGGGGCCTAGGGGGGGCCGAGGGGCCAATCACACGGGGCCGAGGGGTGGGGCTGAGGGGCGGGGCCGAGGGGCCAAACAGGGGGCCGGGCGCAGGGCTCTGAGGTGGGGCCGAGGGGCCTAGGGGCCGCGCGGCCAAACAAGGGGTCGGGGGGGCCTAGGGGGGCCGAGGGGCCTAGGGGGCTGAGGGGCCAAACAAGGGGCCTGGGGGCCGGGCGCCGGGCTTTGAGGTGGGGCCGAGGGGCCTAGGGGCCGCGGGGCCAAACAAGGGGCCGGGCGCATGTGTTGTCGGGCCAGGGCTAGGTGCGGGGCCGGGCGCTGGGCGAGGGACTGAGCCGGGCGCGGGCGTTAGGTACGGGGCCGGGCGCTGGGCTAGGAACGGGGCCTAGCGCGGGCTAGGTACGGGGCCGGGCGCGGTTGTCGACGAGGTGCTGGCTAGGTACGGGGCCGGGCCAGGTGTCGACAGGGCGCGGGCTAGGTAAGGGGCCGGGTCGCGGGCTAGGTACGGGCTGGTCGCGAGCGTCGACGGGGCGCGGGCTAGTTACAGGGCCGGGCGCGGGTGTCGACGGGGCGATCACGAGCTAGGTACGGGGCCGGGTCGCGGGCTAGGTACGGGCTGGTCGCGGGCGTCGACGGGGCGCGGGCTAGGTACGGGGCCGGGCGCGGGTGTCGACGTGGCGATCGCGGGCTAGGTACGGGCCGGGCACGGGCGTGAGAAGGCACGGGCCGAGGGGCCAAACACAGGGGCCGCCGAGCGCGGGCTAGGTACGGGCCAGGCGCGGGCAGGAGACTGGGCCGGGCGCAGGCTAGGTACGGGCCTATCGCGGGCGCGGTACGGGCGGGGCGCGGGGCTAGGAACGAAGTAGCAGTTGGTGGGCCCAATAGTAAACTACTCTAATACCATGTTAGAGAGTAGCGAGAATGACGAGAATAATTTACTAGGAAGGGGTGAAGGGTACAAGTACAATGTCGAGAGAAATTGTGTACCCCCTAAGGCTAAACCCACTATAGCCTAGACAACTGTAAATACATAAACACATATGTTTGACACTCTGAGTCTTCTCATGTTGTCCTTTGTCCTATAATCTTCAATGTCAATTTCCCTGCCTTGTTTTTGCAAGTTCTCTAATTGTTTGAAAGACTTTGCCCAACCATCTGCTCATTTATCGCCATTATTTTCACATGCATACCACCATGGAAGGCGCCGCATGGCATCTCCCTCTGATGGGGCTGGAAGGAACGCCTTCCAACCCCATCAGACCATGCCATGCCTCTTCAGAAGGCCCACACCATGTCACCGTGTGCCATTCACTGCCTTCATGGAATTGCGACGCATGTGGCTGTCTTCACTCTCGCAGACTCAACCTACCAGCCCCCGTTCCTCTCTACTGGTGCTCTGCTAGCTTTCAATGCAGAAAGGGAAATTTAATGGATAACACATGTTAAATATACATTTTTCGAGTCCCGGGCAAGGGTAATGTGGCAGGGCTTTACATCGATACCGTAGGTGGTGTGTATCATCCCCATGGGAAGTGCAGCGAGCGAGTTAAGCCCGCATGACAATAGCATCTGTTATTTGAGCTGTGCTTTTTCTCATTTGCAATTTTCCATGCAACAAATATTGTCCTAAGAGAGAAGATGTATTGGTTGACAAACAGTCACTTTTTTTTTTTTTTTTTTTTTTTTTTTTTTTTTTAGTGAAAGCTTACACAATACAGTAAAAGCAAAACACTTCAGTCGTAACTGATGAACTGGGATCAGGCTGACGAAATTTTGCCTGGCCCTCCCCACAGCTTTACGGTGGCTTCACAAAGGTCCTCGGGTTCGACCAGATAGACTGAAAATCACCTTGCCACTTCAACCCCACTACCTCGCTGACGCATATCCGCCGCATGACACGTGCCTCATCCTCCGCCAAGTTCCACCTCGCCTTATCCTTCCTCGCCTGCTTGCTCGGTTTGCCACAGTAGATTCTCGCATGTTTGTTGAACTCGACATTAATCCTCTTGAGCACCTTCCGTGCCTGGAACCTCTTCCCCTTACGAAGCGACACATCACACCTTCCCAACCAAACCTGGTGCATCGCCACCGCCACCATTGTAGCCTCGGGAAAACCGGACTTCGTTTCCTCTTCCCCAAACACAAAATCTGCCAACCTGTCAACCCGCCTTGCTGGCTGCATCATGCTGAGCGCCGATTTGACAGCACGGGCCACTGGTGCCACACTCCTGCATTCCAGCAAACAATGTTCCAACGTCTCCTCCAGCCCGCAGTTCGGGCATGCCACCCCCCCTTTCACAAACGAAACCCTCTCCCCCACTTGCAAGTTGAGGTTGTGCACGCGGAGGAGCACATCTCTCGCCTTGGCCGGAACCACCAAAGAATCCCGGACCCTCCTGCTCCTCTCCCAGTCAATTTTTCTGCCCGCCCGGGCCTCCCAGCTCAACCTCTTCCCTTCCACCGCCTCTATCCCCTTGCTTGGCTCTCTGAGTTCCCTCACTGGAACCACCACCTCTTCTTTGAATAGCGATGAGCTGAGCAACCGAGCCCTTGGATCCCCGGCCTCCCGTATCGCCTGCTCACGGGATAACCTCGCCGGCACCACACTGTCGCAGCACAGCACCAGCCTTACATCCCACGACGTGCGCTCTCCTTTGCCGCTGAGCCCCCGAAGCTCCACCTTTTTGCCCATCTTGCCGCAGATTTCCCAGAGACACCTTTGTCCGCTTGGAAGCCTGGTACACACCACCGATGATTCTGCCGCGACTTCCTCCGCCGTCAGAGGCGCCAACAGCCACTGTCGCCACCGCTCTGGTGCCGCGTTGAACGCCTTCAGCGCCATCTCCGCCTCTTTGTTCCCGCCCAACTCCCTTGCCAGTGTCACCTCCGACTTAAGCGTCCTTGTGCCATCCCATTTCCTCTGCACCATGTCGCGCATTTGCCACTTTCTCAGCTTCTCCGTACCCTTCTGCCCACCGAACGGGGCGTCACCGCGGTGAATGATGTGCCTATTATAGCACAGAAACTCCTCTTCTGCATCCCACCTAGACGCCGCCCCTGGTACTGCCACCACCGTTGACTTTAACAAAGTCTTACACAGCCTTGCCTGTCAAACATATATGCTTAGTTATATCTAGGCTTAGTTCATGTGTTTACATTTGTCTAGGCTATAGTGGGTTTTGCCTTAGGGGGTACAGAATTCTCTCGACATTCTATTTGTACCCTTCCTTGTTTCCTAGTCAACCATTTTCGCCTAAGATTCTAACATGGTATTAAAAGCAACTAAGTCTTAGGACCTAGTCTCAATGGGCCCACCACCTACTGCACTGCCCGTACCTAGCCCGTCGACTTCGTCGCCCGCGCCCGGCCCGTACCTAGCCCGTCGCCCGGCCCGTACCTAGCTCGTCGCCTCGGCCCCGCTGGCCCCGTCGACTTCGTCGCCCGCGCCCGGCCCGTACCTAGCTCGTCGCCAGGCCCGTACGTAGCCCGTCGCCTCGGCCCCGCTGGCCCCGTCGTCTTTTTCGCCCGCGCCCGGCCCGTACCTAGTGCGTCGCCCGGCCCGTACCTAGCCCGTCGCCCGGCCCGTACGTAGCCCGTCACCTCGGCCCCGCTGGCCCCGTCAACTTCGACGCCCGTGCCCGGCCAGTACCTAGCCCGTCGCCCGGCCAGTACCTAGCCCGTCGCCCGGCCCGTACCTAGCCCGTCGCCCGGCCCGTACCTAGCCCGTCGCCTCGGCCCCGCTGGCCCCGTCAACTTCGATGCCCGCGCCCGGCCCGTACCTAGCCCGTCGCCTCGGCCCCACTGGCCCCGTCAACTTCGACGCCCGCGCCCGGCCCGTACCTAGCCCGTCGCCCGGCCCGTACCTAGCCCGCACCCGGCCTCGTCTCCTGCCTGCGTCCGGCCCGTACCTAGCCAGTCGCCCGGCCCGTACCAAGCCCGCGCCTGGCCCCGTCCTTCGCCCAGCGCCCGGCCCCGTCTCTTGCCCGCGCCCGGCCCCGTACCTAGCCCCGCGCCCGGCCCCATTCCGCGCCCAGCGCCCGGCCCCGTACCTGCCCAGCGCCCGGCCCCTTACCTGCCCAGCGCCAGGCCTCGTACCTGCCCAGCACCCGGCTCCGTACTGCCCAGCGCCCGGCCCAGTACCTGCCCAGCGCCTGGCCCCGTACCTGCCCAGCGCCCGGACCAGTCCCTGCCCAGTGCCTGGCCCCATTGTTTGGCCCCGCGGCCCCTAGGCCCCTCGGCCCCTACTTTGGCCCCTCGGCCCCCCTAGGCCCCTCGGCCACCCCCAAGGCCCCCCCGGCCCCTTGTTTGGCCCCGCGGCCCCTAGGCCCCTCGGCCCCACCTCAGAGACTGGAGCCCGGCCCCCCGGCCCCTACTTGGCCCCTCGGCCCCCTAGGCCCCTTGTTTGGCCCCTCGGCCCCCTAGGCCCCTTGGCCCCCCCAAGGCCCCCCCGGCCCCTTGTTTGGCCCCGCGGCCCCTAGGCCCCTCGGCCCCACCTCAGAGCCTGGCGCCCGCCCCCCCGGCCCCTACTTGGCCCCTCAGCCCTCCTAGGCCCCTTGTTTGGCCCCTCGGCCCCCTAGGCCCCTCGGCCCCCCCCAAGTCCCCCCCGGCCCCGTGTTTGGCCCCGCGGCCCCTAGGCCCCTCGGCCCCGCCTCAGAGATTGGGGCCCGGCCCCCCGGCCCCTACTTTGGCCCCTCGGCCCCCTAGGCCCCTTGTTTGGCCCCTCGGCCCCCTAGGCCCCTCGGCCCCCCCAAGGCCCCCCCGGCCCCTTGTTTGGCCCCGCGGCCCCTAGGCCCCTCGGCCCCATCTCCGAGACCGGAGCCCTGGCAGACTGCTACTGCCCTACCTGTTCCCTGAGCTGTCGGCTTTTGCCACAGTAGCGGACCTTGTTACCCACCTGCGCACTAGCGACGCTCGCTACCGCGCTACCGTTCCTGCTGATTTCCTTCTCACGAACCAGCCCCCCATGTTCATCACCCTCTACTTCATAGTCACTCGCCTCCCTGACTCCCCTCGCTCTGTCAGGGACCACTTCTTCACCCTCGACCCCACTTCCCTCACTGTTGACCTCCTCGAGCAGCATCTCCTCGCAGCTGAGACTAGTGCAGTTGCTGTAGGTGCTGCTCGTGGCACCCCGCGCTCACCTTTCTTTGAGGGGTGCTCCCCCTCCCCCCTTTCCTCCTCCTTCGCCTCTGCTGCTGCTGCAGACGTCTCTGTTCCTGAGGACGTCGGTGCTGCTTTGACTAGTACGAAGCGCCGCAACAGCAAGGGCAAGGGTGGCCGGGGTAGTGGAGGAGGCAGCGGTGGTGGTGGAGGTGGCAGTGGGCGTGGCAGTGGGGGCAGCGGTAGAGGAGGCGGAGGCGGTGGAGGTGGTGGCGGCGGTGGAGGCAGCGGAGGGGGTGGCGGAAGTGGAGGCGGTGGGACCAGTGGTAGTCGGTCTGGACCTCAGCGTGGAGGCCCTGGTGGCGGTCGGGGCCAGCAGCAGCAGCGTCGGAGCGAGACTCAGACGCCTCAGCAGCTCCGTGAGTGGTTGGTTCAGCGTTGGGCGGGCGAGGGTAGTGAGACCTGCCCGTATGTCATTCGCACGGGTGCCCGTGCGGGCAAGACATGCGGGCGGTTTCACACTGAGCGCCGCTGCTTTGCCCGCCTTGACGACGCCTGGCGCACTGAGTTTGGTGATGACGTCGAGCGCCCTCGCTGGGCGGAGTTGCTTAGGTCGGGAGTTGCCATCTTTGACCTAGACTTTGATGTTATTATCTCTGCCATGTATGCTTTGTCTTTTAGTGCTGAGGGTGACTATTACTGGTGTGTGCCGCCTGACCCAGGTATAGCCGCTGCTGCTCTAGGTGCTAGTGCATCTGGTACTCCCCCTGGTACTGCGCCTGCTGAGGCCCTGCACACCTTCACGTTAGACTCCGGCGCCTCGCGCTGTTTCTTTCGTGACAGCACCACTCTCACTCCTCTTCCTGCACCTATTCCGATCAGACTGGCTGATCCCTCTGGGGGCCCAGTCGTTGCCAGTTCCTCCACTGTCCTCCCGTGTCCGGCGGTTCCGTCCGGCTCTCTGTCAGGTCTTCACCTCCCCTCGTTCTCTACGAACTTGGTGAGTACCGCTGCCCTTCAGGATGCGATGGTCACTACCACCACTCCTGGGGGTCAGCGTGTGTCGATCTGCACGTGCACGCGGACAGGGCGTCACCTGGCTACGTTCACTCGTCGGCCAGGGTCGAGTCTGTACACACTGGCTACCGAGCCTCCTCAGGTCGCTGCGTCTGCTCAGGTGTCCGCGTCAGGTCAGGTAGCCGCCGCTTGCTCGTGTCGCCTCCTGTCGCACCAGACTCTTCTTTGGCACCACCGCCTGGGTCACCCCTCCCTGCCACGCCTTCGTGGCATGCACTCTCGTCTCCTTGTCTCTGGTCTCCCCAGGTCTCTGCCTCCCCTGCCGCCCTCGCCTGCCCCGCCCTGTCTTCCTTGCGTCGAGGGACGGCAGCGCGCCGCTCCTCACTCCTCCTCGTTTTCCCCGACAACTGCTCCCCTGCAGACCCTCCACATGGACGTGTGGGGCCCAGCCCGCGTCAGTGGACAGGGCCGCGAGCGCTACTTCCTGCTGGTAGTTGACGACTACACGCGATACACCACAGTCTTCCCCTTGCGCAGCAAGGGTGAAGTCTCTGCTGTCTTGATCCCTTGGATCCGCACAGTCCGTCTCAAGCTGTGTGCGCGTTTCGGCCAGGACCTTCCTGTCCTGCGTCTGCACTCTGACAGAGGTGGTGAGTTCTCCTCCGACCTCCTGCGGGACTTTTGTCGTGGGGAGGGCATCACCCAGTCGTTCACGCTTCCGGACTCCCCTCAGCAAAATGGGATTGCTGAGCGCCGCATTGGCTTAGTCATGGAGGTCGCTCGTACCTCCATGATTCATGCGGCCGCTCCCCATTTTCTGTGGCCGTTTGCGGTCCGATACGCTGCGCATCAGCTCAACCTTTGGCCCCGTGTCTCCTTGCCGGAGACCTCGCCCACACTGCGTTGGACGGGGAAGGTTGGCGATGCGTCGGTGTTCCGGGTCTGGGGTTCTCGTGCCTTTGTTCGCGATACGTCCGCGGACAAGCTCTCCGCCCGCGCTATTCCCTGCGTCTTCCTTGGCTTTGTCCCTGATGCGCCTGGCGGGCAGTTTTACCACCCCGCCTCGCGCCGTGTCCTCCCTTCTCAGGACGTCACGTTCGACGAGTCGGTTCCCTTCTACCGTCTCTCCCCCTACCGCTCTGCCCCTTCCCTGCCCCCGCCGCTTATTCTTGCTCCCGGTCCGCCTCCGGTAGACCCCCTCCCGCCCCAGGGTCCTGCTCCCTCGGGAGTGTCCCAGGTAGACCCTCTCCCTGTCCGGGTAGCTGTCGTCTCAGGTGCTGCTCCAGGTGCTGCATCTGGGGGTGCTGCATCTGGAAGTGCGGAGCTGGGGGGTGCGGGGTCTGAGGGTGCTGGGTCTGGGGGTGCTGAGCCTGAGGGTGTTGAGCCTGGGGGTGCTGAGTCGGAGGGTGCGGAGCCTGAGGGTGCTGAGACAGAGGGTGCGGAGTCAGGGGGTGCTGAGCCTCGGGGTGCTGCTTCGTCTGGAGGTCCTACTGGGGCTTCACCGCGACTGTCCTCGCAGCAGCTGCGTGAGTGGCTTGTTCAGCGCGCACACCGACGGAGTGTGGCTCCCGGAGCTGGCGAGCCTGGAGGCGCTGGAGCTGGAGGTGCTGCTGTTACTACTGGAGTTGGGGACCCTACGGAGCCTGGAGCGGCTGGCGCTGGAGGCGCTGGAGCTGGATAGCTGGAGTTGGAGGCCCTGGCGCAGGAGGCGCTGGAGCTGCAGGAGCTGGAGCTGTTGACCCTGGTGCTGGAGGTACTGGAGGCACTGTGCGGCCGCGCCCGTACTTCGTTCCCCTGCTTCAGCAGGTTCTTGGTGTCCCGTCTTCTCCTGGTCTTCCTCCTCCCTTCTTGTGTCCACCGCCTGACCAGTCGCAGCCGCCGTTACAGCCAGCTTTCCCACTGCCTGTTCCCTCTCCTTACACTGAGCAGTCCGGAGGTCTTACAGAGCGTCGTGAGCCTGCGTCTCGTCCTGTCTCCCCTGTTCGCACTGCTCGTCGCGCTCCTCGTTCGCGTCCTCTCCCTGTCCCAGGCACGCACACCATGGCACTCCGTCCTTCCTCTGTTCCACTGGGTGTTCCACTGCCTGCTCCTCCTGAGTCCTCTCTTCCTGAGGTCCTTGACCTTGAGTCTCACCGAGCGCGTGCTGCCAGTCCTACTGTCGCTCGTCTCCTTGCCACTGCTGTCACTGTCCCGTCCTTTGAGTCTGCTGCTGCTTCTGCTCTCGTTGCTGAGCTACTTGACTTTGCTGCTGCCTGCCGTCTCGACTACGCCTCTGCTCTAGTTGCTGAGTCTGTGCCTGCCAGCCCTCCGTCCGTCGGGGGTGAGTGTGCTCTTGGCACGGACGTCCTTGAGGATAGGCAGGAGGACTTTGAGTGTCTTGCAACTGCTGTACCTCGTTTCGCCTCCTTGCTGCTTGCCCCTGAGGGAGACCCGGATGCTCCAGACATCCCGGTGATTACGGGTCCTTACTCCTCTCGGTGGCAGGCAGCTATGGATGCCGAGATGGCATCCTCGAAGTCCACAGGCACTTACGTCGACGAGGTTCCCCCACCTGGGGTGAACATAGTCGTTGGCATGTGGATCTTCAGGGTGAAGCGGCCGCCGGGTTCTCCGCCTGCCTTCAAGGCGCGTGACGTTGCTCGAGGTTTCAGTCAGCGACAGGGAGTTGACTACTTCCAGACCTTCTCCCCCACCCCGAAGATGACTACTCTTCGGGTGTTGCTGCACGTAGCTACTTAGCGTGACTACGAGTTACACTCCCTGGACTTCAGTACTGCCTTCCTGCAGGGCAGCCTGCACGAGGAGATCTGGCTGCGCCGACCACCTGGTTTCACTGGGTCGTTTCCTACAGGTACCCAGTGGAGCCTCCGCCGGCCAGTCTACGGTCTCCGCCAGGTGCCTCGCGAGTGGCACGACACACTCAGGGCTACACTTGCGGCTCTTGGGTTTGTTCCTTCTACAGCAGACCCGTCGCTGTTTCTACGCACCGACACCTCGCTGCCGCCCTTCTACGTCCTAGTGTGCGTCGACGACCTCGTCTTTGCCACGGCTGAAACTGAGGCACTGACCCTAGTGAAGTCCGAGCTACAGAAGAGACATACCTGCACTGACCTGGGTGAATTGCGCAGCTACCTTGGCCTGCAGATCACCCGGGACAGAGCACGGCGCACCATCACACTGACTCAGTCACACATGGTGCACCAGGTCCTTCAGCGCTTCGGCTTCCAGTACTCCTCGCCACAGCTCACTCCTCTGGGAGAGCAGCCTCGTTCGCCTCCAGTCCTGTACGTAGACAACAAGGCAATGATAGCCTTGTGTCAGGAGCACAGACTGGAGCACAGAACGAAGCACATCGCTCTGCCATACTTCCTTGCTCGAGAGTTACAGCAGCATGGTCAGCTTCGTCTAGCGTACGTGGCCACTCGGGCCAACACTGCTGATGTCTTCACCAAGGCACTTCCGCCTGGTGACCATCAGCGCTTTGTTACTGTGTTAGGCCTTGTGCCTACTTTGCCTCACTTACTTACTGCCTGGCTCTGCCTGTACTGTGATCTATCTATATACCTGCATGCTTGCACTTGTTAGGGTATGATCACTGCATTGTTTGTGTCAACATATATTTTATATGTGTTGTTTAGGTTAGTCTAGGTGTTACGTTTCTACTTACTTGCATCATTAGGGTTTGCTATATCTAGGGTTGTACTTCACATTTTCTATCAATTCATTCTTATCGTAACATGGTATAGAGCTAGGTTTCCCTTAGGCGATTTTTCCCCTAGGCGATTTTTTTCCCTTAGGCGAAATTTCTCTCGATAGTCTATGGGCCCACCACCCGCGCGCCTCGTAGCGACCCATAGCCCGAAGCGCCCTGCCCCGTAGAGCCCGAGTAGGTCGCGCCCCCCCGTCGACATCGCGCGTCACCCGTTTCTGCCCTGCGCCCCACCCGTTTTTGCCGTGCGTCACTCGTTTTCTGCCCCGCGCCCCACTCGTTTTACCCCGCGCGTTTCCCCCCAGCCCTCTAGCGCGCAGCAGACGAACGCGCGTAGCTGCGCGCGCAGCCTTAGTCGCACCCGCAGCTTCGCGCTAGTACGTCGCGGCCGCGCGCACGTGCAGCCCACCGTCTTAACCGCCCCCCAGACCTGAAAACCCGCCATTACAGACCTGAAAACCGCCGCCGAACTTGGAAACCCGCCGCCCCAGACCTGAAAACCGCCGCCCCAGACCTGACAACCGCCGCCCCACCTGGAAACCTGCTGCCCCACCCGTTCCAGGCACCTCACCCGGGATCAGCCGCCCCACCCAGTCCTCTCCACCGCATTGAACCGCACAGAACTGCACATAACTGCACAGAACCGCACAGAACCGCCGCCTTAACAGCTTCCCCACCTGAAATCCACCGCCCCAGACCTGACAACCGCCGCCCCACCTGGAAACCTGCTGCCCCACCCGTTCCAGGCACCTCACCCGGAATCAGCTGCCCCACCCAGTCCTCTCCACCGCATTGAACCTCACAGAACCGCACAGTACTGCACATAACCGCACAGAATTGCACAGAACCGCCGCCTCACCCGTAGCCCGCTGCCTTAACAGCTTCCCCACCTGAAACCTGCCTCCCCACGACCTACCACACCCGCCGTCAGTAGCCCCAGCCGATTACACTGCCGCCAGCTACACCAGCAGCAGCATAGGCTGCCCCCAGCGCACCAGCAGCAACGTAGGCTGCCCCCAGCAGAACCAGCAGAACCAGCAGAACCAGCAGCAGCATAGGCTGCCCCCAGCGCACCAGCAGCAGCTTAGGCTACCGCCAGCGCACCAGCAGCAGCTTAGGCAACTGCCTGCGCACTAGCAGCAGCATTGGCTGCCCCCTGGAGAACCAGTAGCAGCCTAGGCTGCCTCTCAGCAGAACCAGAAGCAGCACAGGCTGCCCCCAGCGCACCAGCAGCAGCTTAGGCTGCCCTCAACAGAACCAGTAGCAGCATAGGCTCACATGGCATGTACTAGGGTTCTACAGCAGCAGGGCCAGCCGCAGCACTCCCGTCAGTTGGGGCCTGCGGGTCCAAAGTGTGGCGCCCCCAGCAGTGGCTCAGCTAGCAGTGGGCGAGACGTCGGCCCCTGCGGGTACCGGGCCCTGACAGGCCCTGGTGCTGGCACTACCTGCTGGAGTCCTGACCACACTGCGTCCAGCTGCTACCGTCGACTCGACGACCTCCACCGTGAGCGTTTTGGTCCTCACGCTATTACACCGCACTGGCCTTCGCGCCTTCGCCAGCGCACTACTGCACCAGTTGAGTCTCACCTGCCTGGTCTAGGACCCTTTCCGGCTGCACGAGTAGAGACCTGTGTTTCCAGTCTTGGTGCGTGTGTTGTTTCCAGTCCCGGCGCCTCTGAGGGTCTTTGTGTAGAAGCTGCAGCTACCACTAGTCTAGCACTAGCCTTTGTAGCTGGTTCGGGTGCGACCCCACAGACTACACAGCTTTCCTTCACCCTAGATTCTGGAGCGTCCAGCTGTTTCTTTCGCGACTGTACCGACCTCACACCACTGCGCACTCCAGTCACTGTCGCCTTGGCTGACCCCTCTGTGGGACGTGTAGTTGCTAGCAGCACCACCACTCTTCCGTGTCCGGCGGCTCCCTCAGGTTTTCTTACAGGTTACTACACCCCCTCGTTCTCTAGGAACTTGGTGGGTGTCAGTCACCTTCACGACCTAGGCGTAGTCACTACTTTCCCACTGGACGAGCCTGTTGCCTCCTGCACTGTCGGTGCCACTGGGGCGCCCCTGGCCACATTCCACAGAGAGCCGGGATCTGGTCTGTACTCACTACACACTGGGTCCCACCACACTGAGTCGGGTCAGGTCAGGTCAGGTCAGGTAGCTGCTGTGTCGTGTGACTGTCGGTCCCTCACCCACCCGTCGGTCCTCTGGCACCACCGTCTAGGTCACCCGTCGTTCCCGCGTCTCAGTAGGATGGCACGATACCGTCTGGTCTCAGGTCTCCCAGGGTCGCTTGCACCGCTTCCCCGCTCGCCTGCGCCGCTGTGCACTCCTTGCGTCGAGGGTCGGCAGCGCGCTGCCCCTCACTCCTCCTCGTTCCCCCCCACCACGGCTCCCTTCGAGACCCTGCACTTGGACGTCTGGGGCCCCTCTCCGGTTCTTGGCCCACGTCAGGAGCGCTACTTCCTGATTGTGGTGGACGACTACTCCCGCTACACCACGGTTTTCCCCTTGCGACGGAAGGCCGACGTGCCTACCGTCCTCGAGCCGTGGCTACTAGCGTGGGGTGGCGCCCAGGGCCTGTGTGGGCTTCGCCTACACTCGGACCGTGGTGGTGAGTTTTCTTCCACTCGCCTGGAGACGTTCTGTCAGGGTCGGGGGATCATCCAGTCTTACACGCTACCAGCATCACCGCAGCAGAACGGGGTAGCCGAGCGACGCATCGGCCTGGTCATGGAGGTTGCCCGGACCTCCATGTGCCATGCCGGTGCCCCCCAGTTCTTGTGGCCCCAGGCAGTCCGCTACGCCGCGCACCAGCTGAACCTGTGGCCCAGTGACGCACGGCCAAGGGTGACGCCGGTCTCCCTTTGGACAGGTTCTCCGGGCGTAGCAGCTGACTTCCGCGTCTGGGGTTGTCTGGCTCACGTTCGCGCCCCTGGCGCGAACAAGTTGTCTCCGCGCACTCGTGCCTGCGTCTTTCTTGGCTTCCCTTTGGACGCCTCCGGCTGGGTGTTCTACGACCCGGTCACCTACCAGTTCTTCGCTTCGCAGGACGTCACGTTCGACGAGTCTGTCTGTTACTACAGGAGTCGCCCCCACCGAGGTACTCAGGCCTTTTCCCCCCCGCTGTTCCTCACCCTTGAGCCCCCACCAGTCGCCCCGGTAGCCCCCCCCCCTTCGCGTCCTGCCCCGTCAGGTGTGTCGCACGTCACTCCGCAGTCTTCCCCCCCGCAGCGTCCAGTCCCTGTCGTGTCTGGGGGTGCGGGAGGTGCAGTTGCGGAGGGTGAGGGTACTGGGGCTGCAGGAGCTGGTGGTGTCGGCTCTGGGGGTGCAGGGGTTGTGGGCGTGGAGGTCACTCCTGTGGAGGACACGGCAGCCTCGACTCGGCGGCCTCGCCCTGCCTCACCCCCTGGCTTCCCGTCCGTCCCGCAGTTTCCTCCTCCTTCTTCTCTGCGGTCGGTTGCTGCGGAGCCTGGGGGTGTTCCTGCGGGAGGTACTGGAGGCCCCGGGGGTGTCGGTGGTGGAGGTGCTGGTTCTGGGGGTGCTGGAGCTGGAGGCACTGGCACTGTGGCGCCTACACCGCGCACTGTACGTTTCCTGACCCGTGAGCAGCGTCTCCTCCGGTTGGAGAGGGAGGAGCGTGAGCGATTTGAGAGGGCACAGCAGCAGCAGCAGCAGCAGCAGCAGCAGCAGCAGCAGCAGGAGAGAGTAGAGGAGGAGTCACAGCAGCAGCACGAGAGGGTAGCGCAGGAGTCCCGGTCGCAGCAGTGGGTGCAGCTGCAGCCGCAGCAGGAGAGGGTAGAGGAGGAGTCACGGCCGCACCAGGAGAGGGTAGAGCAGGAGTCCCGCCCGCAGCAGCAGGTGCAGTTACAGACACAGCAGGAGAGAGTAGAGGAGCAGTCACGGCCGCACCAGGAGAGGGTAGAGCAGGAGTCCCACCCGCAGCAGCAGGTGCAGTTCCAGACGCAGCAGGAGAGAGTAGAGGAGGAGTCACGGCAGCAGCAGGAGAGGGTAGCGCAGGAGTCCCGGTCGCAGCAGCGGGTACAGCTGCAGCCGCAGCAGGAGAGGGCAGAGGCGGAGCCACAGGAGCAGCAGCAGGGGCCGGTACCGTCGCAGCAGACGCCAGAGGAGGCGGAGCAGCAGCGACTGCGACTACGCGACCTCCCCGACCCAGCACCTGCACGCTTTGTTCGTGGTCCCCTGTCGTCCCCTCCTGTTCCACCAGTTGAGTCCCTTTCCTCCTCCCAGTGGACTCGTCGTCCTCCCCTCAGTCGTGCTGTGTCTCCACAGCCCCGTCGGTCCCGTTACCGTGCAGACGGTCCGTTTCACCTTGTTCTCCGCTCTCGTGTTCCACCTCCTCCTGTCCTTCCACAGCCCCCTGAGTCGTCCCTCACTGTGCTTCACGACCCGTTGTCCGACTACCTCCGTGCCTCCTGTCCTGTCGTCTCCCGTGTTTTGTCCGCGTTGGTCACTCACCCGACTGCACCTCTGTCGTCTGTCTCAGCACTTGTTACCACTGTCTCTGGCTTTGCCTCTTCCCACCGCCTTGACTACGCCGCTCACTTGGTGAGTGGCCCTGCACGTTCTCCGTCCTCTGGGGGTGCTCCTGTCTTTCCCCTGGAGGTCGTAGAGGACAGGCAGTTCGAGCTTGGTTTTCTTGCGGCCGCTGTTCCTCATCTCTGCGCCATGCTGCTTGCCCCTGAGGGGGATCCAGACGCCCTTGACATCCCGATCCCTCGCACTCACGCCGAGGCGGTCTCGGGACCCTGGGCTTCGTACTGGATAGCAGCTGAGGAGGCAGAGATGGCATCTTATAGGTCCACAGGCACTTACGTCGACGCAGTCCCACCACTTGGGACGAATGTCGTCAGTGGCCGATGGCTCTACAAGGTGAAGCGGCCGCCTGGATCACCACCTGTGTTCAAGGCACGCTATGTTGCGAGAGGCTTCAGTCAGCGAGAGGGGGTGGACTTCTTCCAGACCTTCGCTCCCACCCCGAAGATGAGTACTCTTCGGGTGTTGCTGCATATTGCAGCCCAGCGCGACTACGAGTTGCACTCCTTGGACTTTTCCACCGCGTTCCTTCAGGGGAGCCTGCACGAGCAGATCTGGCTGCGTCGCCCGCCTGGCTTCACTGGCTCTTTCCCACCTGGGACCCAGTGGCAGCTGCGTCGACCAGTCTACGGCCTGCGTCAGGCCCCATGTGAGTGGCACGACACACTTCGCTCGACCCTTGCAGCTCTTGACTTCTTTCCGTCGTCTGCTGACCCGTCACTGTTCGTTCGCCGTGGCTCGACCCCGTTCTTTGTCCTGGTCTACGTCGACGACCTAGTGTTCGCCACTCCCGACCGACGCGCGCTGGCCTCCGTGAAGGAGGAACTGCAGAGGAGACACACTTGCACTGACCTTGGTGAGCTGCAGCACTACCTTGGCCTGCAGATCACCAGGGACAGGGCAGCTCGCACCATTACGCTGACTCAGTCGCATATGGTCGAGCAGATCCTCACGCGGTTTCGCTTCCCGTTCTCCAAGGTACAGCTCACCCCTCTTGGTGTGGATCATGGGCTCACGGCTCCACCTTCGGACGAGTCATTTGAGTCCAGTGGTCCATATCCTGAGCTGGTGGGTTGTCTCATGTACCTGATGACCTGTACTCGCCCAGACCTAGCTTACCCTCTTAGCGTCCTTGCGCGCTTTGTTGCGCCTGGGAGACACCGACCTTCCCACTGGTACGCTGCTAAGAGGGTGGCGAAGTATGTGGCGAGTACATCAGGCATGGGACTTGTCCTTGGAGGGAAGCAGCCAGTTACACTCACAGGTTACTCGGACTCGTCGTGGGCCGACGACGCGGAGACGCGTCGGTCTACACAGGGGTACTCCTTTAGCCTCGGGGCAGGTGCTGTTTCGTGGCGGTCGACTCGGGCGTCGTCTGTCGCCGGTTCCAGCTGTGAGGCAGAGGTGTACGCTGCGGCCATGGCCGCTCAGGAGCTTCGCTGGCTGTCTTTCCTTCTCACCGACCTTGGTGAGCGGCCTCGCTCTCCCCCAGTCTTGTTCGCCGACAACAGGTCTGCTGTCCTGTTGTGTGAGGAGCCCCGACTGGTTGGGAAGGCGAAGCACATCCAGCTTCGTTACTTCCTTCTGCGTGAGTTGCAGCAGCGTGGACAGGCACTCGTTCGACGTGTGGTCTCTGAGGCAAACACGGCAGATATCTTCACCAAGGCGTTGCCGCCTTGTGACCACCAGCGTTTCTGCACCCAGCTTGGCCTTGTGCCTGCCCGTCCTCACTTGCTTGCTTAGAGATGCCTTGTTCTGCATGTCTTGTACTCTTGCATTTCTTTATATTTGCTATATACCTGCATGTGGACTGGCCTTGTGGCCTCTTGCTTGCTCTCGGAGTGTGTGGTGACTTTGAGCTCCACCCTGAGATTTGTCTTGTTCTTGTAGACTGGTCTTGTGACCGTTGCTTGCTCTTGTTGTTTCTACAGGACTTCCGTCACCTAGACTATGGGGGTGTGTCAACATATATTTTATATGTGTTGTTTAGGTTAGTCTAGGTGTTACGTTTCTACTTACTTGCATGATTAGGGTTTGCTATATCTAGGGTTGTACTTCACATTTTCTATCAATTCATTCTTATCGTAACATTCATTCTTATCGTAACAGTTTGTTCTCTGTATATAACTCTGCATGTGAACTGGCCTTGTGGCCCTTTGCTTGTGCTCGGACTGTGTGGTGACTTTGTGATCCACCCTGAGCTTGCTTTGCTTTTCTTGACTGGTCTTGTGACCATTACTTGTTCTGGCTATCCCCCACTTCGCCTATGGGGGGGTGTGTCAAACATATATGCTTAGTTATATCTAGGCTTAGTTCATGTGTTTACATTTGTCTAGGCTATAGTGGGTTTTGCCTTAGGGGGTACAAAATTCTCTCGACATTCTACTTGTACCCTTCCTTGTTTCCTAGTCAACCATTCTCGCCTAAGATTCTAACATTGCCCACCTCCTAAGCCTCCTCTCAGTACCGCCTTGTGTGCATACAGCGTCGCCCACCCAAGAGGTAGGCCTGCCGCTCTCTCCGACAAACTTCTTCTTAGTGAGCATTCCTGCTGCAGCGCCATTCCCGCGCATCTCCTCGACACACTATCGAGTCACCCATTTGTGAAATACGACCCAAAAACTTACCGTAACCACCTGTGGAACAGATCTGAACTCAAGTTGGTTTCGCCGTCAGCTTTCTCACACACCCTCGACCTTGCCGCGGCTCATTGCAGCACCAAGCCAACTAAGGCCCACAACTAATCCCGAGGCCTTGGCGCGGAACCCGCTAGTCGAGCCTCAACGCTCTCGCTGTCCGCTTAGCCGCAGCGCGTCGTAGCCCTTGTTTCGGGGTCGATTAGCCCAGGTTGCGTCAGTGATTTTGTCATCAGCCCATGGCGTCCAAACGCCTCATTCCCCCCAGTCAGAGGGCTAACCAGAGTCAGATTCGCATAAATTACACGTGGAACCGCAAAGCCCAGGTGTGTTTGTCTTACCCTCATGCTTCGGAGGCTTAGAACTCTCCACGGGAGCATTTCGAGCCACTGTTTCACAATTTGTGGGCCCGAATGAACCACCGTTGACAGTTCTCACGATATCGATTGCCACGTCATCTACTGTACATCATTGCGGGAGCTTCGGGAAGTACTTTGTTTGCTTCGGATGCCATTAGGCCCGCCAGAGCCAGACCCACATTTTCCGTGGCAAACGAGCAGGCACCAAAGCTAACCCTAGCCTCGACACCAAACCTGGAACTCCCGTTGCCAACGGAACTCTTACTTTCGATTGCCACCGTCAACTAGAGCGGCTCGTCACTGCTCATCAGCATCCTGTCAGAACCGGAACTGCCTCGAGTTCAAATCCCCCTCTGACAGCCATTTCATGTCAGTTGAATCACATCGTTCTATACTCACAAAGCTCGTTGCTACCCCCTTCCTCAAGCCTCCAAGTCTTCGTTGCACCTAACTGCTGATGACCGTGAAAACCCTCGCTGCCTGCAGCAAGGCTGACCCCGATGACCTCTTCTACTGGGAAGAGGACCACGGATCCGTTCCAGCAGGACTGAAAAGCCACTACCTTCCTGCTGCCTCCGCTTCAGCCTCTCCCAGCTGGAGCGATGCAGCGCGCAAGTGATTCACGCCTGATGCTGCTGCTTCTGCTGCTGCTCCAAGTGCGAAAAAGGCACGAATCTCTAAGGATTCGGAAGACGAATTCTCATATATGAGCGAGTTGGATCTGCTGGAACTCCGTCAACGGTATCTTAACCCTGAAAGCATCTGCAACAATGAAGGAAACGTGTCCTTTGTGTCTAAGGACGAGTTTCTCGCTTCCACAGGCAAGAAATCGCCCTGGATTATAATTGAAAAAACTGCTGCCAGTAAGAATGATGTTAACAAGACCAACAAGAGCGTGATGGTCTGCACCTTCAGCTCCAGCAGTGCAAACAGCACGAGCTGCGCATCTTTGCAAACTCCTGCTGTAAAAGCCAGCAGAAAAGATTCAGTAAAAAAAAGCTGCAGCAAATGCCATACCTCAGAAATAAAGGCTGGGCTTTCCAACCCGAGGAAGGGATCAGCTGCTGTAATCCCTATTAATGCTGCTACTGCTGCAGCTGCGGCTAAGAACTCTGACGTAAAGTCAAGGCAAAAGCCAGGTTCTGATAAGGATGTTGCAGCAAAGGTAAGAGAGGAAGGTACAACAGCAAATAAGGCATCAAATGCGAAGGCTAGAGGGACGAGGCGGATGAGGAGGTGGGTGAGTAGAGCCTGGTCAAGCATAGTCTTGAATAAGTGGCACACTGGCAAGTAGGGCAAAGCTGGTGGAGATGATGTGGAATGATGGTGGTGGGGGTACACCCCCTTTTTTCCATCCTGCCTGGCAGGATGTTGTGGGAATGATGAGAATGAATGGTGGATGGAGAGAATGGAATGGTGTGGGTGTCACTTTAGACTTAGTAGCCATGTCTAATCTAGTAATATTAATATATGCATCGTCTTTTCAATCTCTGGTATTGATGGGGGTGAATGGGAATCATGGAATGGAGGAATGAGTGCGAAACAGAGAGTCTTGAGGCAGGCTGACCATGTTTCATGTTCAGATTGGACTCGTACTGTCTGATTGGAATATACACAATTCCCAGATGGAACAAGCATGGTCAATGCTGATGCGCAATGGTCAGAGCATGGAGCAATTTGATGAACGAGTCAAAGGCGGACCATAATGACAATAATGGACAGAAATGGTCAAGTTGAACACAATCACAGAATGATAAGACTTTGAATGAGTGAATGGGATGACAACAGAAGATGATATATATGCGGTATGAATCATTATGTCCACGTGAATTAACAGTAATTGTCAAAATGGAATCAGCAGTGGCTTTGAGATTGTGAGGGAGGGAAGAGATAAACGGGCCGTGCCTTATATTTGACTTATACTCTCACTGCCATGTTCGCACTATTACCATCCCATTGCCATGCTCCTACTATCATTATCCCACTGCCATGCTCCCACTATCATCATCCCACTGCTATTCTCCCACTTTCATCATCCCACTGCCATGCTCCCACTATCATCATCCCACTGCTATTCTCCCACTTTCATCATCCCACTGCCACTCTCCCAGTTGTTGTTTTCCTGTTGTTCTCCCTCTTCCCACTGTTATTCCTTCATTCTCGTTCTGCAATGCAATTCTCCCACTTTTTGTTTCCGTCTGTCATTGTTTTGGCATTTCTGCATGCATTCTGCTAGACTCCTGCTGCCTGCGCTTGTTTTCGCATTCTAACCATGCCTGAGGAAATGTTGTTTGCTCTGTATGCATGATGTGACCCATGTGCGCATGATATGTTTGTTTGCTCCTTCCCATTCCCCCATAGACATCTTCTACGAGGGATCTTGCTCTTTCATCATCGCAATATCATGACTGCTCGTGATGTTCCCATAGAGATAGTGATTGAAAGGTTGTGGTTAGAGGGAAGGAAGGTTTGGGAGGGTTCAAGCAGGAGGGGGAAGGGCGCTATGTATGAGGCTGACAGAGGTGAGTTATCCTCCCATCTCCATTCCCCATGGACCTTGGGAAGCTTACAGAGTCAATCGCATATACATTCATCTTCCCGTTGCCATTCTTGCATTATCAGCTTTCCAGATTTTGTTTCTAAATGCCTTCATTCCCGCCTTCAACTTCCCATTTTGCCACTTTCCAAATCCACTCCTTTCCAGCTTCCGATTCTCATGTGTCACATCGATTCTCCGTTTTCATCTTTTCCAGTCAGCCCCTTATCCAGCCAGCCTGATGGTTGTGCTCAAATTGATTTCGTGCAGTCTGTTATGACTTGGGGTGGGATGAGTCGATGGGAGTGTGAGATGGGATGAGTCGATGGGAGTGTGAGATGGGATGAGTCGATGGGAGTGTGAGATGGGATGAGTCGATGGGAGTGTGAGATGGGATGAGTCGATGTGAGTGTGAGATGGGATGAGTCGATGTGAGTGTGAGATGGGATGAGTCGATGGAAATGTGAGATGGGATGAGTCGATGGGAGTGTGAGATGAAATGAGGTGATGTGAGTGTGAAGGAGTGCCAAGGCACAAGAGTTTCAGATTGAAACCAGAAGGATGAGATTGAATGGCATGGTGAATGGCATGGTGAATGGCATGGTGATGCTGTGCTGCAGTGCTGTTTCTCTATTTCAGGCATTACTACCTGGCTGATGCTGCCACTGGCCTCTGTGAAACCACAGTAGGGAGCAACTGGTTTTCCTTCAGAGCTGTTCTGCATGAGCACTTGCAGGGCAGTACCGTATGTGGTGGCGACATGACCAACTGATGGGACAATGCAGATACCAGGTGGGAGACAGCAGTCTGGCAGGTGTGGGGTCAGTGTCCGGCATTCCCATCGGCACGCTACGTCTCTACATTTGTCGGGGCCTGTTGTGGAAAGAATGTACAGTAGCAGCAGCGATGTGATGCCTTTCCTGTGCTTGTGAATGTGTTCATGTGTTTACAACACCTCCAGTATTTATATATATACATACCGTGTATGTTTATACCGTATTCTCCCAGACATAACACCCTAGGGTGTTATGATAACCACAGGGAAAAAAGGGGGGGGGGTCTTCTCAAAGGAAAATGCTACATCAGACCTGGGTCTTATTATATGGTACATGTTTTTTCAAGCAGAAAGGATGTGAAACAAAATCAGGGGTGTGGCTTCACTGTTAGATTGTTGGTCAGAGCCGCAAAACCGACTATACGAGGATAACGTGACCCCCCACTCGAATCTGCCACATGGCAAATTCCAGTGGGCAACTCTGGCACCTGATAGGGGGAAAACAGAGCCAGCCTTGCGCAGCGAGGGTTCATGCAACCACTGAGGCCGGAATCGCGCACGGTGCTGTGTTGTCACTGTACCAGTCACGTCTTGACTGGTTTGGTCACGTCCCTGTGCCTCAAATGGGTCTCACCTTCTCCTCGTACAGCGGTTCCAGTGCACGATGATGAAAACAGCTCGGCAGGCTGTGAGAGCGCCTCCGTCCTACACTCTAGCTTCTTTGTTTATAGGCATTTCTTCCATGGCGAGTGACACCAATCTGCAGTAGAGTAGAATGGCTTCCTCTCCCGATTCAAGCAGTACAGTAATTAGGCGCCAGCGGCCATGTAACACTCCGTCTGCCGCTGCTGCACGCGCACGGACGTCGCCTCGCCCCGTCTTGCCCCAGCCGTCTCCTCCCGTTAGTGCTTCTGCCGGCAATGAACCAAGCAGTAGCTCCGAAGCTCCTCGCCCTCCCCTTCCTCGAGTGGCTGTCCCCACTTTCCCGTCGCGTAAGCGCCCGCAGGGTCAGCTGAAGCGCAACGCGAATGCTCAGCCACCATCCCATCGCCATCGCATGACGAAGAAAGTGCGTAACGCGATCACGGTGAAGGAGAAGCTGCACTGGTTGAAGATGCAAGATTCTCAGCCCGACCTGGGGAATCGCGCCCTGGCGAAGCTCACGAAGGTGCAGCCCTGCCAGATCCGTGAATGGAAGAAGATGAGGGAGCGACTGGAGGTCGCATCTAGTTGCCGCCGTCGCCTCATGGGAATTGGCCGCAAGGCGAAGTACCCGTTCATGGAACGGGCGGTCTACCGCCACTTCCTTAACCACTGGGCGAAGGGCCTTGCCGTTTCGGTCCGCATGCTCCAGCAGTGGAGCTCCAAGTACATGAAGCACCGCATGCCCTCGGTGAACTGGCGCACTTCGTTCCGCTGGGCGACACGTTTCCACTCGCGCTGGCACTTGGCAAGGCAGGTGAAGACGAAGATGGGGCAGAAGTTGGCGGCCGGTAAGTAAATCATCATCGTGCTTGTGATTATGACCACGACGTTTATCTTACGCGTGCCGTGGCTCTGTTTGCAGAGTGCAAGGCCAAGGTGGAGGCGTTTTGGGAGTTTGTGCGCCAGATGTGCACTCTGCGCGACTACCCACTCGACCTCATCGTGAACGCGGACCAGACTCCGCTCTTCCCGGAGATGCCGGCGGAGCGCACGATCGAAATGAAGGGTGCGCGTACGGTTCACATACGCAGTGCAGGCTACAAGAAGGAGCGTGTTACTGTCATGCTGGCAGTAACGGCAGGTGGGCTCAAACTTCCTCTGTACGTCGTGTTCAAGCGCAACACCGACCCGAAAGTGCCCAATCCTGCCAGTGAGTGAACCACATCTATGTTTTAGATTGTGCTCTTGCCTGTCATGCGTCACAACTTAACATGACTCTCGCGTTGTGTTTGGCAGGTGTGGTGGTCTGTGCACAAGACAAGGGGTGGATGTACGAATCTCTGGTGCAGGACTGGATCACCCAGGTGCTGGTGCAGTTTCTGAAGCCCCTGCGGGAAACCACCGGTCGCCGCAGGGAGGCATTGGTGGTGCTCGACTCCTACCGCGGCCACTTGAAGGGCGGTCATCCCAGGGGGCTGCACACCGCTTGTGCAGCCTCTGGACGTGTCAGTTAACGACGCGTTCAAGTGCGGGGTGCGTTCCCGCTACAGCACATGGTTCAAAGAAGATGGCATCAACCAAACCACTCGCGCAGGTGAGTTGAGCCATGAGTTCCGTTTGAGCAACTTCGTTCTAGCGACAGCACATGCTCCGCAGGTACACACTCTTGAATCTAAACCCCTTCCCTACCCACAAGTAACCTGAAAAAGCCGCCTGCGGACTTGGTTCTCCGCTGGATCGACGAGTCATGGGAAGCTGTCCCATAGGATCTTGTGAAGAAAGTGTTCGTCACCTGTGGGATCTCCACCCCCAACGATGGCAGCGAGGACCACCTCATCCTTGCCCACATGCGGGACAAGGGTGAGGTGGAGGTGCTTGACGACGTTAACGAGCTGGTTGACGACGAGCTCGTCGTCAACCCCTTCTACGCCGAGGCCCCCTTGCCGGTTGAGGAGCTGGAGGCGGCAGAGGAGGATGTGGCCGCAAAGGAGGAGGCGGAGGCGGCGGTGGCGGCGGAAGAGGAGTGGAACGCGCCTGAAGAAGGCGAGGAGGCGGGAGTGTTCAACGATGATGATGAGGAGTGGTGGCGCGCCGGCCGCTATGACGGAGAGGAGTGTGAGGAATGGGTCGCAGGGGACGATGATGACTAGATAGCACCAGAAGAAGCACCGTAGTGCAAAGCCATAACTACCGTAGGTGGTGATGTTTCTGCTGTTTCTGAGTAAGTGTTAGGTCTAGGTGCTGGTGCTATGTTTCAGTATTAGATTGCACCCCCTAACACCAGGGCCTGTGCTAGGATTTCGGGCATCCTGAGCCCTCAGGGCAACTTTGGAAATTCTCAAGAATGCCCTGAATTTTCAGGGCAATTTTTTATGGCTATCTTGAACTTTCAGGGCACCAACATGAGTTCATACTGATCTCTCAGGGCAACAAAATCACAAGACATGAGAGAGGTGGAGGGGAAGGCACGATATGACTGGGAAGCCCGGTGCATGCATGGTACGGTACGACGAGGAAGTGGCGAAATCCTCTGGAGGACACAAAACCAGTACACACAGCAGGGCGGTGCAGGTCAATTGTGCATGGCTGGCACGCTCAAAACTTGTGTGCGTGTGGCGCATAATGAGTTGTCTCATGTCGTTGAGGCAAGGAAGACGTGGTGCTACCACCACTCACTCACCATCGTCCCGCTTCCATCCCATCCCTACACACCTTTAACCCCTTCTTCCCGCACAGACGAGGACGAAGACGGCGAAGGGGCGAGGTGGAGGTGGAGGAGGGGTAGGAGGGGGAGGAGGGGGAGGAGGGGGAGGAGGGGGAGGAGGGGGAGGAGGGGGGGGGAGGGAAAATGACGAGGCATTTGGCTACATTAAGAGAGTCATAGTTACTCCCGCCGTTTACCCACGCTTGGTTGAATCTCTTCACTTTGACATTCAGAGCACTGGGCAGAAATCACATTGCGTCAACATCCGTCGTGACCATCGCAATGCTTTGTTTGAATTAAACAGTCGGATTCCCCTTGTCCGCGCGAGTTCCGAGACGACCGCTCTCTGCCCAGGGGAGGGTCCCCGTGAAGGGACCGCTCAGTATTGGTCACTGATGTAGTGCTGGTGACTGATGCTGACTCGGACACAGGCCGGGTGATTCTCAGGTGAGTGCTGCTCTTCAGATGATTCTCAGGTGACTGTTTCTCTTTCAGGTGATTCTCAGGTGACTGTTTCTCTTCCAGGTGATTCTCAGGTGGCTTTTTCTCTTTCAGGTGATCTCAGGTGACTGTTTCTCCTTCAGGTGATTCTCAGGTGACTTTGGCTCTTCAGGTGATTCTTAGTTGAGTGATGGACTTCGGAGGATGCATCTAGGTGGTTTCGTTTCGATGCTCTCATCAGTGTGGCCTTGAGGTGGGGCGTGAGAGCATGAGGTGATGATGGGGGGTCAGGGAGGGAAATGATTGCTTGAATCAGCGGGATGGAGATACCAGATGACGTGGAGTTACCATTCCATTCCACCAGCGTCCACTTGCTCTCTTCCATTTCCGCTTTCATGTGCCCCAACATTCTTGTGTGCGCCCTTTCGTCCAATCACTGCTTCTCCACCTGCCTCGTCAATGCTGTCTCACTCCACTCAAAACGCCTCCATGTCTCCCCGCGCCTTCCTTGTAAACTATAAGCGTCCCTCACGACCACGATCAGCCTCTCTGCTTCTTGAATGCTTGTGACTGCCCTGTGCCCGTGTTGTGCCTCGTTCTCTTCCCCCCTCTCACTCCTCCGTCCGTACCCTACCACTCTCCCTACCCCACTCCCCTCCCCTCCCCTCCCCTCCCCTCCCCTCCCCTCCCCTTCCCTCCCTTCCCCTTCCCTTCCCTCCCCTCCCCTTCCCTTCCCTCCCCTTCCCTCCCCTCCCCCCTCACACTCCTCTCCCCAAGATGGTGGTGCTGCAGCTCTTCCTGGCACGCACAAGGGTGAGTGAAAGTGCTGTGAGCGCCATGTGCCAATACTGTGCCTCATTCTCTCCCACCCTCCCCTACCCACTTTGCTGGGCGCTGGTGGGTGCTAATGGGTGTTGGTGGGTGCTGACGGGTGCAATTGATCGTTTTCACCATCACAAGCACCTGTAACAGCGTTCATTTTCCAAAGTGGCTCCTTGTTCCCTTCTTCCCCAAAGTTGTCAAACGTCCATGTCCGCCCCAAATTTCTCAACCGTTCCCCACGAATCATCACCTTCCTCTGAAACTCGGGCCCGCATCCCCGCTTCCTTCCGTTTCCTCATACGCCCACCCTCCGCATCCTCACAGTGTTCTCTTTCCTGCATTTTTTTTGCGTTTCTCGCACCTCACGTTTCTCCGCTCTTTCCATCCCCTCTGACCCTACCGCTCCCTGTCCCACTGCTGCTCCCATCAGCTGGGCGTTGCTGGCACAGCTGCTGCAGGGCAGCAAGGTGCAGCACGTGGTGCTCGTATCACAGGTGAGCAGGTGGTGGCTGGTGGCTGGTGGCTGGTGGCTGGTGGCTGGCTGGCTGGTGGCTGGTGGCTGGTGGCTGCGTAAGTGGGTGGGTGGGTGGGTGGGAGAAGCATGTGGTGCTTGTATGACAGGTGCGCAAAGCGTGCAGCAACATGTGCTATGCAACTGGTACAAGTGGGTTCATTCGGACACAGAAGGCTCCGTTTTTAGTCGGCATAAGAGTCGCTTTGAATATTCCATTCCAGGCACACTGCTTGAAGCTGTGTACGTGCCTCTGAAATGGAAAGAGGCGCCTATAATGCCACTCAGGAAGCACCCAACCCTCTTCGATAAGCTTGGTCGTTTGATCACTCCTATCTCTCCACCTGCGCTCCGTTTCCCCCCGACTCTCCCCGTCTCTCCCCGCCCTCCCTCACACCAGCTGGAGGCCTCCTCGCACCCCTCAGGTCTGGCGGGGCTGCTCTGGTCTGCCTCGCCACTAGCAGCAGTGGCAGAGGTGGAGGCAGCACTCGCTGCTGCTGTGGCAGCAGGTGGTGACCGGGAGAGGGGGGCAGCCGGGGAGGCGCGGAGACAGGGCTTTGGGTGCACGGTGGTGCGAGGGGGGGAGGTGGTGCGAGGGGGGAAGGTGGTGGAAACTTGTTTCTCTCTTGGCTCAGCTCCCCACCTTCCCACTCCTTTTTTCCTCTCCTCCTCACGTCCGCTCTTCTCCTCTCCGCTGCCCACCATAACGCACGCAGATCCAGCAACTCTTGTGTGCCACTCATCCCGCAGTGCTCTCCTCTCACCCCCCCCGTAGATCAGGTCAGAGCGACACAGTGAAGCATTTAAGTGTCAGGAGGAGAATGTGGCAGTGGTGGTGGCTGTTCTTCCTCCCCTCTTCCAATCCCTATGGTCTCGTCTCATCAGGTCTCCCCCCACCACCCTTCAGGCCAGCGCCACGAGGGGCAGTGTGTCAAGGGAGGATCTGGCAGCCATGGTGGCAGCAGCGCTGGCAGTGCCACTGCCCCCGCAGCACAGACGCATCATTGAGGTGGGCGTGTGGGTGGGTGGGACGTGTTGGGTGGGATGAGTGTGTGGGTGGTGTGGGATGTGGGTGGGATGGGCGTGTGGCGACGGCGGGTGTACTTGATTGTGTGAAAGTGTTGGCGGCTGTAGCCTGGAAACTTTTCTTTCAAGGTTTATGATCATTAAACAGCATTGGTTGAAAGTTTTTGTCGTCAAGGCACAATTAGAAACACTGCTGGGAATGCCATGATCCACCAAGAGCCATTTCTGTCACTCTCCCGACTTCCCTCCCCTCATCTCTCCCCTGATCTCTCCTTCTCACTCTGACACATGCTGATGGCTCCACCCCAAGCACGTCCAGCAAGCAGACCTGACCTGCAAGGCGAATTTCAACACCTTTCACGCTCCCTCCTGCTCATGTGAATCCCATTCAAGGTGGTCAGCTTCGATTCCCCAAAGGACTCAAACGATGGATCTGATTTCTCACAGCAAATAGCTGGGCTCCCGGCAGAGCCAATCGTCCGGTGACACGTGGATGCCACCCGCGCCTTTCTTGCGGAAGAGATATGCAGGAAGCTTATAATTTATGTTTCGTTGACGTCTAGCAGAGTGGCTGCTATTCTGCTAAATGGGGCTATCGCGCGGTGGACGGTGGAGAAAAATGTATATAGGAGAATGCCATGGCATGTGATGTGATGTGAAACACAAGCTAGCAATGAATGAGCACCACGGTGCAGCTTGACAATAGTGTGTGAGGAAATACACCCTCCTTGCCTTAGCAATGCATAAATAAGACTCCAGTGTTTTAATGGACCTTCGCCAAATTCAATGATTTTTGGGGTGCCTGAAGTACGTACGAAAAAGAATACTGGTGGTGTTGCAAACGCATGTAGACATTGTCAAGCACGAAAAAAGCACCCACATTGCTGAACAGAACGACCCCCCACAAATGTAGAGATGTTGTGTGCCAATAGGAATGCCGCACACTGATCCCACACACATGCTAGAATGCTGTCTTCCACCTATGGTACCTGCCTTATGACATCAGCTGGTGATGTGATGTCATCACCACATACCCCCCTGCAAGTGCTCATGTGGAACACCTCTGAAGGAAAACCAGTTGCTCCCTGATGTGGTTTCACAGAGGCAAGTGGCAGCATAAGCCAGGTCCTATCCTCATGCCTGAACTACTGCAACAGCCCTGCATGAGGCACTACGACACACATATACAGGATGGGTTAATGCATATGCTTGAACAATGTGAGAGCGCATGCTGTTCAGCATGCCGTTTACCCTTTGCTCCCCACTCTCATCCTTCTGGTTTCAATCTGAAATTCCTGTGCCTTACCCACTTCCTCACATGCATATCACCTCATTTCATGTCACACTCACCCACCTCAACTCATTCAATCTTAATATCAACTCATCCCATCTCAATATCACCTCATCCCATCTTAATATCACCTCATCCCATCTCAACATCACCTCATCCCATCTCAATATCACCTCATCCCATCTCAATATCACCTCATTGTCAGAATATGTTATATTTGTCTAGCCTGCAGTGGGGTACTCAATAGTGAGTACAGCCCAATCTAGGGTTTCCTATATGTATCCTCCTGCTTGCTAGTCCAATGCTCCTCTTTTGCTTATTCTCTCTTGCCTGGCTAGCTAAACCCTAGCCATGGCTCCTCATTCTGCCTACTATCTTAACATGGTGTCAGAGCTGTTACGCTCTTGGCCTGTGGGCCCACCTGCTTCCGCTGCTTTCCTGTCTGTCGCGCGCCCCGTGGCGCGCGACGCTGTTTTTTTCTTCCCGCCGCGCGCTCGTGGCGCGCGGCGGTTTTCTGACCGTCGGGCGCCCCGTGGCGCGCGGCGGTGCCTCGCCCCGGCCCTGCCCCGTCGCCTGTCGCGGCCCCGTCGCGGCCCCACGTCGCGGCCCCCCGTCGCGGCCCCCCGTCGCGCCCCCCCGTCGCGGCCCCCCGTCGCGACCCCCCGTCGCGGGCCCCCGTCGCGCCCCCCCCGTCGCGGCCCCCCGTCGCGGCCCCCCGCCCCGGCCCTGCCCCGTCGCCCGCCGCAGCTCTGTCGCGGCCCCGTCGCGGCCCCGTCGCGGCCCCGCCCCGGCCCTGCCCCGTCCCCCGTCGCGGCCCCGTCGCGGCCCCGCCCCGGCCTTGCCCCGACGCCTGTCGCGGCCTCGTCGCGGCCCCGTCGCGGCCCCGCCCAGGCCCTTTTCCCGTCGCCTGTCGAGGCGACCTGGGGGGGGCCCGTGCGTCGCCCCTTCTGCCACCTGTTGTGGCGCCCTGGGGGGCCGCGAGTCGGCCCCTCCCGTCTTCGTCGTCGCCCTGCCCCCCCCCCCCCCCCCCGTAACCTCCCTACCCGCCATCCTGCCCTGCCCTGTGTTAGGGTTTGGGGGTGGCGAGTAGGGGGTGGCGGGTGTGTGGCATCCCCTGCTCCTCCTCCTACTCCATCTCCCACTGCTACAGCTGCCGCTGAGGGGGGTGGGTGTGTGGGAGCTGACGGAGTGGTGCTAGGGGTGTGGGTGTGTGGGAGCTGTCGGAGTGGTACTAAGGGGGAGGCGTGTGTGAGTGAACCTAGGGGTGCAGCAGGGGGTGTGTGAAAGGGGGGTGGGATAGTTTGGGGAGGTTGAAGGGGGGTGGCCGCCGTGAAGCCCGCAGCTCCAGTCGCCCGTGAGACCGTTGCGCCAGTCGCCCGTGAGCCCGTTGCGCCAGTCGCTCGTGAGCCAGTTGCTCCAGTCGCCCGTGAGTCCGTTGCTCCTGCCGCTCAGAGTTAGCAGCGGAGCCAGTTACTCCAGTAGCCCGTGTGCCAGTTGCTCCAGTTGCCAGTGTGCCAGTTGCTTCAGTTGCCAGTGTGCCAGTTGCTCCAGTTGCGCCGTGTGCCAGCAGCTTCAGCTGCCGCCCACTACCTCCTCTCCTCTCATAGTCCCTCCTCCTCCACACTTGCCCTCTGTGATAGCCTCTAGCTTTGCTTACATTTGTGAACTTTAAACTGTTACTTCTTGTACTTGTGCTCAGAATGTGTGGTGACATTGTGATCCACCCTGAGCTTGTTTTGCTTTGCTTCTTGTGCTGATTACACCCCACTTTGGCTATGGGGGTGTGTCAGAATATGTTATATTTGTCTAGCCTGCAGTGGGGTACTCAATAGTGAGTACAGCCCAATCTAGGGTTTCCTATATGTATCCTCCTGCTTGCTAGTCCAATGCTCCTCTTTTGCTTATTCTCTCTTGCCTGGCTAGCTAAACCCTAGCCATGGCTCCTCATTCTGCCTACTATCTTAACACTCATCCCATCTCAATATCACCTCATCCCATCTTAATATCATCTGATCCCATCTTAATATCAACTCATCCCATCTCAATATCAACTCATCCCATCTGAATATCACCTCATCCCATCTCAATATCAACTCATCCCATCTCAATATCACCTCATCCCATCTCAATATCAACTCATCCCATCTCAATATCACCTCATTCCATCTCACATTCCCATCACCTCATCCCACCCCAGGTCATCCTAGACTACATGAACACCACAACCATCAAGCTGGTTGGACAAGGGAGAATGAGCGAAGCTAATAGGAGAGCTGGCAATGACAAGCTGACTGGAGAAAAATACTTGAAAATGGAAATTGATGAGAAAAATGGCAACGGGAAGGTGGCAGGACAAGTAACAACAAAAAAGTGGATAAGAAATATGGGCACATCTGTAAGCCTCGCAACGTCACCCCGTTCCTTCCTGCTGCATTCCTCCTCCTTCCCTTCTAACCCCTCCTTGATAACAGTGGGATGGCAGTGGGATAATGATAGTGAGAAGATGGCAGTGGGATGATGAGAATGGGAACACGGCAGTGGGATGATGAGAATGGGAACACGGCAGTGGGATGATGAGAATGGGAACAAGGCAGTGGGAGTATAAGTCAAATTAATGCATGGACCGTCTTTTTCGTGACGAGCTCTGTTCATTCACAAGCGATAATGATTCATTCTTCATTCAGGTTGTATTCTGTTGTCATTCCAATCATTTTTTGCAATTCTGACCATTGGCCTTGTTTTCGTTGATACACCACTCTTTTAATTTTCAACAAGCAAACCGTTTCTAAGATTGTGTTCAGCCTGACCAAATCTTGTCATCATTGTCTACAATTTTACCAATGTTCATTTTTGTCATAGGTCCATAATCTGACCATTAAAATTCAGCAGTGACCATGGTTTTCCGCTTTAACTCACCATGATTGCTCAATTATGGAAAGTTTTGTGTATATTCTGCTCGTACAGTAAGAGTCCCATCTGAGTATGAAACATGGCCAGCATACCTCATAAATCTCTATTTCACGCTCATTCCGCCTATCCGTGCTCTCCATTCAACCCAATTCATATTAGAGGATGAAAAGATGATGCATTCATAGAAATTACTAAAACAGGCAGAACTACCAAGTCTAAAGTGGCATCCACGCCATTCCTTTCTCTCCATCCACCATTCATTCCCATCTTTCCCACAACATCCCGCGAGGCGGGATGGAAAAAAAGGGGGTGCACTCCTACCACCATCATTCCATATCACCCCCACTAGCTTTACCTTAGTTGCCATTGTGCCACATATTCAAGGCTAAAGATGTCCAAGCTCTACTCACCCACTTCCCCATCCGCCTCATCCCTCTAGGCATCACGTTTGATGCCTTATTTGCTGTTGTCCCTTCCACATTTACCTTGGCCGCATCATGCTTTTCATATTTTGGCATATGCTTTGACCTTGTATCAGAGTTCTTAGCAGGAGCTGCAATAGTAGCAGCGTCAACAGGGACAACAGCAGTAGAAGCCTTTCTCAGGTTGGACAGCCCAACCTTTTTTTCTGAGGTCTGGTTTTTTTTTTAGATTTTTTATACTGAATCTTTTGTGCTGGCTTTTACAGCAGGAATTCACATAGATGCGCAGCTCGTGCTGTTTGCACTGCTGGAGCTGAAGGTGCAAACCATCACGCTCCTGTTGCTTTTGTTAACATCGTTCTTAATGGCAGCAGTTTTTTCAACCATAATCCAAGGCAATTTCTTGCCTGTGCAAACGAAAAACTTGTCCTTGTTGATGATTGCATGGGTATGTTTAGTCGAAATCGCTGGTGATTCATCGAATTTCCAGTTATCGTTTCAATATTGGGTGCGAATGATTTATGCCAGAGCCAAAGCTGACACGCAGCATTGCGACGATTTTTCCCTCCCAGAAAAGGAATGCTACTTGTCGGTAACCCAATGTGTCAAACTATTATAATGTTTATATTGTGTAGATTGTAGTGGGGTAGCCCATAAGGGGTACAACCCAGTAAGGGTTAGTACTTGTACCAACTTTCTTCTCAATGCATTCATTCTCGTTCAGTTTCTTGACATGGTATCAGAGCAGGTCCTGTTCCAGGACCTTTTTTTTTTAGGGCCCACCGCATAGTTCCCCGCTAGTAGCGCTGCCCCACTAGTCGCGCTGCCCTGCCCTGCCCGTCGCGCCTCCCTGCCAGCCGCGTGCCGCCATGCCCTGCCAGTCGCGCCGCCCTGCTGGCTACGCACTGCCCTGCTCTGCCTGTCACGCCGCCCTGCTGGTAGCACGCCACCCTCCCCTGCCCGTCACGTCGCCCTGCTGACCGCCACGTTGCCCTGCCCTGCACGCGCGCCGCCCTGCTGGCCGCAGCGCCGCCCTGCCCTGCCCGCGCGGAGCCCTGCTGGCCGCCGTGCCGCCGTGCCCTGCCCGCACGCCGCCCTGCTGGCCGCCGTGCCGTCCTGCCCTGCCCGCGCGCCACCCTGCTGGCCGCCGCGCCGCCCTGCCCTGCCCGCGCGCCGCCCTGCTGGCCGCCGCCCTGCCCTGCTAGTTGCGCCGCCCTGCCCTGGCAGCGCGCCGCTCTTCCCTAGCCGTGCGCTGCCCCGCCCTGCCCTGCGCGCTTCCCTAGTGCTCGCGCGCCGCCCTGCCCGTCGCGCCGTCCTTGCGTGTGTGCTGCTCTACTGGTCGCACGCCACCTTGCTCTGCCCGCTATGGCTTCTCTCGGTGTTCTCACCTTCGATCATGAGGGCCGTCCTGTTAGAAATAAGGAACAGAATGAATGAACTAGGAAGCAGGTGGGTACAAGTAAGAAACCTAAAAGTGTTGTACCCTATAAGAACTACCCCACTACAGCCTAAATAGACTATAGCATATATAAGCTTGACACACCCCCATAGGCAAAGTGGGGGAGAACAAGAGGTCACAAGACCAGTCAACAAGGCAAAGCAAGCTCAGGGTGGATCACAAAGTCACCACGCAGTCTGAGCACAAGCAAAGGGCCACAAGGCCAGTTCACATGCAGAGTTATATAAAGGAAAGCAAACAATACAGTGAACACAACCTAGCAAGTGTAAGCATGCAGGTATATGTATATAGAGTACAGTACAAGCAGAGTCAAGAAGTCAGCAAGTGAGGCACAGTAGGTACAAGGCCTAGAACAGTACAGAAACGCTGATGATCACAAGGCTGAAGTGCCTTGGTGAAAACATCAGCAGTGTTGGCCTGTGAGGCCACGTAAGCAAGACGAAGCTGGCCACGCTGCTGCAACTCTCGAGCAAGGAAGTAGCGCAGAGCAATGTGCTTCGTTCTGTGCTCCAGTCTGTGCTCCTGACACAAGGCCAGCATGGCCTTGTTGTCGACGTACAGAACTGGAGGAGAACGAGGCGCCTCTCCCAAGTCGGTCAGCAGGTAGGTGAGCCAGCGTAGCTCCTGTGCAGCCATGGCCCCAGCGTAGATCTCAGCCTCACAACTGGAGCTGAGAACAGAAGAAGAGCGGGTAGACCGCCAAGAGACAGAACCGGAGCCAAGACTGAAGGTGTAACCCTGTGACGACCGCTGCGTAGCCAAGTCGTCAACCCAGGAGGCGTCAGCGTGACCAGTGAGGACAACTCGAGCCCGTCCTCCAAGCACGAGCCCCATGCCCGATGTACTGCACAAGTAGCGCAACACCCTCTTCGCAGCATCCCAGTGTACCTTTCGGTGCCTACCGGGAGCCACTTAGCGAGCCAGAAGGCTGAGAGGGTATGCGAGGTCAGGTCGTGTGCAAGTCATCAGGTACATGAGGCAGCCCACAAGCTATGGATACGGGCCACTCGGCTCTACGGACTCGTCCGAAGGTGGAGCTGAGAGCGAGTGACCGGTAGGCAGAGGAGTGGACTGTGGCGAGGAGTACGTGAAGCCGAAGCGCTGAAGGACCTGCTGCACCATGTGTGACTGAGTCAAGATAATGGTGCACTGTGCTCTGTCCCGGGTGATCCGCAAGCCAAGATAGCTTGTCAGCTCACCCAGGTCTGTGCACGTGTGTCTCTTCTGCAGCTCGGACTTCACGTGGGCGAGTGCCTCAGTGTCAGCAGTAGCAAAGACAAGGTCGTCTACGTACACGAGAACGTAGAACGGCGGCAGAGTGGTGTCAGTGCGTAGAAACAGAGAAGGGTCAGCAGTGGAAGGAGCAAAACCAAGAGTAGCAAGAGTGGTCCTCAGAGTGTCGTGCCACTCACAGGGTGCCTGGCGGAGACCGTAGACTGGCCGCCGGAGGCTCCACTGGGTACCAGCAGGAAACGACCCAGTGAAGCCAGGTGGGCGGCGCAGCCAGATCTCCTCGTGCAGGCTGCCCTGTAGGAAGGCTGTGCTGAAGTCAAGCGAGTGGAGCTCGTAGTCACGCTGAGCAGCTACGTGCAGCAGTACCCGAAGAGTGGTCATCTTCGGGGCAGGGGAGAAGGTCTGGAAGAAGTCAACTCCCTGTCGCTGACTGAAGCCACGTGCAACGTAACGCGCCTTGAAGACAGGCGGAGAACCCGGCGGCCGCTTCACCCTGAAGATCCACATGCCACTGACGATGTTCGCCCCAGGTGGGGGAACCTCGTCGACGTAGGTGCCTGTGGACTTCCAGGAAGCCATCTCGGCGTCCACAGCTGCCTGCCACTGAGAGGAGTAGGGACCCTCTATCGCCTCTGCGTAAGAGCGCGGGGTCGGGATGTCTAGTGCATCCGGGTCTCCCTCAGGGGCAAGCAGCATGGACACGAGATGAGGTACAGCAGCGGCAAAGCACTCAAACTCCTCCTGTCTTTCCTCAAGAACGTCCGTGCCAAGAGCACACTCACCCCCGACAGACGGAGGACAAACAGACACAGACGCAGACTCAGCAACAAGACTAGTGGCGTAGTCTAGGCGACAGGCTGAAGCAAAGTCAACAAGCTCAGCAATGAGAGCAGACGCAGCAGTGGACTCAAACAGAGGGTCAGTGACAGCAGTGGCCAGGAAGCGCCTGACAGTAGGACTAGCAGCACGAAGGGAGTCAGACTCCGGGTCGGGACCGTCAGGAAGAGAGGACACAGGAGAAGAGGGCAGAGGGACACGCTGTGGAGCAGTGGAAGGACGCAGTGTCATAGAGTGAGTGCCAGGGACAGGAGGAGGACGCGGACGCAAAACACGACCAGCGCGAGCAATGCGGACAGGCGACGCAGCACGAGACAGGCGACACAGGACGCGACTCAGGCTCACGACGCTCCGTAAGACCTCTAGTCGGTCCAGAGTAAGGAGAAGGACCAGGCAGTGGAGAGGACAGTGGTAACGGCGACTGTGACTGGACAGGCGGTGGACTCAGTAACGGAGGAGTAGGACCAGGAGAGGGCGGTAGACCAAGAACCTGCTGAAGGAGCGGAACGTAGTACGGCCGCGGCCGCGCAGCGACTCCAGAAACAGTAGAGACAGCACCAGTACCTCCTCCAGCAGCTCCAGCAGCACCAGCACCAGCAGCACCTCCAGGAGCTCCAGCACCAGCAGCACCTCCAGTAGCTCCAGCACCAGCAGCACCTCCAGCAGCACCAGCACCAGCAGCACCGCCAGTAGATCCAGCACCAGCAGCACCTCCAGTAGCCCCAGCACCAGCAGCACGTCCAGCAGCTCCACTACCAGCAGCACCTCCAGCAGCTCCGGCACCAGCAGCACCTCCATCAGCACCAGCACCAGCAGCACCGCCAGTAGCTCCAGCACCAACAGCACCAGCACCAGCAGCTCCAGCACCGCCAGTACGAACGCCTCCAGGACCAGCGGCTCCAGCACCAGTAGCACTAGTAGCACGGCGACAGCGTCGAGCGTACCACTCACAAAGCCGCTGCGGAGAGAGGGGCTCCCGCCGCAACGGGACACCCGGAGAACCTCCAGACTCAGCACACGCAGGCTCAGCACCCCAAGACGCAGCACCCCCAGAGTCAGCACCCCCAGGCTCAGCACCCCCAGTCCCCGCACCCGCAGGCTCAGCACCCCTAGCAGCACCTGAGTCGACAGCTACCTCTACCGGCTCGGCAGGGTCTACCTGAGACACACCTGAGGGGGCAGGACCCTGAGGGGGGAGGGGGTCTACCGGAGGAGTACCTGGTACTAGGAAGAGTCGCGGGGGGGGGGGAGAGGCAGCGCGGTAGGGAAAGAGACGGTAGTAAGACACCGACTCGTCAACGTGACGTCATGAGAGGACAGAACACGACGCAAGGTGGGGTGGTAGAACTGCCACCCGGGTGCGTCAGGGGGGAAGCCAAGGAAGACACAGGGAACGGCATGGGAGGACAGCTTGTCCGCGGAAGTATCGCGGACAAAAGCTCAAGATCCCCAGACACGGAACGCAGACGCATCGCAAACCTTCCCTGTCCACCTCAGAGTAGGTGTGGTCTCCGGCAAGGAGACACGAGGCTGAAGGTTGATCTGATGCGCCGCGTACTGAACCGCAATCGGCCACAGAAAATGGGGAGCAGCCGCATGGATCATGGACGTACGAGCGACGTCCATGACCATGCCAATGCGGCGCTCAGCAATCCCATTTTGCTATGGGGAGGCCGGAAGCGTGAACGTCTGGCGGATGCCCTCCGCACGACTGAAGGCCCTCAGGAGGTTGGAGGAAAACTCACCACCTCTGTCTGAGTGCAGACGCAGAACAGGGAGGTCCGAGCCGAAACTCTCACTAAGCTGACGACGAGCACCGCGGATCCAGTCGATCAACACCTCAGAGACCTCACCCTTGCTGCGCAAGGGGAAGACTGTGGTGTAACGCGAGTAGTCGTCAACGACCAGCAGGAAGTAACGCTCGTGACCCTGGCCACGGACGCGGGCTGGGCCCCACACGTCCATGTGAAGAGTCTGCAGAGGAGCCTCAGTCGGAGGGAACGTGGAGGAGTGAGGAGCAGCGCGCTGCCGGCCCTCGACACAAGGAACACAGGTAGGGGCAGGCCCCGGAGGAAGGGGAGGGAGAGACCGGGGTAGACCCGAGACAAGGGCACGGGAGGCCATACCTCCAAGATGAGGCAGGGAGGGGTGACCAAGACGGTGGTGCCAAAGGAGAGTCTCGTGCGACAGAGGACGACACGAGCAGGGGGCAGACGCAGGACTAGACCTGGACGCGGCAGCAAACACCTGACTAGACGAAGCTACCTGACCAGACGAAGAGACCGGAGGAGGCGCAGTAGTCAGTGTGTACAGACTCGACCCTGGCCGACGGGTGAACGTGGCCAGGTGGCGGCCCGTCCGAGAGCAAGTGCAGTGGGTCACACGCTGACCTCCAGGGGTGAACTGGTCAACCCACGCGTCCTGGAGGTCAGCTCCACTCACCAAGTTCGTAGAGAACGAGGGGAGGTGGAGTCCTGACAGCAAGCCCGACAGGGCCGCAGGACACGGTAGAACCGTGGAAGAGTGTGCAAGGACTGGGCCCCCAGAGGGGTCAGCAAGGGAGACTGCAACAGACCGACTGAGCGGCGTGAGTGTGGTGCTGTCTCTAAAGAAAGAGCGCGAAGCACCAGAGTCCAGTGTGAAAGTGTGCAAGGCCGCAGTAGGTGCAGTACCAGAGAGAGCAGACGCACCAGCACCTGGAGCAGCAGACGCACCAGTACCTGGAGCAGCAGACGCACTAGCACCTAGAGCAGCAGCCCCACTAGCACCTAGAGCAGCAGCCGCAATGCCTGGGTCGGGTGGGACACTCAGGTAACAGTCACCCTCAGCACTATCAGCAAAAGCATACATGGCAGCAAGGATACCATCGAAATCAAGATCAAAGATAGGCACATTCTGCAGAAGCAGATCATGCCAGCGAGGGAGCTCAAAAGCGTCAGGAAACTGGGCATGCCAGGCGTCAGTCAAGCGACCGAAGCAGCGCTGCGTAGTGTGTGGCAGCCCACACACCTCCCCACGACGACTGCCGGTGGGAAGAACGTAAGTGCAGGGACCTGCACCCCCAGACCTCCCACGCCCAGCGTACCACTCACGAAGCTGCTGGACCGACGGGGTCTCACGGGAGCGCAGCTGCTGCTGGCGCTGGCTGCCACCGAAGCCTCCACGCTGCGCGGCTGCACCTCGACCAGCACAACGGCCGCCGCCACCTCCACTACCGCTGCCGCCACCACCTCCACCGCCGCCACTGACGCCCCCACTCCCGGTACCACCCCAACCTCCACCGCCACCTCCTCCGCCTCCTCCACCTCCTCCACTGCTGCCCCCGCCGCCCCCTCCACCACCCTTCTTCCCCTTGCCCTTGCTGTTGTGGCGTCTCCCACTAAGGGCAGACGCAGCTCCAACCTCCTCAGTGCCAACAAGGTTGACAGCAGCAGCAGAAGCAACAAAGGGGAGAAGGGGGACAGGGGAACACCCCTCAAAGAAAGGGGTGCGACGGTCGCCGCGAGAAGCACCTACAGCTAAGATACTCTTCTCAACTGCAGCAAGGCGCTCCTCTAGCAGGTCGACAATCAGCTCGGTGGGGCAAAGGGAGAGAAAGTGGTCCCTGACTGAAGAAAGGGAGTCAGGGAGGCGGGTTACTAGGTAGTAAAGGGTGATGTACATGGGGGGGGGGGGGGGTTCTTGGCACAGAACTGAGTGGGAAGGGCAGCGCGGTAGCGGGCGTCACTAGTGCGAAGGTGAGCAACTAGGTCAGCGATTGTGGCAAAGGCGGCAAGGTCAGGGAAAAGGTACGGCAGCATGAGGCGGCTGAGGGCAGCAGTGGCAGGGGAGGAGTAGCGTGCAACTACAGCGTCGTACAAAGACTGAGCAGTCTTGTACAGGCCAAAATGCGCACGCTCAGCAGGCGGCAGGTGACTGCGAACAGCAAGGCGAGCAACAGCGTCACGAGTGGTCCACTGCGAGCGAACCGTACTGTCAGCAGTGGCAGCAGGAGCAGTAGAAACACCGTCCCTAGAATCACACTGAAGAAAGAGATGTAGGTCGTCAACCCACACGTCAAAGTCAACTGCACGTCCCTCAGCATCAAAGGTGAGAACAGTAGGACTAGCCATAGCAGCAGTCGGAGCAGTAGCAAGAGTAGTAGCAGTAGCAGCAATAGCAGCAGAAGCAGGAGGGCAGTGCGGCTCGGTAGGGCAGTGCGGCTTGGTAGAGCGGCGCGGCTCAGTGGGCAGCGCGGCTCGGCTGGGCGGCACGGCTCGGCTGGGCGGCGTGGCTCAGCTGGGCGGCGCGACTCGGCTTACCAGAGACGGGTGCAGGGGCGGGCCGTGATAGCAGGGGCCGCGCCAGAAGAGGCCGCGCCAGCAGGGGCCGGCAGGGGCGCGTCAGCAGGGGCCGGCAGGGTCGCGTCAGCAGGGGCGCGTCAGCAGGGGCCGGGCCAGTAGGGGTCACGCCATCAGGGGCCGGCAGGGGCGCGCCAACTGGGGCGCGTCAGCAGGGGCTGGCAAGGGCGCGTCAGCAGGGGCCGGCAGGGGCGCGCCAGCAGGGGCGCGTCAGCAGGGGCCGGCAGGGACGCGTCAGCAGGGGCCGGCAGGGTCGCGCCAGCAGGGGCCGGCAGGGCGGCTAAGGGGCCGTGACGGGTGGCGAAGGGGCCGACGGGCGGCTAAGGGGCCGCGACGGGCGGCTAAGGGGCCGACGGGCGGCGAAGGGGCCGTGACGGGCGGCTAAGGGGCCGACTACGGGCGGCTAAGGGGCCGCGACGCGCGGCTAAGGGGCTGACGGGCGGCTAAGGGGCTGACGGGTGGCGAAGGGGCCGTGACGGGCGGCTGAGGGGCCGGCGACGGGCGGCTAAGGGGCCGTGACGGGTGGCAAAAGGGGGGCCGACGGGCGGCTAAGGGGCCACGACAGGCGGCTAAGGGGCCGGCCGGCGGCTAAGGGGCCGTGACGGACGGCGTAAGGGGCCGACGGGCGGCTAAGGGGCCGCAACGCGCGCTTCGGGCAGGGCACGAGAAAATTTCGTGGTGGGCCCTAAAAAAAAACGTTCCCACTAGGGAACCTGCTCAGAATACCAAGTTAGAAATAAGGAACGGAATGAATGAACTAGGAAGCAGGTGGGTACAAGTAGGAAACCTAAAAGTGTTGTACCCTATAAGAACTACCCCACTACAGCCTAAACAGACTATAGCATATATAAGCTTGACACGTCCGAAACAGTTCGATACGTGGCTCGATGACTTACAGCTGTACCTATTGAGCGATTCTAGAGACACCGTTTCTTTGTTTGACCACACATCTGGAGCCTCTCTTGCCCCTCCCGACACAGCTGACAGTGCGACTCGCTCACAGTGGCTTACCCGTGACGCTGCTGCTCGCTTTGCCGTTCGCAATCACCTGCCGTTAGCCAAACGCGCTCACTTTGGCTAGCACAAGACTGCTAAAGCCCTGTACGACGCTGTAGTCGCTCGTTACACTTCCCTTGCCACTGCTGCTCTCTGCTGCCTTATACTCTCCTACCTTTTTCCCGAGCTGTCAGCCTTTGCCACAGTCGAGGACCTCATTACCCACCTTTGCACTAGCGACACTCGCTACTGCGCTGCCTTCCCAGCTAAGTTCATAGACAAGAACCTGCCCCCGATGCACATCACTCTCTACTTCATAGTCACCCGCCTCCCTGACTCTCTTCGCACAGTCAGGGACCACTTTCTTGCACTTGACCCCACATACCTCACTGTCGACCTGCTCGAGAAGCACCTCCTTGCAGCTGAGACTAGCGTAGTCGCTGTAGGTGCTGCTCGTGTCACTCCTCGCAGACCCTTCTTTGAGGGGTGTTCCCCCTCCCCCCTTGCCCCCTCCTACGCTTCTGCTGCTGCTGTTGACATCCTCGGTACTAAGGACGTCGGGGACGCTTCTGCTCTTAGTGGGAAGTGCCGCAGCGGCAAGGGCAAGGGTGGCAATAGTGGTGGTGGTGGCAGCGGAGGTGGTGGTGGTGGAGGCAGTGGAGGCGGTGGAAGTGGCGGAGGTTGCGGTGGCAGTGGTGGCGGGAGTGGAAGCTTCGGTCGCGGCGGTGGTGGCAGCGGTGGGAGTGGTGGTGGCAGTGGTGGCGGCAGTGGGAGTGGTGGCGACGGCAGTGTTGGCGGTCAAGGTGGAGCTGTTCGGAGGGGAGGTTCTGGCCGTGGCCAAAGGCAGCAGCAGCAGCGTCAGAGCGAGACCCCTATGCCTCAGCAGCTTCGTGAGTGGTTTGCTCAGCGTGGGGCGTCTACGGGTAGTGTTCGCTGCCCGTATGTCTTTCGCACAGGTGACCGCGCTGGTTAGACATGCGGGAAATTTCACACACAGCACCGCTGCTACTTGTTGGTCCAACCCTACGGTTTGCATTCGACTTGTTGTCTATATGCATGCATGAGTTTGTGCATGGAATGGTATGAGGGCATGAGATAATATATATTTCATGCTTACAATAGTGTGTGAATGATGAGGCATGATTTTGAATGTGTGTGTCAAGTCAATAGCGAGTTATCGCTAGTCGCGTGTCACGTCGTCGTTTGCGTGTCGTGTGCGTTTTTCTATTTTGTCGTGTGTCGAACGCTCGGCGTGTCGCAGGTGTGCATAGCAGACTTTCAAGAACTCAAGGAAGAATTTATCTTGAATAACCAGAGCCTTGGTTTCAAGATTCAAGTGATTTCGAAGCTCTCCAAAAGGGTAAACTTCAAGATAGTTAGAATAGTTGCATTACTTTGTGTAGTGTAACATTTCTCTTGGTGTAGGCCCTTGTGGAGGGTAGTTTCGAGACCCTTCGTGGTTGGGGACAGTGTGGCACTGTTCCACATCACTGTACCTCGGCTCTTGGGGTTTGTAGGAGCTGGGAGTCATTCCCAACTCGTAACTCTTCCTAATTTGTGTTCTAAGACTATAGTAGCTGCTATAGTACCGTTCGTTCAAACCAACGCTGTGTCGTCAATTCTTAATGAAATCGTGCAATCTAAATTGATTTTTGTAGGGGACGTTAAGACGCTTCATATCCGAGTTGAATCAGGGCATATTCAGCTGTGACCAGAACGCTATCAACGTTTGAAGCTGCTGAGCAGAAATCCGTCTGTGCACTCTATCTTTCGTTTTAGGCACATTCAAGCCTATTGTGACTATAACAAGTGGTATCAGAGCCCCTTAGAGCAGTTTTGACAATGCTTAGACCTGAGGAAAGGGGTGGCAGAGGTGCTGGTGGCAGTGGAGAAGCCCAAGGTCAAGGCCAACCCCGTGATTCAGCCATGGCGCCCGTGCAACCAAATCTTGGCCCACCTAGGGATGAGCCTAGGGTGTTTGGGCTTGACAAGTTCAATGGCGACAACTTCGCTGAATGGTCCTTCAGAATGGAGAATGTATTTGACCACTATGACCTGCTGGAGGTGATGGACAAACAGAGAAGCGCCCCGAGAACGACCCCGAGAAGAGCCTGTGGGTGCGGAAGAGCGCACAAGGCTATCTCCTACTTGGGCAAGCGTTGGGGAGCAGCCAGATCCGTCACATCAAGCCATTCCAGCGTGAACCAAATAAGGGACCAAAGCCATGGGCTGCTCTCAAGGGTATACATGCTCCTGCAACAGCGGCGGTAGCGGTGGTGTTGGAACAGCAAATGGCGGCACTATGAATTGAAAAAGATGAAGCGGTTGAAGAAGGGGTGCAGAAATTCTTCGACTTGTTGACGCGGCTTGAGGGAGCTGATTTGAACTATAGTGAGCTACAAAAGTAGACCAAGTTGCTGGCCTTACTCCCAGAGTCATGGTCCTCGCTTATCATCAACCTCAATCGTGACTTGCCCCGCCTCTCGTTAGAAGACGTGAAGCGAGCGATCCTTCAAGAGGACTTCCGCCGCCGTGAGTTGGCGAGTGCAGATGGCGCCGGGGCAGCAATCATCGGCCGAGGGTATGGCCGTGGAAGGGGCAGAGGACGAGGGGGAGGCAGATTTGGCAGCAACAACTTCAATGGAGGCCGCGGGAGTGGCGGATACGGCAGCGACAACAAGAGCTACGGACGCGGTCGCGGCCGATTCGACGGCGAGTGCCACTATTGTCACAAGAGTGGACATATGTGGCGCGATTGCTTCAAGCTCCCTAACGGATGGACCCCTGCTCAAGGCCAAGAGGGTAGAGGAGATGGAGGAGGGAGAGGAAGAGGCTGTGGAGGCCGTGGCGGTCGTGGAGGTGGTGCTGCAAATATGAAGAACAGTGACAACGAGAGCGAGTCGAGGGATGATCGCTTTCCGGATCAATTCTTCTTCGTGTCGACGCAAGCACCGTCTTCACCAGAGAAGGAAGAAAGCTTTGACAAGCCTGCTGCTGTGGGGAAGGTGACCCTACACTCCCTGGACTATTGGGTGATCGATAGCGGCGCTACCTACAGCATGACACCTCGTGCGGACTTGCTCACCGAACTCGAACTGTCACCGGTGAAGCATGTGGCATCGGCTTTGGGGCAGCGAGCAGAGGTGAAAGGCATGGGCAAGGCCATGTTCAAGGGTGCTGATGGGAAGATGGTGGGCCTCAAGAACGTGCTTTGGGTGCCCAACCTTGCTGCGAACCTGATTTCCGTGCGGCGGTTGCAAAAGGCCGGCATGGACACGAGCTCGAAGGGAGCTAAGACCTATACCGCGAGGCTTGGCGAGCGGATTCTTTGGGACCTTCACGAGGATAGGGATATCTACAGTGAGATGTGGCAGATCCCTGTGGTCCCCATGCCTAAGGAGAGGCAAGTGGCAGCAAGCATCAGCACCAAGGGTGAAGTGATTGGTAGCGGCGATTGCGCGAACGGTCGCGCTAAGGAGATTGAGTCCAAGAAGTGCAATCTTGGAGGGACCAGAAAGCTGGGTGAACACGAGGAGAGTGGTGCAGCAGCTCAGAAGCAGCACAAGGGTGAGGAGAATCCCAAGGCAGCAGCGGAGGAGGACTACGGAGAGAGCATGTGGGGCACTATTGCGAGTGCGGCATTCTCCAATCCGACTTCGGCTACGGAGGAGTGTGATTGGTTGACCTTGCATCGGCGCATGGGGCATGTGGCCCTGCCCATCTTGCAGCAGCTAGTGAAGAATGAGATGGTTGCTGGCATACGTGTGAAGGGGGAGCCCGATGAGGTACTTGGCTGCCCGACGTGCATGCAAGCCAAGTTCACCCGTTACCTGTTCTCTAGTTCTCTAGATTTTGACGCGGATGAGTACCATGAGGCTGAGTTGGAATTTGGTGAGGAGGAAGAAGGACGTAGAATATTTGACCCTAAACCCTAAACCCTAAACCCTAAACGCATGAGGAGTCAATTAGATTTCTGCAACAATGTAATAAGGGAACTGGTTTAAGTGGTCCAGACACTAGTTATTTTTTTAGGCTTGTGAAAATCCAGATTTTGACTCGAGATAGTTCATAGATTGGTCAACCAAGGCTGCAGTAGATAAATATAAAGTGCAGAAGCTTGGGATTGATAGGTTGCAGTTCAAGACTCTAGAGATTAGAGTGCGAGGTTGGCCAACTTCTTTTTTTGTGAAGCATGTTGACGTGAAGGAGGTAAGTTGGTTTTCATATCCGGTTAAGTAGTATTGGTTCTTGTCCGAATAATACTCATGCATTGGGCATATTGTATGCAGGCCTTGGAAAGTATGTGGGGAGATTCCCGTAATGCCCCAGGTTTCATTCATCGGGCGGAGGTGAAGAGAGTCAATGGACGTCGAGTGTACGAGGGCGCGCACCATGGCGGTATCTAGTTGGGTGCTCAGGTACGGATATTGTCAGAAGAATGAACGAGAATGAATGAAGTAGCAAAGGGTTGGGTACAAGTACTAACCCTAATTGGGTTGTACCCTTTATGGGCTACCCCACTATAGCCTACACAAATGTAAGCACTATAATGTTCTGACACACCCCCATAGGCAAAGTAGGGGAGAACAAGTGGTCACAAGACCAGTCAAGAAAAGCAAAGCAAGCTCAGGGTGGATCACAAAGTCACCACACAGTCCAAGCACAAGCAAAGGGCCACAACGGCAGTTCACATGCAGTGTTATATAAAAGAGAACAAACATTACAGTGATCATACCCTAGCAAGTGTAAGCATGTAGGTATATATATAGATCACAGTACAAGCAAAGTCACGTAGTGAGCAAGTGAGGCAAAGTAGGCACAAGGCCTAACACAGTAGAGAAGCGCTGATGATCACCAGGCGGAAGTGCCTTGGTGAATATATCAGCAGTGTTGGCCCTAGTCGCCACGTACGCAAGACGAAGCTGGCCACGCTGCTGCAACTCTCGAGCAAGGAAGTATCGCAGAGCGATGTGCTTCATTCGGTGCTCCAGTCTGTGTTCCTGGCACAAAGCAATCATGGCTTTGTTGTCTACGTACAGAACTCGAGGCGAACGAGGCTGCTCTCCCAAGTCAGTCAGCAAGTAGGTGAGCCCGCATAGCTCCTGTGCAGCCATGGCCCCTGCGTAGATCTCAGCCTCACAACAGGAGCTGAGAACCGAAGACGAGCGGGTAGACCGCCAGGAAATAGAGCCGGAACCGAGGCTGAAGGTGTAACCCTGTGACAACCGCTGCGTAGCTGAGTCGTCAGCCCAAGAAGCGTCTGCCTGACCAGTGAGGACAACTGGGCCCCGTCCTCCAAGCACAAGCCCCATGCCAGACGTACTGCACATGTAACGCAGTACCCTCTTCGCAGCATCCCAGTGCACCTTTCGGTGCCTGCCAGGAGCCACGTAGCGAGCCTGGAGGCTGAGAGGGTACGCGAGGTCAGGTCGTGTGCACGTCATCAGGTACATGAGGCAACCCACAAGCTCTGGGTACAAACCACTCGGCTCTATGGACTTGTCCGAAGGTGGAGCTGAGAGCGAGTGGCCGGTAGACAGAGGAGTGGGCTGTGGTGAGGAGAACTGGAAGCCGAAGCGCTGAAGGACCTGGTGCACCATGTGTGACTGAGTCAGGGTGATGGTGCGCCGTGCTCTGTCCCGGGTGATCTGCAAGCCAAGATAGCTGCGCAACTCACCCAGGTCAGTGCAGGTGTGTCTCTTCTGCAGCTCCGACTTCACAAGGGTCAGTGCCTCAGTGTCAGCAGTGGCAAAGACCAGGTCGTCGACGTAGATGAGGACGTAGAACGGCGGCAGCAAGGTGTCGGTGCGTAGAAACAGCGACGGGTCAGCAATAGAAGGAGCAAACCCAAGAGCCGCAAGTGTAGTCCTCAGTGTGTCGTGCCACTCACGAGGTGCCTGGCGGAGACCGTAGACTGTCCGCCGGAGGCTCCACAGGGTACCTGTAGGAAACGACCCAGTGAAGCCAGGTGGGCGGCGCAGCCAGATCTCCTCGTGCAGGCTGCCCTGCAAGAAAGTTGTACTGAAGTCCAGAGAGTGCAACTCGTAGTCACGCTGAGCAGCGACGTGCAGCAACACCCGAAGAGTGGTCATCTTTGGGGTGGGGGAGAAGGTCTGGAAGTAGTCAACCCGCTGTCGCTGACTGAAGCCTCGAGCAACGTAACGCGCCTTGAAGGCAGGCGGAGAACCCGGTGGCCGCTTCACCCTCGAAATCCACATGCTATCGACTATACTCGCCCGAGACGGGGGAACTGCGTTGATGTAGGTGCCTGTGGACTTCCACGATGCCATCTCGGCATCCATGGCTGCCTGCCACTGAGAGGAGTAAGGAACCGTAATCGCCTCTGCGTAAGAGCGCGGGGTCGGGATGTCTGGTGCATCCGGGTCTCCCTCAGGGGCAAGCAGCATGGAAGCGAAATGAGGTACAACAGCTGCAAGACCCTCAAAGTCCTCCTGCCTGTCCTCAAGGACGTCCGTGCCAAGAGCACACTCACCCACGACGGACGGAGGACTGGCAGACTCAGACTCAGCAACAAGAGCAGTGGCGTAGTCTAGACGACAGGCAGCAGGAAAGTCAAGCAGCTCAGCAACGAGGGCAGACGCAGCAGTGGACTCAAAAGAAGGGTCAGTGACAACAGTGGCGAGGAGACGAGAGACAGTAGGACTGGCAGCACGAGCGAGGTCAGATTCGGGGTCAGGGACTGCAGGAAGAGAGGACTCAGGAGGAGGTGGCAGAGGAACACACTGTGGAACAGAGGAAGGACGAAGTGCCATAGTGTGTGCGCCGGGGACAGGTGGAGGACGCGAACGAGGAACGCGACGAGCAGGGCAAACAGGCGAGACAGAATGAGGCGCAGGCTCACGACGCTCTGTAAGACCGCCGGACTGCTCGGTGTAAGGAGAAGGATCAGGCAGTGGGGAGGCTTGCTGTAACGGCGGCTGCGACTGGTGAGGCGGTGGACACAGTAGGGGAGGAGTAAGGCTAGTAGAGAACGGGACACCAAGAGCCTGCTGAAGCAGGGGAACAAACTACGGTCGCGGCCGCACAGTGCCTCCAGGGTCAACACCTCCAGCTCCTCCAGCTCCAGCGCCTCTCGCGCCAGTGCCTCCAGCCCCGGCACCTCCAGGCTCCGTAGGGTCTCTAGCTCCAGTGCCCCCAACACCACCAGTCCCGGCAGCTCCAATACCCCCGGTACAATCACCTCTAGGACCAGCAGCCGCAGTACCTGCAGTACCACCAGCTCCAGCAGTAACTCCAGCACCTCCAGCTCCAGTTTCTCCAGCGTCTCAAGTGGCTCCAGCTCCAGCAGCTCCACCCCGAAGGCGTGCGCGCCGAACAAGCCACTCACGCGTCAGCTGTGGGGAGAGAGGCTCCGGCCGCGGAGACAGTCTCGGCGAAGCACCAACAGGACCTCCAAACGAAGAAGCACCCCGAGGCTCAGCACCCCCAGACTCTGCACCCTCAGACTCAGCACCCCCTGGCTCAACACCCTCAAGCTCAGCACCCCCAGGCTCCACACCCGCAGGCTCAGCTCCCCCAGGCTCCGCACCCCCTGGCTCAGCACACCCAAATCCAGCACCCTCAGACTCAGCGACCCCAGGCTCCGCACCCCCAGGCTCCGCACCCCCAGCCTCCTCACCCCCAGACTCAGCGCCTCGAGCAGCACCTGAGTCTCCAGCTACCTCAACAAGCACAGTACCAGGGAGAGGGTCTACCCGAGACACACCTGAGGGAGCAGGACCCTAGGGCGGGAGGGGGTCTACCGGAGGGGGACCTGGAGCAAGGACGAGCGGCGGGGGCAGGGGAGGGGCAGAGCGGTAGGGGAAGAGACGGTAAAAGGGAACCCACTCGTCAAACGTGACGTCCTGAGAGGGGAAGACACGGTGCGAGGTGGGGTGGTAAAATTGCCAGCCAGGCGCATCAGGGGGAAAGCCAAAGAAGACGCAGGGGATAGCACGGGCGGAGAGCTTGTCAGCAGACCTATCGCGAACAAAGGCACAAGAACCCCTGACCCCGAACACCGTCGCATCACCAACCTCCCCTGTCCAACGCAGTGTGGGCGAGGTCTCCGGCAAGGAGACACGGGGCTAGAGGTTGAGCTGATGCGCAGCGTACTGGACCGCAAACGGCCACAGAGAATGGGGAGCAGCTGCATGGATCATGGAGGTACGAGCGACCTCCATGACTAAGCCAATGCGGTGCTCCGCAATCCCATTGTGCTGAGGGGAGTCCGGAAGCATGAACAACTGGAGAATGCCCTCCCCACGACAAAAGCCCCTCAAGAGGTCGGAGGAGAACTCACCACCTCTCTTAGAGTGTAGACGCAGGATAGGAAGGTCCATGTGGAACTGCTCGTGGAGCTGGAGACGTACTGCACGGATCCAAGGGATCAAGATATCAACGACCTGACCCTTGCTGCGCAAGGGGAAGACCGTGGTGTACCGTGTGTAGTCGTCAACAACCAACAGGAAGTAGCGCGCGCGGCTCTGTCCACTGACGCGGGCTGAGCCCCACACGTCCATGTGGAGAGTCTGCAAAAGAACACTCGTCGGGGGAAACGAGGAGTGAGGAGCGGCGCGCAGCCGCCCCTCGACGCAAGGAAGGCGGGGAGGGGCAAGCGAGGGCGGGAGGGGAGGTAGAGACCTGGGAAGACCAGAGACAAGGAGGCGAGAGTGCATGCCACGCAGGCGTGGCAGGGAGGGGTGACCAAGGCGGTGGTGCCAGAGAAGAGTCTGGTGCGACAAGAGGCGACACGAGCAAGGGGGTGCTACCTGACCTGACACAGACACCTGGGCAGACGCAGCTACCTGAGGAGCCTCTGTAGCCAGTGTGTACAGATTCGACCCTGGCCGACGAGTGAACGTGGCCAGGTGACGACCCGTCCGTGTACACGTGCAGATCGACACACGCTGACCCCCAGGAGTGGTGGTAGTGACCATCAAATCCTGGAGGGCAGCGGTACTCACCAAGTTTGTAGAGAACGAGGGGAGGTGAAGACCTGACAGTGAGCCGGACGGAACCGCCGGACACGGGAGAACAGTGGAGGAACGGGCAATGATTGGGCCCCTGGAGGGGTCAGCCAGTCTAACCAAGGCAGGTGCACGGAGAGGAGTGAGGGTGGTGCTGTAACGAAAGAAACAGCCTGAGGCACCTGAGTCAAGCATGAAGGTGTGCAAGGCCTTAGCAGGTGTAGTACCATAGAGAGAAGACTCACTAGCACCTAGAGCAGCAGCCTCTATACCTGGGTCAGGCGGCACACACCGGTAACAGTCACCCTCAGCACTAGCAGACAAAGCATACATAGCAGAATGGATAGCATCATAGTCTAGGTCAAAGATCGCAACTCCAGACCTAAGCAGCTCTGCCCAGTGGGGGAGCTTGACCTCATCACCAAACTCAGCGCGCCAAGCGTCGTCGAGGTGGGAGAAGCAGCGCTGCTGAGTGTGAGGCTTCCCGCATGTTTGACCAGCACGGTCACCCGTGCGAATGACATACGGGCAGCTCACACTACCCCCAGACGCCCCACGCTTAAACAACCACTCACGAAGCTGCTGGGGCGCCAGGGTCTCGCTCCGACGCTGCTGCCGCTGCCGCTGGCCTCCTCCGGAACCTCCACGCTGGGCTCCAGTCCTACCGCCACCACTCCCACCGCTGCCACTACTGCTACTCCCACCGCTGCCTCCACCGCCGCCACCAAAGCCCCCACTCCCGCCACCACTCCCACCGCTGCCACCACCTCCACTGCCTCCACCACCTCCACTGCTGCCCCCACCACCACTCCCGCTGCCACCACCACCACCCCTGCCACCCTTGCCCTTGCTGCTGCGGCGCTTTGCACTAGTTGAAGCAGCCCCGACGTCCTCAGCACTAGGGACGTCGACAGCAACAGGAGAGGCGTAGGAGGGGGCAAGGGGGGAGGGGGAGCACCCCTCAAAGAAGGGCGGGCGCGGAGTGCCACGAGCAGCACCTACAGCAACTACACTAGTCTCAGCTGCAAGGAAGTGCTGCTCGAGTAGGTCAATAGTGAGGACTGTGGGGTCGAGGGAGAGAAAGTGGTCCCTGACAGAGCGAAGAGAGTGAGGGAGGCGAGTGACTATAATGTAGAGAGTGATGAACATCGGGGGCTGGTTCCTGTCAAGGAACTCAGCTGGGGCGGTAGCGTGGTAGCGAGCGTCACTAGTGCGAAGGTGGAAAACCAGGTTCTCTACCGTGGCAAAGGCGGACAGCTCGGGGAACAGGTAGGGCAGTAGCAGGCGGCCTAGAGCAGCAGTGGCAGGCGAGGAGTAGCGAGCAAAGACAGCGTCGTACAGTGCCTGTGCTATCCTGTGCTGTCCGAAGTGTGCGCACTCGGTCAACGGCAGGTGGTTGCGAGTGGCTAAGCGGGCAGCAGCGTCGCGAGTAAGCCACTCTGAGCGGGTCGCACTGTCAGCTGTGGCGGGAGAGGCGGGAGCGGCGCCAGACGTGTGGTCAAACAAGGAAACACTATCCTTGTCCCTAGAGTTGCTCAGTAGGTACAGCTGCAGGTCGTCGAGTCACGTGTCAAACAGTAGGGGGCGTCCCTCATGATCGAACGCTAGCACGCGGAGAGAAGCCATTGTGGCGCAGCACGTAGAGCAAGGAGGAGGGGAGCGCAGAGCACAGGGCAGGCAGCAGCAAGGGGCAGTGAGAGGGCCGCAAGGGGCGGCTAGCAGAAAAGCAGGGGCGGCGAGTGGGCCACAGGGGCGGCGCGCGGGGCTGCAAGGGTGGCTCGCGAGCTGCAGGGTCGAGGGGCGGGCCGAAAGGGGTGGCTCGCGGGGCCAAGGGTCGAGTGTCGGTCCGGGGCCTAGGGGCGACGGGTTCTGGGCGACGGGCGACGGGCCGGGACCGGGGCGTAGGGGCGACGGGCCTAGGGGCGACGGGCGTCGGGCCGGGGCCTAGGGGAGTTGGGCGATGGGCCGGGGCTAGGGGCGACGGGCACGGGCCTAGGGGGGACAGGCGTGGGCCTAGGGGCGACGGGCGGGGGCGTAGGGGCGTAGGTCGCGGGCCTAGGGGCGTTGGGCGACGGGCCAGGGCGCCTGGCCTAGGGGCGACGGGCCGGGCTAGGGGCGACCGGCCTACGGGCTGGGCTAGGGGCAATGGGTCGGGCTAGGGGCGACGGGCCTAGGGGCGACGGGCCGGGCTAGGGGCGAAGGGCCTACGGGCCGGGCTAGGGGCGACGGGCCAGCCTAGGGGCGACGGGCCTAGGAGCGACAGGCCGGGGCGACGGGCCGAAGGGCGACGGGCCGGGCTAGGGGCGACGGGCCTACAGGCCGGGCTAGGGGCGACGGGCCGGCCTAGGGGCGACGGGCCTAGGGGCGACGTGTCGGGGTGACGGGCCTAGGGGCGACGGGCCGGGCTAGGGGCGACGGGCCTACGGGCCGGGCTAGGGGCGACGGGCCGGGCTAGGGGCGACGGGCTGGCGTAGGGGCGACGGGCCTAGCTAGGGGCGACGGGCCGGGCTAGGGGCGACAAGCCGCACGAGGGCGGCGCGCTGGGCAGTAGGTGCGGCACAAGGGTCGCTAGGGGTGGCTAGTGGGGCACTGCAATGGTGGGCCCAAGGAAAAAAAATCCCGGTCCTAGCGAAGGACCTGCTCTGAAACCATGTCAGAAGAATGAACGAGAATGAATGAACTATGAAAGAGTTGGGTACAAGTACTACCCCTAATTGGGTTGTACCCCTTATGGGCTACCCCACTATAGCCTACACAAATGTAAGCACTATAACATTCTGACAGATATAAGTTCGGCTGATGATACTCCTATACCTCAAACTGCTTTTGTTCGGGAAAACGTGCTTAGTTATCACGACTCTATGCGTCCTTTTATTTGATCCCAATTGGGCAGAACTTTTAGTCATTTGTTCATGCTCAGTGTAGCCCATTGTCATCTAGTTATGGTGTTGCGCATTCGTGCACTATGCGACTGAAGGTGTGGATCATGCACTTTGGAGTTTTGATCCTTGACATTGTATGGCCTTTCAGAGTGTTTTCAAGTTATACGATCATGAAACCCTGACTGTTCTTGTGTTTGAATCTGCTGTCATCTGTCTAACAGCGAGGAATTGAGCAGTACGAGTGTGTCTGTCCGCTCATACTGTCAAGTGACGAGACGACATTGAGGAGCAACGAGAGGTGCCGTGCGTGGCCAGTCTATCTCACGTTCGCCAATCTGCCGGTCGAGATGAGGTGGACTGAGCATGGACGCCCACTCATCGCCCTTCTACCGCAACCTGACTCTGAGATGGAAGCATGGCAGAAAGTTGAACTCTTCCAGAAGAGTTGTGCTGCTGTGTTTGAGGCACTAAGTGGATTGTGCAAGACGTAAGTTGGACATTATGGACTTGTAGATGCTGTGGTAGTGGGTTGGGCAGACATGACTTGTTGATTCAGCTCTTTAATCTCATCCATTCTTTGTTTAGGTTGAGATAACATTACCTACATCCTTCCAGCTCTCTTCCATTGACAGATCCAAAAGGCAACGTATTCGCGGTGTGGCCCAAATTGTTTGAGTACGTTGCGGACTACCCCGAGACCTGCAAAGTGACTTGTACGATGCAACACAACTCAGCACGTTCGTGTTCGATTTGCTATGTGGAGAGGGAAAATCTAGACAACATGGATCCTACAACCATCGAGTATCGGACGGTTGATCAGCAAAGGTCGTATGCACAGGACTCAAAACTGGCAAAGCAATACTCAACCGTGATGATGGATGTGAGTATGGCTAGTTTGGTTTTCCAATGTCAATTACAACGCTTGTGTGATTTCTTGTTTTTTATTGCAGCAGTGTTTGACGACTCACATTTTGATCTACATTATATTGTATTAGTCCTTGCTGCAAAGCTCATTGTGTTGGCATTTCTTGCACATGTGTTTATAACCCTGGTTTCATCATCTTGCAATGATTATTCTTTCATGTATCTACTCCCTGAAACTCTTGTCCTCCTAGGATACAGACTTTCTTGTGGCATTTTGGGAATTAGGAGGATGCTAAGGCCAATTGGCGAAACCCTTATCAAGTGATTATGCTCGACGTGTTGCACGTCATACTCATCGGACTGTGGGTCTACATTCTTGAGGTGCTAGTGTACAAGAATAAAAATGTGAAGATCATGAACGAGTGAGTGAGAGATTGGTTGATTAGGTCTGTTCATGGTGCAGTTGACATTTGTGAGCGTGTAGACAACCCTTTTTGGTGCATTGTAACATGCAGGAGACATCGTGATTTGTATCGGGAGGCAAGGTCAGCTGGAATAAAAATCCCTCCTACTAGTCATTACTTCAGCCTTGGTGCCGACTATTCTGCGTCGGATCATGCTGCAATGTTAGGGGTTCGACTAAGTATATAGATATGAGATGAACATCCAAGAATCAACACAGGCTTCCCACAAATGCCTCTGCCAGCCAGCATGTTATTCGGTATACATTTATACAACGAGTTGAAGGAGGTTCCCTACTGACAAATTCTACTGTTGGCGTTTGCAGGTCGTTGTGTTTATCATGGAAGGATTGGTTGGGAGTGTGGCACTTAACATTCTGAGATACTTTGTTAGTTGGTTTGACAAATATTTCAGAGCTACATCGTTTACAGAGTTGATGCTCGAGGAGTATGTGAAAGACACTGCGGAGTAAGCAGACCATGGCATTTAAAGTTTGTTGGTTTCACCTTTTGGTATGAGCATATTTAATGCGTATTCTGTTTCGACCCATTCCATTACATGCACCAGGCTTATTCGCTTGCTGAACAGCAACTTGCCCCGTGGAGGACATGGGTGGAAGTTGGTGAAGGTTCATATTCTGCTGCATTTTCCAGACGCGATCAGGCGTGGTGGGCTGCCGCGCGAGTTTTGTACAAGTCTATTTGAGCATGCGCACACTGCTTCGTGTAAGCAACCGTTCAGAGCGTCCAACTACAGGCAATATGATGTAGCGATCCTGAGGAGTGTTGTCATGCAGAATGCACTCTCTCTGCTGCCGTCGGCATTGGCACAGCGCAGCATCTACGAAACAACAATTATGAAGGTATGGATATTCTTAGAGTGTTTATTTGGGACTGAAGATATACCAAAACATGTTTTTGACACTATTTTACTGGCTCATGCAGGCAGTTGCGCTAAAGAAGCAGGTGTTGACTACACTAAGTGAAGCAGTGGTTCTTCCTTGTGCGGAGACACGCGCTGCTGGCAATGCCTTATGGGACTCTTTCGTGCAATACCATGGTGCGGGGATGCGGTGTTTCCCCAACTTGCTGAGGCATGCAAACCTCCCATCCGGAAGTGTAGAGGTAATTTACTAGGAGATTGTGATATGTGTATATTTTGCGTTTTATGCTATGTTCTAATGTTGGTGCAAACCCAATTGCACACCCTTTGCACAAGCAGGTCCACACAACACTGGCATTGCCACCTGGCGATGATTTTGAGGCACACTATGCTCGAGCAGCCCTTAGTTACCATGGCGCGCCATGTTTTTCATACGCGGCTATCGTGGGCCACGAAGATGCTCCAATGGGGGCCGAAATCATCACCACTTGGTACACGCAACTCATGATGCTTTTCCACGTGAACACACTGGAATCTGGTCGATTAGTGAAAAAGCCTTACGCTTTTATGCGCTACTATGAGGTCGGTGAACGGGATCAGATCATGACTTGTACCTTGTTGCATGAGTCACAGCGCGAGGTTCGATTCCTGATTGTGGAGGCACACTCCATCCTGCGAACCTTGCACGTTCGGCAATCTTTCGAGAGGCGTTCACTTTCTTTCACTAATAGGTCTGTACCATATAGTTTTCATATTGCATGAACCCTATTGGAATGTACAGCTCCCATGGACCCTTTGTGAAATATTTCAGCATGGGTATGGTTTAATTGGCGCTAACCTTTTCTAATCACTTGCTCGATCGGTGATAACCTGCGTTTTTGTAATAATCGTCCATTACATTGTTGCCTTAAATAGTCATCGGTGTTGCTCATGACAATCAGGAACAGATGTCTATTGTTGGAAACCGTGGCGACGTGAAACATGATAAACGTCTACAGCAAGTAGTAGCACCTAGCAGTCGCTAAACTTTCGTTCATCGCAGATTCTGGTCCTAGCACCTTTAAGTTTCAATCGCCGTAGAAAGTCACAGTCATACAGAACCCTAAGGTCTTGACCATGCCTGGCCTTGGCTAGCTTGTCCTTGTTGTCAGTCAACCGTGTTGGTGCAACCCTACGGTTTGCACTCGGCTTGTTGTCCGTGTGCGTGAATGTGTGTGTGTATGGAATGGTATGAGGGCATGGGATAATATATATTTCATGCTTATAATTGTGTGTGAATGTTGAGTCATGATGTCGAGTGTGTGTGTCGAGTCAATAGCGAGTTATCGCTAGACGCGTGTTACGCGGTCGTTTGTGTCTCGCGCGCGGTTTCTATTTTGTCGTGCGCGGTTTCTATTTTGTCCTGTGTCGAACGTTCGGCGTGTCGCAGGTGTGTGCAGCAGACCCATCAAGAACTCAAGGATGAGTTTGTGATGAAGAGCCCGAGCCTTGGTGTCAAGCCTCAAGTGATTTCGAAGCTTGCCAAAAGGGTACACCTCAAGATATTGAAGATAGTTACATTACTTTGTGTAGTGTAACATTTCACTTGGTGTAGGCCCTAGTGAAGGGTAGTTTCGAGACCCTTCGTGGTTGGGGACAGTGTGGCACTGTTCCACATCACTGTACCTCGGCTCTTGGGGTTTGTAGGAGCTGGGAGTCATTCCCAACTCGTAACTCTTCCTATCTTGTGTTCTAAGACTATAGTGGCTGCTATAGTACCGTTCGTTCAAACCGACGCTGTGTCGTCAATTGTTTATCAAATCGTGCAATCTAAATTGCTAATTGTAGACGACGTGAAGACGCTCCAGATCCAATTTGAATCAAGTCATTTGCAGCTGTGAGCAGAACGCTATCAACGTTTGAAGCCGCTGTGCAGAAATCCGTCTGTGCTCTCTATCTTTCGTTTTAGGCACATTCAAGCCTATTGTGACAATAACAAGTGGTATCAGAGCCCTTGGTGCAGTTTCGACAATGTCTGGACCTGAGGAAAGGGGTGGCAGAGGTGCTGGTGGCAGTGGAGAAGCTCAAGCTCAAGGCCCACCCCGTGATTCAGCCATGGCGCCCATGCAACCAAGTCTTGGCCCACCTAGGGATGAGCCTAGGGTGTTTGGGCTTGACAAGTTCAACGGTGACAACTTTGCTGAATGGTCCTTCAAGATGGAGAACATCTTTGACCACTATGACCTGCTGGAGGTGATGGAAGGAACGGAGAAGCGCCCCGAGAACGACCCGGAGAAGAGCCCGTGGGTGCGGAAGAGCGCACAAGGCTATCTCTTACTTGGGCAAGCGTTGGGGAGCAGTCAGATCCGTCACATCAAGCCATTCCAGCGTGAACCAGAGAAAGGACCAAAGGCATGGGCTGCTCTCAAGGGTGTACATGCTCCTGCAACAGCGGCGGTAGCGGTGGTGTTGGAACGGCAAATGGCGGCACTACGAATTGAAGAAAACGAAGCGGTTGAAGAAGGGGTGCAGAAATTCTTCGACTTGTTGACGCGGCTTGAGGGAGCTGATTTGAACTACAGTGGGCTCCAAAAGAAGACCAAGTTGCTGGCCTTACTCCCAGAGTCATGGTCCTCGCTCATCATCAACCTTAATCGCGACTTGCCCCGCCTCTCGCTTGAAGACGTGAAGCGAGCTATCCTTCAAGAGGATTTCCGCCGCCGTGAGTTGGCGAGTGCGGATGGCGCTGGGGCAGCGAGCATCGGCCGTGGATATGGTCAAGGAAGAGGCAGAGGACGAGGGGGAGGAAGGTTTGGTGGCAGCAACTTCGGCGGAGGCCGCAGGAGTGGCGGTTACGGCAGCGACGACAAGAGCTACGGACGCGGTCGCGGCCGATTCGACGGCGAGTGTCACTATTGCCACAAGAGCGGACACATGTGGCGCGACTGCTACAAACTCCCTGATGGTTGGACCCCTGCTCAAGGCCAAGAGGGTAGAGGAGCAGGAGGAGGGAGAGGACGAGGCCGTGGAGGCCGTGGCGGTCGCGGTGGCGGAGCTGCAAATATGAAGAGCGGAGACAACGACAAGGACCCGAGCGACGATCGATACCCGGGTCTATTCTACTTCGTGTCAACGCAAGTACCGGCTGGTCCAGAGAAGGATGAAGGCTTTGAGGAGCCAGCAGCCGTGGGGAAGGTGACCCTACACCCCCTGGACTATTGGGTGATTGATAGTGGCGCTACCTATAGCATGACACCTCGCCCGGACTTGCTCACCGAACTCGAGCCGTCACCGGTGAAGCATGTCACATCGGCTTTGGGGCAGCGAGCAGAGGTGAAAGGCATGGGCAAGACCATGTTCAAGGGTGCTGATGGGAAGATGGTGGGCCTCAAGAACGTGCTTTGGGTGCCCAGCCTTGCTGCAAACCTGATTTCCGTGCGGCGGTTGGCAAAGGCCGGCATGGACACGAACTCGAAGGGAGCCAAGACCTACACCGCAAGGCTTGGCGATCGAATTCTTTGGGACCTTCATGAGGACAGGGATGTCTACAACGAGATGTGGCAGATCCCAGTGGTCCCTATGCCTAAGGAGAGGCAAGTGGCAGCAAGCATCAGCACCAAGGATGGAGCGGTCGGTAGCGACGATGGCGCGAACGGTCGCGCTAAGGAGAATGAGCTCAAGAAGAGCAAACCTGGAGGGACCAGCAAGTTCAGTGAACCTAAGGAGAGTGGTGCAGCAACCAAGGAGCAGCAAAAGGGTGAGGAGAACCCAGAGGCAGCAGCGGAGGAGGACTACGGAGAGAGTATGTGGGGCGCTATTGCGAGCGCGGCATTCTCCAATCCAACTTCGGCTACGGGGGAGTGTGATTGGCTCACCTTGCATCGGCGCATGGGGCATGTGGCCCTGCCCATCTTGCAGCAGCTAGTGAAGAATGAGATGGTTGCTGGCATACGTGTGAAGGGGGAGCCCGATGAGGTGCTTGGCTGCCCGACGTGCATTCAAGCCAAGTTCACCCGGTTTCCGTTCCCTAGTTCGGAGGCAACGGCAAAGGCACCGCTTGATGAGGTGGTGATGGACGTGGTGGGCCCCCTGAAGCTTGGAGCTGCTGGAGCTGAGTATTTTCTCACCATTGTCGACGTCTACACCCGCATGACTTGGGTGTACGTGCTGGCCAAGAAGAGCGACGTGGCTGAAACGTTGAAGACGGATTGGTTCCCGATGGTGGAGCGGCAACAAGACCGTCTAGTCAAGTCAATCCGCACCGATCGAGGGGGAGAGTTCCTGAGCAAGGAGTTTGGGTTGTGGCTGAAGAAGAATGGTATTCGGCACTCCCTCACCATGCCATACTCCCCTGCAATGAACGGCATCGCCGAGCGAGCAAACCGCACAATCACGGAGGCGGCACGCGGGTTGCTCATTGAAGCCGGGCTACCCGACTATTTCTGGCCTGATGCGGTGCGGAGCGCGTGTGTGGCCAAGAACAGAGCCTTGACTCATGTGGGAGCAGACAAATGGGTGCCCTATGTGGAGTGGCTAGGAAGGAAGCCAAAGGTGGATATGCTTCGGGTGTTCGGGTGCATGTGCATGGCGCTCGTGCCTAAGCATCTTCGGCACAACAAGCTTGGTGCCAAGGCGGTGTGGGCCGTGCACTTGGGCATGGCTCAAAACAGCAAGGGATGGCTTCTTTGGGACCCATTCACCAAGAAGTTCTTGGTGAGCAGGGACTGCAAGTTCATGGAGAACTTCATGTACAAGGATTGGAAGGCGGAGAATGAGGCGAAGATAGGCGTGCGGTTTGGGGAGGTGAAGAGTTCCGGTTTGGAGCATGTGGAGCTGCCTTTGGAACTGAGCAGCGGCAGCACAACCACAAGGCAATCCTCCCTTGTGAATGGGGGAGAGGAGGCCAATGATGCAGAGGAAGAAGAGGAGGAGGTGCAGCAAGTGAGCGAGCGTGCACCGTCACTTCCTTCCCGTACTACGAGTGCTCCACGGATTCGAGCCACACCGCAGCAACGCCAAGGCCTTCAAGTCCCTGCAGCTGAGGAGGAAGGAAGGGGGAAGAGGAGAGTTCAACCCCCTAATAGGCTGACCTATGATGCGCCGGGAAAGCAGGGCAAGACAGCCCTGGCCGGAGCGGCAATGATGGTCGGAGACGACGAGGAGAGTGACTACGAGGAGTGTGCCTTCGCGTTCTTCTCTCCAGTGGAGATGCCGGGAGAACCAGCAACTCTCAAGGAGGCTTTGGAGAGTAGTGATGCTGAGGAGTGGAAGAAGGCCATGGAGAGTGAGCTGAAGAGCATCGAGGAGAATGACACGTTTGAATTGGTGGAGCTACCGGAGGGGCGTACGGCGATAACGTCCAAGTGGCTCTTCAAAATCAAGTCGGATGCCGACGGCAAGATCGAGCGCTACAAGTCTAGGCTTGTAGCCAAGGGGTACCAGCAGAAGGAGAAGGTGGACTTCAAGGAGCTGTTTGCCCCTGTGGTGAAGCCGACGACGCTGCGAACCCTATTCGCGGGAGCCGCCATCAAAGGATGGGTAGTAAAGCAAATGGACATCGTAACGGCATTCCTTAACGGCATCCTTGAGGAGGAGATTTTTATGGCGCAGCCAGAGGGGTTTGATGATGGTAGTGGCAGAGTGTGGAAGCTGAAGAAGGCCCTCTATGGGCTGAAGCAGGCCCCTAGGCAATGGTACATGAAGCTGCGCGAAGTGTTGGAGGGGATCGGCTTCACTCCCTCAACGGCCGATCACTCCTTGTTCATGCTTGGCGAGGGGGAGCAGAGGAGTTTCATGGTGGTTTATGTGGATGACATCCTCATTTTCTCACCCTCTTCTGACCTTGTGAAGGAGGTGATGCTGAAGCTTCAAGACAAGTTCAAGTGCAAGGCCCTTGGTGACGTGAGCTTCTACCTTGGGCTCCACATCGAACGAGATGTGGAGAAGCGGTGCATGCGGGTGCATCAATGAAAGTACCTGGAGGCATTGGCTGCCAACTTTGGGCAGAGTGAAGGCCATGTGGCTACACCCTTTCCCTCTGGGTTCAAGTGTGTGAAGGGACCAGAGGAGGAGAGCGTTGGTGAAGAGGAGAGGCGCCGATTTCACTCGTTGGTGGGCAGCCTCATGTATGCGGCGGTAAACACCCGACCGGACGTCGCGTTTGCTACCGGACAGCTGGCTAGGGTTGTGCAATGCCCTAATGAGGAGCAGGTAGCAGCTGGAATGAGGGTGGCCAAGTATCTTGGCCAAACACCGACCGTTGGGCTGCAATACTCGGCGGCGGCACAAAGGCGCCAAAAGGGCGCGGATGGTGTTGAACCCGGGCGTTTGTTCCTCACCGCCTACTCGGATGCTTCATATGCATCAGAACCAGAGGACATGACAAGTGTGGGAGGCTTCATATGCTGTGTTGGTGGAGGCCCAACTGCTTGGGAGAGCAAGAAGCAGGTTGACCAAGCTTTGAGCTCGGTGGAGTCCGAGTACATGGCACTCTTCCGTGCCGTACGGGAGATTGTGTGGCAGCGGCGTTTGTTGGCTGAATTGGGGGAGGAGCAGCAAGGACCTACCCCACTGTACTGTGACAGCCAGGGTGCCATTGCTCTTGCTAAGAACCCTGTGTTGCATGGACTCACGAAGCACATGAGGGTGAAGTGGCATTGGACGAGGAGCATGGTAACCGCGGGTGAAGTTGAGTTGCGCTACGTGAAGACCACGGGGCAGCCGGCTGACATGATGACCAAGAGGCTGGTGGAGCAGCAGCATTGGAAGTGTTGCAAGCTGGCTGGGATGGCTCTGAACTGAGAGAGCAACATATCCTAAGGCCAACAATCCGAGGGGGAGTTTGTTGGTGCAACCCTACGGTTTGCACTCGGCTTGTTGTCCGTGTGCGTGAATGTGTGTGTGTATGGAATGGTATGAGGGCATGGGATAATATATATTTCATGCTTATAATTGTCTGTGAATGTTGAGTCATGATGTCGAGTGTGTGTGTCGAGTCAATAGCGAGTTATCGCTAGACGCGTGTTACGCGGTCGTTTGTGTCTCGCGCGCGGTTTCTATTTTGTCGTGCGCGGTTTCTATTTTGTCCTGTGTCGAACGTTCGGCGTGTCGCAGGTGTGTGCAGCAGACCCATCAAGAACTCAAGGATGAGTTTGTGATGAAGAGCCCGAGCCTTGGTGTCAAGCCTCAAGTGATTTCGAAGCTCGCCAAAAGGGTACACCTCAAGATATTGAAGATAGTTACATTACTTTGTGTAGTGTAACATTTCACTTGGTGTAGGCCCTAGTGAAGGGTAGTTTCGAGACCCTTCGTGGTTGGGGACAGTGTGGCACTGTTCCACATCACTGTACCTCGGCTCTTGGGGTTTGTAGGAGCTGGGAGTCATTCCCAACTCGTAACTCTTCCTATCTTGTGTTCTAAGACTATAGTGGCTGCTATAGTACCGTTCGTTCAAACCGACGCTGTGTCGTCAATTCTTTATCAAATCGTGCAATCTAAATTGCTAATTGTAGACGACGTGAAGACGCTCCAGATCCAATTTGAATCAAGTCATTTGCAGCTGTGAGCAGAACGCTATCAACGTTTGAAGCCGCTGTGCAGAAATCCGTCTGTGCTCTCTATCTTTCGTTTTAGGCACATTCAAGCCTATTGTGACAATAACAAACCGATGGGATGCGGAGTACACCTAGAAGGCGACAACTTACATTACGATTCGTGCGTGTGTTCTTGACAAAGATGCGCTTTCTCTAAACGCTTATCGAGAGCTGCGCGAGTCAATAGATAAGGAGAAATGGCGTGAATTCATAGATAAGGTGCTCAACGCACTACACCCTAATAACACCCTGGTTTTAAACCCCATCTTGACAGGTTCTTGGTCACAACGTTGTATCTAGGAAGTGGGTCTTCCGACCTAAGGTGAATGCTGACGGAACGATCGAGCGTTTCATGGCTCGCTGGGTCATCCGCAGTTCGAGCAGAAGCAGGGTGTGGGCTATGGCACAGCTTTATCCCCTAATCGGAGACATAAATATCTTCTCATTCTATACGCCCTCTCATTCTATAAGCGCGATTATAATCTCGACCTATGTTACTCAGTATCTCGGCCTCAACATTACCGAGACAGCAACTGCTATTCACTGATCTGCCGAGAAGTATGCTACTTCTGACATGATATTCAGAGAAGGTCCCTCCGTAGGACTGCTCCGTTAGGGCCCACCAACCGTACAAACTGCCAGTTTTTCCTGCCCTGCCCTGCCCTGCCCCATCGTAACTTCCTTGCCTTGACTTGCGCGCTGCCCTAGGCGCTACCCGCGCACCACACACCTCCGCATACATAGTGCCCCGCTGCGCCCTGCAGCTCGCACGCCCTACAGCCCGCACGCCCTGCAGACGTGTTCTGCTTGCTTGTGCTCAGACTGTGTGGTGGTCTTGAGATCCAACCCGGGATTTGCTTTGCTTTGTTCTCTTCCTTGACTGGTCTTGTGACTGTTGGTTCTTTCTTGCTATCCCCCAATTTGCCTCTGAGTGTGTGTCAAACCTGTTTGTATGTCTGTAGGCTGTAGGTTGGTAGCCTATGCTATGTACAACACTTAAGGGTTACAGCTACTTGAACTCATCTCACATTATTGTCAATCATTCTTGCCTGGTAGCTATGACGCCACTACCAATCACAATCTCCATAAGGCTCTTCCGTTCTACCCCAAGCTACTGAAGCTGGGCATCTTTCATCTGTTGGTGATACTTGCTATCAGCAACTCCTCCATACAAGTCTTCTCTTCGCAGCTGTAACCCGTCCTCCGGATTTAGCCTATTCGGCTAGCTTGCCCATTTTTGCAGATATAAGCAGTCGAACGGTTCTAGCGTATGTCTTTGTGCGGTCCATTGCTACATAATATAGATCTTGTACTTTTCCGTTTTTATTGTGTGTTTTCTCTAATATTCAACCAGCACAAGAATTCAATTCTTCAGCTGCAACACATTAGAAGGACGAAACTCTAAGAGCGTGTTCCTAAGGCCCAACCCTAAATCATTAATAGTATCAGAATCGTAGGTGAAACGAGGCTTAGGAGAAAGCGTAGCCAAGGTGAGTGTCGAGAGAAAAGTCGAGAAGGGAATGATGGCATTAGGTCATGAGGGGAGTACAAGTATAATGTCGAGAGTAATCTTGTACCCCCTAAGGCTAAACCCACTACAGCCTAAGTAATCATAAGCACATATATTTTGACACACCCCCATAGGCGAAGTGGGGGATAGCCATGGCAAGCAATGGTCATAAGACCAGTCACGAGAATAAGCAAATCAAAGCAAAGCTCAGGGTGGATCTCAAGATCACCACGCACTCTGAGCACTAGCAAGCGGCCACAAGCAGGCCCCACGATATCAGGGTAAAACATCCTGATTACCCTGATTTCAGGATAGTGTCAGGAGTTTTCCCTGCAATTTCAGGATGATGGTATATTTTACCCTGAGACTTCAGGATAATTTTCGTGTTGAGCCCTGAAATTTCAGGAAGTCCGTGAGATTTTGCCCTGAAGCATCAGGACGAAGGTCGAGGACTGCCCTGACGCATATGCAGAAGGGGAAGGGGCGTGGGGAGGATGGGGAAGAGGGGGGAAGGGGCGGGGGGGTGTGTGTACTGGTTTTGCCTCCTCCCGAGGATTTTGCCGCTTCCTCGTCGTACCGTACTATGCACGCACCGGGCTTCCCACTCATATCGTGCCTTCCCCTCCACCTCTCTCATGTCTTGTGATTTTTTTGCCTTGAGAGATCTGGATGAACTCCTGGTGGTGCCCTGAAATTTCAGGATGGCCATACAAATTTGCCCTGAAAAATCAGGGCATTCTTGAGATTTTTCAAAAGTTCCCCTGAGGGCTCAGGATGCCCAAAATCCTGGCACAGGCCCTGGCCACAAGGCCAGTCAAAGAGGTTACATAAGATATATAGGTGCGAGTACAAACAGAGCAAGGCTACGCCAGACGAGCAAAAAAGTCAACAAGCCACCGCCTCACCCTCCCCCCACAGTGGCACGCGCGGCCGTGAGAGAGAGAGGAGGAGAGGCGGCGGCTGGCTCCTCATACCCGCCACCCCCATACCCTCCAAGATCCCGCCACCCCCAGACCCCCCAAGATCCCGCCACCCCTTACCCCCCAAGATCCCGCCACCCCCATACCCCCCAATATCCCGCCACCCCCATACCCCCCCCCCCCCCCTGCTGCACCTGCAGCAGGGGAATGGAGGAGAAGGGGGGGCGGGCGGGGGGGCTGGTGCTGCAGAGCCCCTCCCCCCACTGCTGCACCCGCAGCAGAGGGATGGAGGAGAAGGGAGGGCGGGGGGGGGGGGGGTTGGAGGGGGGGTGCGAGGGGCACTCACGAGGGGGTGCAAGGGGCACTCACGAGGGGGGTGCGGGGGGCACCCACGAGGGGGTGCAAGGGGCACTCACGAGGGGGTGCGAAGGGCACCCACGAGGGGGTGCAAGGGGCACTCACGAGGGGGTGCAAGGGGCACTCACGAGGGGGTGCGAGGGGCACCCACGAGGGGGTGCGAAGGGCACTCACGAGGGGGTGCAAGAGGCACTCACGAGGGGGTGCGAGGGGCACCCACGAGGGGGTGCAAGGGGCACTCACGAGGGGGTGCAAGGGGCACTCACGAGTGGGTGCGAAGGGCACTCACAAGGGGGTGCAAGAGGCACTCACGAGGGGGTGCGAGGGGCACCCACGAGGGGGTGCGAGGGGCACCCACGAGGGGGTGCAAGGGGCACTCAGATACCCTCCTCCCACTGCTGCACCCGCAGCAGGGGGATGGAGGAGAAGGGGGGGGGGGGGGGGGGGGGGGGGGTGGGGGGGGACTGGGACGGTGTAGAAGCTGCTCGGGCAACAGCAGGGCGCGCAACGGGCAGGAACCCGTCATTTGCCACCCCCGCAACCCCCATACCCTCCCCCCCTTGCTGTACGATCAGCAGGGGGACGGAGGAAAAGGGGGGGGGGGCGGTGCAGGGGCTGCGTGGGCGACCGCAGGTCGCACGAAAAACATCCGCCACCCCCTCACACCCTCTCCCCCACTCCCCCACAGCAGCAGGCGCAGCCGTGAGAGGGGAGGAGGCGTGGCAGCAGCTGCTGCTGCTGAGGCACATCCACCACCCCCTCACACACTCTCCCCGCAGCAGCGGACGCGGCCGTGAGAGAGGAGGAGGCATGGCGGCAGCTGCTGCTGCTCTTAATACCATATCAGAATCGTAGGTGAAACGAGGCTTAGGAGAAAGCGTAGCCAAGGTGAGTGTCGAGAGAAAAGTCGAGAAGGGAATGATGGCATTAGGTCATGAGGGGAGTACAAGTATAATGTCGAGAGTAATCTTGTACCCCCTAAGGCTAAACCCACTACAGCCTAAGTAATCATAAGCACATATGTTTTGACAAATAGAAATACGCCTACGTCACGTTAAAAAACTCCTCGTATCATTTCTGTACCTCAACAACGCACGAATGGTATCGCTCACACCACATCGTTTTGAGGTAAACAATCCCCCGTGCACGGAACCACTAGACGAGCAGCCGTCTGCCCTTTGTTTGCCGCCAGTCACCCATACCTGCACAGTTTCGTTACATGGCAATGGTGCGCTGTGCAAGAACGTGCAAACTGCGCACCATCACGGAATGTGAGTACATTAGGCGCCATGAGCCAATGGCAACACCACCGCTCGTTGAGCGATACCCAGGCACAGTCACGGATATTCTGGTCGTCCCAGCGCCACACCTTGGTAACCCATCCATGCATACAAATTTAGGCGGAAGAGCAAGTATGTGCTCAATTAATCGCCACGGCTAATATCATGGCCCACCAGCGTAAATCACAAGTAAGAGTGGCTGCACCATAAACCATGGCGAGCAGAGGACCTAGCGTATGTCAGTTGGATGACGGCGGAACTGGCAGCAGGGAGACCTACGGATATACGTCATCGCCAGGTGGAGAGACGCTTGCGCCAAACTACAGTCACTCCGCCTCCCACCGCCGTCCACTCCATTTCACCAGAATGCAGCGCGGATGACAGCTTGCAGGACGACAGCGATGCCTACGATGCAGCCAGGCTCGATAACGATGTTGAGGTGTGGCGTCGCCGTGGCGACGTCGCTTGAGGCACGCTGTATAGAGCGCCAGCCTGAACCGATCCTTTCGTTCTTTAAGGTCCTCCATTGTCACTACAACATCCGCGTTTCTGCTGTATGTCACAAGTTCAGCCATGGACCACCAAGGGTCTCATTATAACGAGATTGCCCCACATGCATGATTCGGATTCTTTGTCCGTGCTCTGACCGTCTTAATGGGAATGTTGTGCAGGATTACCACGCAGCTCGCCCCGGCAAGGACGCCCCATAACGCACAATCATGCCGGCCAGCGATGAGGCAGTAACGACCTTTGAACTGGCTGATGGTTCGCTCCACTGACATCCGAGTGGAGGACTGGCAGTATTTAAATGTCTGCCGCCACTCGAGCATGAGTGGTGCCTGGATATCCCATTAAGCAGCCCCAAATAGTTCATGAATGCGTCGCATGTTATTTATGTCTGGAGTGCATATTGTGATTGTCTCGTATCATTACTCAAACCCAAGACCCTTCATACCCCGGATCTGAATGTGTGTACCATCGATGGCGCCCACCACAATGGGCACGCCTATTATGTCCCTAAACGCCGCAGCCATATAGTGCATCTCCTCGAGTGATGGAAGCAGACCCATGCCGCTCTGAATACAACCTTGAGAATTTCTGCAGGAACAAGTCAACGAGCTTACGACACTGCGTTTTAGGCACCCCGAACCGGAATACCAGGCAGATGTACGCCTTCGCACTGGCGAAGTACTTGATGGACACCAACACCGCCACTCTAATCGGGATATGGTTCCGTTGAATGATAGGGTCCTGAACAGACTCCATCTCTTCGCAAATATTGTGTATTATAGCGCGATTGATTCCCCCTAAGTCCACAAACGTCTCTTCGGGCTCGGTCGCCATTTCATCCTCCCATACGTCTAGTCTACGCCACCCTAAGCGGTGGTTCCGTGCGCGAAGTTTATTTTGCAACTCATGATTGCTCCCTCCGTGTTCCGCGTAGCTAATCTGCTCTAGCAGTTAAATGCATGATGTTCCCTAAATCCCATCCACTAACCCTAAACCCTAAAATTGCTTCTTTGTTCAGCGGGTGAGTGCGCTCATAACCACCCGGCCAACGTACCTGTAACCCTTCTGTATGATCGATCGGGAATCTCAAGTGCACCTCTGACCAGGGCCTATGATATCAATGTAAAAAGTCCTGATTACCCTGATTTCAGGATGATGTTTTGACTTTGCCCTGTAATTTCAGGATGCTGTGATTTTTTACCCCGTGACCTCAGGATGATGCTATATGTTTTGCCCTGAAATTTCACGATGGCCATCGAGTTTTGCCCTGCAAATTCAGGATGAACGACGGGGACTGCCCTGACAAGTATTCAGGTACCTACCCTCTCTGCCCTCCTCCATGTACCGGCCCTCTTTGCCCACCCTCCAGGCACCTACCCTCACTTCCCTTCCTCCAGGTACCTGCCCTCTCTGCCCTCCCTCCAGGTACCTGCCCTCTCTGCCCTCCCTCCGTGTACCTGCCCTCTCTGCCCTCCCTCCAGGTACCTGCCCTCTCTGCCCTCCCTCCAGGTACTTGCCCTCTCTGCCCTCCCTACCAACCCTCCAGGTACCTGCCCTGCCCTCCCTACCAACCAACCCTCCAGGTTGCGACAAAGGAGTTATTTAGGCCTAACTAGAAGTACTAAACAAGGCCTTGCTTAAGAAATATTTGCCTTGAGAGTTTAGGATGAAGCTCTGCATGTGCTCTGAAACTACAGGATGGCTCATAAAATTTGCCTTTAAAAATCTGGGCATTTTTCCAAATTCTGTAGAGTTGTCCTGAGGCCTCAGGATGCCTTAAATCCTAGCAAAGGCCCTGCCTCTGACACCCCCTGCACTGGGATGCCCGAAGTGCACACTGGGATTCGAACCCGAGACTTTCACTCTGATACCATCTCAGTGTCAGAATGTTATAGTGCTTACATTTGTGTATGCTATAGTGGGGTAGCCCATAAGGGGTACAACCCAATTAGGGTTAGTACTTGTACCCAACTCTTTGCTAGTTCATTCATCCTCGTTCATTCTCTTGACATGGTTTCCGAGCAGGTCCTCCGCTTGGACCGTTTTTCTTTTTTGGGCCCACCACTGCACTGCTCCTAGCGACCCTCGTGTCACCCCTTGGCCCGACGCCCCGAGGCCCGTCGCTCCTAGCCCGGCCAGTAGGCCCTAGCCAGAGCGCCCCTAGGCCCGTCGTCCCGGCCCCTTGCCCCTAGCCCGCGCGCCCCGGCCCGTCGACCCCTAGCCAGCGTGCCCCGGCCCGTCGACCCCTAGCCCGCGCGCCTGACCCCGTCGACCCCTAGCCCGCGCACTCGGCCCCGTCGAACCCTAGCCCGCGCGCCCTGGCCCATCGACCCCTAGCCCGCGCGCCCGGCCCCGTCGACCCCTAGCCCGCGCGCCCGGCCTCGTCGACCCCTAGCCCGAGCGCCCGGCCCCGTCGCCCCTAGCCCTCGAGCCCGGCCCCGTCGACCCTCGCCCGCACACCCGGCCCCGTTGACCCTAGCCCGAGCACCCCGGCCCTGTCGACCCTAACTCGCGCGCCTGGCCCGACGCCCCTAGCCCGCGCGCCCCTAGCCCGGCCCGTCGACCCTAGCCCGCGCACTCCTGCCCCTCGCTCTCGGCCCCGCAGCCCGTCCCTCTTAGGGCCCCGGGCCCGTTGCCCCTCGGCCCCACGACCCGTCACCCCTATGCCTCCAGCCCGTTGCCCCTAGGCCCCGCGGGCCATTGCCCCTAGGCCTGTCGCCGCTAGGCCCCCGACCCATCGCCCCTAGGCCCCGACCCGTCGACCCCAGGCCCCGCACGCCGCTTCTTGCGTGCTACTGCTACTACTGCTGCTGCTACTGCTACTGCTGCTACTGCTGCTACTGCTACTGCTGCTACTGCTGCTATTGCTACTGCTACTTCTACTGCCGCCCCTCTCAGCTGCTCCTATGTGCTGCACCGCTATGGCTTCTCTCCGCGTGCTAGCGTTCGATCATGAGGGACGCCCCCTGCAGTTTGACACATGGCTCAACGACCTGCAGCTGTACCTGCTGAGCGACTCTAGGGACAGTGTTTCGTTGTTTGACCACACGTCTGGCGCCGCTCCCGCCCCTTCCGCCTCAACTGACAGTGCGACTCGTTCACAGTGGCTGACTCGCGACGCTGCAACCCGCTTAGCCATTCGCAACCACCTCCCTTTGGCCGAATGCGCTCACTTCAGACAGCACAAGACAGCACAGACACTGTACGACGCTGTAGTCGCCCGCTACTCCTCGCCTACCACTGCTGCTCTAGGCCGCCTCCTCCTGCCCTACCTCTTCCCCGAGCTGTCCGCCTTTACCACATTCGAGGACCTGGCTTCCCACCTTCGCGCTAGCGACGCTCGCTACCGCGCTGCCCTCCCAGCAGAGTTCCTTAACAAGAACCCGCCCCCGATGTACATCACCCTCTACTTTATAGTCACCCGCCTCCCTGACTCTCTGCGCTCTGTCAGGGACCACTTCCTCTCCCTTGACCCCACCTCCCTCACTGTTGACCTACTAGAGCAGCACCTCCATGCAGCTGAGACTAGTGCAGTAGCTCTAGGTGCTGCTCGTGGCACTCCGCGCACGCCCTTCTTTGAGGGGTGCTCCCCCTCCCCCCTCGCCCTCTCCTACGCCTCTGCTGCTGCTGTAGACGTCCTTAGCACTGAGGATGTCGGGGCTGCTTCTGCCTGTAGGAAGCACCGCAGCAGCAAGGGCAAGGGTGGCAGGGGTGGTGGAGGGGGCAGCGGGAGTGGTGGTGGGGGCAGCAGTGGAGGTAGAGGAGGCAGTGGAGGTGGTGGCAGCGGTGGGAGTGGTGGAGGGAGTGGGGGCGTTGGTGGCGGTGGTGGAGGCAGCGGTGGGAGTGGTGGAGGGAGTGGGGGCGTTGGTGGCGGCGGTGGAGGCAGCGGTGGGAGTGGCGGCAGTGGCAGCGGTGGCAGTGGTGGCAGTAGGACTGTAGCTCAGCGTGGAGGTTCTAGAGGAGGCCAGCAGAAGCTGCAGCAAAGTCGGAGCGAGACCCCTTCGCCCCAGCAGCTTCGTGAGTAGTTGTTTCAGCGTGGGGCGTCTGGGGGTAGTGTGAGCTGCCCGTATGTCATGGGTGACCGTGCTGGTTAGACATGCGGGAAGGCGCACACGCAGCACCGCTGCTTCTCCCATCTCGACGACGCGTGACGCACTGAGTTTGGTGACGAGGTCGAGTGCCCACACTGGGCATAGCTGCTTAGGTCTGGTGTTGCGATCTTTGACCTAGACTATGATGCTATTCTTTCTGCTATGTATGCTTTGTCTGCTAGTGCTGAGGGTGACTGTTACCGGTGTGTGCCGCCTAACCCAGGTATAGACGCTGCTGCTCTAGGTGCTAGTGAGTCTGTTCTACCTGGTACTGCGCCTGCTGAGGCCTTGCACACCTTCACGCTGGACTCAGGTGCCTCACGCTGTTTCTTTCGTGACAGCACCACTCTCACTCCTCTCCCTGCACCTGTCTTGGTCCGACTGGCTGACCCCTCCGGGGGCCCGGTCGTTGCCCGTTCCTCCACTGTCCTCCCGTGTCCGGAGGTTCCGTCTGGCTCACTATCAGGACTTCACCTCCCCTTGTTCTCTACGAACTTGGTGAGTACCGCTGCCCTCCAGGATGCGATGGTCACTACCACCACTCCTGGGGGTCAGCGTGTGTCGATCTGCACATGTACACAGACGGGTCGTCACCTGGCCACGTTCACTCGTCGGCCAGGGTCGAGTCTGTATACACTGGCTACCGAGCCTCCTCAGGTAGCTGCGTCTGCTCAGGTGTCCGCGTCAGGTCATGTAGCACCCCTTAGCTCGTGTCGCCTCCTGTCGCACCAGACTCTTCTGTGACACCACCGCCTGGGTCACCCCTCCCTGCCACGCCTTCGTGGCATGCACTCCCGGTTTCTCGTCTCTGGTCTTCCCTGGTCTCTGCCTCCCCTCCCGCCCTCGCCTGCCCCGCCCTGCCTTCCTTGCGTCGAGGGGCGGCAGCGCGCCGCTCCTCACTCCTCCTCGTTTCCCCCGACGACTGCTCCCCTGCAGACTCTCCACATGGACGTGTGGGGCCCAGACCGCGTCAGTGGACAGGGCCGTGAGCGCTACTTTCTGCTGGTTGTTGACAAATACACGCGTTACACCACGGTCTTTCCCTTGCGAAGCAAGGGTCAGGTCGTTGATAACTTGATCCCTTGGATCCGTGCAGTCTGTCTCCAGCTCCGTGAGCGGTTCCGTGCGGACCCTCCTGTCCTGCGTCTGCACTCTGTCAGAGGTGGTGAGTTCTCTTTCGACCTCTTGCGGGACTTTTGTCATGGGGAGGGTATTCTCCAATCGTTCACGTTTCCAGACTCCCCTCAGCAAAATGCGATTGCTGAGCGCCGCATTGGCTTAGTCATGGAGGTCGCTCGTACCTCCGTGACCCATTTTCTGTGGCCGTTTGCAGTCCGGTACGCTGCGCATCAGCTCAACCCTTGGCCGCGTGTCTCCTTCCCGGAGACCTCGCCTACACTGCGTTGGACGGGGAACGTTGGCGGTGCGTCGGTGTTCCGGGTCTGGGGTTCTCGTGCCTTTGTTTGTGATACATCCGCAGACAAGCTCTCCGTCCGCGCGATTCTCTGCGTCTTCCCTGGCTTTCCCCCTCACGCGCCTGGCTGGCAGTTTTACCACCCCACCTCGCGCCGTGTCTTCCCCTCTCAGGACGACGCATTTGACGAGTCGGTTCCCTTTTACCGTCTCTTCCCCTTCCGCTCTGCCCCTCCCCCGCCCCCGCCGCTCTTGCTTGCTCCAGGTCCCCCTCCGGTAGAACCCCTCCCCCCCCAGGGTCCTGCTCCCTCAGGTGTGTCTCAGGTAGACCCTCTCCCTTGTACTGCGCCTGTTGAGGTAGCTGTCGGCTTAGGTGCTGCTCCTGGTGCTGCGTCTGAGGTGCTGAGTCTGTGGGTGCGGAGCCGGGGGTTGCGGAGTCTGAGGGTGCTGGGTCTGGGGGTATTGAGCCTGGGGGTGAGGAGCCTGGGGGTGCTGAGCCTGCGGGTGTGGAGCCTGGGGGTTCTGAGTCTACGGGTGTTGAGCCGGGGGGTGCTGAGTCTGGGGGTGCTGAGCCTCAGGGTGCTGCTTCGTCTGGAGGTCCTGCTGGTGCTTCGCCGAGACTGTCTCCGCAGCAGCTGCGTGAGTGGCTTGTTCGGCGCGCACGCCTTCAAAGTGGAGCTACTGGAGCTGGAGGTGCTGGAGTTACTGCTGAAGCTGGTGGTACTGGAGGTACTGCGGCTACTGGTCCCAGAGGTGCTCGTACCAGGGGTACTGGAGTTCCCGGGACTGGTGGTGTTGGGGGCGCTGGAGCTGGAGACCCTACGGAGCCTGGAGCTGCTGGAGCTGGAGGCTCTGGCGTTGGTGGCGCTGGAGCTGGAGGAGCTGGAGCTGGAGGAGCTGGTGTTGGAGGCACTGGCACTGGAGGCGCTGGAGCTGGTGGCACAGACGTTGGAGGCGCGGCAGTTGGAGGCACTGGCGCGGGAGGCGCATGAGCTGGAGGAGCTGGAGCTGATGAACCTGGAGGCACTGTGCGGCCGCGACCGTACTCCGTTCCCCTGCTTCAGCAGGTTCTTGGTGTCCCGTCTTCTACTAGCCTTCCTCCTCCCCTCCTGTGTCCACTGCATGACCAGTTGCAGCTGCCGTTACAGCCGGCCTCCCCACTGTCGGCGGTCTTACAGAGCATCGTGAGCCTACGTCTCGTCCTGTCTTGCTTGTTCGCCCTACTCGTCGTGTTCCTCGTTTGCGTCCTCCTCCTGTCTCCGGCACGCACGCTATGGCACTTCGTCCTTCCTTTGTTCCACTAGGTGTTCCTCTGCCTGCTCCTCCTGAGTCCTCTCTTCCTGCCGTCCCTGACCCTGAGTCTGACCGCGCTCGTGCTACCAGTCCGACTATCTCTCGTCTCCTCACCACTGCTGTCACTGACCCTTCTTTTGAGTCTGCTGCTAGGTCTGCCCTCGTTGCTGAGCTGGTTGACTTTGCTGCTGCCTGTCGTCTAGACTACGCCACAGATCTTGTTGCTGAGTCTGCGTCTACCAGTCCTCCGTCCTTCAGGGGTGAGTGTGTTCTTGGCACGGACGTCCTTGAGGACAAGCAGGAGGACTTTGAGTGTCTTGCAGCTGCTGCACCTCGTTTCGCTTCCATGCTGCTTGCCCCTAAGGGAGACCCGGATGCACCAGACATCCCGACCCCGCGCTCTTACGCAGAGGCGATTACAGGTGCTTACTCCTCTCAGTGGCAGGCAGCCATGGATGCCGAGATTCCCCCACCTGGGGCGAACATAGTTGATGGCATGTGGATTTTCAGGGTGAAGCGGCCACCGGGTTCTCCGCCTGCCTTCAAGGCGCGTTACGTTGCTCGAGGCTTCAGTCAGCGACAAGGGGTTGACTACTTCCAGACCTTCTCCCTCACCCCGAAGATGACCACTCTTCCGGTGTTGCTGCACGTCGCTGCTCAGTGTGACTATGAGTTGCACTCTCTGGACTTCAGCAAAGCTTTCTTGCAGGGCAGCCTACTCGAGGAGATATGGCTGCGCCGCCCACCTGGCTTCACTGGGTCGTTTCCTGCAGCTACCCAGTGGAGCCTCCGGCGGCCAGTCTACGGTCTCCGCCAGGCACCTCGCGAGTGGCACGACACACTGAGGACTACAGTTGCGGCTCTTGGGTTTGCTCCTTCTACTGCTGACCCGTCGCTGTTTCTACGCACCGACACCTTGCTGTCGCCATTCTACGTCCTCGTCTACGTCAACGACCTCGTCTTTGCCGATGCCGATACCGACGCACTGACTCTTGTGAAGTCGGAGCTGCAGAAGAGACACACCTGCACTGACCTGGGTGAACTACGCAGCTATCTTGGCTTGCAGATCACCTGGGACAGAGCACGGCGCACCATCACCCTGACTCAGTCACACATGGTGCACCAGGTCCTTCAGCACTTTGGCTTCCAGTTCTCCTCGCCACAGCCCACTTCTCTGTCTACCGGCCACTCGCTCTCAGCTCCACCTTCGGACGAGTCTGTAGAGCCGAGTGGTCCGTACCCAGAGCTTGTGGGTTGCCTCATGTACCTGATGATGTGCACACGACCTGACCTCGCGTACCCTCTCAGCCTTCTGGCTCGGTACGTGGCTCCCGGTAGGCACCGGAAGGTGCACTGGGATGCTGCGAAGAGGGTACTGCATTACTTGTGCAGTACGTCTGGCATGGGGCTCGTGCTTGGAGGACGGGGTCCAGTTGTCCTCACTGGTCACGCAGACGCTTCTTGGGTTGACGACTCTGCTACGCAGCGGTCGTCACAGGGTTACACCTTCAGCCTTGGTTCCGGCTCTGTTTCCTGGCGGTCTACCCACTCGTCTTTGGTTCTCAGCTATAGTTGTGAGGCTGAGATCTACGCAGGGGCCATGGCTGCACAGAAGCTATGCTGGCTCACCTACCTGCTGACTGACTTGGGAGAGCAGCCTCGTTCGCCTCCAGTTCTGTACATAGACAACAAGGCCATGATTGCCTTGTGTCAAGACCAGAAACTGGAGCACCGAACGAAGCACATCGCTCTGAGATACTTCCTTGCTCGAGAGTTGCAGCGGCGTGGCTAGCTTTGTCTTGCGTACGTGGCCACTAGGGCCAACACTGCTGATATATTCACCAAGGCACTTGCGCCTGGTGATCATCAGCGCTTCTCTACTGTGTTAGGCCTTGTTCCTACTTTGCCTCACTTGCTCACTTCTCGACTCTGCTTGTACTTTGATCTATATATATACCTGCATGCTTACACTTGCTAGGGTATGATCACTGTATTGTTTCTTCTGTTTTATATAACTCTGCATGTGAACTGGCCTTGTGGCCCTTTGCTTGCGCTCGGACTGTGTGGTGACTTTGTGATCCACCCTGAGCTTGCTTTGCTTTTCTTGAGTGGTCTTGTGACCACTTGTTCTCCCCCACTTTGCCTATGGGGGTGTGTCAGAATATTATAGTGCTTACATTTGTGTAGGCTATAGTGGGGTAGCCCATAAGGGGTACAACCCAATTAGTGTTAGTACTTGTACCCAACTCTTTGCTAGTTCATTCATCCTTGTTCATTCTCTTGACACTCAGGAGTGATGCATAGCAGAATGATGAGAATAGAAAGGGATAAAGTACAAATATGCAAACCTAGAAACAATACTCCCTACAAGTCACGTTACTACTGCCTACAAGAGTTATGATATTTTGACTCGTGAGTTGACAGAGCTATTTAATAAGGTATTGTAGTAGAACGCATGCCACACTGTTAATAAGCGTGGCAAAAAAGATTATGTCCGTCATGATATCTCTAGTTACTACAAAACACCTCTTCCTAAAGTGGCACCGTTAGACATACTATTCAATTTCGCTGGTCAGGCCCGCCAATTTGTGCAGGTAGTATGGAGAAGTGTCGGGAAAAGTGTTGAAGCTGTGCTTACCAGGGGATGTTTTGCTATAAATGAAGGCACGAATTTCTGGTTTCTCACAAAGCATTTTGTGTCGCATGTCTAGGTTAGCCGTCAAGTGTTGCTGATACGAGGTTTTAGCGAGCTTGACAAGCAAGGAAAACCTTTCTGCTATGAGGTGCCCTTGATATGAGGCCGTAGGACCCTAAACCCTTAAAGATTATAACATATAGAGTAGGAGCAACGCCTTGGACATGTTGTATAACAGACAGGAGAAACGATTGTCGAACACAATAGTGAAGACTACATTAAGTTATATAGAATGCTTTATAACAATACCGCATATGTACAAAAATATAAAAGTTAATTACCATTCTATTGGTTGGCCACAAAAAGGATAAAACACCTATAGATTCAGTGTCTCTTCATTTTAACAAGAAAGGGTAGTCTATAAACATCATTGAAAAACCTCCTAAAGTAACAACTTGAGGTGTGTTTGATGTATTCATCTTGAAACACTATACTTGATATTTACAGAAATTAGTACATAAAAACAATTGCTGTACATGACAAACATTTCAGTATTAACGACTATCTGTAAGGAGATTTCTTGACATTCCTTACTGCGACCGTCAACATCGCGTACAGCAGTAGCTATTGTTCGCTCGTTACTGCTAACGGGGCTTCGCCAACTTCGCGCGCACTGTTTCACCAAACCTCGCACTGCTAAAGCAGCCGAGTCGGCCTACACTTTGGGACTAGCCTGAACCTCCATGCCAGTGTAGCACTAGCTAGCTCGCACACACCGCGTAACCGCTGCATGTTTTCGCATATAAGTATTCGCTCATGCCTTCGCTCATACTTTGTACTCTTTTGACACTCTAGTGCAATCCTCGCTACTTTGTTCCATTGCACCCGTAACACTTGGTTATCAGAGCGACTTGTCTTTCGGACCGCGCATCTCCGCACCCCAGAGAACCAACTTTTGATTTTTCACTCGAAGGGACTCACGCCCTTTAGCACCTAGGAGCCGCTGTCCTCGCGTTCTCTCGTAAACGCGTGCAGCCACGACTGCGCCTAGACTAAGCTGAGCCGACGCCCTTCGCCATGGCTGGTCACATCGACGTCACTACGCTCACGCAGGACCATTTGAACGAACTGTCAGAATGTTATGTTTGTCTAGCCTGCAGTGGGGTACTCAATAGTGAGTACAGCCCAATCTAGGGTTTGCTATATGTACTCAACTGCTTGCTAGTGAAACCCCTCTTTCTCGTTTCTAACTTTCAACTGCTGTTTCCAACACGAACTGCTGTAGCAACTTCGCGAAAGCTCTGAAGAAATCACGGCGCTGACGCCAGAACGCACGTCCCTGCAGAATGACGTCGCACGAGCACAGAAAGCACAATCGCAAGCACCTGGCACTCCGGGACACCCTGCACCACAGACATCGCAGCACGAAAGTGTGGGGCAACCCGCGAGCGCGACCAGTGATGGCGTCTTCCGCAACGACGGAGTCGACGACCACGGCACGACACACCCCGAAGCGACGAATGCGGCCAGGAGTCAACCCCGCGTCATGATTTTTGTGTCGGCCGGCGAATCAATAGTGCAGTCGCCGATGCCGCTGAAGTCGCAGCGTCCGCCATGCTTTGACCAGAATCAACGGGGTGGTCCTATCGTTCAGGCGTGGCTGTTCACGTTGAACGTTTTCTTCGACGCCAACTACGTCTCGGCTGATACGGCAGAAATTCGCTACGCCGTATCGCAGCTATGAGGACCCGCCATGGATTGGTGGCGTGTCATCATCACGAAGCTGACGGACTACACGATTCTACCGACACGGGAAGGACAAACCGGACCCTGGGCGCCGTCGTATTTCGTGGACGAACCCCAATATCGCACGTGGGACGCGTGGTGCACAGGTCTGCGTGCTCGATTTGAGCCAAACGCGGCTTCGATCGCGGCGCGTCAGAAGCTCCGCACTTGGCGCCGACTCGGTTCCGTCCAAGATTACACCAGCGGGTTTCTGGCACTATGTGAGCAGGTGGGATACATGCACGAGAGTGAGCGCATCGACCGCTACATTGGCGGCCTGAAGCACGACATCGATCAGGAAATCCAGCTCCGTGGCGTCACCGACTTTCAAGAGATTCTCGCTATGGCGGAGAAACTCGATTTCTTCCGCAGACCGAGACCAGGGTCCTACGGAAGTAGCAGCAACTGGGAACATTGGTCTCGTGGGACAAACGAGGGCGCTACGATACGTGCCGTTGCCGCGAATGCCGCTGCCGCACCGTTCAAAGGGCGCTGCTTTGCGTGCAATCGGTCAGGACACCGCAAAAGCGAATGCCCGGAAAACGATGAGGGAAAGGGGGAAGCTGAGCAGCAGAAACAGACCAAGCAGCAGGGAAACGCTGGGAGTCCGTTGCAGACGAGCCCTCTACTGACAGGTCACGCCACTCACCCGACCCAACCGACCCTCACCGAGTGATTGTGCCGGTTCACGCAATCGACCACACCCGGCCGAATAAGGAGGGTACCACGGTAGACAGCCCCATGCTGCTTAGTGGGAAAATCGGGAGAGACTTAGTAAAAATATTCATAGATGGGGGAGCCAGCCACAGCCTGATCAACACTGCCACAGCACGGAAGCTGAAACTGCCACTGGACAGATGTTTACATGAGATCGACGCAAGACTGGTTGACGGCACGCCAATGGCGATACGGGAACGCGTGGACCGAGTTCGGATTCGATGCGAGGGTAACTTCACGTTTAGTCAGGAAATGCTCGCGACAACCCTTGACGGAACCGACATTTTACTCGGCCGTGATTGGCTGCGACGACACTATCCGCGAATCGACTGGACGACGGGTGACTGTACCATGCGAGTGAACGGTATTAACATTGCCTTACCTCGCTCGGGCTCACCACACATTCTGAGCACTAGCAAATGGCCATAAGGCCAGTTCACATGCAGAGTTATATAAAAGAGAACAAACAGTACAGTGATCATACCCCAGCAAGTGTTAGCATGTAGGTATATATATATAGATCACAGTACAAGCAAAGTCACGCACTAAGCAAGTGAGGCAAAGTAGGCACAAGGCCTAAAACAGTACAAAAACGCTGATGATCACCAGACTGAAGTACCTTGGTGAATATATCAGCAGTGTTGGCCCGAGTGGCCACATAAGCAAGACGAAGCTGACCACGCTGCTGCAGATCTCGAGCAAGGAAGTAGCGCAGAGCGATGTGCTTCGTTCTGTGCTCCAGTCTGTGCTCCTAACACAAGGCAATCATGGCCTTGTTGTCTACGTACAAAACTGGAGAAGAACGAGGCCGCTCTCCCAAGTTGTTCAGCAGGTAGGTGAGCCAGCGTAACTCTTGTCCAGCCATGGCCCCTACGTAGATCTCAGCCTCACAACTGGAACTGGGAACCGAAGACGAGCGGGTAGACCGCCAAGAAACAGAGCCGGAGCCAAGGCTGAAAGTGTAACCCTGTGACGACCGTTGCGTAGCCAAGTCATCAACCCAAGAAGCGTCTGCATGTCCAGTGAGGACAACTGGACCCCGTCCTCCAAGCACGAGCCCCATGCCCGATGTACGGCACAAGTAGCGCAACACCCTCTTAGCAGCCTCCCAGCGCTCTGGTCGGTGTCTCCCAAGCGCAATGTAGTGTGCCAGGATGCTAAGAGGGTAGGCAAGGTCAGGTCGAGTGCAGGTCATCAGGTACATGAGGCAGCCCACAAGCTCTAGATACGGGCCACTCGGCTCTAAGGACTCGTGTGAAGGTGGAGCTGAGAGCAAGTGACCGGTAGGCAGAGGAGTGGACTGTGGCAAGGAGTACCAGAAGCCGAAGTGCTAAAGGACCTGGTGCACCATGTGTGACTGAGTCAGGGTGATGGTGCGCCGTGCTCTGTGCCGGGTGATCTGCAAGCCAAGATAGCTGCGCAGCTCACCCAAGTCAGTGCAGATGTATCTCCTCTGCAGCTCCGACTTCACAAGGGCCAGTGCCTCAGTGTCAGTAGTGGCAAAGACCAAGTCGTCGACGTACACGAGGACATAGAACGGCGGCAGCAAAGTGTCGGTGCGCAGAAACAGCGACGGGTCAGCAGTAGAAGGAGCAAACCCAAGAGCCGTAAGCATCGTCCTCAGTGTGTCGTGCCACTCGCGAGGCGTCTGTCGGAGAACGTAGACTGGCCGCCAGAGGCTCCACTGGGTACATGCAGGAAACAATCCAGTGAAGCCAGGTGGGTGGCGCAGCCAGATCTCCTCGTGCAGGCTGCCCTGTAAGAAAGTTGTGCTAGAGTCAAGACAGTGCAGCTCGTAGTCTCGATGAGCGGCGATGTGCAGCAGAACCCGAAGAGTGGTCATCTTTGGGGTAGGGGAGAAGGCTGGAAGAAGTCAACTCCCTGTCGCTGACTGAAGCCTCGTGTAACGTAACAAGCCTTGAAGGCAGGCGGAGAACCCGGCGGCCGCTTCACCCTGAAAATCCACATGCCATCGACTATGTTCGCCCCAGGAGGGGGAACTGCGTCGACGTAGGTGCTTGTGTCCATAGCTGTCTGGCACTGAGAGGAGTAGGGACCCATAATCGCCTCTGCGAAAGAGCACGGGGTCGGGATGTCTGGTGCATCCGGGTCTCCCTCAGGTGCAAGCAGCATGGCCACGAGATGAGGTTCAGCGGCTGCAAGACACTCAAAGTCCTCCTGCCGTTCCTCGAGGACGTCCGTGCCAAGAGCACACTCACCCCCGACGGACGGAGGACAGTCAGACTCAGACTTAGCAACAAGACTAGTGGCATAGTCGAGACGACAGGCGGCAGAAAATTCAACAAGCTCAGCAACTAGAGCAGACGCAGCAGTGGACTCAAACGAAGGGTCAGAGACAACAGTGGGTAGAAGACGAGGGGCGGTAGGACTAGCAGCATGAGCTAAGTCAGACTCAGGGTCAGGAATGTCAGGAAGAGAGGACGCATAAGGAGACGGCAGGGGAACTTGTATTGGAACAGAGGAAGGACGAAGTGCCATAATGTGAGTGCCGGGGACAGGAGGAGGACGCAAACGAGGAACACGACGACCAGTGCGAACAGCGCGAACAGGCGAGGCGGGACGAGACTCAGGCTCACGACGCTCTATAAGAGAGTCTGTGTATGGAGAAGGAGCAGGCAGTGGGGAGTCTGGCTGTAACAGTGGCTGCGACTGGTGAGGCGGTGGACACAGCAAGCTAGGAGTAAGGCCAGTAGAAGATGGGAGACTAAGAACCTGACGAAGGACTGAGTCAGGTGGCGGCAGAGACGACGACGGCAGCGGAACGAAAAAACGGGTGCCGCTGCACAGTGCCTCCAGCACCAGGACCGCTAGCTCCAGCACTCCCAACGCTTGCACCTCCAGCTCCAGGGTCTCCAGCTCCAGTGCCTCCAGCTCCAGCGCCTCCAGTGCTAGTGCCTCCAGCTCCAGCGCCTCCAGCGCCAAGGTCTCCTGCTCCAGCTCCTCCAGCTCTAGCGCCTCCAGCGCTAGTGCCTCCAGCTCGTTAGTCTCCAGCTCCAGCTCCTCCAGCTCCAGCGCCTCTAGCGCTAGTGACTCCAGCTCCAGAGTCTCCAGCTCCGGCTCCTCGAGCTCCAGCGCCTCCAGCGCTAGTGCCTCCAGCTCCAGAGTCTCCAGCTCCAGTGCCTCTAGCTCTAGCGCTTCCAGCGCCAGTGCCTCTAGCTCCAGCGCCTCCAGCGCCAGGGTCTCCAGCTCCAGCGCCTCCAACACCACCAGCTCCGGCAGCTCCAGTACCACTTGTACAAGCACCTCCAGGACCAGCAGCTCGAGCACCTCTGGTACCTCCAGCTCCAGCACTAACTCCAGCACCTCCAAGACTAGTAGCTCCAGTACCTCCAGTTCCAGTGCCTCCAGCGGTAGAGCCTCCAGCTCCTGCAGCGCCACTCCTAAGGCGTCTGCACTGAACAAACCACTCTCGCTGTTGCTACGGTGAGGGAGGCTCCCGCCTTGGAGAAAGTCGTGGCGAGGGACTCGCAGGACCTCCGACACACGCAGTACCCCTAGGCTCAGCACCCCCAGACTCCGCACCCTCAGACCCAGTACCCCCAGGCTCCGCACACTCAGGCTCAATATCCCCAGACTCCGCTCCCTCTGACTCAGCACCCCCAGGCTCCGCACTCGCAGGCTCAGCACCCCCGGACGCAGTACCCCCGAACGCAGCACCCCCAGACGCAGCACCTCTAGCAGCACCTGAGTCTACAGCAACCTCGAGAGGCACATTCCCAAGGAGTGGGTCTACCAGAGACACACCTGAGGGAGCAGGACCCTGAGGGGGGAGGGGGTCTACCGGAGGGAAACCTGGAGCAAGGAAGAGCGGCGGGGGGGGGGAGAGGGGCAGTGCGGTAGGGGAAGAGATGGTAAAAGGGAACCGACTCATCAAACGTGACATCCTAAGAGGGGAGGACACGGTGCGAGGTGGGGTGGTAAAACTGCCAGCCAGGCGTGTCAGGGGGAAAGCCAAGGAAGACACAGGGAATAGCGTAGGAGGAGAGCTGGTCCGCGGAAGTATCGCGGACAAAGGCACGAGAGCCCCAGACCCGGAACACCAACGCATCGCCAACCTTCCCGTCCAATGCAGTGTAGGCGAGGTCTCCGCCAAGGAGACATGGGGCCTGAGGTTGAGCTGATGCACAGCGTACCGGACCGCAAACGGCCACAGAAAATGGGGAGCAGCCGCATGGATCATGGAGGTACGAGCCACCTCCATGACTAAGCCAATGCGGCACTCAGCAACCCCATTTTGTTGCGTGGAGGCCGGAAGCGTGAACGATAGGAGAATGCCCTCCCCACGACAAAAGTCCCGTAAGAGGTCGGAGCAGAACTCACCACCTCTGTCAGAGTGCAGATGCAAGACAGGAAGGTCCTCACGGAACCGCTCACGGAGCTGGAGACGGACTGCGCGGATCCAAGGGATCAAGACATCAGGGACCTCACCCTTGCTGCGCAAGGGGAAGACCGTGGTGTAACGCGTGTAGTCGTCAACAACCAGTAGAAAGTAGCGCTCGCGGCCCTGTCCACTGACACGGGCTGGGCCCCACACGTCCATGTGGAGAGTCTGCAGGGGAGCAGTCGTCGGGGGAAACGAGGAGGAGTGAGGGGCGGCACGCTGCCGCCCCTCAATGCAAGGAAGGCAGGGCGGGGCAGGCGAGAGCGGGAGGGGAGGCAGAGACCTGGGAAGACCAGAAACAAGGAGGCGGGAGTGCATGCCCAAAGGCGTGGCAGGGAGGGGTGACCAAGGCGGTGGTGGCATAGGAGAGTCTGGTGCGACACGAGGCGACACGAGCAGGGGGCTGCTACCGGACCTGACACGGGCACCTGAGCAGACTCAGCTTCCTGAGGAGGCTCAATAATCAGTGTGTACAGACTTGACCCAGGCCGACGGGTGAACGTGGCCAGGTGACAGCCCGTACTTGTACACGTGCAGATCCACACACGCTGACTATCGAATCCTGGAGGGCAGCGGTACTCACCAAGTTTGTTGAGAACGAGGGGAGGTGAAGACCTGAGTGTGAGCCGGACGGAACCGCCGGACACAGAACAGTGGAGGAACGGGCAAGAACTGGCCCCCCTGAGGGGTCAGCCAGTCTGACCGGAACAGGTGCAGGGAGTGGAGTGAGGGTGGTACTGGCGCGAAAGAAACAACAGGAAGCACCTGAGTCAAGCGTGAAGGTGTGCAAGGCCTCAGCACGCGCAGTACCAGGGAGAGCAGACTCTCTAGCACCTAGAGCAGCAGCCTCTATACATGGGTCGGGCGGCACACACAGGTAACAGTCGCCCTCAGCACCAAGGATGTGAATAGCAGCAGCAGAAGCGTAGGAGGGGGCAAGGGGGGAGGGGGAACACCCCTCAAAGAAGGGTGTGCGAGGAGTGCCACGAGCAGCACCTACAGCGACTACGCTAGTCTCAGCTGCAAGGAGGTGCTTCTCGAGCAGGTCGACAGTGAGGTCTGTGGGGTCAAGAGCAAGAAAGTGGTCCCTGACTGCGCGAAGAGAGTCAGGGAGACGGGTGACTATGAAGTAGAGAGTGATGTACATCGGGTGGGGGGGGGGGGGGGGGGGGAGGTCCTGTCTACGAACTTGACTAGGAGGGCAAAGCGGTAGCGACCGTCGCTAGTGCGAAGGTGGGTAACCAGGTCCTCGACTGTTGCAAAGGCTGACAGCTGAGGAAACAGTTAGGGCAGCATAAGGCGGCCAAGAGCAGTAGTGGCAGGGGAGGAGTAACGAGCAACTACAGCGTCGTACAGGGCCTTAGCAGTCTTGTGCTGGAAAGAGTGAGTGCGTTCGGCTAACGGCAGGTGGTTGCGAACGGCTAAGCAAGCAGCAGCGTCACGGGTAAGCCATTGTGGGCGAGTCGCACTGTCAGCTGTGGCTGGAGGGGCGAGAGAGGCTCCAGATGTGTGGTCAAACAACGAAACGCTGTCTCTAGAGTCGCTCAGTAGGTACAGCTGTAATTCGTCAAGCCACGTATCGAACTGGATCGGACGGCCCTCATGATCGAATGTGAGTACACTGAGAGAAGCCATAGCGCGCAGAGCAGGGCAGCGCGCGACCAGCAGGGCAGCACGCAAGCAGGGCGGCGCGCGAGCACTAGGGAGGCGCGCACGGCAGGGAGAGGCAGCGCACGGCTAGGGAAGAGTGGGGCTCAGCCAGGGCAGGGCAGGGTGGCGGCCAGTAGGGCGGCGCACAGCAGGGCGGGCAGCAGCAGGGCGGCGCGGCCAGGGCGGTGCGGGCAGCGGTGCGGCTGCCAGCAGGGCGGCGCGTGGGCAGTAGGGCTCCGGCCCGGAGGGTTGCACGCAGCAGGGCGGCGCGCTGTAGGGCTTTGCTGGCAGCCAGCAGGGCGTCGGCCAGCAGGGCGGCGCACAGCAGGGCGTCGCGGGCAGGGCGGTGCGGGCAGCGGTTCGGCTGCCAGCAGGGCGGCGCGCGGGCAGCAGGGCGGCTCAGCGTGGACAGGGCAGGGCGACACACAGGCAGCAATGCGGCGCGCGGGCAGCAGGGCGACGCAAAGGCCAGCAGGGCGACGCGACTGATAGGGCAGGGTGACACGACAGCAAGCAGGGCGACGCGACAGGCAGGGCAGGGCGACGCGTCAGCCAGTAGGGCGACGCGACAGGCAGGGCAGGGCGACGCGACTAGTGGGGCAACGCTCTGTGGTGGGCCCTAAAAAAAAAAAAAAAAAATGGGTCCTAGAACAGGACCTGCTTTGAAACCATGTCAGAATACTGAATGAAAATGAATGAACTATGAATGATTTGGGTACAAGCACTAACCCTAATTGGGTTGTACCCCTTATGGGCTACCCCACTACAGCCTACACAATGTAAGCACTATAAAATTTTGACAGTTACCTGACCGGCACCGACGTGACAGTACGGAGAGACCACTGATCACTACAGTACCTCTGCGCCCAACCGAATCTCAATCGGCGACAGATCCGCTGGTTGGACTATGTGGAGTGCAACTTCCACTACACCGTCACGTACAAAAAAGGCACATCCAATATCGCCGACGCACTCACTCGCCCCACCGCCCAACTCCATGCCATCCTACTCGCCCAGACCAACCCACTGTTAACAGGCCTATTCACCCACGGATATCGCACCGACCCATTTTTCACAACTGGAAATTCACAGCAACTGGCAGAAGCTAAGGGAGTCTATTACGTAAAAACAGGCACCAACCGCATTTGGGTACCCGCGTACTCACTACTGCGGGAACTGTTACTGTAGGAGGCACACGGCGGGGTTACCTTCGGTACAGCAACTGCAGCGGTGCTACTACTGGCCGGAGCTGTTCACCGACGTACAGCACCACGTGGGCTCATGTCCTACGTGTCAGGTGATGAAGAGCTCACGAAAAAGAAAGGCGGGTCAGTCGCAGCCGATTCCACTGCCCGAGCGTGCCTGGCAGCAAGTTACCATGGATTTCGTCACAGGGTTACCTTCGAACCCTGGGGGTAACGACGCGGTAATGGTCGTCGTTGATAGACTGGCGAAAACGGCTCATTTCGCTGCGTGCAGGAAATCGATCTCAGCCGAAGAAACCGCTCACCTGCTCATCTCAACCGTCGTTCGATTGCACAGGATACCAGCCGCAATCATCAGCGACCGCGACACAAAGTTTACCAGCAACTTCTGGAAGAACCTCTGGGAGCAGTTCGGGACCAGGCTATAGTTCAGCTCGTCGTACCACCCCGAGAACGACGGTCAAACGGAGCGGACGAATCAGACCATGGAGCAGTTGATTTGTGCCACGTGCGACGACTCGACAACATGGGAGCAGCAGCTGCCGCTGATCGAGTTCGCCTATGACAATGCCACGTCAGCGACGACGTAGCAGTCCCCGTTTTACATTAACTATGGGCAAAATCCAACAGTGCCCATGACGTCGAGTCCGGACAACCCAACGCCACGCGCACAACAATTCGCCGAGATTCTGCAAGCTGCTCGCACCAGAGCCGCAGAAGCAATTAAAAAAGCCAACGTCATCGCAAAACGAAACGCTGACCGCCACCGCCGCCCAGTCACGTACCAGTCAGGGGATTACGTACTGCTCAACACACAGATCTTAAGACTGCCCGTCGTACTGAAACTTCGACCGCGATATTGTGGACCATTCCAAATCAGCCACATGATCACCCCAGTTACCGCCTATTTACTGTTACCGACAGACCGGTACATCAGCCAATCGTTCCACGTCAGCCTGCTTCGCCCTTACATCCCAACTACGAGCCAACTGCCTCGTCACCGCCCGCCATCCATGACTCGCCCTACATCGCAGCCGATCGTTGAGCTCGAGAAGATTATGAGCCATCGGATTTGACACCCCACAGGCATCAAGAGGATCGAGTTCCTCGTTCGCTGGAAGGACCGCACGCCAACTGAGGATAGCTGGGTGCCCCTGGCCAACATCGAAAACCACCTTGCCCACAATTTGTACTCTTTTGACACTCTAGTGCAATCCTCGCTACTTCGTTCCATTGCACCTGTAACACTATCTCCTATAAAACGGGAAACGTCTCTCATAGGGCGACGGATTTCTGGCTGACGGAAACGTTCACCAGACAAAGGCTCGTGTCCAAGCCTGGGGAGAGATGAAAATAACAAATTCATCTCATAGGCTGACGTAGCTCGGCGAATCGGAGTTGTTCGACCATCAACAGGTGAGGAAACAAACCAGTTGAAAAGCTGTGAGAAAGTTCAGTCAGAGCAAAAACCTACCTACAAGCTGTGTCAAACATGCCTTGTTCCCCGCGGGTGTGAAAGGTGACTTTTCGAAACCTACTGAATCCACCGCCTCATTTTTGGGATGTGGGCCCACAGGTTTTGAAACAGTGGCTCGAAATGCTCCCGTGGAGAGTTTTTAGGCCTTCGAAGCGTGTGGGTAAGCCAGTCGCACCTGAGATTTGCTGCGCCATGTCATCGTTGATTGAACCTGACTCAGGTTACCAGTAGTTCTCTGGCGGCGTGGAATGACATGGCGTGTGGGTCCCATGGGTTGATCGAAGTATTTACTGACCTGACCTGTGCTAATCGAACCCGATGTGCGACTACGATTGGGCTTCGGCTAAGGGGACAGCAGGAACGTTGAGATCGGCTGGCGGGTTCAGCGCCAGGGACTAGGGAATGGAATAGCAGCTGATTCTAGGGCAGTTCATTGGCGCAGCGAGACGCGGCAACGGCAAGGTGGGAACAGATTGAAGATGAAATTTGTTACAATGGTTACGGAATATTTTGACCTTTTAACAAATCGTAAATTAACCTCCATCCTATCCGTATAGACAAACCTCAATGCAGGGCCTATTTTATCAGTGTAAATCACACTGCTTGCTGATGAGAAGGGTGAAATTTAGGGCAGGCCCCAAAATGTCAGGGTATTTTACCCTGATTGCCCTGACTGGCGGCCGCTTTTTTTTTAAGTACCCTGACGCAGTCAGACTCCCAGGCTTTAAACACTGACTGAAAATTTGTTTGAAAATTTTTAACCTTATAGAATCAAAGTTCGCGTTTCGTTCCCCTGACTTCATCAGTGTAGATCCCACTTACCCTGATACCGAGTTCCTCGAAGCGAGGATTCTGCTACACTACACATACACTGCACCTGTGACGCGGTGCCACTCTCCCATCTTGTCGCACCCGCCCTATGGTGAAAAACTGCCAAACCCCCCCACTGACCCCAAAGTTGCACCCATTGGTGTTTTTGGCAAGAATCGTGCCAACGCACCCGTGTTTGCTGCCAATACAGCTCATAGTCCCTGCCAATGTGGCTGTTTTTGCCACAGCACGGCAAAACTGGCGCGATGCGTGGCTCGTCTTGCCCAGTGCTGCAGATGCCACGCCATCACGTAACAGCCTGTACCTGCCATGGTTTCCCTCGCTGCATGTACAGCTTTTCGTGGTGCGGAGGGGGTCCTCCGTCCTTCCTTTCCAACCGGAAATCGTCTCTCTCACTTCTCTCTTGCACTTCCCCGAGTTCTCACGGAGTAGCACCAGCCAGTCATGCCAGCCGAGCAAGAGCCCGATTCGGAACCGTCTGGGGGCCCAAGAAACGGGCTCTCAGTTCTTGGCGTTCTTCCCAAGCTTTCTGATAATTTCACCGTTCCCATCGCACAGCCGCCTCGTGACGCCTCGCCCGTGCGAAGCGTCGGCTATGTGTTTGCAGTCGAGCGGCCCACTTCTCCTAGTGCTGTTGAGCCGCACCCGTTGCTGGTTCTTGTTCTTGGCGGCGATGAAGGCAGCTCAAGGCCTTCTACTGCGTCCCCGTCGACCGTGAACAGCACGCCGGGCAAAAGGCCGAGGATCGGGGTGAAATACACTCAGCAGAGGCTCTGGGGCGCACCGCCACCAAAGAACGATGCATCACCAAAGAACGCGCACCGAAGCTCGTGCCGATCCCAAACCACCAACCGAAACCGCTGAACCTGAGTACGCAGCGTACAAGCACAGGTACGATACTGAGTGGGCAGGGAAATTCGAATGGTTACGGCTACATCGTCAGACCAACGGGAGACCTTCGCTGAAATGCAGTGTGTGCATGAAGTACGGCTATCCTACCGCTCGCACGAGCTACGGCGTGAAGGGTGAGGGTAGCCGTGACTTGCAAATTGGAACCATCCGTGTTCACTCATCCACCCGAGCAAATAAACAGGCGCTGGAGAGCGAGGCTCAGTCACTTGCAGCAAAGGAGAAGCAAGTGACTTTGACAAGGTGGCAGGAGACGGATGCGTCAACTCGCCACATCATCCGCTGCCTGCATATCGCGATGTTCGTCTGCAAGGCCGACGCACCCATCGCGATGTTTGTCCCCCTGTGCTGGTTTCTCGCTAAGGAGGGACTTCCAGATCTTCCCCCCAACGGCGGCTACGGTGCATACTACACTGAGTACGTTAATTGTCCGTTGTTTGTTGTGCTTTTCGAATGACTGTTAGTGGGAGTTTTTAATCTAAATTGTGCGTTGTATGTGTTGCAGTTACGGTTTCAAGGAATCCCTTCGTGCGACATCCGCGTACCTGCAGGAGACGCAGCGGCTTCACCTTCTGGAATCGCCATGGATGTCCCTCTCGCTCGACGAAAGCACTGACCGCATCCACGGCAAACACCTCATCATTTACGTCACGTACCTCAAGAACAGGGCCGTCGTCAACGAGTTCCTCACCTTGGTAACCGTGGATCGCGCTGACGCTGCTTCTTTGTCCTCCGCTGTTGTGCAGTACCTGACCGGTATTGGTGTGGACTTGCAGAAAGTAACAGGCATCGCGACCGACGGAGCGAGCGTAATGGTGGGGAAGAACAATGGAGTGGTGGCGCGGCTCAGAATGCGTATACCTCACCTGGCGTCAACACACTGCATCGCGCATCGGTAACTATGATGTCTATGCTCGGTAGTTTCAAGTTCAGAGGATATGAACTCATGTATCTTGTTTTGAGCATGCAGGGAGGCACTTGCTGCAAAAGATGCCGCTGAAGCTGTCCCTGAGCTGAACATGATAGACGATGTCGTCCGTGCGTTTTCTAAGCTTATAGGGAGGAGCGGCGTGAAGTACCACAAGTTTCAAAACCTGCAACGAGTGTACTGCAAGACGAATCTTGAGGCGCAGGGAATACATACCGTCCGATGGCTGTCGCGTGGCGAGGCCGTTGCCCGGCTCCTCGAGGTCTTGCCAGCCGCCATCGTCGTGCTCAAGGACTACAAGCCCGACTTGTACGAGGTTGTGACCTCGTTCAAGTTTCATTGGCTACTACGCTTTCTTGCTGACATCCTGTGGGAGCTGAACCACTTGAACCAGCGGTTCCAGCAAAGACAGGTCAGTACTTGAGCTTAACTATAGTGACAAGACAAATGAACAAGTGCACTGCCCCTTACACCCCACCGTCGCTTCCTTGTGGTTGATGCAGATCGACGTCACGCTTGTGGCGCACATCGTGGAGCAGACGCGCATGCGGCTGAAGGCGCGGTACCTGAGCGGGGCACCTGGTCACACCTTTGGAAGCGGGGAGTACATGACTCTTCCCGATTTCTTCTTGAAGCACCAGAAGCAGGACAAGCGCGAGATGAAAGTTGAAGGCGTTGACTGCGAGGGAAATCCGGTGTCATTCACTTTCGTTCTGCACGAGCGGCCTTTGAAAGGGCAGGAAACCGATGGCGACGTGACAACCTGCTATGAGCTATCGTTGAAATTTGTCCGCGCGAATGACAAGGAACTGGAGTGGCGGATGCGTGTGTGAAAGAATAGACGAAAGAATGATTGAATTAGGAAATGAGAAGGGTACAAGTAGGAAACACATAAGTGTTGTACCCTCTAAGGACTACCCCACTACAGCCTAGACAGACTATAGTAAATATATGTTTGACAACGTGATCTCGCCAACCTGGAGGGTTCGAAGCTGTTCCACACCGCCTCTTACCTCACGGACAACGCCAAGCGCGTTGAGGCGTTTAAGCGCTGGCTGGGCAAACTGCACAAACTCTATCACGAGAAGCTGCCAGGTGTGTGGTGAAGCGTTGACTATCTGTCCGTTGTGATCATGCATGTTGTTTGAATTTGGTGCACCATCCGTGGCTTGTCTTCGTCTTCTGTTGGTCTAATACGCCCCATTCCACCCGGTGTATGCTAATTTAGCCCTATTTGACCCCCACCCCGTACACCAGGCTTCGACTTCAAGAAGGCGAGCAACGAACTGTGGATGTTCACATCCACACTGTTCAGCCAGCACAACGGGGAGGATTTCCACCAGGCGCTTTCGAACATGATGCGTGACGACGGCTGGCAGCAGTCATTCCCCAACATCATGAAGATGTGGCAGGCCGTCGCCGTTCTGCCGTTAAGCACGGTGGAATGTGAACGCGGGTTCAGCAAGCAGAACCTGATCAAAACGTGGGACAGAGGGTGCCTCTTGGACACCAGCCTGGAGCACCTCATGCGCTGTTCCCTTGTGCAGTATTAGGTGGACTGGTTTGAGGTGGTGGCTATTGTGAGAATGATAGACGAAAGAATGATTGAATTAGGAAATGAGAAGGGTACAAGTAGAAAACACATAAGTGTTGTACCCTCTAAGGACTACCCCACTACAGCCTAGACCGACTATAGTAAATATATGTTTGACACACCCCCATAGGCAAAGTGGGGGAGAAAAAGGGGTCACAAGACCAGTCAAGAAAGACAAAGCAAACTCAGGGTGGATCACAAAGTCACCACACAGTCTGAGCACAAGCAAAGGGCCAGAAGGCCAGTTCACATGCAGAGTTATATAAAGGAAAGCAAACAATACAGTGAACACAACCTAGCAAGTGTAAGCATGCAGGTATAAGTATATAGAGTACAGTACAAGCAGAGTCAAGAAGTCAACAAGTGAGGCACAGTAGGTACAAGGCCTAACACAGTACAGAAACGCTGATGATCACAAGGCTGAAGTGCCTTGGTGAAGACATCAGCAGTGTTGGCCTGAGAGGCCACGTAAGCAAGACGAAGCTGGCCACGCTGCTGCAACTCTCGAGCAAGGAAGTAGCGCAGAGCAATGTGCTTCGTTCTGTGCTCCAGTCTGTGCCCCTGACACAAGGCCAGCATGGCCTTGTTGTCGACGTACAGAACTGGAGGAGAACGAGGCGCCTCTCCCAAGTCGGTCAGCAGGTAGGTGAGCCAGCGAAGCTCCTGTGCAGCCATGGCCCCAGCGTAGATCTCAGCCTCACAACTGGAGCTGAGAACAGAAGAAGAGCGGGTAGACCGCGCAGAGCAGGGCAGCGCGCGACCAGCAGGGCAGCACGCAAGCAGGGCGGCGCGCGAGCACTAGGGAGGCGCGCACGGCAGGGAGAGGCAGCGCACGGCTAGGGAAGAGTGGGGCTCAGCCAGGGCAGGGCAGGGTGGCGGCCAGTAGGGCGGCGCACAGCAGGGCGGGCAGCAGCAGGGCGGCGCGGCCAGGGCGGTGCGGGCAGCGGTGCGGCTGCCAGCAGGGCGGCGCGTGGGCAGTAGGGCTCCGGCCCGCAGGGTTGCACGCAGCAGGGCGGCGCGCTGTAGGGCTTTGCTGGCAGCCAGCAGGGCGTCGGCCAGCAGGGCGGCGCACAGCAGGGCGTCGCGGGCAGGGCGGTGCGGGCAGCGGTTCGGCTGCCAGCAGGGCGGCGCGCGGGCAGCAGGGCGGCTCAGCGTGGACAGGGCAGGGCGACACACAGGCAGCAATGCGGCGCGCGGGCAGCAGGGCGACGCAAAGGCCAGCAGGGCGACGCGACTGATAGGGCAGGGTGACACGACAGCAAGCAGGGCGACGCGACAGGCAGGGCAGGGCGACGCGTCAGCCAGTAGGGCGACGCGACAGGCAGGGCAGGGCGACGCGACTAGTGGGGCAACGCTCTGTGGTGGGCCCTAAAAAAAAAAAAAAAAAATGGGTCCTAGAACAGGACCTGCTTTGAAACCATGTCAGAATACTGAATGAAAATGAATGAACTATGAATGATTTGGGTACAAGCACTAACCCTAATTGGGTTGTACCCCTTATGGGCTACCCCACTACAGCCTACACAATGTAAGCACTATAAAATTTTGACAGTTACCTGACCGGCACCGACGTGACAGTACGGAGAGACCACTGATCACTACAGTACCTCTGCGCCCAACCGAATCTCAATCGGCGACAGATCCGCTGGTTGGACTATGTGGAGTGCAACTTCCACTACACCGTCACGTACAAAAAAGGCACATCCAATATCGCCGACGCACTCACTCGCCCCACCGCCCAACTCCATGCCATCCTACTCGCCCAGACCAACCCACTGTTAACAGGCCTATTCACCCACGGATATCGCACCGACCCATTTTTCACAACTGGAAATTCACAGCAACTGGCAGAAGCTAAGGGAGTCTATTACGTAAAAACAGGCACCAACCGCATTTGGGTACCCGCGTACTCACTACTGCGGGAACTGTTACTGTAGGAGGCACACGGCGGGGTTACCTTCGGTACAGCAACTGCAGCGGTGCTACTACTGGCCGGAGCTGTTCACCGACGTACAGCACCACGTGGGCTCATGTCCTACGTGTCAGGTGATGAAGAGCTCACGAAAAAGAAAGGCGGGTCAGTCGCAGCCGATTCCACTGCCCGAGCGTGCCTGGCAGCAAGTTACCATGGATTTCGTCACAGGGTTACCTTCGAACCCTGGGAGTAACGACGCGGTAATGGTCGTCGTTGATAGACTGGCGAAAACGGCTCATTTCGCTGCGTGCAGGAAATCGATCTCAGCCGAAGAAACCGCTCACCTGTTCATCTCAACCGTCGTTCGATTGCACAGGATACCAGCCGCAATCATCAGCGACCGCGACACAAAGTTTACCAGCAACTTCTGGAAGAACCTCTGGGAGCAGTTCGGGACCAGGCTATAGTTCAGCTCGTCGTACCACCCCGAGAACGACGGTCAAACGGAGCGGACGAATCAGACCATGGAGCAGTTGATTTGTGCCACGTGCGACGACTCGACAACATGGGAGCAGCAGCTGCCGCTGATCGAGTTCGCCTATGACAATGCCACGTCAGCGACGACGTAGCAGTCCCCGTTTTACATTAACTATGGGCAAAATCCAACAGTGCCCATGACGTCGAGTCCGGACAACCCAACGCCACGCGCACAACAATTCGCCGAGATTCTGCAAGCTGCTCGCACCAGAGCCGCAGAAGCAATTAAAAAAGCCAACGTCATCGCAAAACGAAACGCTGACCGCCACCGCCGCCCAGTCACGTACCAGTCAGGGGATTACGTACTGCTCAACACACAGATCTTAAGACTGCCCGTCGTACTGAAACTTCGACCGCGATATTGTGGACCATTCCAAATCAGCCACATGATCACCCCAGTTACCGCCTATTTACTGTTACCGACAGACCGGTACATCAGCCAATCGTTCCACGTCAGCCTGCTTCGCCCTTACATCCCAACTACGAGCCAACTGCCTCGTCACCGCCCGCCATCCATGACTCGCCCTACATCGCAGCCGATCGTTGAGCTCGAGAAGATTATGAGCCATCGGATTTGACACCCCACAGGCATCAAGAGGATCGAGTTCCTCGTTCGCTGGAAGGACCGCACGCCAACTGAGGATAGCTGGGTGCCCCTGGCCAACATCGAAAACCACCTTGCCCACAATTTGTACTCTTTTGACACTCTAGTGCAATCCTCGCTACTTCGTTCCATTGCACCTGTAACACTATCTCCTATAAAACGGGAAACGTCTCTCATAGGGCGACGGATTTCTGGCTGACGGAAACGTTCACCAGACAAAGGCTCGTGTCCAAGCCTGGGGAGAGATGAAAATAACAAATTCATCTCATAGGCTGACGTAGCTCGGCGAATCGGAGTTGTTCGACCATCAACAGGTGAGGAAACAAACCAGTTGAAAAGCTGTGAGAAAGTTCAGTCAGAGCAAAAACCTACCTACAAGCTGTGTCAAACATGCCTTGTTCCCCGCGGGTGTGAAAGGTGACTTTTCGAAACCTACTGAATCCACCGCCTCATTTTTGGGATGTGGGCCCACAGGTTTTGAAACAGTGGCTCGAAATGCTCCCGTGGAGAGTTTTTAGGCCTTCGAAGCGTGTGGGTAAGCCAGTCGCACCTGAGATTTGCTGCGCCATGTCATCGTTGATTGAACCTGACTCAGGTTACCAGTAGTTCTCTGGCGGCGTGGAATGACATGGCGTGTGGGTCCCATGGGTTGATCGAAGTATTTACTGACCTGACCTGTGCTAATCGAACCCGATGTGCGACTACGATTGGGCTTCGGCTAAGGGGACAGCAGGAACGTTGAGATCGGCTGGCGGGTTCAGCGCCAGGGACTAGGGAATGGAATAGCAGCTGATTCTAGGGCAGTTCATTGGCGCAGCGAGACGCGGCAACGGCAAGGTGGGAACAGATTGAAGATGAAATTTGTTACAATGGTTACGGAATATTTTGACCTTTTAACAAATCGTAAATTAACCTCCATCCTATCCGTATAGACAAACCTCAATGCAGGGCCTATTTTATCAGTGTAAATCACACTGCTTGCTGATGAGAAGGGTGAAATTTAGGGCAGGCCCCAAAATGTCAGGGTATTTTACCCTGATTGCCCTGACTGGCGGCCGCTTTTTTTTTAAGTACCCTGACGCAGTCAGACTCCCAGGCTTTAAACACTGACTGAAAATTTGTTTGAAAATTTTTAACCTTATAGAATCAAAGTTCGCGTTTCGTTCCCCTGACTTCATCAGTGTAGATCCCACTTACCCTGATACCGAGTTCCTCGAAGCGAGGATTCTGCTACACTACACATACACTGCACCTGTGACGCGGTGCCACTCTCCCATCTTGTCGCACCCGCCCTATGGTGAAAAACTGCCAAACCCCCCCACTGACCCCAAAGTTGCACCCATTGGTGTTTTTGGCAAGAATCGTGCCAACGCACCCGTGTTTGCTGCCAATACAGCTCATAGTCCCTGCCAATGTGGCTGTTTTTGCCACAGCACGGCAAAACTGGCGCGATGCGTGGCTCGTCTTGCCCAGTGCTGCAGATGCCACGCCATCACGTAACAGCCTGTACCTGCCATGGTTTCCCTCGCTGCATGTACAGCTTTTCGTGGTGCGGAGGGGGTCCTCCGTCCTTCCTTTCCAACCGGAAATCGTCTCTCTCACTTCTCTCTTGCACTTCCCCGAGTTCTCACGGAGTAGCACCAGCCAGTCATGCCAGCCGAGCAAGAGCCCGATTCGGAACCGTCTGGGGGCCCAAGAAACGGGCTCTCAGTTCTTGGCGTTCTTCCCAAGCTTTCTGATAATTTCACCGTTCCCATCGCACAGCCGCCTCGTGACGCCTCGCCCGTGCGAAGCGTCGGCTATGTGTTTGCAGTCGAGCGGCCCACTTCTCCTAGTGCTGTTGAGCCGCACCCGTTGCTGGTTCTTGTTCTTGGCGGCGATGAAGGCAGCTCAAGGCCTTCTACTGCGTCCCCGTCGACCGTGAACAGCACGCCGGGCAAAAGGCCGAGGATCGGGGTGAAATACACTCAGCAGAGGCTCTGGGGCGCACCGCCACCAAAGAACGATGCATCACCAAAGAACGCGCACCGAAGCTCGTGCCGATCCCAAACCACCAACCGAAACCGCTGAACCTGAGTACGCAGCGTACAAGCACAGGTACGATACTGAGTGGGCAGGGAAATTCGAATGGTTACGGCTACATCGTCAGACCAACGGGAGACCTTCGCTGAAATGCAGTGTGTGCATGAAGTACGGCTATCCTACCGCTCGCACGAGCTACGGCGTGAAGGGTGAGGGTAGCCGTGACTTGCAAATTGGAACCATCCGTGTTCACTCATCCACCCGAGCAAATAAACAGGCGCTGGAGAGCGAGGCTCAGTCACTTGCAGCAAAGGAGAAGCAAGTGACTTTGACAAGGTGGCAGGAGACGGATGCGTCAACTCGCCACATCATCCGCTGCCTGCATATCGCGATGTTCGTCTGCAAGGCCGACGCACCCATCGCGATGTTTGTCCCCCTGTGCTGGTTTCTCGCTAAGGAGGGACTTCCAGATCTTCCCCCCAACGGCGGCTACGGTGCATACTACACTGAGTACGTTAATTGTCCGTTGTTTGTTGTGCTTTTCGAATGACTGTTAGTGGGAGTTTTTAATCTAAATTGTGCGTTGTATGTGTTGCAGTTACGGTTTCAAGGAATCCCTTCGTGCGACATCCGCGTACCTGCAGGAGACGCAGCGGCTTCACCTTCTGGAATCGCCATGGATGTCCCTCTCGCTCGACGAAAGCACTGACCGCATCCACGGCAAACACCTCATCATTTACGTCACGTACCTCAAGAACAGGGCCGTCGTCAACGAGTTCCTCACCTTGGTAACCGTGGATCGCGCTGACGCTGCTTCTTTGTCCTCCGCTGTTGTGCAGTACCTGACCGGTATTGGTGTGGACTTGCAGAAAGTAACAGGCATCGCGACCGACGGAGCGAGCGTAATGGTGGGGAAGAACAATGGAGTGGTGGCGCGGCTTAGAATGCGTATACCTCACCTGGCGTCAACACACTGCATCGCGCATCGGTAACTATGATGTCTATGCTCGGTAGTTTCAAGTTCAGAGGATATGAACTCATGTATCTTGTTTTGAGCATGCAGGGAGGCACTTGCTGCAAAAGATGCCGCTGAAGCTGTCCCTGAGCTGAACATGATAGACGATGTCGTCCGTGCGTTTTCTAAGCTTATAGGGAGGAGCGGCGTGAAGTACCACAAGTTTCAAAACCTGCAACGAGTGTACTGCAAGACGAATCTTGAGGCGCAGGGAATACATACCGTCCGATGGCTGTCGCGTGGCGAGGCCGTTGCCCGGCTCCTCGAGGTCTTGCCAGCCGCCATCGTCGTGCTCAAGGACTACAAGCCCGACTTGTACGAGGTTGTGACCTCGTTCAAGTTTCATTGGCTACTACGCTTTCTTGCTGACATCCTGTGGGAGCTGAACCACTTGAACCAGCGGTTCCAGCAAAGACAGGTCAGTACTTGAGCTTAACTATAGTGACAAGACAAATGAACAAGTGCACTGCCCCTTACACCCCACCGTCGCTTCCTTGTGGTTGATGCAGATCGACGTCACGCTTGTGGCGCACATCGTGGAGCAGACGCGCATGCGGCTGAAGGCGCGGTACCTGAGCGGGGCACCTGGTCACACCTTTGGAAGCGGGGAGTACATGACTCTTCCCGATTTCTTCTTGAAGCACCAGAAGCAGGACAAGCGCGAGATGAAAGTTGAAGGCGTTGACTGCGAGGGAAATCCGGTGTCATTCACTTTCGTTCTGCACGAGCGGCCTTTGAAAGGGCAGGAAACCGATGGCGACGTGACAACCTGCTATGAGCTATCGTTGAAATTTGTCCGCGCGAATGACAAGGAACTGGAGTGGCGGATGCGTGTGTGAAAGAATAGACGAAAGAATGATTGAATTAGGAAATGAGAAGGGTACAAGTAGGAAACACATAAGTGTTGTACCCTCTAAGGACTACCCCACTACAGCCTAGACAGACTATAGTAAATATATGTTTGACAACGTGATCTCGCCAACCTGGAGGGTTCGAAGCTGTTCCACACCGCCTCTTACCTCACGGACAACGCCAAGCGCGTTGAGGCGTTTAAGCGCTGGCTGGGCAAACTGCACAAACTCTATCACGAGAAGCTGCCAGGTGTGTGGTGAAGCGTTGACTATCTGTCCGTTGTGATCATGCATGTTGTTTGAATTTGGTGCACCATCCGTGGCTTGTCTTCGTCTTCTGTTGGTCTAATACGCCCCATTCCACCCGGTGTATGCTAATTTAGCCCTATTTGACCCCCACCCCGTACACCAGGCTTCGACTTCAAGAAGGCGAGCAACGAACTGTGGATGTTCACATCCACACTGTTCAGCCAGCACAACGGGGAGGATTTCCACCAGGCGCTTTCGAACATGATGCGTGACGACGGCTGGCAGCAGTCATTCCCCAACATCATGAAGATGTGGCAGGCCGTCGCCGTTCTGCCGTTAAGCACGGTGGAATGTGAACGCGGGTTCAGCAAGCAGAACCTGATCAAAACGTGGGACAGAGGGTGCCTCTTGGACACCAGCCTGGAGCACCTCATGCGCTGTTCCCTTGTGCAGTATTAGGTGGACTGGTTTGAGGTGATGGCTATTGTGAGAATGATAGACGAAAGAATGATTGAATTAGGAAATGAGAAGGGTACAAGTAGAAAACACATAAGTGTTGTACCCTCTAAGGACTACCCCACTACAGCCTAGACCGACTATAGTAAATATATGTTTGACACACCCCCATAGGCAAAGTGGGGGAGAAAAAGGGGTCACAAGACCAGTCAAGAAAGACAAAGCAAACTCAGGGTGGATCACAAAGTCACCACACAGTCTGAGCACAAGCAAAGGGCCAGAAGGCCAGTTCACATGCAGAGTTATATAAAGGAAAGCAAACAATACAGTGAACACAACCTAGCAAGTGTAAGCATGCAGGTATAAGTATATAGAGTACAGTACAAGCAGAGTCAAGAAGTCAACAAGTGAGGCACAGTAGGTACAAGGCCTAACACAGTACAGAAACGCTGATGATCACAAGGCTGAAGTGCCTTGGTGAAGACATCAGCAGTGTTGGCCTGAGAGGCCACGTAAGCAAGACGAAGCTGGCCACGCTGCTGCAACTCTCGAGCAAGGAAGTAGCGCAGAGCAATGTGCTTCGTTCTGTGCTCCAGTCTGTGCCCCTGACACAAGGCCAGCATGGCCTTGTTGTCGACGTACAGAACTGGAGGAGAACGAGGCGCCTCTCCCAAGTCGGTCAGCAGGTAGGTGAGCCAGCGAAGCTCCTGTGCAGCCATGGCCCCAGCGTAGATCTCAGCCTCACAACTGGAGCTGAGAACAGAAGAAGAGCGGGTAGACCGCCAGGAGACAGAACCGGAGCCAAGGCTGAAGGTGTAACCCTATGACGACCGCTGCGTAGCCAAGTCGTCAACCCAGGAGGCGTCAGCGTGACCAGTGAGGACAACTCGAGCCCGTCCTCCAAGCACGAGCCCCATGCCCGATGTACTGCACAAGTATCGCAACACCCTCTTCGCAGCATCCCAGTGCACCTTTCGGTGCCTGCCGGGAGCCACGTAGCGAGCCAGAAGGCTGAGAGGGTATGCGAGGTCAGGTCGTGTGCAAGTCATCAGGTACATGAGGCAGCCCACAAGCTCTGGATACGGGCCACTCGGCTCTACGGACTCGTCCGAAGGTGGAGCTGAGAGCGAGTGACCGGTAGGCAGAGGAGTGGACTGTGGCGAGGAGTAGGTGAAGCCGAAGCACTGAAGGACCTGCTGCACCATGTGTGACTGAGTCAAGGTAATGGTGCGCTGTGCTCTGTCCCGGGTGATCCGCAAGCCAAGATAGCTTGTGAGCTCACCCAGGTCTGTGCACGTGTGTCTCTTCTGCAGCTCGGACTTCACGTGGGCGAGTGCCTCCGTGTCAGCAGTAGCAAAGACAATGTCGTCTACGTACAAAAGAACGTAGAACGGCGGCAGAGTAGCGTCAGTGCGTAGAAACAGAGAAGGGTCAGCAGTGGAAGGAGCAAAACCAAGAGCAGCAAGAGTCGTCCTGAGCGTGTCGTGCCACTCACGGGGCGCCTGGCGGAGACCGTAGACTGGCCGCCGGAGGCTCCACTGGGTACCAGCAGGAAACGACCCAGTGAAGCCAGGTGGGCGGCGCAGCCAGATCTCCTCGTGCAGGCTGCCCTGTAGGAAGGCTGTGCTGAAGTCAAGCGAGTGGAGCTCGTAGTCATGCTGAGCAGCAACGTGCAGCAGTACCCGAAGAGTGGTCATCTTCGGGGTAGGGGAGAAGGTCTGAAAGAAGTCAACTCCCTGTCGCTGACTGAAGCCACGTGCAACGTAACGCGCCTTGAAGGCAGGCGGAGAACCCGGCGGCCGCTTCACCCTGAAGATCCACATGCCACTGACGATGTTCGCCCCAGGTGGGGGAACCTCGTCTACGTAGGTGCCTGTGGACTTCCAGGAAGCCATCTCTTCGTCCATGGCTGCCTGCCACTGGGAGGAGTAGGGACCCTCTATCGCCTCTGCGTAAGAGCGCGGGGTCGGGATGTCTAGTGCATCCGGGTCTCCCTCAGGGGCAAGCAGCATGGACACGAGATGAGGTGAAGCAGCAGCAAAGCACTCAAGGTCCTCCTGCCTGTCCTCAAGGACGTCCGTGCCAAGAGCACACTCACCCCCGACGGACGGAGGACAGACAGACACAGACGCAGACTCAGCAACAAGACTAGCGGCGTAGTCTAGGCGACAGGCTGCAGCAAAGTCAACAAGCTCAGCAACAAGAGCAGACGCAGCAGAGAACTCAAACAGGGGGTCAGTGACAGCAGTGGCCACAAAGCGCGTGACAGTAGGACTAGCAGCACGAAGGGAGTCAGACTCCGGGTCCGGACCGTCAGGAAGAGAGGACGCAGGAGGAGAGGGCAGAGGGACATGCTGTGGAGCAGTGGAAGGACGCAGAGTCATAGAGTGAGTGCCAGGGACAGGAGGAAGACGCGGACGCGAAACACGACCAGCGCGAACAGAACGGACAGGCGACGTAGAACGAGACGCAGGCGACACAAGACGCGACTCAGGCTCACGACGCTCCGTAAGACCTCTAGTCGGACCAGAGTAAGGAGAAGGACCAGGCAGCGGAGAGGCCGGCTGTAACTGCGACTGTGACGGGACAGGCGGTGGACTCAGGGAAGGAGGAGGAGGACCAGGAGAAGGTGGGGAGCCAAGAACCTGCTGAAGAAGCGGAACGTAGTACGGCCGCGGCCGCACAGCGCCTCGAGAAACAGCAGAGACAGAACCGGTACCCTCAGCCTCAGGGTCTCCAGTCCTAGCAGCACCTCCAGCAGCTCCAGCACCAGCAGCACCTCCTGTAGCTCCAGCACCAGCACCACCTCCAGCAGCACCAGCACCTCCAGCAGCTCCAGCAGCTCCAGCACCAGCACCACCTCCAGCAGTGCCAGCACCTCCAGTAGCTCCAGTAGCACCTCCAGCACCAGCAGCACCTCCAGCAGCTCCACCACCAGCAGCACCTCCAGCAGCTCCAGCACAAGCACCACCTCCAGCAGCGCCAGCACCTCCAGCAGCACCTCCAGCAGCAACCCGACAGCGCCGAGAGTACCACTCACGAAGCCGCTGTGGAGAGAGGGGCTCCCGCCGCGACGGGACACCCAGAGCACCTCCAGAATCAACACGCGCAGGCTCAGCACCTCCAGACACAGCACCCTCAGGCGCCACACCCCCAGGCTCAGCACGCCCAGTCTCAGCACCCCCAGACTCAGCACCCCCAGTCTCAGCACCCCCAGTCCCCGCACCCGCAGGGTCAGCACCCCTAGCAGCACCTGAGTCGACAGCTACCTCGATCGGCACGGCAGGGTCTACCTGGGACACACCTGAGGGGGCAGGACCCTGGGGAGGGAGGGGGTATACCGGAGGAGTACCTGGGGCAAGGAAGAGCGGCGGGGGAGGGGGAGAGGCAGTGCGGTAGGGAAAGAGACGGTAGTACGACACCGACTCGTCAAATGTGACGTCCTGAGAGGACAGAACACGACGCGAGCTGGGGGCCCAGAGGCCCACGTGTTAGCAGGCCCCGCGGCCTTTAGTAGCGGGCCTCATGTCCCGTGCTCGACGACCCCCCCCCCCCCCCCCCCCCCGTCTGTTTTTTTTAGTGCGCGACCGTAGACCGCAGGCCCCGCGGCCCACGCTTTAGCAGGCCCCGTGTCCCACACATTAGCAGGCCTCGCGGCCTTGATTAGCGCCCCCCCCCCCCCCCCCCACGCCCTTGCTCGACGGCCCCATGGCCTGCGTTTAGCTGGCCCCGTGGCCAAACCGTACGCCCGCCCAGAAACGACCGCCCCACCTCTTAGCCGCCCGTTGCCACCCGCTGCCGCCAATCCCGCCCGCCCAAATGTACACCTTATGGACGGTTAACCTAAACAGCCGCCCCAATCGCACTTCACCCCTTTCAACCGCCCCCAACCGCTCCAGCACCGTTTGGAATGCATTCAGCTGCACCAGGACCGCCTATCAACCACACTAGACCACTCCCATCCGCGAGATACCGCTCCCCACCTCTCTCAACCGCCCTTCACCACTCTAGACCTACCTGAACTGCACTCCACCACATCAGATTGCTCCCCAGCCTAGACTACCACCAGTAGCGCCATCAGCAGTCTACACTGTCACCAGTAGCACCAGCAGCAGCATAGGCTGCCCCTAGCTCACCAGCAGCAGCTTAGGCTGCCACCAGTAGCACCAGTAGCTCCAACAGCAGCCTAGACTGCCACCAGTAGCACCAGCAGCAGCATAGGCTGCCCCTAGCGCACCAGCAGCAGCTTAGGCTGCCACGAGTCGTGCCAACAGCAGCCTAGACTGCCACCAGTGGCACCAGCAGCAACATAGGCTGCCCCGAGCGTACCAGTAGCAACTTAGGCTGCCACCAGTAGGGCCAGCAGCACGAGCAGCAGCATAGGATGCCCCCAGCGCACCAGCAGCAGCTTAGGCTGCCACCAGTAGCACTAGCAGCAGCCTAGAATGCCACCAGTGACACCTGCAGCAACCTCCACTGCCGCTAGTGCACTAGCAACAGTCTAGACTGCTACCAGTATCACCAGCAACAGCATAGGCTGCCCCACCCCAGCGCATCAGCAGAAGCTTAGGCTGTTCCCAAGCAGAACCAGTAGCAGCTTAGGCCACTTTCAGTCACGCCAGGACCAGCTTAGGTAGTCCTACCACTAGTACTGCTGCCTCGACTGGCCCCTACCCCTGTACTCACATTCCATTTCGATGTGGCGACAGTGGCCGCAACATCAGCGGTGGCAGTAGCACCGGTGGCCGCAGCAGAAGAAGTGGCCGCAGCAGCAGCAGTGGCCGTGACAGTAGTGGTTGCAGCAGTAGCCGTGGCCGTAGCACCTGTGGCCACAGCAGCAGTAGTGGCCACCGCAGTAGCAGCAGCTGCAGGTACAGCAGCAGCGCCAGCGACAGCCTTCACCGTGGGGCCCTGTCGGACCCGGCCACTACACACACCGGTACGTGGGAGCTGCAGCTGAGGTTGAGACTTGTGCCTCCAGTCTTGGTGCTTGTGTAGTTTCCAGTCCAGGCGCCTCAGAGGTTCTTAGTGTGGAAGCTGCAGCTACCACTAGTCTAGTCCCTGTCTTCATAGCTGACTCGGGTGCGACCTCACCGACTGCACAGCGTTCGTTCACCCTAGACTCTGGAGCATCCAGCTGTTTCTTTCGTGACTGCACCGACCTCACACCACTGCACACTCCATTCACTGTCGCCTTGGCTGACCCCTCTGTGGGATCTGTAGTTGCCCACATCACCACCATTCTCCCATGTCCGGCGGCTCCCTCTGGGTTTCTCACAGGTTACTACACCCCCTCGTTCTCTAGGAACTTGGTGGGTGTCAGTCACCTCCACGACCTCGGATTTGTCACCACTTTCCCCCTGGACGAGCCCGTTGCCTCTTGCACACTCGGTGCCACTGGAGTGCCTTTGGCCACTTTCCACAGGGAGCCGGGCTCTGGTCTGTACTCGTTACACACTGGGTCCCACCACACTGGGTCAGGTCAGGTCAGGTCAGGTCAGGTCAGGTCAGGTCAGGTAGCTATTGTGTCGTGCGACTGTCGGTCACTCACCCACCCGTCGGTCCTTTGGCACCACCGTCTAGGTCACCCGTCGTTCCCACGCCTCAGCAGGATGGTATGTCACCATCTGGTCTCAGGTCTCCCAGAGTCGCTTGCCCCGCTTCCTCGCTCGCCTGCGCCGCCGTGCACTCCTTGCGTCGAGGGTTGGCAGCGTGCTGCCCCTCACTCCTCCTCGTTCCCCCCCACCATGGCTCCCTTCTAGACACTGCACTTGGACGTCTGGGGCCCCTCCCCGGTCCTTGGCCCACGTCAGGAGCGCTACTTCCTGATTGTGGTGGACGACTACTCCCGCTACACCACGGTTTTCCCTTTGCGTCAGAAGGCCAACGTGCCTACCGTCCTCGAGCCGTGGTTACTAGTGAGGGGTGATGCCCAGGCCCTTTTGTGGGCTCCGCCTGCACTCGGACCGTGGTGGTGAGTTTTCTTCTGCTCGCCTGGAGACGTTCTGTCAGGGTCATGGGATCATCAAGTCTTACACGCTACCAGCCTCGCCACAGCAGAACGGGGTAGCCGAGCGACGCATCGGCCTGGTCATAGAGGTTGCCCGGACCTCCATGTGCCATGCTGGTGCCCCCCAGTTCCAGTGGCCTCAGGCAGTCCGCTATGCCGCGCACCAGCTGAACCTGTGGCCTAGTGACGCAAGGCCACGGGTGACGCCGGTCTCCCTTTGGACAGGTTCCCTAGGAGTAGCAGCTGACTACCGTGTCTGGGGTTTCCTGGCCCACGTTCGCGCCCCTGGCACGAACAAGTTGTCTGCGTGCACCCGTGCCTGCGTCTTTCTTGGTTTCCCACTCGACACCTCTGGCTGGCAATTCTACGACCTGCGGTTACCTGCCAGTTCTTCAGTTCCCAGGACGTCACTTTCGACGAGTCAGTCAGTTACTACAGGAGTCACCCTCACAGAGGTTCCGAGACCTTCTCCCCCACGCCGTTCCTCACCACTGAGCCCCCCTCAGTCACCCCGGTAGCCCCTCCCCCCTCGCGTCCTGCCCCGTCAGGTGTGTCGCACGCCACTCCACAGTCGTCCCCCCCACAGCGTCCAGTCCCTGTCGTGTCTGGGGGTGCGGGAGGTGCAGTTGCAGTGGTGTCGGCTCTGGGGGTGCAGGGGGTGTGGGCGTGGAGGTCACTCCCGTGGAGGACACGGCAGCCTCGAGTCGGCGGCCTCGCCCTGCGTCACCCCTTGGCTTCCCGTTCGTCCCGCACTTCCCTCCTCGCTCTTCTCTGTGGCCGGTTGCTATGGAGCCTTGGGGGTGTTCCTGTGGGAGGTACTAGAGGCCCCGAGGGTGTCGGTGGTGGAGGTGCTGGTTCTGGGGGTGCTGGAGTTGGAGGCACTGGCACTGTGGCGCGTACACCGCGCACTGTACGTTTCCTGACCCATGAGCAGCGTCTCCTCCGGTTGGAGAGGGAGGAGCGTGAGCGGTTTGAGAGGGCACAGCAGCAGCAGGAGCATCAGCAGTAGCAGCAAGAGCAGCCTCAGTCGCAGCAGCAGGAGAGAGTAGAGGAGGAGTCACAACAGCAGCAGGAGAGAGTAGAGGAGTCACAGCAGCAGCAAGAGAGAGCAGAGGAGGGGTCACGACTGCAGCAGCAGGTGCAATTGCAGCCGTAGCAGGAGAGAGTAGAGGAGTCATGGCCGCACCAGGAGAGGGTAGAGCAGGAGTCATGCCTGCAGCAGCAGGTGCAGTTACAGACACAGCAAGAGAGAGTAGAGGAGTCACGACCGCAGCAGGAGAGGGTAGCGCAGGAGTCCCGGTCGCAGCAGCGGGTGCAGCTGCGGCCGCAGAAGGAGAGGGTAGAGGAGGTGCCACAGGAGCAGCAGCAGGGGCAGGTAGCGTCGCAGCAGACGCCAGAGGAGGCGGAGCGGCAGCGATTGCGACTGCGCGACCTGCCCGACCCAGCACATGCGCGCTTGGTTCGTGGTCCCCTACCGTCCCCTCCTGTTTCCCCCGTTCAGTCCCTTTCCTCGTCCCAGTGGACTCGTCGCTCTCCCCTCAGTCGTGCTGTGTCCCCAGAGCCCCGTCGATCTCGTTACCATGCTGACGGCCCGTTTCACCTTGTACTCCGCTCTCGTGTTCCACCTCTTCCGGTCCTTCCATAGCCTCCTGAGTCATCCCTCACCATGCTTCACGATCCGTTGTCCGACTACCTCCGTGCCTCCCGTCCTGTCGTCTCTCATGTTCTGTCCGCCTTGGTCACTCACCCGACTGCCCCTCTGACGTTTGTCTCAGCCCTTGTCACCAGTGTCGCTGGATTTGCCTCGTCCCACCGTCTTGACTACGCCTCCCACCTGGTGAGCGGCACTGCTCGTTCTCCGTCCACTGGGGGTGTCCCTGTTTTTCCCCTGGAGGTCCGCGAGGATAGGCAGTTCGAGCTTGGTCTCCTTGCGGCCGCTGTTCCTCATCTCTGCGCCATACTGCTTTCCCCTGAGGGGGATCCAGACGCTCTTGACATCCCACTCCCTCGCAATCACGCTGAGGCGGTCTTGGGACCTTGGGCCTTGTACTGGATAGCAGCTGAGGAGGCAGAGATGGCATCTTATAGGTCCACCGGCACCTACGTTGACGCCGTCCCACCACCTGGGACGAACGTCGTCAGTGACATGTGGCTCTACAAGGTGAAGCGGCCGCTTGGATCACCACTGGTGTTCAAGGCGCGCTATGTGGCGAGAGGCTTCAGTCAGTGCAAGGGGGTAGACTTCTTCCAGACCTTCGCTCCCTCCCTGAAGATGACCACTCTTCGGGTGTTACTGCACATTGCAACTCAGCGCGACTACGAGCTACACTCCTTGGACTTCTCCACAGCGTTCCTTCAGGGGAGCCTGCACGAGCAGATCTGGCTGCGTCGCCTGCCTGGCTTCACTGGCTCTTTCCCTCCTGGGACCCAGTGGCAGCAGCATCGACCGGTCTACGGCCTGCGCCAGGCTCCCAGTGAGTGGCACGACACACTTCGCAAGACACTTGCCGCGCTTGACTTCTTTTTGTTGTCTGCTGACCCGTCGCTCTTCGTCCGTCGTGGCTCGACCCCGTTCTTTGTTCTTGTTTACGTTGACGACCTGGTCTTCGCCACTCCCGACCGACACGTACTGGCCTCTGTGAAGGAGGAACTGCAGAGGAGACACACTTGCACTGACCTTGGTGAGCTGCAACGCTACCTTGGCCTGCAGATCACCAGGGACAGGGCAGCTCGCACCATTATGCTGACGCAGTCGCATATGGTTGAGCAGATCCTCATGCGGTTCCGCTTCCCGTTCTCCAATGTACAGCTCACCCCTCTTGGTGTAGATCATGGGCTCACGGCTCCACCTTCAGACGAGCCATTTGAGTCCAGCGGTCCATATCCTGAGCTGGTGGGTTGTCTCATGTACTTGATGACCTGCACTCGCCCAGACCTAGCTTACCCTCTTAGCGTCCTGGCACGCTTTGTTGCGCCTGGGAGACACCGACCTTCCCACTGGTACGCTGCTAAGAGGGTGGCAAATTATGTGGCGAGTAAATCAGGCATGGGACTTGTCCTTGGAGGGAAGCAGCCAGTTACACTTACAGGTGACTCCGACTCGTCGTGGGGCGACGACGCTGAGTCGCTGTGGTCTATACAGGGTTACTGCTTTAGTCTTGGGACCGGAGCTGTTTCATGGAGGTCGAATCGGGCGTCGTTAGTCTCCAGTTCCAGCTGTGAGGCAGAGATGTACGTTGCGGCCATGGCCGCCCAGGAGCTTTGCTGGCTGTCTTTCCTCCTCACCGACCTTGGTGAGTGGAATCGCTCTCCCCAAGTCTTGTTCGCCGACAATAGGTCTGCTGTCCTGTTGTGCGAGGAGCCCTGACTGGTTGGGAAGGCGAAGCACATCTAGCTTCGTTACTTCCTTCTGCGCGAGTTTCAGCAGCGTGGCCAGGCCCGCATGGTCCGTGTGGTCTGTGAGGCCAACACTGCAGACTTCTTCACCAAGGCGTTGCCGCCTTGTGACCACCAGCGTTTGCACCCAGCTTGGCCTTGTGTCTACAGGCCCTCACTTGCTTGTGTAGAGATGCATTGTCTTGTACTCTTGCGTCTCACTATATATTCTATACCTGTGCTTGTGGAGAGGCCTTGTGGCCCCTTGCTTCTGTAGAGATGCTTGTCATGCATGTCTTGTACTATTGCATCTCTTATATCTGCTATATACTTGCATGTGGACTGGCCTTGTGGCCCTTTGCTTGTTCGCGGACTGTGTGGTGATCTTGAGATCCACCCCGAGAGTTGTTTTGTTCTTGTGAACTGGTCTTGTGACTGTTGCTTGTTCTTGCTGACTGGTCCTGTGACCCTTGCTCTTGGGTTGTGTGTTGCTCTCCACAGGACTACCATCCCCTAGACTATGGGGGTGTGTCAAAATATATTTATTTAGTTATGTTAGTTCTAGTCTAGGTGTATTCTGTTGTGCTAGGGTTAGGGTTAGCCTTGCATATATCTTTCCTGTTTTTTTCATTGTTAATCATTCATTCACACATTGTAACAAAGGCAGACAGACGTGAATGCATATGATAGCATCACTCAACAGGAGGGAACGACCCAGTGAAATGAGGGGGGCGGTGCAGCCAGGTCTGCTTGTGCAGACAGCCCTGAAAGAAGGCAGTGGAGAATTCCAGTAGCTAAAGCTCGTAGTCACACTGTGCTGCGATGTGAAGTAACACCCGAAGAGCGGTCATCCTCAGGGTGGGGGAGAAGGTATGAAAGCAATTTTCCTCAACTCGCTGACTAAAGCAACTTGCCACATAATGCGCTTTGAAGACATTCGGCAGTCTAGGTGGTCGCTTCACCTTGAAGATCCACTTATCGCCAACTACGTTCGGTCGAGGAGGGGGAACTGTAATAGTAGGTGCCTGTGAACCTCCAACAAGCAATCTTTGCGTCTATGGCCACTATCCACTGAGAACTCTTGTGAATAGATACAGGTTCTGTGTAAGTGCGAGGAGTCGGGATATCAAGAGCATATGGGTCACCCTCAGGGACTAGTACATGACACAGAGGTGGGGAGTACATGACATATGGGTCACCCTCAAGGAAATCTAGCTCGAACAGCCTGAGGCGGGGAAAGAACAAAGACCCATAGAGTGAAAATTAGGAACATGAGCCGAGTGACGAGCACAAGGGGCACGACGAGCAGTCTAGGTGGATGGGACAAGAGACGGGCTAGGAAGGAGTGAAGGGGACAGTTGTGAACGAGGAGGAAAACAAGCCGGGCACAAGTGCGGAAGAGGTAGGGGAGGAAGGAGGGAGGCGCACTGTCTGTGGAAGGGCAAGAAACACCAAGTACGACCTGGCGCAGCTGTGGCTCCGGCTGCTGCTGCGGCGACTGCTGTTGCGGCTGATGTTGCTGCTCCTGCTTCTGCAGCTGCGGCTGCTGCTGCTGCCTCTGCTGCTGCAGTCTCACCGAACGTCGCGGGGCCACGGCTGCACCCCTAGAACCAGCATCTCTGGCGTCAACACCCCCCGAACCAGTACCTCCAGCGTCGGCAACCCCTGGACTAGCACCTCCAGCGTTAGCACCTCCAGAACCAGCACCTCAAGCTCCAGCACCCCCAGAGTCAGTACGCTCCGCAGCTGCACTTCCTGTACCCCCATAGTCTACAACGACCGGCCGTTGCGACGACAACTACGTGTCAGAATGTTATGGTGCTTACATTTGTGTAGGCTATAGTGGGGTAGCCCATAAGGGGTACAACCCAATTAGGGTTAGTACTTGTACCCAACTCTTTTATAGTTCATTCATTCTCGTTCATTCTTCTGACATGCTTTCAGAGCAGGTACCCACCACTGCGTTGCCCCACTAGTCACACCTAGCGACCCTCGTGTCGCCCCCCGGCCCGTCGCCCCTAGGCCCGTTGCCCCTAGCTCGGCCCGTCGCCCCTAGGCTAGTCGCCCCGGCCCGTCGCCCCTAGGCCCGTCGCCCCGGCCCGTCGCCCATAGGCTTGTCGCCCCGGCCCATCACTCCTAGGCCCGTCGCCCCTAGGCTGGCCCGTCGCCCCTAGCCCGGCCCGTAGGCCCGTCGCCCCTAGGCCTGTCGCCCCGGCCCGTCGCCCCTAGGCCCGTCGCCCCTAGCCCGGCCTGTAGGCACGTCGCCCCTAAGCCGGCCCGTCGCCCCTAGCCCGGCCCGTAGGCCCGTCGCCCCTAGCCGGCCCGTCGCCCCTGGGCCCGTCGCTCCGGCCCGTCGCCCCTAGGCCCGTTGCCCCTAGGCCAGCCCGTCGCCCCTAGCCCGGCCCGTAGGCCCGTCGCCCCTAGCCCGGCCCGTCGCCCCTAGGCCACACGCCCCGGCCCGTCGCACGACGCCCCTAGGCCCGCGACTGACGACCCTATGCCCCGGCCCATCGCCCGTCGCCCCTAGGCACGCGGCTGTTGCCCCTAGGCCCGGCCCGTCGCCCGACTCCCCTAGGCCCTGGCCCGAAGCCCGCCGCCCCTAGGCCCGTCGCCCCTAGGCCCCGGCCCTGGCCCCGGCCCGTCGCCCGTCGCCCAGCACCCGTCGCTCCTAGGCCCCGGCCCGACAGTCGACCCCAAGCCCCGTGAGCCGCCTGTTCCGGCCCGCCCCTCGACCCTGCAGCTCGCGAGCCGCCCTTGCAGCCCTGCGCGCCGCCCCTGGTGGCCCACTCGCCGATCCTGCTGCTCTGCCAGCCACCGTTACAGCCAGCCTCCCCACTGCCTGCTCCTTCTCCTTACGCTGAGCAGTCCGGCGGTCTTACAGAGCGTTATGAGCCTGCGTCTCGTCCTGTCTCCCCTATTCGCACTGCTCATTGCGTTCCTCGTTCGCGTCCTCCTCCTGTCCCCGGCACGCACGCTATGGCACTTCGTCCTTCCTCTGGTCCACAGCGTGTTCCTCTGCCACCTCCTCCTGAGTCCTCTCTTCCTATCGTCCCCGACCCTGAGTCCGACCTTGTGCGTGCTGCCAGTCCCACTGTCCCTCGTCTCCTCGCCACTATTGTCACTGACCCTTCCTTTGAGTCCACTGCTGCGTCTGCCCTCGTTGCTGAGCTTTTTGACTTTGCTGCTGCCTGTCGTCTAGACTATGCCACTGCTCTTGTTGCTGGGTCTGAGTCTGCCAATCCTCCGTCTGTCGGGGGTCAGTGTGCTCTTGGCACGGACGTCCTTGAGGACAAGCAGGAGGACTTTGAGTCTCTTGCAACTGCTGTACCTCGTTTCGCTTCCATGCTGCTTGCCCCTGAGGGAGACCCATATGCTCCAGACATCCCGACCCCGCGCTCTTATGCAGAGGCGATTACGGGTCCTTACTCCTCTCAGTGGCAGGCAGCCATGAATGCCGAGATGGCATCCTGGAAGTCCACAGGTACCTACGTCTACGCAGTTCCCCTGTCTTGGGCGAACATGTGGATTTTCAGGGTGAAGCGGCCGCCAGGCTCTCCGCCTGCCTTCAAGGCGCGTTACGTTGCTCGAGGCTTCAGTCAGCGACAGGGGGTTGACTACTTCCAGACCTTCTCCCCCACCCTGAAGATGACCACTCTTTGGGTGTTGCTGCACGTTTCTGCTCAGCGTGACTACAAGCTGCACTCTCTTGACTTCAGCACAGCTTTCTTGCAGGGCAGCCTTCACAAGAAGATCTGCCTGCGCCACCCACCTGGCTTCACTAGCTCGTTTCTTGCAGGTACCCAGTGGAGCCTCCGGCGGCCACTCTACGGTCTCCGCCAGGCGCCTCGCGAGTGGCACGACACAGTGAGGACTACACTTGCGGCTCTTGGGTTTGCTCCTTCTACTGCTGACCCGTCGCTGTTTCTATGCACCGACACCTCGCTGCCGCCGTTCTACGTCCTCGTCTACTTCGACGACCTGGTCTTTGCCATTTGCTGACACTGAGGCACTGACCCTTGTGAAGTCGGAGCTGCAGAAGAGACACACCTGCCCTGACCTGGGTGAACTGCGCAGCTATCTTGGCTTGCAGATCACCCGGGACAAAGCACGGCACACCATCACCCTGACTCAGTCACACATGGTGCACCAGGTCCTTCAGCTCTTTCGCTTCCAGTTCTCCTCGCTACAGCCCACTCCTCTGTCTACCGGCCACTCGCTCTCGGCTCCACCTTTGGACAGTCCGTAGAGTTGAGTGGTCCGTACCCAGAGCTTGTGGGTTGCCTCATGTACCTGATGACGTGCACACGACCTGACCTCGCGTACCCTCTCAGCCTTCTGGCTCGCTACGTGGCTCTCGGTAGGCACCGCAAGGTGCACTTGGATGCTGCAAAGAGGGTACTGCGTTACTTGTGCAGTACGTCGGGCATGGGGCTCGTGCTTGGAGGACGGGGTCCAGTTGTCCTCACTGGTCACGCAGACGCTTCTTGGGTTGACGACTCAACTACTCAGCGGTCGTCACAGGGTTACACCTTCAGCCTCGGTTCTGGCTCTATTTCTTGGCGGTCTACCCGCTCGTCTTTGGTTCTCAACTCCAGTTGTGAGGCCGAGATCTACGCAGGGGCCATGGCTGCACAGGAGCTATGCTTGCTCACCTACCTGTTGACCGACTTGGGAGAGCAGCCTCGTTCCCCTTCCAGTTCTGTACGTAGACAACAAGGCCATGATTGCCTTGTCTCAAGAGCACGGACTGGAGCACAGAACAAAGCACATTGCCCTGCGATACTTCCTTGCTTGAGAGTTGCAGCAGCGTGGCCAGCTTTGTCTTGCGTACGTGGCCACTAGGGCTGACACTGCTGATATATATCTTACATGCATTGTATGCGTGTGAAAGAACTTGTACTCGGTGTGGTTCGGATGTTATGAGTGTGTGTGAATTTTATTTTTCTTGAGAAGATATCTGAAATGACTTCTCTGCTCAGAAGCTTTCTGATGAACCAAGGATAGTGCCAATCAGAGTACAAATGAGAAAGTTACGAACGGTTGAAGTTCGTTTGCTTATTATATTTGGTTGTGGCGACTTAGGGAATTTGTGGGGTGACTCTGTGTGTCGTATAGACCATTGGGGGTTGGTAATTTTTGTCACTCTACTGTAGATGCTGCCATGTGCTTTGGAGAAACAAAACCATGTTGGCAAGTGTGGCCGATTGAGGTGAGGTGGATTAAGAAGGTTGGGAAAATGACAAGGGTCAAAGTTGGGTTCCCATAGGGAGGGGATGTGGTGTGCTTATGGGGCTTCGTTGTTTGGAGACTCCCTGGGAACCTTCCCTCTCGTCCTCATCCTCTACTATCTAGTTTCTTGCTCGAATTCTTTGCGTGAATCTTGGTGAATCTAGTTTGAATGAAGTTTGACCTCCAGCATACCCCAGCATACCCCCCTATGCGCCGAAATTAATATCCCAAGAAATTCTCCATCTTTTGATACAATTCAAATTGGAAATTATAGCTTCATTATAGAGCTACAACATTTTTAGTTCTTTGTGAAGTTCTAACAGTGCGTATTTGGTCGGTGGAACTTCTTGTGAAGACAAGTTTTTTTGTCCTGAAACCTAGTTGACGATTTTGCATTAAACGACCTAGACCCTGTCCTGAATCCTAGCATGACACACCAGACGGGCAGGACATGGGGGAAGGGGATCTATGGGGGAGTGGTACCAGGGGAAGGAAAATGAGTGAGAAACAGGGGAGCTGAATAAACCAAGGAACCTCGGTGAGAGAAGCGATTGTAGAAACAGGCAGACTTGTCAAAGGTGACGTCCTAAGTGTGAAGGAACCGGTGAAATGAAGGGTGGTATTATAGCCACGGAATGGAAGGGGAAGCCGAGGAAGACACAAGGGATAGTGCGGGTTGAGAGCTTGTCCGCGCAAGAAACGCGGACGTAAGCAAGGCAGCCCCAGACGCGAAACGCAACCGCAACACCAGGGGACCTAGTCCAGAGTAGGGTCGGCATAACCTGTGGGCGTGAGACACAGGGCCACATGTTAATCTGGTCACCGAATGACTCACTGAATTCCAAATGGCTCTACCCCACACGTTCAAGAGCCTCGGTTTCTAGGAACACCAAGGTTACCTGGCTTGTATCGTGCCTATATATAGCTACGACCTTGTAACCAGGCGCATGATTGAATATTGAACTGAAACATTGACACTCTCATACTTGGTAGTCAGAGCCTGTTTTCACTTTAGTTTAAGTTTGCTACTAACCCAGACAAAAAATAACTGCCAGGGGGCGACGACGGGTACATAAAAACCAGTTCAGAGTCTGGCTTTTAACCCCCCTTGTACAGCTAATTGAACAAGCATGGAGGGCACGGGCGACGAATTTATCCAAGAAACATCTCAACTTCGTGACGCAAGATCAGACACGTGCAGAGCTCTAGCGACCCGCGAATGTACCCACGAACCAGTCCACAGCCGAAGTGAATCCAACAGCAACGGCAGCAACACCACCTGCGACTATGGCTACGACAACTACCGTACACATCGAAGCGACGAATCGAGGCTATCAGGGGCGTTCGAACCGAGCAATCGAAGCAACGACGTCCATAGATTTCTCACTACACTCAAGATTTTCTTCGAAGCTGTCGGATGCACGACCCCGAACCACGACAAGATTATGGCTCGCAGCACACTGTTGCGAGGCCCGGAACTCGAGTGGATTTTTGTGAATAGTGCCTTCGTTCGAGGTAGAGGGACGTGGGAGCAGTTTCAGGAAGCTTTAACTAACTAATTCAAACCCAGTTAACAACACATATATGGCGCACGAATGTTTATCGTCACCGATAGTTCTCGCGCGCAGCACAATACACACTGAATATGGAAAACTACTACAATCGAATTCCCGACCTGGCCGAAGCAAAAAAGATTCAGAATTCTTTCGCAGAACTGAAACAAGAAATTCGCCGATAGGTTGTGGCAAATTGCTCTAGTTACAAGGACGTGGTTAGCGTGGCAAAGCTGTTTGACATGCTGTGTGGCTCGCATGGGGCACGACACAACCAGCTGAATAAGAACTTTGGCGCGGAGCGATCAAAACCCCCACGACTTCCGACCCGATGTATATCGACAAGATCAACGCGAAGCAGCTGCCAGCGAAAAATGAAACGTGCGAGAAACGGCTGTTCGGTGTGCGCATTTGGGGTTGACAGCAGAAAGCAAGGGATGGCTGCTATGGGAGCGACGCAAGGGAGTGGTATTTGACAGCGGGGATGTCCAATTTATGGAGGACATTGTCAGAATCCCAACCACTAGACCATTGGGATAAAAGGGCTTGTTAAGTAGCGGGTCAGTGTGCCCATAACCACCCAGGACAACGAGCCTGTAACCCTTCCCTAGGATCAATCGGGGATCACAAGTGGACCTCTGACACCCACCCGCACTGGGATGCTCGAAGTGCATACACTGGGATTCGAACCCGAGACCTTCGCTCTGATACCACTCCCCATTTTTTGTGGCCGTTTGCGGTTCAGTACGCTGCGCATCAGATCAACCTTCAGCCTCATGTCTCCTTGCCGGAGACCACACCTACTCAGCGGTGGACGGGGAAGGTTGGCGATGCGTCCGCGTTCCGTGTCTGGGGATCTCGAGCTTTTGTTCGCGATACTTCAGCGGACAAGCTGTCCTCCCGTGCCGTTCCCTGCGTCTTCCTTGGCTTCCCCCCTGATGCAGCCGGGTGGCAGTTCTACCACCCCACCTCGCGTCGTGTTCTGTCCTCTCAGGACGTCACGTTCGACGAGTCGGTGTCTTACTACCGTCTCTATCCCTACCGCACTGCCTCTCTCCCCCCCCCGCCGCTCTTCCTAGCGCCAGGTCCTCCTCCGGTAGACCCCCTCCCCCCTCAGGGTCATGCCCCCTCAGGTGTTTCTCAGGTAGACCCTGCCGAGCCGGTCGAGGTAGCTGTCGACTCAGGTGCTGCTAGGGGTGCTGAGCCTGTGGGTGTGGGGACTGGGGGTGCGGAGACTGGGGGTGCGGAGCCTGGGGGTGCTGAGCCTGAGCGTGTGGAGCCTGGGGGTGCTGAGCCTGAGCGTGTGGAGCCTGGGGGTGCTGAGTTTGGGAGTGCTGAGCCTGCGTGTGCTGAGTCTGGAGGTTCTCCGGGTGTTCCGTTGCGACGGGAACCCCTCTCTCCGCAGCGACTTCGTGAGTGGTACGCTCGACGCTGTAGCCGTACTGCTGGTACTGGAGGTGCTGCTGGTGCTGGAGCTGCTGGAGGTGCTGCTGGTGCTGGTGCTGCTTGAGGTGCTGCTGGTGTTGGAGCTGCTAGAGGTGCTGCTGTTGCTGGAGCTGCTGGAGGTGCTGCTGGTGCTGCAGCTACTGGAGCTGCTGGGACTGGTGGTGCTGCAGGCGTTGGAGCTGCAAGTGCTAGAGCTGGTGGTGCTGCGGGAGTTGTTACTGGAGACCCTGGAGCTGAGGGTACTGGTGCTGTCTCTGCTGTTTCTGGAGGCGCTGCGCGGCCGCGGGCGTACTATGTTCCGCTCCTTCAGCAGGTTCTTGGTCTACCGCCTTCTCCTGGTCCTACTCCTCCTGCACTGAGTCTACCGCCTGTCCAGTCACAGTCGCAGTTACAGTTGGCCTCTCCCCTGCCTGGTCCTTCTCCTTACTCTGGACGGACTACAGGTCTTACGGAGCGTCGTGAGACTGAGTCGCGTCCTGCGTCGCCTGAGTCTCGTTCTGTGTCGCCTGTCCGCACTGTTCGCGCTCCACAGCGTGTCCCTCTGCCGTCTCCTCCCGCGTCCTCTCTTCCTGACGGCCGGACCCGGAGTCTGACTCCCTTCGTGCTGATAGTCCTACTGTCACGCGCTTTCTGGCCACTGCTATCACTGACCCTTTGTTTGAGTCCACCGATGCGTCTGCTCTCGTTGCTGAGCTTGTTGACTTTGCTGCAGCCTGTCGCCTAGACTACACCACTAGTCTTGTTGCTGAGTCTGCGTCTGTGTCTGTCTGTCCTCCGTCCGTCGGGGGTGAGTGTGCTCTTGGCACGGACGTTCTTGAGGACAGACAGGAGGAGTTTGAGTGCTTTGCCGCTGCTGTACCTCATCTCGTATCCATGCTGCTTGTCCCTGAGGGAGACCCGGATGCACCAGACATCCCGACCCCGCGCTCTTACGCAGAGGCGATAGAGGGTCCCTACTCCTCTCAGTGGCAGGCAGCCATGGACGCCGAGATGGCTTCCTGGAAGTCCACACGCACCTACGTCGACGAGGTTCCCCCACCTGGGGCGAACATCGTCAGTGGCATGTGGATCTTCAGGGTGAAGCGGCCGCCGGGTTCTCCGCCTGTCTTCAAGGCGCGCTACGTTGCACGTGCCTTCAGTCAGCGACAGGGAGTTGACTTCTTCCAGACCTTCTCCCCTACCCCGAAGATGACCACTCTTTAGGTACTGCTGCACGTAGCTGCTCAGCGTGACTACGAGCTTCACTCGCTTGACTTCACCACAGCCTTCCTACAGGGCAGCCTGCACGAGGAGATCTGGCTGCGCCGCCCACCTGGCTTCACTGGGTCGTTTCCTGCTGGTACCCAGTGGAGCCTCCGGCGGCCAGTCTACGGTCTCCGCCAGGCACCCCGTGAGTGGCACGACACACTGAGGACCACTCTTGCTACTCTTAGTTTTGCTCCTTCCACTGCTGAACCTTCACTGTTTTTACGCACTGACACCACTCTTCCGCCGTTCTACGTTCTCGTGTACGTAGACGACCTCGTCTTTGCTACTGCTGACACTGAGGCACTCGCCCACGTGAAGTCCGAGCTGCAGAAGAGACACACGTGCACAGACCTGGGTGAGCTGACAAGCTATCTTGGCTTGCGGATCACCCGGGACAGAGCACAGCGCACCATTATCTTTACTCAGTCACACATGGTGCAGCAGGTCCTTCAGCGCTTTGGCTTCACGTACTCCTCGCCACAGTCCACTCCTCTGCCTACCGGTCACTCACTCTCAGCTCCACCTTCGGACGAGTCCGTAGAGCCGAGTGGCCCGTATCCAGAGCTTGTGGGCTGCCTCATGTACCTGATGACTTGCACACGACCTGACCTCGCATACCCTCTCAGCCTTCTGGCTCGCTACGTGGCTCCCGGCAGACACCGAAAGGTGCACTGGGATGCTGCAAAGAGGGTGTTGCGCTACTTGTGCAGTACATCGGGCATGGGGCTCGTGCTTGGAGGACGGGCTCGAGTTGTCCTCACTGGTCACGCTGAGGCCTCCTGGGTTGACGACTTGGCTACGCAGCGGTCGTCACTGGGTTACACCTTCAGTCTTGGCTCCGATTCTGTCTCTTCGCGGTCTACCCGCTCTTCTTCTGTTCTCAGCTCCAGTTGTGAGGCTGAGATCTACGCTGGAGCCATGGCTGCACAGGAGTTACACTGGCTCACCTATCTGCTGACCGACTTGGGAGAGGTGCCTTGTTCTCCTCCAGTTCTGTACGTCGACAACAAGGCCAAGTTGGCCTTGTGTCAGGAGCACAGACTGGAGCACAGAACGAAGCACATTGCTCTGCGCTACTTCCTTGCTCGAGAGTTGCAGCAGCGTGGCCAGCTTCGTCTTGCTTACGTGGCCTCACAGGCCAACACTGCTGATGTTTTCACCAAGGCACTTCAGCCTTGTGATCATCAGCGTTTCTGTACTGTTTTAGGCCTTGTACCTACTGTGCCTCACTTGCTTACCTCTTGACTCTGCTTGTACTGTACTCTATATACATATACCTGCATGCTTACACTTGCTAGGTTGTGTTCACTGTATTGTTTGTTCTCCTTTATATAACTCTGCATGAGAACTGGCCTTGTGGCCATTTGCTTGTGCTCAGACTGCGTGGTGACTTTGTGATCCACCCTGAGCTTGCTCTGCCTTTTCTTGACTGTTCTTGTAACCTCTTGTTCTCCCCCACTTTGCCTATGGGGGTGTGTCAAACTTATATATGCTATAGTCTGTTTAGGCTGTAGTGGGGTAGTTCTTAGAGGGTACAACACTTTTGTGTTTCCTATTTGTACCCACCTGCTTTCTAGTTCATTCATTTCCGTTCCTGATCCTAACAGACATCACCTACAGCAGCTGGTCCAAGCAACCTAAGGAGCAACTCCCGCAGCAGCTGAAGCAGGCCACATTGGGGTTTGAGGTGGAAGAGGAGTGGGCTGGGGAGGAAAGTGCAACGGCACATGAGGAGGAGGGTGCAGCACAGCTTTCGGGGGTCAAGGGTCTGGAGCCAGCAGCTGTACCTGAAGATCCCCACCCTATAACCCGTGTGATACAGTTAGGAACAAGGATGGAGTCTATGTAATTTAGGGGGCCGAAATAACTCAAAATCGCTGACTAGGTTTCTGAACAGAAATGTAGACTTCACCAATTTCGGATATTTTGTAGCTCTGAACCGTGGCTACAATTCCCAATTTGAATCGTATCAATAGGTAAAGTAAAAGTCGATGTCAGAATTTTTAGGTTCATGCCTGAATAATTCTGACAGAGCGTTACGGCGTGGGTGTACTGGAGGAGCGTGTACATTTATATATAACTGGGGTGCCTTGCAGCGTATACGAGGAAGGGAAGTGGCGAGCGAGGGCGGGCAACTTGGCAGTCTGAACAACAGTGGTTTGGGACAAGGCAGAGGGTGGCAAACTCGGGAGGAGGGTGGGCTGGTAACTGGGCTGACAGCTTGGGGGTGAATTTAGGGCTGACGAATGAGATGTTGTGAGGTGTGCATGTATATGCGTTTCGTTTGTTTTCGCAGACACCGAGTCTAGGAAAGCTGGAAGACATTGCCGCCAGCTGGAGGAGGCAGCGTGAACTGCTGGATTGCAAGCTAGGTAGTTAGCATCCATTTGCTAGACTTGCCTAGCTAGGGTTTGAGATGGGAAGCTTAAGGCTGGAAACCGGGCCATGGGACTGCCACTGCGTGTCTATTTTTGCAAATTACAGTGATTTCTTTTTCAGAGATAAGCAGTTCCTAGCGGAGCCATAAAAAGCAGCTTGAATGGAGTAGGAAGGGTCATAACTTACAAACACGTAGTCGATGCGATTACGCTCAGGAAAATAGTTGGTAGTGGTAGAGCCGAAGACAGAGGGTGATAAGAGAATGGTCAGAGAAGGCAAGGAGCGGCGGGACGCGAATCAGCCGCCGAGGCAAGGAGAAGCGAACAGACAGATTGGACCCAACGGAGCGACTGGTCCACCGGGAGGCGCTCAGACAGGGCCGACGGGCGGCAGGGAAAATGTGCCTGGCGGATCAGGAGAGCGGCAGCGGGGTGATCCCCTGACGTGGTCTCGGCAAGATGGGCCGAGCGGCTATCAGCGTAGTGCCTCATGGCAAGCCACAGAGGAGGAAGCGTCGATGCAGCGCTGGAGGTACACCCAGCTGCCGAAGATCGAGGTCCCGGAACGATTCTCGGGCAATGCCAGGCAAGGTCCGTCGTTGAAAAACTACATCATGCAGTTAGAAACGCTGGGAAAAGGATCGGCTGGATCCGGAGGAGTTCTTCTGCGGGCTAGCAAATACGCTGGCGGGCGAGGCGAAGACGTACTACCATATTTCCAGGAAGGAGCTGCTGGAGTGGGCATCAGGGCGCGCACCGGGGGAGCGGGATCCAACATCGCGCTTCTTGGCGATGCTGCGGGAACAATTTTCCTTGCAGACGGCAGAGCGGGTGGTGGAATTTAGAGTATTCAAGCATCGAGAAGGAGAATAATTGCTCGCGTACTACGGACGGCTGGTGGAGCTTGGGGAAGACATGAACTGCCAAGATCATGGCAGATTGATAGGAAAGTTCATACACGGCTTAAGCTTCACCCTGCAACAGGATGCGCATGTGCGGGTATTCAAGCTGGGAGAAGAAGCCACGCTGAAGGAGGTGTCAGAATATTATAGCTTTTACATTTGTGTAGGCTGTAGTGGGGTAGCCCATAAGGGGTACAATCCAATAAGGGTTAGTACTTGTACCCAACTGTTTGTTAGTTCATTCATTCTCGTTCGTTACTTTAACATGGAATCAGAGCAGGTTCCTTGGGCCCACCACCTGCTACGCTGCTAGTACCCCCCCTAGGCCCGTCGCTCCTAGGCCCGTCGACCCTAGCCTACCACCCGGCCCGTCGACTCTAGCTTACGCGCGCCCGGCTCGTCGACCCTAGCCTACGCGCCCGGCCCGTCGCCCCTAGCCTACGCGCGCCAGGCCTGTCGCCCCTAGTCTACGCGCTCGGCCCGTCGCCCCTAGCCTACGCGGCCCGTCGACCCCTAGCCCGCGGCCCGTCGACCCCTAGGACCGCGCCCGGCCCCGTCCCTAGCCCGCGCCCGGCCCCGTCGGCCCCTCGCCCCGCGCCCAGCCCCATTCCTAGACCGCGCCCGGCCCCGTCCCTAGCCCGCGCCCGGCCCCGTCGGCCCTTAGCCCCGCGCCCGGCCTCGTCCCTAGCCCAGTGCCCGGCATCGACCCTAGCCCGCGCCCAGCCCCGTCGCTCCCTAGCCCGCGCCCAGCCCCGTCCCTAGCCCGCGCCCGGCTCCCATGTCGGCCCCTAGCCTCGCGCCCGGCCCCGTCCCTAGCCCGCCCCCGGCCCCCACGACGACCCCTAGCCCGCGCCCGCCCCCCCCCCGCGCCCGGCCCCGTTCCTAGCCCGCGCCCGCCCCCCCCCCACCTGTCGGCCCCTAGCCCCGCGCCCGGCCCCCACGACGACTCCTAGCCTGTGCCCGGCCCCGTTCCTAGCCCGCGCCCGGCCCCGTCCCTAGTCTGCGCCCGGCCCCGTCCTTAGCCCGTGCCCGGCCCCCTGTCGGCCCCTAACCCCGCGCCCGGCCCCGTCCCTAACCTACACCAAACCACCTGTCGACCCTTAGCTCCGCGCCCGGCCCCGTCGGCCCCTATACCCGCGCCCGAGCTTCTACTGCTACTGCTACAGCTGATACTGCTACTGCTACAGCTGCTACTGCTGCTCCTACGTACTGCACAGCTATGGCTTCGCTTCGGGTCCTTGCGTTTGATCATGAGGGTAGACCAGTTCAGTTTGACACGTGGCTTGACGACCTGCAGCTGTACCTACTGAGCGATTCTAAGGACAGTGTCTCGCTGATTGACCTAGCAACAGGAGCTGCTACTGCCCCTCCCGCCACAGCTGACAGTTCGACTCGCTCATAGTGGCTTACTCGCGACACTGCTGCCCGCTTAGCCATTCGTAACCACCTGCCATTAGCTGAGTGCGCTCACTTTGGACAGCACAGGACGGCACAGGCGCTGTACGACGCTATACTCGCTCGCTACTCCTCCCCTGCCACTGCTGCTCTAGGTCGCCTCCTTCTGCCCTACCTATTCCCCGAGCTGTCCGCCTTTGCCACAGTCGAGGACCTGGTTTCCCACAATCGCAGTAGTGACGCTCGCTACCGCGCTGCCGTTCCTGCTGATTTCCTTGACAGGAACCCGCCCCCGATGTACATCACTCTCTACTTTATAGTCACCCGCCTCCCTAACTCTCTTCGCTATGTCAGGGACCACTTCCTCTCTCTTGACCCCACCTCCCTCACTGTTGACCTCCTCAAGCAGCATCTCCTCGCAGCTGAGACTAGTGCAATTGCTGTAGGTGCTGCTCGTGGCACTCCGCGCTCGCCCTTCTTTGAGGGGTGTTCCCCCTCCCCCCTTGCCCCCTCCTACGCCTCTGCTGCTGCTGCAGACGTCTCTGTTCCTGAGGACGTCGGGGCTGCTTCTACTAGTGCGAAACGCCGCAGCAGCAAAGGCAAGGGTAGCCGGGGTGGTGGTGGTGGCAGCGGCTGTGGTGGAGGTGGCAGAGAGTGGTGGTGGGGGCAGCAGTGGAGGTGGTGGCGGCGGTAGGACTGTTGGTGGGAGTGGGGGCTCTGGTGGCGGTGGTGGAGGCAGCGGTGGGAGTGGCGGCAGTGGAGGCGGTGGGACTGGTGGCGGTGGGACTGGAGCTCGGCGTGTCGGTTCTGGGGGTGGCCAGCGTCAGGAGCAGCAGCGTCAGGGCGAGACCCCGTCTCCCCAGCAGCTTCGTGAGTGGTTTCTGCGTGGGGCGTCTGGGGGTAGTGGTAGCTCCCCGTATGTCATTCGCACGGGTGACCGTGCTGGGACTTGCGAGAGGCTCCACACTCAGCACCGCTGCTTCTCCCGCCTCGACGACGCTTGGCGTGCTGAGTTTGGTGACGACGTCGAGCTCCCTCGCTGGGCAGATCTGCTTAAGTCTAGGATTGCTATCTTTGACCTAGACTTTGATGCTATTCTCTCTGCTATGTATGCTTTGTCTGTTAGTGCTGAGGGTGACTGTTACCGGTGTGTGCCGCCTGACCCAGGTATAGCCGCTGCTGCTCTAGATGCTAGTGAGTCTGGTACTCTCCCTAGTACTGCGCCTGCTGAGGCCTTGCACACCTTCACGTTGGACTCAGGCGCCTCGCGCTGTTTCTTTCGTGACAGCACCACCCTCACTCCTCTTCCTGCACCTGTCCCGGTCAGACTGGCTGACCCCTCCGGGGGACCGGTCGTGGCCCGTTCCTCCAGTTTCCTCCCGTGTCCGGCGGTTTCGTCTGGCTCACTGTCAGGTCTTCACCTCCCCTCGTTCTCTACGAACTTGGTGAGTACCGCTGCCCTCTAGGATGCGATGGTCACTACCACCACTCCTAGGGGTCAGCGTGTGTCGATCTGCACGTGCACACGGACGGGCCGTCACCTGGCTACGTTCACTCGTCGGCCAGGGTCGAGTCTGTACACACTTGCTACCGAGCCTTCTCAGGTAGCTGCGTCTGCTCAGGTGTCCGCGTCAGGTCAGGTAGCCGCCTCTTGCTCGTGTCACCTCCTGTCGCACCAGACTCTTCTGTGGCACCACCGCCTGGGTCACCCCTCCCTGCCTCGCCTTCGTGGCATGCACTCTCGTCTTCTTGTCTCTGGTCTCCCAAGGTCTTTGCCTCCCCTCCCGCCATCGCCTGCTCCGCCCTGCCTCCCTTGCGTCGAGGGGCGGCAGCGCGCCGCTCCTCACTCCTCCTCGTTTCCCCCGACGACTGCTACCCTGCAGACTCTCCACATGGACGTGTGGGGCCCAGCCCGCGTCAGTGGACAGAGCCGCGAGCGCTACTTTCTGCTGGTAGTTGACGACTACACGCGGTACACCACGGTCTTCCCCTTGCGCAGCAAGGGTCAGGTCGTTGGTGTCTTGATCCCTTATACCCGCACAGTCCGTCTCCAGCTCCGCGAGCGGTTCTGCTAGGACCTTCATGTCCTGCGTCTACACTCTAACAGAGGTGGTGAGTTCTCCTCCAACCTCTTGCGGGAATTTTGTCGTGGGGAGGGCATTCTCCAGTTGTTCACGCTTCCGGACTCCCCTCAACAAAATGGGATTGCTGAGCGCCGCATTGGCTTAGACATGGAGGTCGCTCGTACCTCCATGATCCATGCGGCTGCTCCCCATTTTCGGTGGCCGTTTGCGGTCCAGTACGCTGCGCATAAGCTCAACCTCTGGCCCCATGTCTCCTTGCCGGAGACCTCGCTGACACAGCGTTGGACGGGGGAGGTTGGCGATGCGTCGGTGTTCCGGGTCTGGGGATCTCGTGCCTTTGTTCGTGATACGTCAGCGGACAAGCTCTCCCCCCGTGCTATCCCCTGCGTCTTCCTTGGCTTTGTCCCTGACGCGCCTGGCTGGCAGTTTTACCACCCCAACTCGCGCCGTGTCTTCCCTTCTCAAGACGTCACATTTGACGAGTCGGTTCCCTTTTACCGTCTCTTCCCCTACCGCTCTGCCCCTCCCCCGCCCCCGCAGCTCTTCCTTCCTCCCGGTCCCCCTCCAGTAGACCCCCTCCTGCACTAGGGTCCTGCTCCCTCAGGTGTGTCTCAGGTAGACCCTCTCCCTGGTCCTGCGCCTGTTCAGGTAGATGTCGACTCAGGTGCTGCTCGAGGTGCTGCGTCTGGGGGTGCTGCGTCTGGGGGTGTGGAGCCTGAGGGTGCGGAGTCTGAGGGTGTTGAGACTGGGGGTGCTGAGCCTGGGGGTGTTGCGACTGGGGTTTGTGAGCCTGGGGGTTATGAGCCTGAGGGTGTTGAGCCTGGAGGTGCTGCGTTGGAGGGTGCGGAGTCTGGAGGTGAGGATCCTCAGGGTGCTGCTTCGTCTGGAGGTTTTGCAGGTGCTTCGCTGAGACTGTCTCCGCAGCAGTTGTGTGAGTGGTTTGTTCGGCGTACGCGCCTTTGGAGTGGAGCTTCTGGAGCTGGAGGTGCTGGCCCTGCTGGAGCTGGAGGTCCTGGAGTTGCTGCTGGAGCTGGTGTTACTGGAGTTACTGCGACCACTGGTCCTGGAGGTGCTCGTACCCGGGGTACTGGAGCTCCCGGGACTGGTGGTGTTGAGGGTACTGGAGCTGGAGACCTTACGGAGTCTGGTACTACTGGCGCTGGAGGCGCTGGAGCAGGAGGCGCTGGAGTTGGAGGCCCTGGTGTTGGAGGTGCAGGAGTTGGAGGAGCTGGAGCTGTTGACCCTGGTGGCGCTGTGCGGCCGCGACCGTACTTCGTTCCCCTGCTCCAGAAAGTTCTTGGTACCCCGCCTTCTGCTGCCCTTACTCCTCCCCTCCTGCGTCCCCTGCCTGACCAGTCGCAGCCGCCATTACAGCTGGCCTCTCCTCTGCCTGCTCCTTCTCCTTACACTGAGTAGTCCGGAGGTCTTACAGAGCGTCGTGAGCCTGCGTCTCGTCCTGTCTCGCCTGTTCGCACTGCTCGTCGCGTTCCTCGTTCGCGTCCTCCTCCTGTCCCTGGCACGCATGCTATGACCCTTCGTCCTTCCTATGTTTCTATACGTGTTCCTCTGCCTGCTCCTCCTGAGTCCTCTCTTCCTAAGGTCCCTCACTCTTATTCTGACCGCGCTCGTGCTGCCAGTCCCACTGTCTCTCGTCTCCTAGCCACTGCTGTCACTGACCCTTCTTTTGAGTCTGCTGCTGCGTCTGCTCTCGTTGCTGATGTTAGAGATTAAGGACGGAGTCTATGAAGATTAGGGGCTGAAATATCTCAAAATCGTCAACTACAATTCTAAACAGAAAAATCGTCGTCACAAGAAACGTCGTCGACGAAAGGTCCACTGTTAGAATTCTTTCAAACTCGAGTATGTTGTAGCCCTTGACCGTGGCTATCTTTCCCAATTTGAATAGTATCAGAATATGGAGTATAACTCGAGTTATGAACTTCGGCGCACTAGGGGGTATGCTGCCATAGAAAACGTAACTCAATCACAATGATCTCACAAGTTCACACAAGAAAGTTAGAGTAGCAATAGAACCAGGTAGGAGGGGATGAGGAGGACGAGAGGGAAGGTCCCAAGAGAGTCCCCAACCAAGGAAACCCCATGCCATACAATTCCCTTCCCCATAGGCAACCCAACTTTGACCTTTGTCACTATCCCAACCTCCACAATCCACCTCAACCCAACTTGGCCACACTTGCCAACCTGGTTTGGTTTCTCCCAACCATTTGGCAGCAACTACAGTAGAAAAGACGAATTTCCCAACCCCCAAAAGTCTGTACCCCATATTGAGTCAACCCCACAACTTCCCATAGTCACCACAACCAAATATCAAAAGCATACGAACTCCAACGTTCGTAACTTTCTAGTTCGTGCTCCGATTGAAGCGATACTTGGTTCCTCGGAAAGCTCTTGAGCAGAGGAGTCACTTCAGATATCTGCTCAAGCCAAATAACATTCACACACACACTCAGAAAAACCAAACCGCACAAAACACAAATTATTGCACACACTCACAACACGCATGCAACGCACGAACATATGATGGGAAGCAGACAGACGTGAATGCGAATGGTAGCATCACTCAACAGCTGAGCTGCTTGACTTTGCTGCTGCCTGTTGTCTAGACTACGCCACTGCTCTTGTTGTTGTGTCTGCGTCTGCCAGTCCTCCGTCCGTCAGGGGTGAGTGTGCTCTTGGCACGGACGTCCTTGAGGACAAGCAGGAGGACTTTGAGTCTCTTGCAACTCCTGTACCTCGTTTCGCTTCCATTCTGCTTGCCCCTGAGGGAGACCCGGATGCTCCAGACATCCCGACCCCGTGCTCTTATGTAGAGGCGATTACGGGTCCTTACTCCTCTCAGTGGCAGGCAGCCATGGATGCCGAGATGGCATCCAGGCACAGGCACCTACGTCGACGAGGTTCCCCCACCTGGGGCGAACATAGTCGATGGCATGTGGATCTTCAGGGTGAAGCGGCCGCCGGGTTCTCCGCCTGCCTTCAAGGCACGTTACGTTGCTAGAGGCTTCAGTCAGTGACAGGGAGTTGACTACTTCCAGACCTTCTCCCCCACCCCGAAGATGACAACTCTTCGGGTGTTGCTGCACGTCGCTGCTCAGCGTGACTACGAGTTGCACTCTCTGGACGTCAGCACAGCTTTCCTGCAGGGCAGCCTGCACGAGGAGATCTGGTTGCGCCACCCACCTGGTTTCACTGAGTCTTTTCCTGCAGGTACTCAGTGGAGTCTTCGGAAGCCAGTCTACAGTCTCCGTCAGGCGCCTCGTGAGTGGCACGACACACTGAGGACTACACTTGCGGCTCTTGGGTTTGCTCCTGCTAATGCTAACCCGTCGCTGTTTCTACGCACCGACACCTCGCTGCCGCCTTTCTACGTCCTTGTCTACGTCGACGACCTCTTCTTTGCCACTGTTGACACTGAGGCACTGACCCTTGTGAAGTGGGAGCTGCAGAAGAGACACACCTGCACTGACCTGGGTGAACTGCGCAGCTATCTTCGCTTGCAGATCACCCGGGACAGAGCTCGGCGCACCATTACCCTAACTCAGTCACACATGGCGCACTAGGTCCTTCAGCGCTTCGGCTTCTAGTTCTCCTCGCCACAGCCCACTCCTCTGTCTACCAGCCACTCGCTCCCAGCTCCACCTTTGGACGAGTCCGTAGAGCCGAGTGGTCTGTACCCAGAGCTTGTGGGTTGCCTCATGTACCTGATGACGTGCACTCGACCCGACCTCGCGTACCCTCTCAGCCTCTTGGCTCGCTACGTGGCTCCCGGCAGGCACCGAAAGGTGCACTGGGATGCTACGAAGATGGTACTGCGTTACTTGTGCAGTACGTCAGGCATGGGGCTCGTGCTTGGAGGACGGGCTCGAGTTGTCCTCACCGGTCACGCAGACGCTTCCTGGGCTGACGACTCAGCTACGCAGCGGTCGTCACAGGGTTACACCTTCAGCCTTGGCTCTGGCTCTGTCTCTTGGCGGTCTTCGGTTCTCAGCTCCAGTTGTGAGGCTGAGATCTACACTGGGGCCATGGCTGCACAGGAGCTACGCTGGCTCACCTACCTGCTGACTAACTTGGGAGAGCAGCCTAGTTCGCCTCCAGTTCTGTACGTAGACAACAAGGCCATGATTGCCTTGCGTCAGGAGCACAGACTGGAGCACAGAACGAAGCACATCGCTCTGCGATACTTCCTTGCTCGAGAGTTGCAGCAGCGTGGCCAGCTTCGTCTTGCGTACGTGGCCACTTGGGCCAACACTGCTGATGTCCTCACCAAGGCACTTCCGTCTGGTGATCATCAGCGTTTTGTTACTGTGTTAGGCCTTGTGCCTACTTTGCCTCACTTGCTTACTCCGTGACTTTGCTTGTACTGTGATCTATATTTATACCTGCATGCTTGCACTTGCTAGGGTATGATCACTGTATTGTTTGTTTCTCTTTTATATATAACACTGCATGTGAACTGGCCTTGTGGCCCTTTGCTTGTGCTCGGACTGTGTGGTGACTTTGTGATCCTCCCTGAGCTTGCCTTGCTTTTGTTGACTGGTCTTGTGACCACTTGTTCTCCCCCACTTTGCCTATGGGGGTGTGTCAGAACATTATAGCTTTTACATTTGTGTAGGGTTAGTACTTGTACCCAACTGTTTGTTAGTTCATTCATTCTCGTTCGTTACTCAAACAGGAGGCGTATGAGATAGTTAAGCGGGTGGAGTCGGGGCAGCGCCTGTTTGAGGTGGAAAGCACGGTGGATCGGGGACCGGAAAGAAGGCGCCCGGCGTAGGCAGCTGCGCCAGCATTCCCAGAAGGCGAGGAACGGTCGAGAACAAACAATCTCTGCAGCAACAACTGTGGGCAATCGGGTCACCTGCGCCGGGACTGCCGCAATCCAGCGGCGTATTCGTTGTGCGGCAATCCCGCACACATGCGGCTGGAGTGCCCAGAGGCACCAACCTGTGCATGGTAGGTGCGGCGAGGGCATCGGGAAGGGGATTGCTACGCGAACAGAAAGAAACGACGGGGAGTGGAGGAAGGAGGAGATCGACAAGCGACCATGGCGCGCTTGAGTTCGCAGCTCGCAGAACTGGAAGCAGCAGAAGAGAAGCTCCCGGCGATGGTGGCGTAAGGAGAGGAGGAGTCAGAAGAACCGGCGTTCATGCTGATGGCACAGCCGGTGAGGGACCGGGAAGAACTAGGCTTGAGAGTCGGTGCGCGGAGGCAGTTATTTCCGCAGGATGTCCGGCGCGAAGACGGACCGAGGAGGCAGGCTAGCAAAGAAGATGACAAGGCAGGAGCGGCATACCGACATCCTCGGGAGCGCATGGCATGTCAGGCCACGGTTTTGACAATCGAACTAGGAGCGATCTCGATTGGCGGACTAACGGTGCAGCACGCGATCGTGGACACAGGGGTGGCGCACGTATTAATTGGGAAGTGCCTGGCGGAGAAGATGCAATTGCACGAGCTAGGGAGGCTGATTGTAGAGGGATACCTGTTAATGACAGCAGAAGGAGGCTAGGCGAAGTGGATGCCAAAATCAAGGCAGGCGATGGCGCTGATGATGAACCCAAGGACGCCTAAAGAGTGCGCACTGCGGATGTACTGCGTAGTGTCCGAGTCAGAAGACTTCGTTCTTCTGATTGGGGTGGATTTTCTATTTGGGGTGAGGTCAACAATATGCATGTGGGAGGAGAAGGTCGAATACCGAGTGCACTACTGGGAGAAGCGAGGCCTCATCGGTATGCTGCCGGTGCGCTTCGTGCGGAGGGAGCCAAGGGAGGCGTATCAATGAACCGAGGCGGAGGTGCGCGAGGAGTTAGGGGTGCCGACATGGTAGCAGATTGCCCGTCTGCCTGCAGCAACCACTGGGCAAGAGGAGGCGGAGGTGGAGTTGAAGTCCCTGTGCGCCAACACCAAGAAGCTGTTGGGACCCACAGTGGTGCTGGAGCTCTTTGGAGGCATAGAAACCAGGTTAGCAGCACTCTTGAAGGCGATGGCACATGTGGAGATGGATCTTGGTGGAGGGCGACATGGAGGCGGTGAAGATGGCATGGTGTCATGCTGAGCAGCTGCAGCATAGGTACCCGCGTCAATTCTGCAAAGTGTCAATGGAGGCGAGTGCATTGTGCGGGAGCTGTGACATTCGCAACATCGACGAAGCCACGATCACGCGCTGGGGAAAAATTGATGTGGTGATCGCAGGGTGGGAGTGCCAAGGATACCCAAGGGCGGGAGAAGGCAGAGGCATGCAAGATGAGCGGAGCAGGCTGTTCAGGGAGCTGGTGTGAGTACTGAAGCTGATAAAGCGCGTGCAAGGGGAGGTCTTGTACATCGTGGAGAACGTGGACATGGAAGGGGATGTGAGTGAGCAAGTGCAAGTCGCACACGAGGAGGTAACGGCAATCTTGTGGCCAGGAGTTTCTGCTGATGCTGCGCAAGCCGTAAACAGGACACACCGCGTCCACCGGTACTGGACAAACGGAGTAAGTGAAGCAGCGCTGCAGTACGGGCTGTCACTGATGGAGCAACCCGTGCCTCTGCTGGTGGAGGACATCTTGGAAGTGGGGAGGATGCCTGCACCTGTGACGCAACCCGACCACCCCACGCAATTTCCATGCAATGAGGTGGGACAGCCGAGGCAAGCCTGGCCGACGTTCGTCTCGTTTGAAGATGTAGCGGCATTCAAGATGCAGGACGGAACGCCAGGCCCAGGGATGGTGTATGATTGCGCTGCGCAGGAGTGGCAGGAGCTGACGGCTTTGGAGAGGGAGCTGGCAATGGGCTTCATAGAGGATGCAACAGCGCACCCTGAGGTAACGGAGAAGGAGCAAAGAAGAGCGCTGGGAAGGGCAATGTACCTCAACGTCATGCACTGGCTGGTGGCACCCATTCGCATGTACCATTCACAGCTGAGGTGGGAGCGGAAGCGAGACAAAGCAGCGGCTGTACAGCCCCCGACGGAGAGATCGGCGGCGAAAGAGGCGGTGGTGCGAGCAATGCTGGGAGAGATAGAGAATGATGAAGTTCAGCACAAACAAGGGCACCGGGTGGAAAGGAGGTGGGTTTACCCATGGGAAGAGGAGGACGAGGTGCCGGTGCAATATGCGGAGCAGGCGGAGATTCGGCTACCTGGGAACGGGGAAGAAGCCGCAGTGGACAAGAAGAGGGAGGACTTCAACTGGCTCGAGGAAGCTATCGAACGACAACGCAGTAGGGAGAGCTACGAGCGGGAATTTGGATCGTGGGAGTTCGCGCTGGTGGCCATGACAAAGGAGGGGGACAATACCGAAGGGAAGCCACAAGAGGAAGGGGGAGCAGGGAGTACAGCGGCAACAGCTCAGAAGCCAGAGACCGGTCCGGAAGGACACTTGTCAAAAGGGGAGAAAATCCAACCGCAGCCGGCAATGGAGGTGAAGGAGTGGGTGATAGGGGAAGGCATTTCAGAGGAGGATGCGGAAGCGCTCAAGGAGGTATTGTCCCGCTATATGCCAGCCTTTGCGTACACGTTAAAAGAGGTGGGAAGGTGCAAAGTGGCGGAGGTGAAGATCGAGCTGACAACAGAAATTCATGTGTACCAGCGGTGGCTAAGGATGACACCGGAGGAGATTCAGATCTGCACCGAGAAGTGCCAGGAGCTGGAGGCGGGATTTATAAGGAAATCGAACTCGGAGTATGCAGCAGCGACGATGGTGGCGGCTCGCACAGATCTAACAGGGCAGGTGCTGTCTAAGCGCATGTGCGGGGACCACAGAGACCCGAACAAGGTGACAATCATGAAGCGGTACCAGACGCCGAGACCGGATGAGATTTTTGACAAATTAGCAGAGCCACTGGTCTTCTCAACCTTGGATTTACGACAGGGGTTTAACCAGATCCCGATAGCTGGAGCGGATAAGAGGAAGACGACATTTCACGGGGCGGATGGGCAGTATGAGTGGCATACACTACCGTTCGGGCTAAAGTCAGCCTCGGCAGAGTTTCAAAGGGTGATGGATCAGGTGTTGCGCAACGTGCCAAACACAGCGTGCTACATCGACGATGTGATTGTCTTTAGCACGGACAGAAGGTCGCATGTGAAAGATGTGGAAGCCGCGCTCAAGGCTATTCATGAGGCGGGTCTGACATGCCACCCAGGAAAGTGTAAGCTCGGGCAAACGACAGTGGAGTACCTGGGGTTCGAGGTAGAAGGAGGACTGATTGGGATCCAGCAAGCAAAGGTGGATGTCCTGGACAGGGTGGCGGTGCCAAAGGACAGGAGCACCCTGTGAGCGTCATTGGGCTTCCTGAAATACTACAGGAAGTTCGTGCCGAACTTTAGTAGAAGGGCAACCGTTCTGAACCACCAGTTGTGGGAAGATCAGAAATGGGAGTGGGGTCCAGAGCAGGAGAAGGGGGTGCAGGATCTGATGGGAGCGGTTAAGAATGGCACAGCCCTAGAGTTGCCAAAGGCAGATGCACCTTTTACGCTGTTCTCCGATTGGAATAGTGCAGGCATGGGGGCAGTGCTGACTCAAATGAAGGGCGAGGTGGAGAAAGTGGTGGCCTTCGTGAGCATAAGCGGCAACGCCGCGGAGGCAAATTACTCATACAAAGGGGAAGGGCTGGCCGTGGTGTGCCAGTGAAACATTTTCGAGTGTACCTGCACGGCAGGAAATTCACACTCGTGACGGACCACCAGCCGTTGCTATGGCTAATGCAAACTCCAGACTTGACCAGGCGCAATGCGAGGTGGGCCATGAAGCTGCAGGAATACGACTTCGAGATCAAGCATCGGCCGGCAAAACCATGCAGCATGTGGACGGGCTGTCGCGCAATCCGCCAGTAGTGCAGCCGTCCGCATGCCTGATGGCCATGGCAAAAGAAGCTGATCGGGAAAGGGAATGGGGGGAGGTGAAAGCGGGGCCAGCAGACATCTGGGAGGACAAGGAGGCACTAGCTTGGATTCAGGGGACAACAAGGGAAGGAGGAGCAAGGTCAGCAAGGGTGCGAGCCAGGGGCGAGTACTATCGCTGGTACAAAGGGCAGGTGCAGCTGCGAACCGGAGAAGGTTGGAAGCATGTGCCGGCTCCAGGAGAGAGAGAGGGCATCATCCGGGAGGTACATGAGAAAATGGGGCACTACGGACCGCTTTGGACCCAGCAGCTATGCAGAGAGGATGGTGGTGGGCAGGCATGTGCAAATAGATAAAGGATTGGGTGTGGCACTGTGAGGCGTGCTGCATGAACCGAGCAGTGATGGAACGAGAGAAGGTGGAGCTGCAGCCTCTCCCCATAGTCAGCTTGGGCTACAGATGGTCACTGAATATTGCGGGGGAGTTACTGGTGACCACAAAAGGGAGAAGGTACATCCTACTGATGGTGGAACACGTGAGCAAGTGGGCAGAGGCAAAGCCCCTGGTGCACAGACGGCGGAGACGATAGCTGAGGCATTTGAGGAGTTAGTCATCACCCGACTGGGGGCATGTGGCAAGGTTTTGACAGACCAAGGCACGGAATTCCAAGGAGAATTTGATGAGTTGCTTAAGGCCAGTGGCATCAGGCATCATAGCACCTCACAGTGTCATCCGTAGAGTGACGGTTTAACAGAGAGTTTGGTGCAGACAGTGAAGAGGGGGCTGAGGGCGTATGGGGAGGCACATAAGAGAGACTGGGACAAGAAGCTATGCTGGGTGATGGGGGGGTACCGATTCAGTAAGCAGGCTGCGCTTTGAGATGTCTCGCCGTACTACCTGCTATTCTGCAAAGAACCAGTGATGCCAGTAGTGGCTCTGAAGTTGCTGGTGGATGTCATCACCATAGGCTCAGTGGAGAAATGGATTGCAGTAGCAGAAGCGCGGGCAGCCTACTTGCGACAGCTACTCGCTGCAGCATTGGAGAACCTGCACGTGGCGCAACTTTGAGACATAGAGAGGTACAAGCAGCGGCAGGAGGCAGAGTGCAAGGGAACAGGAGCAGGGGTGCAGGAAGGAGAAGTCTATTTGAGGAGACAGCATAGGCATGCGCTGGATGTGGGCTTGTTCCAGCAGCGGTGGACCATGAAGGAAGTGAAGCATTCAGAAGTATAGTGCTTGAGGATGGGAAGGGCAAACGCGTGGCTAACCATGTTACTAACGTGGCCAGGATCCGCACGGATAAGGCAACTGAGAAGGCAGGACCCTCGGATCCCATGACGTGCTCGAGGACGGCTGCTATGTGGCATGGGAGGGGGCAGGAAGGGTCAGAACAGAATCAGAGCAATGGTAAAGGCAAGGAGAAAGTAGGGTAAAGGAGAGGGAGGGGATAATGGGATAGAAGGGAAGGGAGCCAGAGTGAGAGGAGAGAGAGCATCAAGTGGGCAGGGCTGTAACAAGCCACACGTGAGTGAGGACAGAGAGGCAGAGATGAGGAATTTCGACAGCTGCCAGAATTTTAAGGTTCATGCTTGAATAATTCTGACAGAGGGTTACGGCGTGGGTGTACTGGAGGAACGTGTACATTTGTATATAACCTGGGTGCCTTGCAGCGTGTACGAGGAAGGGAAGTGGCGAGCGAGGGCGGGCAACTTGGCAGTCTGAACAGAGTGGGATGGGACAAGGCAGAGGGTGGTGAACTGGGGAGGAGGGTGGGCTGGTAACTGGGCAGATAGCTTGGGGGTGTATTCGGGGCTGACGAATGAGATGTGTGGTGTGCATGTGTATGTGTTTAGTTTGTTTTCACAGACACCGAGTCCAGGAAAGCTGGAAGACATTGCCGCCAGCTGGAGGAGGCAGAGTGAACTGCTAGATTGCAAGCTAGGTAGTTAGCATCCATTTGCTAGACTTGCCTAGCTAGGGTTTGAGATGGGAAGCTTAAGGCTGGAAACAGGGCCATGGGACTGCCACTGCATGTTTGTTTTCGCAAATTACTGTGATTTCTTTTTCAAAGATAAGTAGTTCCTAGCAGAGCCATAACAAGCAGTCTGAATGGGGTAGGAAGGGTCGGAAATTACAGGAAGGGCCAAAACAGAATCATAGCAATGGTAAAGGCAAGGAGAAATTGGGTAAAGGAGAGGGAGGGGATAGTGGGAGAGAAGGGAGAGGAGCCAGAGTGAGAGGAGAGAGAGCATCAAGTGGGCAGGGCTGGTAATAAGCCACACGTGAGTGAGGACAGAGAGACAGAGAGGAGGAATTCTGACATCAAGTTATCATTTTTGGCGCACTAGGGGGTATGCTGGAGCTGAAACTTAACTCAATCACAATAGTTCAATCAGGTTCCAAAAAGAGGAATTGAAGTAGCAAGAAACCAGGTGGGAGATCAAGAGAAGGACGAGAGGGAAGGTCCCAAGGGAGTCCCTAACCAACCAAACACCATAAGCTCACAAAATCCCCTCCCTATAGGTACCCAACTTTGACTCTTGTCAATTTCCCAACCTCCCAAATCCACCTCACCCAAATTGGCCACACTTGCCAACTTGGTTTGGCTTCTCCCACCCACTTGGCAGCAACTACAGTAGAATGACGAAATTTACCAACCCCCAAAAGTCTATACCCCATACGATCGCAACGATTCTTTGTTTGTCAGAAAGCTCTTGAACGTAGAAGTCATTTCAGATATCTGCTCAAGCAAAATAACATTCACACACACTCACAAAGTCCAAACCATGCCAAACACAAAGGCTTACACATGCGCACACCACGCATGCAACGTACGAACATAAGATGGGAGGCAGATGGACGTGAATGCAAATGATAGCCTCACACAACAAAGGAGGACCCAGACCTAAACACCACCTGCAGGTCGCACCTTTTCAACCATGATAACAAAGTAGATGCAAATGGCTTCCTTGAAGCTGAGAGGCGAAGGGGGAATAAGTGGAGAGCAGCAGCAGCATGACGCATTGCTGGTACTGCAGAGCATTTGTGATTCTGATCAGGAGTCGGAGGAGGAGGAGGTGTACTGTTTCATGGCACCTGCACCGACTCAGCCACTGACCATGGAGGAGGCCCTTAACGGACTAGACAGGGACAAATGGCTAGTGTTACGAGATGCAGAATACAACAGCCAGATGGAGAATGGGACTTGGGAGCCGGTGCCGTTGCCTATGGGGAAGAAAGCCATAAACTGTGGATAGATTCCTATGATTAAAACTGACAACAAAAGAGCCGTGTCAATTTACAAGAGTAGGCTGGTTGCAAGGGGGTATCACCAGAAGGAAAGGGAGGACTACAAGGAGACATTTGCTGCAACTGCGAATCCGCCAACACTGCGTGTTCTCCTCGCAAGTGCAGCTGTGTGTGGGTAGGTGATAGTCCAGATGGATATCACCACAGCCTTCCTCTATGGGCTGGTAGATGAGGAGGTGTTCATGATGCAGCCGCCGTGTTATGAGGATGGTACTGGGCGTGTGTGTAAGCTAAAGAAGTCATATATGGCCTCAAACAAGCACCACGTTCCTGGTACAAGAAGCAGGCTTCAGTGTTAGAAGAGATAGGCTTTAGGGCGAGCGCATGCAACGAGAGCCTTTTTTCTCATGGGGAGAAGGATTCCCTTGTGATGTTCTTGGTGTACGTCGACACCATCCTGCTGTTTAGGAGCAGCAAGTAGGAGGTGATGAAGGTGCTGTCAACGGGAGTTGTTGTTGGCCCCGTCCTCGCTTGGGCGGAGCCGACCTCGGGGTCGGGTGTGAGGAGTGCAGCCGACCTGCAACAGTGGGCGAGCTGGTCGATGGGCCTGGTCGACCTGCACAAGGGCCACTGCAAGGGCGCCGACTTTGGGAGGGCGCCAACTTCGGCTGGTCGACCTGGGAGGTCGACCAGTGGGGGGCATCGACTTGGGTGACGCCGACCAAGGGAAGCCGACTGGGTGTGGTCGGCTGACAAGTGTACTGGTTGACCTGGAGTTGGTCGACTAGGTGGGTTGTCGACATGGAGTTGGTCGACCAGGGCAGTGGTCGACCTGGTGTGGTCGACATGAGGTGGTCGTTGACCTGGGCGGTCGACGGGCCTAAGATGACACACCTGGTCGACATGGTCGCCCGGTCGACCAGGTTACCCGGACGACAAGGTCTGCAAGGTTCGCGACTGTCGCCCAGGTAGATTGGCAAAGTCGACCTGCGGTTTGGTGGCACGTGGTCAACAGGACTCATCAGGTGCAACCGTCGACATATGGTCGACTTGGCACCTGCGCAATGTGCGTGGCGGTGCATGTCGTCACCGTCACTTTGCACCTGCGAAGTAGGTGTGCGCACATGAGCACGTGTGAAGACCTGTGGTGGCCTGTTGTTGGTGTGCTGGCACGCCAGCCTTGCACGTCGACTGAGGACGCCAGAGGACGTCTGAGGTCGATCAGCTGGCAAGTCGCCTTCGTGCTGAGCTGGTGGTCAACTTGTATGCTAGGCTTCTGATATAGTCTACCTTGCCAATCTAGTTGCTACCATTATTCTCAATTTTTGATAGTGAAACTCTTGCGGTTTTGCCTCGTGAATGCACAAGTGCTAGAGAACGACTAAGGGAACGAACGCAGAGATCCCTCCTGCCCCGTGCCTAGCCCGTAGCCGAGCTCCCGTTGATCGAGTTATCTCCGCATGGTGCGGTGAGCGTGGACGGCACACGACTTACCCCTTCAGTCAGGTCGACGTAGTGGTCACTTACCTAATTCTTGTTTGTAGGTCGGCACTATGGTAGGTGCCGTAGGTGACGCAGGAGTGGTGGACACCCTGGAGGCACGGCTGGAGGACGTGAGGAGACGCCATGAGACCAACGAGTACAAGCCAAACCTACCATTGGCGGTCATCGAGGCATGCATCCGATCGGTGTGGGCGGGAGAGCACCCTACCCGACCAGCTTCTCCTCAACTGGAGAACAACGAGGGCGGCGTCGACGTGGGAGTCAATGCCAGTGGTGACCAAGTCGGCAGCAGTGCGGGAGGCATGTCGAGGCAGCGAGGTGTGATACACGCCGATGAGGTCGGCGGTGTTCAGATGCGAGGGATGCGGTCGTCGGCGGCTGCAGGCTCCTCACAAGGTGACGCCGGAGGTCGACAAAGCAGTTTATTGTCGATGTCGGCGACCCACGTGACAGCGGGCGGGATTGCATCGAGCTACGGCAACTTCAAGTTTACGCCGGACAGGATCTCAGTCACCCCCCTGCTTGTTGGTCGATCTGATATCCTCACCTGGAAGGAAGCCATCGAGCCCTAGCTGGAGATGGCCGGGCTGATCGGCTTCGCCAAGGGCACTGTGGCGACGCCGGAGGAACACTATGTCGACTTGCGTGCGGAGTTTCGCGCTGTGCAGTTGCTGACCTTCACGGTCATCTCGCGGTGCTGCTCGCCGGGCGTGCAGATCGCCTTGAAGTCATGCAGGGAGTACCTCGACGCCGGCCACCGGACATGGCACTTCATCGAGTCGACGTACCAGGTCACCGACGACCTGTACATCGGCTAGCTTGAGGAACAGGTGTCGCACATACGGATGGGCAAAGAGGAGACGGCGAATGACTACTGCAACCGGGCTCGGCGAATTCTCGCCACCATGAGGATGGCCGGCGTGCACTACTCGACGACGTCGTACCTAACGCACGTTATCAAAGGGCTCACGAGCAGCTACAACCTGCTGAAACGACTGTCGTTAGCGCCGAGTACTAGGGCGACACTCAATGAGGATTCTCTTACCTCGTACATCCTGTAGGATGAGGCGATGCAAGAAGCTGAGCGGCCCTCGGAGCTCCTTGCACAGGTGAACTACATTGCCCCGATGAAGCAAGGTGGTCGACCGGGGCAGAGCGGGCAGTCTGGCGGTGGTGGTAGCAGTGGCTGGAAGCCAAGCAAGGATGCAGACAAGAAGAAGTCGGCCAAGGATAGCGGTCGTGGAGGAGGAAGTCGACGTCGGGAGTGCTGGCTGTGCGGCGACCCCAACCACCTCTCCTTCGAGTGCCCCGACCGCAGTGACTCCGACGATGACGACGCCAAGGGAGGCCGCGGGAGGTCTGGCAGCCGTCGTCCCCGTCGAGGCAGAAACCAGCCGCGCAAGGAGAAGCAGTCGACCAAGTCATCGACCTCGGCGAAGGAAGCTGACTCCTCTGCTGGCGGCAAAGGGCGAGATGACAAAGAGGCGTCGTGCTCGCTGGTTGGCGTCGTGGAGCCGATCGTCTCGCTGGCGCCGGAGGCCGGCGAGGACTTCCAGGCGATGGCGGCAGCCGTGCAGGCAAACCCGGCGGTAATTCTGCTCGATACTGGTTGCTCCCACCTTTTGATGGGGACGAAGGAGGTCTTCGTTGACCTACAGCCAAGCGGCGACGTCAAGCACATGCGCGACTTCAATAGGGCACTGCAGGACGTCCAAGGCCGCGGCACTATCGCTCTGCAAGGGGAGGCTGGGAGGCATGTGCTCATCCCCAACGTTCTCTATGTCCCGGGTGTGCGAGCGAACATGCTTTCGGCCAATCAATTGAAGGAGAATGGCGTGAAGCTGCAAGAGGACGGCGACGGGATGTTGCTCGTCTCGGCGGCGGGAGACGTCCTTGGTCGGGCGTCCTACACCGGGCGAGTTCTCTGCACCGACCTGCGTCCCTGCTCGGCGAAGTCGACAATGCCCACAACGGAGGTCGTGACCCTGCGGGCGATCGTCTTGGTGACAAAGTCGACGCCGGACAGGCTGCATGCGAGGCTTGCACACGTCGGCATGAACACCATTCGGAGCTCGGCAAACCACAAGGTCGCCACTAGGCTGGACCTCAAGTCGGCGTATGGCGCCGACTTGCCGTGTGTCTCGTGCGTCGGCGGGAAGCTGGCGCGGCACACCTTCCCCGACCAGGGCTCCGACGCCGACGACGTGCTGGCCGTCGTGCACGTTGACCTATGCGGGCCATTTCGGGTGGCTGTCAAGGATGGCAGCCTGTATTTCTTGCTGCTGAAGGACCGCAAGATCCGCTACGTGTGGGTGAGGCAGGTTGCCAAGAAGTCGGATGCACTGCAGAAGTTTGTGCAGTGGCTGGCGGTGACTGAGCGGCAGACGAAGAAGTCGGTGCTGATGCTCGGGGAGGGGAGTTCCTCGGGAAGCAGTTCACCAACTTCGTGAATGGCAAGGGGATCGTCCACGACCTGACCTGCCCCTACACCCCTCAGCAGAACGGCATGGCGGAGCGCAAGATGAGGACAGTGATGGAGTCAGTGCGAACGATGTTGCTGCACATGGGCGTGCAGCACCACTGGTGGCACCTCGCTCTGCGGCAGGCCGTCTAGGTCCGCAACTGCCTGAAGTGGTCGACGCTGCAGCTGGGGTCGACGCCATACCAGCTGCTGACTGGGAAGAAGCCCGACTTGTCGCTGGCACGTGTATGGGGCTGCATGGCGCAGTTCTTGTTCCCCGAGCAGCAGCGTGGTGGAAAGCTGAAGCCGAAGGCCAGGTGGGGCATTTACCTCAGCGTTTCGGAGGAGAGCAAGGGCTGGGAGCTCCTCGACATCGCTGACAACCGGGTAGTCACCACGTCGGACGTGGTGTTCTACGAGAACATGTCGCTAGAGGTGTGGAAGTCAGAGCACAGGCTGGCATCGGGCCGGATGCCGACCATCCCACCGACGGACACCTCGATGGCAACACTCCCTCTGCTCGCCGAGGTCGATGAGCCTGCTGCTGAGGACGTCGAGGATGTCCCCTCTCCCTTCCCCTCCCCTGCCCCCCATGCCCCTCCCCTTGTGGCCGACTTGCGTGAACTCCAAGCTCCAGGAACCCGGGCCCGCCGAACAACCCAATCACAAAGTTGCTGCGGCGAGAGGGTCTTCTGTCAACCAGACTGTCGCTGCTGTCCAACGCCAGAACTCCCAGCAGCAGCACCCCCAAAACCCGTACCCCCAGGACCAGCACCTCCAGAGGCCGCACCCCCAGTGTCACCACCCCAAGCAACTCCAGAGTCCATAGCGACAGGCTGCGGAGGCGGCGAAGACGGCCTAGGCGGAAAACCAGCAGGGGTCTGCAAGCGCGGGGAGCGGCGAGTAGCCACTATGTTGTCAGCAGCAGGGTCACCCCCCTCTGTTGGGCCAGAGGTGTCAGAGGAGACCTCTAAAGGCTCAACCAAGGGGGGTGGGTCGACCTGAGACACACCTCAGGGAGCAGGACCCTGCGGGGGGAGGGGGTCTACTGAGGGGGGACCTGGGAACAGGAAGAGGGGCGGCGGGGAGAGTGGGGAAGACACGTGCGGGTGGAGATGGTAGAAGCAAACCGACTCATCAAAGGTGACGTTCTGTGAGGACAGAACGCGGCGCGAGGCAGGGTGGTAAAAATGCCAGGGCGGGGCATCGGTGGGGAAGCCAAGGAAGGCGCAGCGAAGAGTGCGAGGAGAGAGCTTGCCCGCGGTGGTATAGCGGACAAGGGAGAGCGCGCCCCAGACCCGAAACGCCGACGCATCGCCAACCTCCCCCGTCCAACGCAGTGTAGGCAAGGTCTCTGGCACGTTAGAAACGGGGCCAGAGGTTGAGCTGATGCACGGCGAATCGGACCGCAAACGGCCACAGAAAATGGAGAGCAGGTGCATGGATCACGGAGGTGCGAGCAACCTCCATGACCAAGCCAATACGGCGCTCAACAATCCCATTCTGCTGTGGAGAGGCCGGAAGCGTGAACGACTGGGCGATGCCCTCCGCACGACAAAAGCCCTCAAGGAGGCGCGAGGAAAACTCACCGCCTTTGTCAGACTGCAATCGCAGCACCTGGAGGTCCTATTGAAACTGCGCTCTCAGCTGGCGACGAACAGCAGTGATCCAGGGGATCAAGACACCGGGGACATCCGCCTTGCTACGCAAGGGGAAGACAGTGGTGTAGCAAATGTAATCCTCAACAACCAGGAGGAAGTAGCACTCCTGGTCTTGTCCACGGACGTGGGCTGGGCCCCACACGTCCATGTGGAGAGTCTGCAGAGGAGCAGTAGTTGGCGGAAACGAGGAGTGAGGAGCGGCGCACTGCCGCCCCTCGACGCAGGGAAGGCACGGCAGTGCAAGCAAGCGCGGGAGTGGGGGCATTGACCTGGGGAGGCTAGAGATAAGGAGACGCGAGTGCATGCCACGCAGGCGCAGCAGGGAGGGGTGACCAAGACGGTGGTGCCAGAGGAGAGTCTGGTGCGAGAGTAGCCGACACGAACAAGACGCGGCTAACTGACCCGACGCAGCCACCTGACCTGACGCAGCCACCTATGCCGACTCAGTGGTCAATGTGTCTAGGCTAGACCCAGGCCTCAGACCAAACGTGGCTAGGTGCCTGCCAGTGCGTGAATCCAAACAGATCGCCACACGATCACCTCCAGGAGTGAAGGTACTGACCAACTCGTCCTGGAGGACAGCGTTACTCACCAAGTTCTTAGAGAACGAGGGGATGTGGAGACCTGAGAGAGAGCCGGAGGGGACCGCCGAGCAAGGGAAGACAGTGGAGGCTCGTGCAACGATTGGGCCCCCAGAGGGGTAAGCCAGAGAGACCGAGACATGTGATGTGAGCAGTGTGACTGTGGTGCAATCGCGAAAGAAGCAGCGAGATGCGCCTGAGTCAAGCATGAAGGTGTGCAAGGCTTCAGCAAAAGCAGTACCTGCAGTAGCAGACTCACAGGCACCTAGAGCAGAAGCCTCTACACCAGCAGCGAATGGCACACACGAGTAACAGTCACCCTCAGCACTAGTAGAACCAGCATACATAGCATAGATTCCAGCATTGATTTTGTCAAAGTCAAGAGCAAACACATCTACCCCCTTCCCTAGCAGCCCTGACTAGTTGGGGATCTCCTGCTCATCTTCGTACTCGGTGCGCCAGACATCCTCGAGACGGTAGAAGCAACGATACTTAGTGTGTCCAATCTTCCCACAGGGCTCACCAGTCTTGGGACCCGAGCGCCTGATGTACGGGCAACGGACACCACCCCCACGCTGGACAACCCACACACGAAGCTCCTGAGGGGTACGTGGCTCTTGCTGGCGTGGCTGCTGCTGCTGTCCACCCCCAGTGCCTCCGCCGCCACAAGCTGCACCACCCCCGCCACCGCCCCCGCCTATGCCCTCGCCACCACCCTTACACCCTTGCCCTTGCTGCTGCAGCGCCTCCCACTAGGAGCAGACGCAGCACCGACCTCCTCAGCACAAAGGAATTCAACAGTAGCAGCAGTAGCAACGGAGGGCACGAGAAGGAAGGGAGAACACCCCTCAAAGAGGGGGGAGTGGGGAGTGCCACGAGAGGCAGCTACAGCGATAGAACTGGTCTCGGCCTTGAGGAGATGCTTCTCCAGCAGGTCAAGGGTGATCTCGGTGGGGTCAAGGGCAAGGAAGTGATCCCCAATCATGCGGAGGGAGTCAGGGAGGCGGGTAACTAGGTAGTAGAGTGATGTACATCTGAGGCAGGTTAGCGGCGAGAAAGGCCGGCTTGAGAGAAGCATGGTAGCGAACGTCACTAAAGCGAAGGGGGGTCATGAGGTCAGCGACAGTGGAGAAATCCGACAGCTCAGGAAAGAGGTACGGCAGCATGATACGGCCTAGGGCAGCAATAGAGGGGGAGAAGTAACGGGCAACTACGGTCTCATAGAGTTCCTTCACCGTCTTAAGTGCGCCAAAATGGACTCGTTCCTCTAGTGGGAGGGCATTGCGGACAGAAAGGCGGGCGGCAGCATCGCGGGTGAGCCACTGAGTACGAAGGACACACATAGCTGACTCCTCTGGGGGAAGGCAAGAACCGGACGTGTGCTCTAACAGTGAAACGTCCTCCCAAGCCATGCTCTACAGGTACAGCTGGAGATCCTCGAGCCAGCAGTCAAACTTAATCGGGCGCCCCTCCGCGTCAAAGGTAAGGACATTAAGTGTAGCCATAATGGGCAGTAGTAGTTGCAGCAGCAGCAGCAGCAATAGCCGCAGCAGGAGCAGCACTTGCAGCAGGGCGGCGCGGCTCGGCTGAGCGGTGCGGCTCGGCTGGGCTGCGCGGCTCGGGCGGCACGGCGTGGCTCCGGCAGGGCTGCGTGGCTCGGCAAGGCAAGGCGGCGCAGCGTGGGCGGCGGCAGCAGCTGCAGCATGTGCAGGGCGCGGGCGGTGCGGGTGGTGCATAGGCAGGGCGCGGGCTGTGCAGGCTGTAAGGGAAGCATGTGGGTGGCACCAGCAGCGTGCGGGCAGCGGGCAGGCAGGGCGCGCGGTGCATAGGCAGGGCACCGGCGGAGCAAGCAGCGCGCAGGCAGATTGCGGGCGGGGTGAGCAGCGCGCGGGCAGCAGATGCAGTGCCCGGGCGGTGCAGGCAGCACGGGGGCCGCGCAGGCAGTGTGCGGGCAGCGGGCGCAGCGTGCAGGCAGGGCGCGCGTAGGCCTAAGGCAGCGCGCGTGGAGGCAGAGTGTGTCAAAATGTTGTATAGCTTATATTGTGTAGGCTATAGTGGGGTAGCCCGTAAGGGGTACAACCCAATTAGGGTTAGCACTTGTACCCAACTCTTTGCTAGTTCATTCATTCTCGTTCGTTCTTTCTGACATGGTTTCAGTGCAGGTCCCTTCTAGGACCGTTTTTTGGGCCCACCACCTGCTGCCCCGCTAGCCACCCTCGCGACCCGTAGGCCCCGGCCCGTCGCCCTTAGCCAGGCCCCTTGGCCCCGTCGCCCCTAGCCGCGGCCCCTTTGCCCCGTCGCCCCTAGCTCTCGGCCCCTCGTCGCCCCGTCGCCCCTAGCCGCGACCCGTCGCCCCGTCGCCCCTAGTCGCGGCCCCTCGGCCCTGTCGACCCTAGTCGCGGCCCCTCGGCCCCCGTTGGCCCCGTCGACCCTAGTCGCGGCCCCTCGGCCCCCGTCGCCCCTAGTCGCGACCCCTTGGCCCCGTCGACCCTAGTCGCGGCCCCTCAGCCCCCGTCGCCCCGTCGCCCCTAGTCGCGACCCCTCGCCCCTAGTCGCGGCCCCGTCGCCCCTAGCCTCGGCCCCATGGCCTCACGCGACCAGCGCCCCTAGCCGCGGCCCCTCGGCCCCGTCGCCCCTAACCGCGGCCCCTCGGCCCCCGTCGCCCCGTTGCCCCTAGCCGTGAACCCTCGCCCCGGCGCCCCTAGTCGCGGCCCCGTCGCCCCTAGCTTCGACCCCGTGGCCCCTCGTGACACGACGCCCCTAGCCGCGACCCGTCGCCTTGTCGCCCCTAGTCGCGGCCCCTCGGCCCCTAGGCCCACGTCGACCCGTCGCCCCTAGTTGTGGCCCCTCTGCCCCGTCGCTCCATCGCCCCTAGCTGTGGCCCCTCGGCCCCGTCGCCTCTAGCCGCGGCCCCTCGCGACCAGTCTCGGCCCCTAGGCCCCTTGGCCCCTAGGGTACTTGGCCCCTCGGCACCTCGGCCCCTTGGCCCCTTGGCCCCTAGGCCCCCAGGCCCCCGACCCCCTCGGCCCCTTGGCCCCTCGGCCCCTTGGCCCCTCGGCCCCTCGGCCCCCCCCCACTTCGTGTTTGGCCCCTCGGCCCCTAGGCCCCTCGGCCCCGCCCCTCGGCCCCAAGGCCCCTCGGCCCCGCCCCTCGGCCCCTTGGCCCCTTGGCTCCTAGGCCCCCTACGTGTTTGGCCCCTCGGCCCCAAGGCCTCAAGCCTCTCTACCCCTGTTGCTACTACTACTGCTGCTGCTGCCACTGCTGCTCCTACTGCTACTGCTGCTCCTGCGTACTGCCCCACTATGGCCTCGCTTCGAGTTCTCGCGTTCGATCATGTGGGTAGACCGGTTCACTTTGACACGTGGCTCGACGACCAGCAGCTGTACCTACTGAGCGATTCTAAGGACAGTGTCTCGCTGTTTGACCTAGCGTCAGGCGCCACTACTGCCCCTCCCGCCAGAGCTGCCAGTGCGACTCGTTCACAGTGGCTTACTCGCGACGCTGCTGCCTGCTTAGCCATTCGCAACCACCTGCCGTTAGCTGAATGCGCTCATTTGGACAGCACAGGACAGCACAGGCACTGTACGATGCTGTAGTCGCTCGCTACTCCTCGCCTGCCACTGCTTCTCTAGGCCGCCTGCTTCTGCCCTACCTGTTCCCCGAGCTGTCCGCCTTTGCCACAGTCGAGGACCTGGTTTCCCACCTTCGCGCTAGCAACGCTCGCTACCGTGCTGCCGCCCCTGCTGAGTTCCTTGACAAGAACCAGCCCCCGATGTTCATCACCCTCTACTTCATAGTCACTCACCTCCCTGACTCTCTTCGCTCTGTCAGGGACCACTTTCTCTCTCTTGACCCCACTTCCCTCACTATTGACCTCCTCGAGCAGAATCTCCTCGCAGCTGAGACTAGTGCAGTTGCTGTAGGTGCTGCTCGTGGCACTCCGCGCCCGCCCTTCTTTGAGGGGTGTTCCCCCTCCCCCCTTGCCCCCTCCTACGCCTCTGCTGCTGCTACAGACGTCTCTGTTGCTGAGGACGTTGGGGCTGCTTCTGCTAGTGCGAAGCGCCGCAGCAGCAAGGGAAAGAGTGGCAAGGGTGGTGGGGGTGGCAGCGGTGGTGGTGAAGGTGGCAGCGCGAGTAGTGGTGGGGGCAGCAGTGGAGGTGGTGGCGGCGGTGGGACTGGTGGAGGGAGTGGGGGTTCTGGTGGCGGCGGTGGAGGCAGTAGCGGGAGTGGCGGCAGTGGCGGCGCTGGGACTGGTGGCAGTGGGACTGGTGCTCGGCGTGTTGGTTCTGGAGGTGGCCAGCGTCAGCAGCAGCAGCGTCGGAGCGAGACCCAGTCGCCCCAGCAGCTTCGTGAGTGGTTTTTGCGTGGGGCGTCTGGGGGTAGTGGTAGCTGCCCGTATGTCATTCGCACGGGTGACCGTGCTGGTCAGACTTGCGGGCGGCTTCACACTCAGCACCGCTGCTTCTCCCGCCTCGAGGATGCTTGGCGTGCTGAGTTTGGTGACGACGTCGAGCTCCCTCATTGGGCGGATCTGCTTAGGTCTAGGATTGCTATCTTTGACCTAGACTTTGATGCTATTGTTTCTGCTATGTATGCTTTGTCCGTTAGTGCTGAGGGTGACTTTTACCGGTGTGTGCCGCCTGACCCAGGTATAGCCACTGCTACTCTAGGTGCTAGTGAGCCTGGTACTCTCCCTGGTACTACGCCTGCTGAGGCCTTGCACACCTTCACGCAGGACTCAGGCACCTCGCACTGTTTCTTTCATGACAGCACCACCCTCACTCCTCTCCCTGCACTTGTCCCGGTCAGACTGGCTGACCCCTCCGGGGGCCTGGTCGTGGCCCGTTCCTCCAGTGTCCTCCCGTGTCCGGCGGTTCCGTCCGGCTCACTATCAGGTCTTCACCTCCCCTCCTTCTCTACGAACTTGGTGAGAACCGCTGCCCTCCAGGATGCGATGGTCACTACCACCACTCCTGGGGGTCAGCGTGTGTTGATCTGAACATGCACACTGACGGGGCGTCACCTGGCCACGTTCACCCGTCGGCCTGGGTCGAGTCTGTACACACTCGCTACCGAGCCTTCTCAGGTAGCTGCGTCTGCTCAGGTGTCCACGACAGGTCAGGTAGCCGCCTCTTGCTCGTGTCGCCTCCTGTTGCACCAGACTCTTCTGTGGCACCACCGCCTGGGTCATCCCTCCCTGCCACGCCTCCGTGGCATGCGGCCCAGTCGGGCTTGCTGTCAGGACTGCGCGAAGCACCAGAGTCAAGTGTGAAAGTGTGCAAGGCCTCAGTAGGTGCAGTACCAGAGAGAGCAAATGCACCAGCACCTGGAGCAGCAGACGCACCAGTACCTGGAGCAGCAGACGCACTAGCACCTAGAGCAGCAGCCGCAATGCCCGGGTCGGGCACTCAGGTAACAGTCACCCTCAGCACTATCATCAAAAGCATACATGGCAGCAAGGATAGCATCGAAATGAAGATCAAAGATAGGCACATTCTGCAGAAGCAGATCATGCCAGCGAGGGAGCTCAACAGCGTCAGGAAACTGGGCACGCCAGGCGTCAGTCAAGTGACCGAAGCAGCGCTGCGTAGTGTGTGGCAGCCCACACGCCTCCCCACGACGACTGCCGGTGCGAAGAACGTAAGTGCAGGGACCTGCACCCCCAGACCTCCCACGCCCAGCATACCACTCACGAAGCTGCTGGACCGACGGGGTCTCACGGGAGCGCAGCTGCTGTTGGCGCTGGCTGCCACCAAAGCCTCAACGCTGCGCGGCTGCACCTCGACCAGCACCAACGCCGCCGCCACCTCCACCACTGCTGCCGCTGCCTCCACCACCTCCGCCACTGCCGCCACCACCTCCATCGCCGCCACTGACGCCCCCACTCCCGGTACCACCCCCACCACAACCGCCACCTCCTCCGCCTCCTCCACCTCCTCCACTGCTTCCCCCGCCGCCCCCTCCACCACCCTTGCTCCCCTTGCCCTTGCTGTTGCGGCGTCTCCCACTAGGGGCAGACGCAGCTCCGACCTCTTTAGTGCCAACGAGGTCGACAGCAGCAGCAGAAGCAACAGAGGGGAGAAGGGGGACAGCGGAACACCCCTCAAAGAAAGGGGTGCAACGGTCGCCGCGATAAGCACCTACAGCTAAGATGCTCTTCTCAGCTGCAGCAAGGCGCTCCTCTAGCAGGACGACAATCAGCTCGGTGGGGCAAAGGGAGAGAAAGTGGTCCCTGACTGAAGAAAGGGAGTCAGGGAGGCGGGTGACTAGGTAGTAAAGGGTGATGTACATGGGGGGGGGTTCTTGGCACAGAACTCAGTGGGAAGGGCAGCGCGGTAGCGGGCGTCACTAGTGCGAAGTTGAGCAACCAGGTCAGCGACTGTGGCAAAGGCGGCAAGGCCAGGGAAAAGGTACGGCACCATGAGGCGGCTGAGGGCAGCAGTGGTAGGGGAGGAGTAGCGTGCAACTACAGCGTCGTACAAAGACTGAGCAGTCTTGTACTGGCCAAAATGCGCGCGCTCAGCAGGCGGCAGGTGACTACGAACAGCAAGACGAGCAACAGCGTCACGAGTGGTCCACTGCGAGCGAACCGTACTGTCAGCAGTGGCAGCAGGAGCAGTAGAAACACTGGACGTGTGATCGAAAAGGGATACCCCATCCCTAGAATCACACTGAAGAAAGAGCTGTAGGTCGTCAACCCACACGTCAAAGTCAACTGCACGTCCCTCAGCATCAAAGGTGAGCACGGTAGGACTAGCCATAGCAGCAGTAGGAGCAGTAGCAAGAGTAGCAGCAGTAGCAGCAATAGCAGCAGTAGCAGCAGTAGTAGCAGAGGCAGTAGGGCAGTGCAAGGTAGTGCGGCTCGGTAGGGCGGTGCGGCTCGGCAGGGCGGCGCGGCTCGGCTGGGCGGCGCGGCTCAGCTGGGCGGCGGGGCTCGGCTTACCAGAGACGGGAGCAGGGGCGGGTCATGACAGCAGGGGCCGCGCCAGAAGGGGCCGCGCCAGCAGGGGTGGCGACGGCAAGGGGGGGGGCAGCGACTGCAGGGGCCGCGCCAGTAGGGGGGCGCGCCAGCAGGGGCCGCGCCAGCAGGGGCCGGCAGGGGCGTGTCAGCAGGGGCCGGCAGGGGCGCGCCAGCAGGGGCGCGTCAGCAGGGGCCGGCAGGGGCGCGTCAGCAGGGGCCGGCAGGGGCGCGTCAGCAGGGGTCGGCAGGGGCGCGCCAGCAGTGGCGCGTCAGCAGGGACCGCCAGGGGCGCGTCAGCAGGGGCCGGCAGGGGCGCGCCAACAGGGGCGCGTCAGCAGGGGCGCGCAAGGGCGCGTCAGCAGGGGCACGTCAGCAGGGGCCGGCAGGGGCGCGCCAGCAGGGGCCGGCAGGGGCGCGTCAGCAGGGGCCGGCAGGGGCGCGCCAGCAGGGGCGCGTCAGCAGGGGCGCGCAGGGGCGCGTCAGCAGGGGCACGTCAGCAGGGGCCGGCAGGGGCGCGCCAGCAGTGGCCGGCAGGGGCGCGTCAGCAGGGGCCGGCAGGGGCGTGTCAGCAGGGGCCGGCAGGGGCGCGTAAGCAGGGGTGCGTCAGCAGGGGCCGGCAGGGGCGAGCCAGTTGTTGGGGGCCGCGACGGGCTAGGGGCCGCGACGGGCTAGAGGCCGCGACGGGCTAGGGGCCGCGACGGGCTAGGGGCCGCGACTGGCTAGGGGCCGCGACAGGGAAGGCGCGATGCGCGCTTCGGGCAGGGCAGGAAAAAAAAAATCTAGTGGTGGGCCCTTAAACAAATACCATGATAGAATGTGAGCGAATGAAATGATGGGACTAGAAAGCAGGTGGGTACATATGGGAAGCCTAAAAGTGTTGTACCCTGTAAGAACTACCCCACTACAGCCTAAACAGACTATGGAATATAAGTTTGACATTGTCCTCTCAGGACGTCACGTTTGACGAGTCGGTGTCTTACTACCGTCTCTTTCCCTACCGCACTGACTCTCTCCCACCCCCGCCACTCTTCCTAGCGCCAGGTACTCCTCCGGTAGACCCCCTCCCCCCTTAGGGTCCTGCCCCCTCAGGTGTGTCCCAGGTAGACCCTGCCGAGCCGGTCGAGGTAGCTGTCAACTCAGGTGCTGCTAGGGGTGCTGAGCCTGCGGGTGCGGGGCCTGGGGGTGCGGAGCCTGGGGGTGCTGAGCCTGAGCGTGTGGAACCTAGGGGTGCTGAACCTGAGCGTGTGGAGCCTGGGGGTGCTGAGTCTGGGGGTGCTGAGTCTGGAGGTGCTGAGCCTACACGTGCTGAGTCAGGAGGTTCTCCGGGTGTCCCGTTGCGGAGGGAGCCCCTCTCTCCGCAGCGGCTTCGTGAGTGGTACGCTCGGCACTGTTGCCGTGCTCCTGGAGCTGCTGGTGCTGGAGCTGCTGGAGGTGCTGCTGGTGCTGGCGCTGCTGGAGGTGCTGCTGGTGCTGGAGCTGCTGGAGGTGCTGCTGGTGCTGGAGCTACTAGAGGTGCTACGGGTGCTACTGGAGGTGCTGCTGGTGCTGCTGGAGGTGCTCTGGTGCTCCTGGAGGTGCTGCTGGTGCTGGAGCTGTTGGAGCCGCTAGTCCTGGAGGTGCTCGTACTGGAGGTCCTGGAGCTGCTAGGGCTGGTGGTACTGCAGGCGTTGGAGCTGCAGTTACTGCTGCTGGTGGTGCTGCGGGAGTTTTTCCTGGAGACCCTGGAGCTGAGGGTACTGGTGCTGTCTCTGCTGTCTCTGGAGGCACTGTGCGGCCGCGGCCGTACTACGTTCCGCTTCTTCAGCAGGTTTTTGGTCTCCCACCTTCTCCTGGTCCTCCTCCTCCCTTACTGAGTCCTCAGCCTGTCCAGTCACAGTTGCAGTTACAGCCAGCCTCTCCACTGCCTGGTCCTTCTCCTTACTCTGGACCGACTAGAGGTCTTACGGAGCGTCGTGAGCCTAAGTCGCGTCCGATGTCGCCTGTCCGCACTGCTCGCGCTGGTCGTCGTGTTTCGCGTCCGCGTCCTCCTCCTGTCCCTGGCACTCACTCTATGACTCTGCGTCCTTCCACTGCTCCACAGCGTGTCCCTCTGCCGTCTCCTCCTGAGTCCTCTCTTCCTGACGGTCAGGACACGGTGTCTGACTCCCTTCGTGCTGCTAGTCCTACTGTCACGCGTTTTCTGGCCACTGCTGTCACTGACACTTTCTTTCAGTCCACTGCTGCGTCTGCACTCAAAACTGAGCTTGTTGACTTTGCTGCCGCCTGTCGCCTAGACTACGCCACTAGTCTTGTTGCTGAGTCTGCGTCTGCGTCTGTCTGTCCTCCGTCCGTCGGCGGTGAGTGTGCTCTTGGCACGGACGTTCTTGAGGACAGACAGGAGGAGTTTGAGTGCTTTGCCGCTGCTGTACCTCATCTCGTGTCCATGCTGCTTGCCCCTGAGGGAGACCCGGATGCACCAGACATCCCGACCCCGCGCTCTTACGCAGAGGCGATAGAGGGTCCCTACTCCTCTCAGTGGCAGGCAGCCATGGACGCCGAGATGGCTTCCTAGAAGTCCACAGGCACCTACGTCGACGAGGTTCCCCCGCCTGGGGCGAACATCGTCAGTGGCATGTGGATCTTCAGGGTGAAGCGGCCGCCAGGTTCTCCGCGTGTCTTCAAGGCGCGTTACATTGCACGTGGCTTCAGTCAGCGACAGGGAGTTGACTTCTTCCAGACCTTCTCCCCTACCCCGAAGATGACCACTCTTCGGGTACTACTGCATGTCGCCGCTCACCGTGACTACGAGCTCCACTCGCTTGACTTCAGCACAGCCTTTCTACAGGGCAGCCTGCACGAGGAGATCTGGTTGCGCCGCCCACCTGGCTTCACTGGGTCGTTTCCTCCTGGTACCCAGTGGAGCCTCCGGCAGCCAGTCTACGGTCTCCGCCAGGCACCCCGTGAGTGGCACGACACACTGAGGACGACTCTTGCTACTCTTGGTTTTGCTCCTTCCACACTGAGCAAGTGTTTTTACGCACTGACACCACTCTGCCGCCGTTCTACGTTCTTGTGTACGTAGACGACCTCGTCTTTGCTACTGCTGACACTGAGGCACTCGCCCACGTGAAGTTCGAGCTGCAGAAGAGACACACGTGCACAGACCTGGGTGAACTGACAAGCTATCTTGGCTTGCGGATCACCCGGGACAGAGCACAGCGCACCATTATCTTGACTCAGTCACACATGGTGCAGCAGGTCCTTCAGCGCTTTGGCTTCACGTACTCCTCGCCACAGTCCACTCCTTTGCCTACTGGTCACTCGCTCTCAGCTCCACCTTCGGATGAGTCCGTCGAGCCGAGTGGCCCGTATCCAGAGCTTGTGGGCTGCCTCATGTACCTGATGACTTGCACACGACCTGACCTCGCATACCCTCTCAACCTTCTGGCTCGCTACGTGGCTCCCGGTCGACACCGAAAGGTGCATTGGGATGCTGCGAAGAGGGTGTTGTGCTACCTGTGCAGTACGTCGGGCATGGGGCTCGTGCTTGGAGGACGGGCTCGAGTTGTCCTCACTGGTCACGCAGACGCTTCTTGGGTTGACGACTTGGCTACATAGCGGTCGTCACTGGGTTACACCTTCAGTATTGGTTCCGGCTCTGTCTCTTGGCGGTCTACCCGCTCTTCTTCTGTTCTCAGCTCCAGTTGTGAGGCTGAGATCTACGCTGGGGCCATGGCTGCATAGGAGTTATGCTGGCTCACCTACCTGCTGACCGACTTGGGAGAGGCGCCTTGTTCTCCTCCAGTTCTGTACGTCGACAACAAGGCCATGCTTGCCTTGTGTCAGGAGCACAGACTAGAGCACAGAATGAAGCACATTGCTCTGCGCTACTTCCTTGCTCGAGAGTTGCAGCAGCGTGGCCAGCTTCGTCTTGCTTACGTGGCCTCACAGGCCAACACTGCTGATGTTTTCACCAAGGCACTTCAGCCTTGTGATCATTAGCGTTTCTGTACTGTTCTCGGCCTTGTACCTACTGTGCCTCACTTGCTTACTTCTTGATTTTTCTTGTACTGTTCTCTCTACACATATACCTGCATGCTTATCCTTGCTAGGTTGTGTTCACTGTATTGTTTGTTCTCCTGTATATAACTCTGCATGTGAACTGGCATTGTGGCCATTTGCTTGTGCTCAGACTGCGTGGTGACTTTGTGATCCACCCTGAGCTTGCTTTGTCTTTCTTGATTGGTCTTATGACCTCTTGTTCTCCCCCACTTTGCCTATGGGGGTGTGTCAAACTTATATATGCTATAGTCTGTTTAGGCTGTAGTGGGGTAGTTCATATAGGGTACAACACTTTTAGGTTTCCTACTTGTACCCACCTGCTTCCTAGTTCATTCATTCATTCGTTCACATTCTAACAGACTTTGCTTGTACTGTGATCTATATATATATACCTACATGCTTGCACTTGCTAGGGTATGATCACTGTATAGTTTCTTCTCCTTTATATAACTCTGCATGTGAACTGGCCTTGTGGCCCTCTGCTTGCGCTCGAACTATGTGGTGACTTTGTGATCCACCCTGAGCTTGCTTTGCTTTTCTTGAGTGGTCTTGTGACCACTTGTTCTCCCCCAGTTTGCCTATGGGGGTGTGTCAAAATGTTATATAGCTTATATTGTGTAGGCTATAGTGGGGTAGCCCATAAGGGGTATAACCCAATTAGGGTTAGCACTTGTACCCAACTCTTTGCTAGTTCATTCATTCTCGTTTGTTCTTTCTGATTAGCGGTGGGCCCTAACGGAGTGGTCCTACGGAGGATGGACCCGCTCTGAATACCATGTCAGAAAGAGAACTTAGGGATGATTGACTAGTAGGGAAGGATGAGTACAAGTAGTACCTAACCCTTAAGTGTTGTACTCCCTAGAGTATGCCCCACTACAGCCTAGAGATAACAAATGCAATTTGACACCAATGTATGCTTTTGTAATGGTCACTTTAGTCAATTATATTCACTCTGATATGGAATCATTTGTTGGAGTTTGCGTTAGGAAACTTTGCCCCCAACCACCGAAGGTGTTACTTCCAGATTGACCCCAGTGGAGGTTTCGAGAAAGTGCAGGTTGACTTCGGGAGACTTGAAGTTCGGTGCCCCATGGCAGCACCAGGAACATTCCGGAATGAAGGAACATTCGGTTCGGTGAAATTCGAGTGTCAAATTTCACCCCTTCGAAATGTTACACGAACATTCGCGAGTATAGCGATGCGATGTTACGAACGCGATTCGATGTAATGCATTTGCTATAAATATTTTTTCCTTGTATGCATGTCTCATACTGAAATCTAGAATCACTTTGTATGTGATACATTCGATAACAAAATCCAGAGAGGTCTATCCTTCCTTCCAAAAGCACTACCCAGCACATAAACGCCTATATCTCGCTCGACACTTAGGCGATCGAGGTGATCTATGGCTAGTTGGAAAGCTAACAGAGTGCTGCTCTACTGATTTGTAAAACTCCTAGTTCCTGCCAAGTAGAGGAGGAGCCTCTATAACAGTGGTATTAGAGCTGGTCAGAGGTGTCTACACGCGCGACAAGAAGCTAGCATGGTGACGTCAAGCGAGGTCTCACGCACTTCCTTGGATGGTGTCGTTGTAACTTCCGGCGAACCCTGGACAACTGCGACGATGTTCAACACGTCGGCGGTACCGATTTTCACGGGACAAAACTACTCTGCATGGAAGTTCAAGTTCCAAGTGCTCGTGATGGAGCGGGGACTTTGGGGTTTCTTTGATGGAACGGAGAAGAAGCCGAACAACGAGAGCGACATCGCGGCATGGAAGAAGAAGGCCCAAAAGGCGTTCGCTACGTTGATTTCGCGCATCGACATCAATCTCATGAGCTCGTTGCGCACGTGCTTGAAGCTCGAAGTGTTGGCGCATGAAGCGTGGAAGCGGCTCGAGACGATCTACGTGAACAATACTATCCACGGCAAGATCCTAGCCTGGCTAGCGTTCTTCACAGTGAAGTGGCTCGAGGTCGAATCGAAACATAGGATTCCAGGCAAGCAAAATCAAGCACAAGAAAATATAATAAGCGAGATAATGCAAGACTGAGCCATCGTACTCTTACACATTTAACCTTGTTGGCTACGTGGATGCCGATCACGCCGCAAATCCCGACAATCGACGGTCCAAAACGGGCTTCCCGTTCCGGCTTGGGCCAACGGGACCAATTTTTTGGAATTCCCAGAATCAGGAACTGGTTGCCCTGTAATCGGCATAAGCTGGATTTATCACCGCGACAGCAGTTGTTCGCGAAAGGCTTTATCTACAGGAGCTCCTGCAGGAGGCGAAAATTACATCTTCGTCGACATTTCACCTGCACTGCGACAACCACGGCGCGATCAGAATCGCGAACAAGCCGGGATTCCTCAATCGCACCAAGCACATCGTGCTGCGATATTTATTCATCAAGGACGAAGTTGACAAAGGCAAGGTCGACCTACTGCTCGACGGGTGACATGGCAGCTGACTTCCTCACTTCGCGAACTGTACTCACGCAAAACGTTGAGTACAGTTGGAGCCATCTGGACCGTCAGCAGCAAATGCATCGAACACCTACATCCTTAAGGATTTGGCGGGAACCGGTTCATAAACGGTTCCCGCGCCGCACTGTTAATTCTCGATGCAATCAAGCAATGTACCCTTTAGAGTAAATGGCTAGTTAGGTTGTTTGGAGTTCATCTGTTTTACTATTTAAACCAATGTATGCTTTTGTTATAGTCACTTCAGTCAATTACATTCACTCTGATCTAGAGTCATTTTTCGCCCAATTAACTATGTGCGAACAAACCATGAGCTGATCCGGTCTAAGGTCCCATTTGGGATCGTAACAAAATTATCGCACCTTCTAGTAGCACGACAACACATGTACGACTACCGCGTTAACTCATAAAGAGCACGCATGTCAACATTCGCGGGTCAATTGTAGCAACTCTATCGGAGGTTATAGGCTGCAACGAGGTAACAGTGGTAATAGTGTCAAAATTAACGAACGAGAAAATGAATGAACTATGAAACAGTTGGGTGCAAGTACTAACCCTAATTGGGTTGTACCCCTTATGAGCTACCCCACTATAGCCTACACAAATGTAAAAGCTATAATGCTCTGACACACCCCCATAGGCAAAGTGGGGGAGAACAAGTGGTCACAAGACCAGTCAAGAAAGCAAAGAAAGCTCAGGGTGGATCACAAAGTCACCACGCAGTCCGAGCACAAGCAAAAGGCCAAAAGGCTGTTGGTGCAACCCTACGGTTTGCACTCGGCTTGTTGTCCGTGTGCGTGAATGTGTGTGTGTATGGAATGGTATGAGGGCATGGGATAATATATATTTCATGCTTATAATTGTGTGTGAATGTTGAGTCATGATGTCGAGTGTGTGTGTCGAGTCAATAGCGAGTTATCGCTAGACGCGTGTTACGCGGTCGTTTGTGTCTCGCGCGCGGTTTCTATTTTGTCGTGCGCGGTTTCTATTTTGTCCTGTGTCGAACGTTCGGCGTGTCGCAGGTGTGTGCAGCAGACCCATCAAGAACTCAAGGATGAGTTTGTGATGAAGAGCCCGAGCCTTGGTGTCAAGCCTCAAGTGATTTCGAAGCTCGCCAAAAGGGTACACCTCAAGATATTGAAGATAGTTACATTACTTTGTGTAGTGTAACATTTCACTTGGTGTAGGCCCTAGTGAAGGGTAGTTTCGAGACCCTTCGTTGTTGGGGACAGTGTGGCACTGTTCCACATCACTGTACCTCGGCTCTTGGGGTTTGTAGGAGCTGGGAGTCATTCCCAACTCGTAACTCTTCCTATCTTGTGTTCTAAGACTATAGTGGCTGCCATAGTACCGTTCGTTCAAACCGACGCTGTGTCGTCAATTCTTTATCAAGTCGTGCAATCTAAATTGATAATTGTAGACGACGTGAAGACGCTCCAGATCCAATTTGAATCAAGTCATTTGCAGCTGTGAGCAGAACGCTATCAACGTTTGAAGCCGCTGTGCAGAAATCCGTCTGTGCTCTCTATCTTTCGTTTTAGGCACATTCAAGCCTATTGTGACTATAACAAGTGGTATCAGAGCCCTTGGAGCAGTTTCGACAATGTCTGGACCTGAGGAAAGGGGTGGCAGAGGTGCTGGTGGCAGTGGAGAAGCTCAAGCTCAAGGCCAACCCCGTGATTCAGCCATGGCGCCCATGCAACCAAGTCTTGGCCCACCTAGGGATGAGCCTAGGGTGTTTGGGCTTGACAAGTTCAACGGTGACAACTTTGCTGAATGGTCCTTCAAGATGGAGAACATCTTTGACCACTATGACCTGCTGGAGGTGATGGAAGGAACGGAGAAGCGCCCCGAGAACGACCCGGAGAAGAGCCCGTGGGTGCGGAAGAGCGCACAAGGCTATCTCTTACTTGGGCAAGCGTTGGGGAGCAGTCAGATCCGTCACATCAAGCCATTCCAGCGTGAACCAGAGAAAGGACCAAAGGCATGGGCTGCTCTCAAGGGTGTACATGCTCCTGCAACAGCGGCGGTAGCGGTGGTGTTGGAACGGCAAATGGCGGCACTACGAATTGAAGAAAACGAAGCGGTTGAAGAAGGGGTGCAGAAATTCTTCGACTTGTTGACGCGGCTTGAGGGAGCTGATTTGAACTACAGTGAGCTCCAAAAGAAGACCAAGTTGCTGGCCTTACTCCCAGAGTCATGGTCCTCGCTCATCATCAACCTTAATCGCGACTTGCCCCGCCTCTCGCTTGAAGACGTGAAGCGAGCTATCCTTCAAGAGGATTTCCGCCGCCGTGAGTTGGCGAGTGCGGATGGCGCTGGGGCAGCGAGCATCGGCCGTGGATATGGTCGAGGAAGAGGCAGAGGACGAGGGGGAGGAAGGTTTGGTGGCAGCAACTTCGGCGGAGGCCGCAGGAGTGGCGGTTACGGCAGCGACGACAAGAGCTACGGACGCGGTCGCGGCCGATTCGACGGCGAGTGTCACTATTGCCACAAGAGCGGACACATGTGGCGCGACTGCTACAAACTCCCTGATGGTTGGACCCCTGCTCAAGGCCAAGAGGGTAGAGGAGCAGGAGGAGGGAGAGGACGAGGCCGTGGAGGCCGTGGCGGTCGCGGTGGCGGAGCTGCAAACATGAAGAGCGGAGACAACGACAAGGACCCGAGCGACGATCGATACCCGGGTCTATTCTACTTCGTGTCGACGCAAGTACCGGCTGGTCCAGAGAAGGATGAAGGCTTTGAGGAGCCAGCAGCTGTGGGGAAGGTGACCCTACACCCCCTGGACTATTGGGTGATTGATAGTGGCGCTACCTATAGCATGACACCTCGCCCGGACTTGCTCACCGAACTCGAGCCGTCACCGGTGAAGCATGTCACATCAGCTTTGGGGCAGCGAGCAGAGGTGAAAGGCATGGGCAAGGCCATGTTCAAGGGTGCTGATGGGAAGATGGTGGGCCTCAAGAACGTGCTTTGGGTGCCCAGCCTTGCTGCAAACCTGATTTCCGTGCGGCGGTTGGCAAAGGCCGGCATGGACATGAACTCGAAGGGAGCCAAGACCTACACCGCAAGGCTTGGCGATCGAATTCTTTGGGACCTTCATGAGGACAGGGATGTCTACAACGAGATGTGGCAGATCCCAGTGGTCCCTATGCCTAAGGAGAGGCAAGTGGCAGCAAGCATCAGCACCAAGGATGGAGCGGTCAGTAGCGACGATGGCGCGAACGGTCGCGCTAAGGAGAATGAGCTCAAGAAGAGCAAACCTGGAGGGACCAGCAAGTTCAGTGAACCTAAGGAGAGTGGTGCAGCAACCAAGGAGCAGCAAAAGGGTGAGGAGAACCCAGAGACAGCAGCGGAGGAGGACTACGGAGAGAGTATGTGGGGCGCTATTGCGAGCGCGGCATTCTCCAATCCAACTTCGGCTACGGGGGAGTGTGATTGGCTCACCTTGCATCGGCGCATGGGGCATGTGGCCCTGCCCATCTTGCAGCAGCTAGTGAAGAATTAGATGGTTGCTGGCATACGTGTGAAGGGGGAGCCCGATGAGGTGCTTGGCTGCCCGACGTGCATTCAAGCCAAGTTCACCCGGTTTCCTTTCCCTAGTTCGGAGGCAACGGCAAAGGCACCGCTTGATGAGGTGGTGATGGACGTGGTGGGCCCCCTGAAGCTTGGAGCTGCTGGAGCTGAGTATTTTCTCACCATTGTCGACGTCTACACCCGCATGACTTGGGTGTACGTGCTGGCCAAGAAGAGCGACGTGGCTGAAACGTTGAAGACGGATTGGTTCCCGATGGTGGAGCGGCAACAAGACCGTCTAGTCAAGTCAATCCGCACCGATCGAGGGGGAGAGTTCCTGAGCAAGGAGTTTGGGTTGTGGCTGAAGAAGAATGGTATTCGGCACTCCCTCACCATGCCATACTCCCCTGCAATGAACGGCATCGCCGAGCGAGCGAACCGCACAATCACGGAGGCGGCACGCGGGTTGCTCATTGAAGCCGGGCTACCCGACTATTTCTGGCCTGATGCGGTGCGGAGCGCGTGTGTGGCCAAGAACAGAGCCTTGACTCATGTGGGAGCAGACAAATGGGTGCCCTATGTGGAGTGGCTAGGAAGGAAGCCAAAGGTGGATATGCTTCGGGTGTTCGGGTGCATGTGCATGGCGCTCGTGCCTAAGCATCTTCGGCACAACAAGCTTGGTGCCAAGGCGGTGTGGGCCGTGCACTTGGGCATGGCTCAAAACAGCAAGGGATGGCTTCTTTGGGACCCATTCACCAAGAAGTTCTTGGTGAGCAGGGACTGCAAGTTCATGGAGAACTTCATGTACAAGGATTGGAAGGCGGAGAATGAGGCGAAGATAGGCGTGCGGTTTGGGGAGGTGAAGAGTTCCGGTTTGGAGCATGTGGAGCTGCCTTTGGAGCTGAGCAGCGGCAGCACAACCACAAGGCAATCCTCCCTTGTGAATGGGGGAGAGGAGGCCAATGATGCAGAGGAAGAAGAGGAGGAGGTGCAGCAAGTGAGCGAGCGTGCACCGTCACTCCCTTCCCGTACTACGAGTGCTCCACGGATTCGAGCCACACCGCAGCAACGCCAAGGCCTTCAAGTCCCTGCAGCTGAGGAGGAAGGAAGGGGGAAGAGGAGAGTTCAACCCCCTAATAGGCTGACCTATGATGCACCGGGAAAGCAGGGCAAGACAGCCCTGGCCGGAGCGGCAATGATGGTCGGAGACGACGAGGAGAGTGACTACGAGGAGTGTGCCTTCGCGTTCTTCTCTCCGGTGGAGATGCCGGGAGAACCAGCAACTCTCAAGGAGGCTTTGGAGAGTAGTGATGCTGAGGAGTGGAAGAAGGCCATGGAGAGTGAGCTGAAGAGCATCGAGGAGAATGACACGTTTGAATTGGTGGAGCTACCGGAGGGGCGTACGGCGATAACGTCCAAGTGGCTCTTCAAAATCAAGTCGGATGCCGACGGCAAGATCGAGCGCTACAAGTCTAGGCTTGTAGCCAAGGGGTACCAGCAGAAGGAGAAGGTGGACTTCAAGGAGCTGTTTGCCCCTGTGGTGAAGCCGACGACGCTGCGAACCCTATTCGCGGGAGCCGCCATCAAAGGATGGGTAGTAAAGCAAATGGACATCGTAACGGCATTCCTTAACGGCATCCTTGAGGAGGAGATTTTTATGGCGCAGCCAGAGGGGTTTGATGATGGTAGTGGCAGAGTGTGGAAGCTGAAGAAGGCCCTCTATGGGCTGAAGCAGGCCCCTAGGCAATGGTACATGAAGCTGCGCGAAGTGTTGGAGGGGATCGGCTTCACTCCCTCAACGGCCGATCACTCCTTGTTCATGCTTGGCGAGGGGGAGCAGAGGAGTTTCATGGTGGTTTATGTGGATGACATCCTCATTTTCTCACCCTCTTCTGACCTTGTGAAGGAGGTGATGCTGAAGCTTCAAGACAAGTTCAAGTGCAAGGCCCTTGGTGACGTGAGCTTCTACCTTGGGCTCCACATCGAACGAGATGTGGAGAAGCGGTGCATGCGGGTGCATCAACGAAAGTACCTGGAGGCATTGGCTGCCAACTTTGGGCAGAGTGAAGGCCATGTGGCTACACTCTTTCCCTCTGGGTTCAAGTGTGTGAAGGGACCAGAGGAGGAGAGCGTTGGTGAAGAGGAGAGGCACCGATTTCACTCGTTGGTGGGCAGCCTCATGTATGCGGCGGTAAACACCCGACCGGACGTCGCGTTTGCTACCGGGCAGCTGGCTAGGGTTGTGCAATGCCCTAATGAGGAGCAGGTAGAAGCTGGAATGAGGGTGGCCAAGTATCTTGGCCAAACACCGACCGTTGGGCTGCAATACTCGGCGGCGGCACAAAGGCGCCAAAAGGGCGCGGATGGTGTTGAACCCGGGCGTTTGTTCCTCACCGCCTACTCGGATGCTTCATATGCATCAGAACCAGAGGACATGACAAGTGTGGGAGGCTTCATATGCTGTGTTGGTGGAGGCCCAACTGCTTGGGAGAGCAAGAAGCAGGTTGACCAAGCTTTGAGCTCGGTGGAGTCCGAGTACATGGCACTCTTCCGTGCCGTACGGGAGATTGTGTGGCAGCGGCGTTTGTTGGCTGAAATCGGATTATCTGTTGTTTCTATGTATTTCTGAGTATAAATACGCCTTGTACTCACCTTTAGTGCAACATTCTCGAGTGGAAATTCGATCCTGTGACACTTGGTAATCAGAGCCGTTTTCACTCACGGAGTTTCAGCTAAGCAGCGCGCTTAAAAAATTCCTGCTTCGAAAAAACACCGGGGGCGACGAATTCGGCGCCGACGCTGGTAAGCACCAGATTCCGCGTTTTTTGAATAATCCCCCTCGCGCGTTTTTTGAACAGGATCGTGAGTTCGATTGTTGGTGAAAACGTTTGCGATACAGGGACGTCAATTGCGAATTGTCGGGACCTATATCGAGCGGTGCAGAAGTAGCGAGACCGACGCGCGACGGATCGAACGACTTCGGGTGAAAGCGCGCGTCATGGCGAAAATTGCGACAGAAGCAGAATTGATCGTGACTTCGGAGCAGTCGCGAAATTTTCCCAAGGCCCAAGAAATTCGAGCCCCCAACACCTTTGATGGGGAGATCGACGCTAGGCGCTGGCTTTTGGCGATCGAAATTTATTTCGCCGCCATTGGATGGACAGCACCAGCACTCGACAGAAACAGAATTAATTTTGCAGCAACACTACTGCGCGGACCAGCAATTGAATGGATAAGCAGAAGCGGTTTATTAAACCAAGGTGAAGCGACGTGGCAGCAGTTCCGTGAAGGATTACTACAACGTTTTGAGCCGATTAATGCAGCGTTAATCACCCGCGACAAAATGCATCGTCATTGACAAATCGGGAGCGTCACAAACTACACACAACAAATGGAGGAGTTGTTCAACCGCATCCCCGACGTCACAGAAGGCGAAAAAATTAGAGCATTTATCGCGGGGCTGAAAAAAGAAACACGACAACATGTTGCGGCCGCAAATTGGAGCAGCTACAACGACGTCGTTTCGGCAGCGGAACGTTTCGACGTAATCACGATCGGAACACGACGACTTCATGGACGAGCTAGACGACATGGAGGATGCTTGGCTAACCCCACGTACGCCGACCTGATGAAACTCGATCGAATCGACGCGAAGGCAAGACCAAAGAAGAACAAATCTAAGTGTTCTTTCTGCGGCAAGCCCGGACATCGACTCATCGATTGTGACGAAATGAAAACTGCACGTTCAGCGCTTAGGGACCGCAGCAGTGGAGCAGATTTAATGCGAATATTGGAGGATCGTGGAGTGAATTTTTCAAACCACGAACGGACTCTACCTGGGAAAATCACCGAGGGAAATAAAATCTCCGCGACACAAGACCCTGCTGGACCCGGACAACTCCAAAAAGGCCCTGTAAAAAGTAAGCACCCCTTCAAAATATCATACAAGGATGCTTTACTTGGAAAAAATTCCCTTGGGTCTACGGCCTTTGTGAAATCACGAGAGAGGCTCCAGAAGAAAAAGAATGTACCGGTATGACAACTACAGCAGCTGCGCATGGGGAACCAACAACGGAGCGTGGACGATCGACCTTCCAACGACGACATCGTCCTCTCTCTGAAAAACCAGCCCATGTCGACCAACCGGTCCCCACGGAAGAAGTCGGTGGCGCTGAAGCAGCTCAAGAGGGAGCTGAATGAAGCTGCGACGACCTCAAACCTCCTCTACAGATGCATCTGCAACATCTGAAACATCTACGATATCTACCCCGTCTATGAATTCTACTACGAGCTCGAGAACCACGTCGTCGACGACAACAAAAAATCGTGGCAATAGGGAACGGCAGGACCGGCCATCTGCCACCCCAGGAGAAAACACAGAGCTATGGGAAATGCCCTATGATCCAATCAACGAGACGATCAACGGGTACAACGAGCAACGCCAACCACTTTTGCTCGAGGTGATCTGCAATGGACGACACCTCCAAGCACTCGTGGACAGCGGAGCATCCCATTCAGTATGGGACAAAGCAACCCTCGAACGCATCAATGAGAAGTACACGCCTTCAAACTTCACAGCTACGATGGTTGACGGAAGCAAATTACAAATCTACGGCGAAGCAGCGTTACACCTATAGATGGGTCCTCTTCACTGGAAACCGACCCTACCCGTCACCAACATCAAAGGGCTAGACTTGATTCTTGGGAGAGATTTTCTGAAGAAGTTCAACCCAGAGATCAACTGGGTCACCCGCACGGCGAGTATTTACAATCAAGACAGAAGAGTTCCTCTTCCGAATTGGAGCAACACGGGAGATATTCCGGAGGAGACTCTCGCACGCTTCGAGAAGGACGTGAAGCGAACCATGGCAGGGTTTGTTGCACTGGTTACCAACGAGGACGAAGGAGAGAGAAAAACGCTCGAGCTTCCACCAGCAATCCAGAAACTTCTAGAAGAGTTCGAAGACGTTCTCCCTGACGACCTTCCAGACCAGTTGCCGCCATACCGAACCCACCAGCACGAGATCATCGAAGAACCTGGTTCAAAACCGACCTTCCGAGCACCATATCGACTCAGCCCTACCGAGTTGGCCGACATGAAGAAGCAGATCGAGTACCTTCTGGACAAAGGACTCATTCGACCATCAACATCACCATACGGTGCACCAGTGCTTTTCACACCAAAACCTGACGGAAGCTTACGCATGTGCATCGACTACCGAGCCCTCAACAAGCAGACGATCAAGAACAAGTATCCAATTCCACGGATCGACGATCTACTTGACCAGCTTCGTGGAGCCACAGTATTCTCAAAACTCGATTTGAGATCGGGATATTGGCAGATCCGGATGGCGGATAACTCCATCCATAAAACAGCGTTTCGGACACGATACGGATCCTGCGAGTACCTCGTCATGCCGTTCGGACTCACCAACGCACCCGCTACATTCCAGGCCGAAATGAACCATATTCTTAGGCCTCTACTCGACGAATGCGTGGTGGTGTACCTGGACGACATCCTGATCTACTCGAGGGACATGAAGCAGCACATCGAACACCTACAACGCGTCTTCGAGATACTTCGACGGGAGAAGTTCTACGTTAAGCTATCCAAGAGCGAGTTTGCCTTGAAGAAAGTTCAGTTCCTTGGACAGATGGTGAGCGCTCAAGGAGTCCATGTCGACCCAAAGAAGATCGAAGCCGTACGTACGTGGAAGACACCGGAGAACGTGAAGGAACTGAGAAGAAACGAGGAATGAAAATGACTAAGGGAAAGTTGGGTACAAAAGCAAACCCTAGAAAACTGTACCCCATATGGTCTACCCCACTATAGCCTACAGTAGCTATGTCATATAAATCTGACACACCCCCATAGGCAAAGTGGGGGAGAACAAGGGGTCACAAGACCAGTCAAGCAAAGCAAAGCAAGCTCAGGGTGGATCACAAAGTCACCACACATTCCGAGCACAAGTTCAAGGCCACAAGGCCAGTTCACATGCAGGATTACATATATATATAAGGCTAGACAAGCAAGAGCAGGTGTATATATATATGCAACAGTACAAACAAGGTCAAGGGGTGAGCAAGTGAGGCAAGGTAGGCACAAGACCCAGCTGAGTACAGAAGCGCTGATGATCACAAGGCGCAAGTGCCTTGGTGAAGATATCAGCAGTGTTGGCCTCAGAGGCCACGTACGCAAGTCGCAGCTGACCACGCTGCTGTAGCTCACGAGCAAGGAAGTAGCGGAGAGCAATGTGCTTCGTTCTGTGCTCCAGTCTCTGCTCTCGACACAAGGCCAGCATGGCCTTGTTGTCTACGTACAGCACTGGAGGAGAACGAGGCGGCTCTCCGAGGTCAGTCAGCAGGTAGGTGAGCCAGCGAAGCTCCTGTGCAGCCATGGCCCCGGCGTAGATCTCAGCCTCACAACTGGAGCCGAGAACAGAAGACGAGCGGGTAGCCCGCCACGAAACAGAGCCGGAACCAAGGCTGAAGGTGTAACCCTATGACGACCGCTGCGTAGCCTGGTCGTCAGCCCAAGAAGCGTCTGCGTGCCCAGTGAGGACCACTGGACTCTGCCCTCCAAGCACAAGCCCCATGCCCGACGTACTGCACAAGTAGCGCAACACCCTCTTCGCTGCAGCCATGTGCTCCGGTCTGTGTCTCCCAGGAGCAACATAGCGTGCGAGAATGCTAAGAGGGTATGCAAGGTCAGGTCGTGTGCAGGTCATCAGGTACATGAGGCAGCCAACAAGCTCTGGGTACGGGCCACTCGACTCTACGGACTCATCCGAAGGCAGAGCTGAGAGCGAGTGGCGAGTAGGCAGAGGAGTGGCCTGAGGCGAGGAGTACGTGAAGCCGAAGCGCTGAAGGACCTGCTGCACCATGTGTGACTGAGTCAGGGTAATGGTGCGGCGTGCTCTGTCCCGGGTGATCTGCAAGCCAAGGTAGCTGCGCAGTTCACCCAGGTCTGTGCACGTGTGTCTCTTCTGCAGCTCGGACTTCACGTGGGCGAGTCCAGCAGTGTCAGCTGTGGCAAAGACCAAGTCGTCCACGTACACGAGGATGTAGAACGGCGGCAAAGAAGTGTCGGTGCGCAGAAACAGCGACGGGTCGGCAGTAGAGGGAGCAAACCCAAGAGCCGCAAGTGTAGTCCTCAGTGTGTCGTGCCACTCACGCGGTGCCTGGCGGAGACCGTAGACTGGCCGCCGGAGGCTCCACTGGGTGCCAGGAGGAAAAGACCCAGTGAAGCCAGGTGGGCGACGCAACCAGATCTCCTCGTGCAGGCTGCCCTGCAAGAAAGCAGTGCTGAAGTCAAGAGAGTGCAGCTCGTAGTCGCGGTGAGCAGCTATGTGCAGCAGTACCCGAAGAGTGGTCATCTTCGGGGTGGGAGAGAAGGTCTGAAAGTAGTCAACTCCCTGCCGCTGACTGAAGCCACGAGCCACGTAACGCGCCTTGAAGACAGGCGGAGAACCCGGCGGCCGCTTCACCCTGAAAATCCACATGCCACTGACGATGTTCGCCCCAGGCGGGGGAACCTCGTCAACGTAGGTGCCTGTGGACTTCCAGGAAGCCATCTCTGTGTCCATAGCTGCCTGCCACTGAGAGGAGTAGGGACCCTCTATCGCCTCCGCGTAAGAGCGCGGAGTCGGGATGTCAAGTGCATCCGGGTCTCCCTCAGGGGTAAGCAGTACGGACACGAGATGAGGTGAAGCAGCAGCCAAACACTGGAACTCCTCCTGCCTGTCCTCAAGGACGTCCGTGCCAAGGGCACACTCACCCCCGACGGACGGAGGACAGACAGACTCAGACTCAGCAACAAGACTAGCAGCGTAGTCTAGACGACAGCGTGCAGCAAAGTCGACGAGCTCAGTAACTAGGGCAGACGCAGCAGTGGACTCAAAGGAAGGGTCAGTGACAACAGTAGCAAGGAGACGCGTGACAGTAGGACTGGCAGCACGAAGAGAGTCCGACTCCGGGTCAGGAAGAGCAGGAAGAGAGGACTCAGGAGGAGAAGGCAAAGGGGCACGCAGGGGAGCAGTGGACGGACGCAGAGACATCCGGTGCGTGCCAGGGACAGGAGGAGGACGCTGACGCGAACCACGACCACTAGTGCGAGCAGCACGGACAGGCGACGCAGGGCGAGACGCAGGCGCACGACGCTCAGCAAGACCTCCAGTAGGACCAGTGTAGGGAGAAGGAGCGGGCAGTGGGGAGGCCGGCTGTAACTGTAACAGTGACGGGACAGGCTGTGGACACTCTAAGGGAGGAGGAGGACCAGTAGAAGGCGGGAGACCAAGAACCTGCTGAAGGAGCGGAACGAAGTACGGCCTAGGCCGCGCGGCGACTCCAGACACAGCAGGGACAGCACCAGTACCCCCAGCGGCAGCACCAGCGCCAGCAGCACCTCCAGCTCCAGCACCCCCAGCAGGACCGCCTCCAGGACCGACAGCAGTAGCCTCAGCGTCAACACCCTCAGCAGCTCCAGCTCCAGTCGTACCCGCAGGCCCAGCAGCTCCAGTACTCCCAGTACGAGCACCTCCGGGACCCGCGGCACCAGCACCCTCAGTAGCCGAAGAACCTCCAGCTCCAGCAGCACGCCTCCAGCGCCGGGCAAACCACTCGCGCAGCTCCTGTGGAGAGAGTGGCTCCCGCCGAGACGAAGCACCCGGAGAACCGCCAGGCTCAGCACCGCCAGACGCCACACAAGCAGGCCCAGCTCCCTCAGGCTCCGCACCCCCAGGCTCAGCACCTCCAGGCGTAGCACCCCCAGGCTCAGCACCCCCAGGCTCAGCACCCCCAGGCTCAGCACCCCCAGTAGTAGCACCCCCAGGCTCAGCACCCCCAGGCTCAGCACCCCCAGTAGTAGCACCCTCAGGCTCAGCACCCCCAGGCGTAGCACCCACACGCTCAGCACCCCCAGAGTCAGCACCCCCAGGCTCAGCACCCTCAGCAGCACCAGAGTCACCAGTAACCTCGACAGGCTCGACTGCGTCTACCTGGGACACACCTGAAGGGGCAGGACCCTGAGGGGGGAGGGGGTCTACCGGGGGGGGACCTGGCACAAGGAAGAGCGGTGGCGGGGGGAGGGACGGAGTGCGGTAGGGGAAGAGGCGGTAGTAGGGGACCGACTCGTCAAACGTGACGTCCTGGGAGGACAGAACACGGCGAGAGGTGGGGTGGTAGAACTGCCATCCTGGCGCGTCAGGGGGGAAGCCAGGGAAGACGCAAGGAGCAGCACGAGGGGACAGCTTGTCCGCACACAAGTCGCGGACAAACGCCCGAGATCCCCAGACACGGAACGCAGACGCATCGCCAACCTTCCCCGTCCACAGCAAAGCTGGGGAGGTCTCCGGCCTGGAGACCCTAGGGTGAAGGTTGATCTGATGCGCCGCGTACCGAACTGCAAACGGCCACAGAAAATGGGGGGCAGCCGCATGCATCATGGACGTACGGGCGACGTCCATGACCATGCCAATGCGGCGCTCAGCAATCCCATTTTGCTGTGGAGAGTCCGGAAGCGTGAAGGTCTGGCGGATGCCTCGTGCACGACAGTAGGCTCGCAGAAGGCCAGAGGAGAGTCTCGTGAGACAGGAGGCGACACGAACAGGGGGCAGACTCAGGACCAGACCTGGACGCTGCAGCAAACACCTGACCCGACGCAGCTACCTGACCAGACGCAGTGACTGGAGGAGACGCAGTGGTCAGGGTGTACAGGCTCGACCCCGGCCGACGGGTAAACGTGGCTAGGTGTCGGCCAGTCCGAGCGTCCGTGCAGTGGGTCACCCGCTGACTCGCAGGAGTGAACTGGTGAACCCCCGCATCCTGTAGGTCAGCACCACTCACCAAGTTCGTAGAGAACGAGGGGAGGTAAAGACCAGACAGGGTGCCAGAGGGGGCCGCCGGACACGGGAGGACAGTGGAGAAGTGAGCAACGACAGGACCCCCAGAGGGGTCTGCCAGAGAGACCGCAACTGGCCGGCCAAGCGGCGTGAGTGTGGTGCGGTCTCGAAAGAAGGAGCGAGAAGCCCCCGAGTCAAGGGTGAAGGTGTGGGAGGCCGAAGCCGACGCAGAACCTGAGAGAGCAGACTCACCAGCACCTGAGGGAGCAGACGCACCTAGAGCAGCAGCCTCGCTAGCACCTAGAGCAGCAGCCTCACCAGGACCTAGAGCAGCAGTCTCAATGCCCGGGTCGGGCGGAAAACACCGGTAACAGTCACCCTCATCACTAATAGTCACAGTATACATGGCAGCAAGAATAGCATCAAAGTCAAGGTCAAAGACAGCGACACCCGCCCTAGACAGCTCACCCCAGCGGGGGATCTCAGTGGCCTCAGGGAACTGGTGACGCCAAGCGTCAGTCAGGCGGCCAAAGCAGCGCTGGGTGGAGTGCGCACCCCCGCACTGGTCACCCGCGCGGTCGCTGGTGCGGAGGACGTAGGTGCATGGACCAGTACCCCCACCCCGCTGGCGTGCAGCGTACCACTCACGGAGCTGCTGAGGGGGGGGGATGTCACGAGTGCGCTGCTGCTGCTGCTGCTGGCGCTGACCACCACCGGAGCCGACCCTCTGCGCAGCGCCACCCCGACCAGCTCCACCTCCTCCGCCGCCGCCTCCTCCACCGCCGCCACCTCTGCTCCCACCGCCACCGCCGCCGCCGCCTCCGCCTCCACCGCCGCCACCGACACCTCCACCCCCACCACCACCCCCACCGCCACCCCCACCCCCTCCACTGCCTCCACCGCCGCCTCCACCGCCCCCGCTAGCTCCTCCAGTGCCCCTGCCCCCCTGCCCTTGCCAGGGCGGCGTCTCCCGCTAGGGGTAGACGCCGCACCGACCAACTCAAGCCCAACGAGGTCGGCCGCAGCAGCAGAGGCAACAGAGGGCAAAAGGGGGGAGGGGGAACACCCCTCAAAGATGGGGGTGTGAGGGTCACCACGAGAGGCTCCTACAGCTACTATGCTCTTCTCTGCTGCTAGGAGGGACTTCTCGAGGAGGTCAACGGTGAGAGTGGTGGGGCAAACTGAGAGGAAGTGGTCCCTGACTACGCGAAGGGAGTCAGGGAGCCGGGTGACTATATAGTAGAGGGTGATGTACATGGGGGGGGGGGTTCTTGTCGCAGAACTCAGCAGGAAGCGCAGCGCGGTAGCGAGTGTCACTAGTGCGGAGGTGCGTAATGAGGTCAGCGACTGTGGGAAAGGCAGCAAGGTCAGGGAAGAGGTACGGTAGCATGAGGCGGCTCAGTGCAGCAGTGGCAGGGGAGGAGTAGCGCGCAACTACAGCGTCGTACAAGGTGTGAGCACTCTTGTACTGGCTAAAGTGCGCACGCTCAGGGGTAGGCAGGTGGCGACGCACAGCAAGACGTGCAGCAGCATCGCGCGTGGCCCACTGTGAGCGAACAGTGGCGTCAGCATCAGCAGCGGGGGCAGGGGAGGCACCAGAAGTGAGGTCAAAGAGGGAGAGGCCGTTTGCTCTGTCGCACTGTAAGAAAAGCCGCAGGTCATCTATCCAGACGTCAAAGTCAATGGCCCGACCCTCAGCGTCAAAAGCGAGGACACTAGGGGTAGCCATGACAGCAGTAGACTAGCAGCGCAAACAGTAGGGTGAGGGCAGTGCTGTGAAAGAGGCGCTGCTCTTACCGGACAGGGCGGCTCAGGTGGTTCGGCTGCAGGGCGGCTCGGCGGCTCGGCTGCTGGGCGGCTCGGCGGCTCGGCTGCCGGGCGGCTCGGCGGCTCGGCTGCTGGGCGGCTCGGCGGCTCGGCTTCTGGGCGGCTCGGCTGCTCGGCGGCTCGGCGGCAGGGCGGCTCGGCGGGGCCGCTGAGAGGGCGGCGTCCGGGGCCGCTGGGAGGAGGCGGCGGGGCCGCTGAGAGGAGGCGGCGGGGCCGCAAAGGTAGGTGGCGGGGCCGCAGGTAGGTGGCGGGGCCGCTAGTAGGTGGCGGGGCCGCAGGTAGGTGGCGGGGCCGCTGGTAGGTGGCGGGGCCGCTGGTAGGTGGCGGGGCCGCAGGTAGGTGGCGGGGCCGCACAGGCAGGTGGCGGGGCCGCACAGGTAGGTGGCGGGGCCGCGGAGAGCGGCGACGAGCCGTAGGGGGGGCCGTGAGGGGCCGCGGGAGGGGCCGTAAGGGGTGTAAGGGGCCGCGCGAGGGGCCGTAAGGGACGGCGCGAGGGGCCGTAAGGGACGGCGCGAGGGGCCGTAAGGGGCGGCACGAGGGGCCGTAAGGGCGGCGCGACGGGCGCGACGGGCCGTAAGGGCGGCACGAAGGGCCGTAAGGGCGGCGCAAAGGGCCGTAGGGGCGGCGCGACGAGCCGTGAGAGGGCCGCTAAGGGCGACGCGACGGGGCCGTGAGGGGCCTAGCGAGGGCGCGACGGTAGGGAGAGCACACAGGGCGCGACTCGGGCCGGAGCGAAGCGCGCTCCGGGCAGGAAAAAAAAAAATCGTGGTGGTGGGCCCTAGGAATCGTTCCCACTAGGGAACCTGCTCGATACCATGAGAAGAAACGAGGAATGAAAATGACTAAGGGAAAGTTGGGTACAAAAGCAAACCCTAGAAAACTGTACCCCATATGGTCTACCCCACTATAGCCTACAGTAGCTATGTCATATAAATCTGACAGGAACTTCAGCAATTCCTTGGCTTTGCGAACTACTATAATCGGTTCGTGCCACAGTATGGGAAGATTGCAACACCTCTCACCAATCTACTGAAGAAGAATACACCGTTCAAGTGGGAGGATGTGCACCAGCAAGCCATGGAGCAGTTGAAGACCGCACTCACGTCCGCACCCGTCCTGATCGTGCCAGATCCAGAAAAAGACTATGTCATCGAAGCTGACGCTAGCGACCAAGCAGTTGGAGCAGTCTTGATGCAAGACCAAGGGAAAGGACTACAACCAATCGCTTACCTCAGCAAGAAATTGCACGGGGCAGAACTCAACTACCCGATTCACGACAAAGAGGCCTTAGCGATCATCACCGCATTCAAGACATGGCGATGCTACCTCGAAGGGAGAAAGACCACGGTCTACACTGACCATTGCAGCCTGAAGTACCTAAAGACGCAGCCGACCCTCTCCAGAAGACAAGTCAGGTGGATTGACTTCCTCGAGACGCACTTCAACTACGACATCGTGTACAAAGCTGGGACACAAGAATAAGGCAGACGCACTGAGCCGGCCTGGACACTTTGCCGCCATACAGATTGAGGGGATGAATCCGCTACTGAAGGGACTCTTCACGCACGGGTATACCATCGGGATTCCCTTAGCAGAGAAAAAGAAATTGTTGCAGTGGGACCACGACGTCGCACTATGCAAAGGATCAACAAAGATATGGGTACCCAACTACCCGCCTCTTCGGCAGTTGCTTCTCGAAGAATTCCATGACATGCTCTACGCTGGACACTTTGGGAGTAACAAGACTCTTGCCGGGATTGCGAAAGTCTACTACTGGCCTCACATGGCAAACGACGTGCAAAAGTTTGTCACTTCGTGCAACACGTGCCAGCGGATGAAAAGCAGTAAGCAGAAGAAAGCAGGACTTCTTCAGCCTTTACCCATCCCGGAACAGCCTTGGCAAGTGGTCAGCTTGGATTTCATCACCTACCAACGCGGGGCATGACGCCATCCTGGTCGTCATCGACAAATTCTCAAAGATGGGACACTTCATTCCGACACATACAACCGCACGCATGGAGGAAACGGCACAGCTATTCCTCAAACACATCATCTCACAGCACGGGATCCCAACAACCCTCATATACGACAGGGACCCCAAGTTTACTAGCAAGTTCTGGAAAGAGCTCATGTCGCTCATGGGGACACGCCTAGCAATGTCATCTGCATATCATCCCCAGACCGATGGGCAGACAGAGCGCTTGAACCAAATTGTGGAACAACTCTTGCGCGCAGCGTGCAAGGACGACATTAACAAGTGGGACTTGCACTTGCCGGTGTTGGAGTTTGCCTACAATAATGCGAAGCATGCCGCAACAGGAGAGACCCCATATTTCCCCTGTTACGGACGACATCCACTAACTCCACAACAGCCGACAGTACCTGCAACTGTCCAACCCGCGCACGACTTCGTTACCACAATGCAGCAGCTTTGGGATCGGACACACAAGCGTCTACAGGACATACAGTCTTCACAGAAACGCTTGGCCGATCGCCATCGACGTGATCATACCATTGCGGTTGGTGACCATGTGCTTCTCGACACATGCAACCTCAACCTCGGTCACCTTCCATCCAAGTTACGACCTCGCTTCTGCGGACCTTTCCTCGTAGAAGAGCAGGTCACTCCAGTCACATTCCGCTTGCGCATTCCAGCTTATTGGAAGATTCATCACGCCTTCCACGTGCAGCTTCTTAAACCCTATCAAGATCCAAATAAGCTGTACACGGGACGCCAACCTCCGCCGCCGCCTCCAGTCCTCGTGAATGATGACCTTGAGTACGAGGTTGAATCTGTGCTTGCACATCGTCGTCGTCGGCATGGCGCCCTGGAGTTTCTCGTACGCTGGAAAGGCTATGATCCTTCTGGGGACAGCTGGGTCTCTGAAGAAGATATGAGTAACGCCCAACGTTCTCTCCGCGACTATCTTGTCAAGCAGGGTGTTACATCTACCACCCAGCTTTGAGGGGGGGAGGTGTGAGAGTACGCCGACGTTCGACATATTTCTCATTTCCATATTTTTACTCCATCTTATTCTCCTTATTTTCCTCTTTCATTTGCACTTTATTTCACCTCAATCGGACTACTATTCTATTTTCTAGAGCTTTCCGATTATTTCACTTATTTGGTATTTTCGGCACCGACATTTACATTATACGGCACCGACAGCACCGACAGTGGTGTACAAGGCGTAATCTCGCCATAATCCGAAGTGCCAATGGGCTTGCGTGCTTATGCGCACTTGTGATTATCTATTCTAGAAGAGCGCGTTCCGGAAGGTTCGGATTATCTGTTGTTTCTATGTATTTCTGAGTATGACACTGCTGGTGCTTCGCCGCGACTGTCCTCGCAGCAGCTGCGTCAGTGGCTTGTTCAGCGCGCACACCGTCGGAGTGGAGCTCCCAGAGCTGGAGGTGCAGGAGACACTGGAGCTGGAGGTGCTGCTGTTACTACTGGAGCTGGCGGTACTGGAGGTAGTGCGGCTACTGGTCCTGGAGGTGCTCGTACCAGTGGTGCTGGAGCTGCCGGGACTGGTGATGTTGGGTGCGCTGGAGGTGGAGACCAAAAGGAGCCTGGAGCAGCTGGGGCTGGAGGCACTGGAGCTGGAGGAGCTGGAGTTGGAGGCCCTAGCGCAGGAGGCGCTGGAGCTGCAGGAGCTGGAGTTGGAGGCACTGGCACCAGAGGCGCTGGGGCTGCAGGAGCTGGAGCTGTTGACCATGGAGCTGGAGGTGCTGGTGGTAGTGGTGCTGGAGGCACTGAGCGGCCACGACCGTACTTTGTCCCCCTGCTTCTGCAGGTTCTTGGTGTCCCATCTTCTACTGGTCTTCCTCCTCCCAACCTGTGTCCACCGCCTAACCAGTCGCAGCTGCCGATACAGCCAGCCTCCCCACTGCCTGCTCCCTCTCCTTACACTGAGCAGTCCAGCGGTCTTACTCAGCGTCGTGAGCCTGCGTCTTGTCCTGTCTCGCCTGTTCGCACTGCTCGTCGCACTCCTCGTTCGCGTCTTCCTCTTGTCCCCGGCACGCACGTTATGGCACTCCGTCCTTCCTCTGTTCCACTAGGTGTTCCTCTCCCTGCTCCTCCTGAGTCCTCTCTTCCTGAGGTCCCTGACCCTGCGTCTGACCGAGCTAGTGCTGCCAGTCCCACTGTCTCTTGTCTCCTCGCCACTGCTGTCACTGACCCTTCCTTTGAGTCTGTTGCTGCGTCTGCTCTCGTTGCTGAGCTGCTTGACTTTGCTCCTGCCTGCCGTCTCGACTACGCCACTGCTCTAGTCTGTGTCTGCCAGTCCTCCGTCCGTCGGGGGTGAGTGTGCTCTTGGCACGGACGTCCTTGAGGACAGGCGGGAGGACTTTGAGTGTCTTGCAGCTGCTGTACCTCGTTTCGCTTCCATGCTGCTTGCCCCTGAGGGAGACCCGGATGCTCCAGACATCCTGAACCTGCGCTCTTACGCAGAGGCGATTACGGGTCCTTTTTCCTCTCACTGGCAGGCAGCTATGGATGCTGAGATGGCATCCTGAAAATCCACAGGCACCTACATCGATGAAGTTCCCCGTTCTCGGGCTAACATAGTCGATGGCATATGGATTTTCAGGGTGAAGCGGCCGTCGGGTTCTCCGCCTGCCTTCAAGGCGCGTTACGTTGCTCGAGGCTTCAGTCAGCGACAGGGAGTTGACTACTTCCAGACCTTCTCCCCAAACCCAAAGATGACTACTCTTCGGGTGTTGCTGCACGTCGCTGCTCAGCGTGACTACGAGTTGCACTCTCTGGACTTCAGCACAGCTTTCCTGCAGAGCAGCCTGCACGAGGAGATCTGGCTGCGCCGACCACCTGGTTGCACTGGGACGTTTCCTGTAGGTACCCAGTGGAGCCTCCGCCGGCCAGTCTACGGTCTCCGCCAGGCGCCTCGCGAGTGGCACGACACACTGAGGACTACACTTGCGGCTCTTGGGTTTGCTCCTTCTACTGCGGACCCGTCGCTGTTTCTACACACCGACACCTCGCTGCCGCCATTCTACGTCCTCGTCTACGTCGACGACCCCGTCTTTGCCACTGCTGACACTGAGGCACTAACCCTTGTGAAATCCGAGCTGCAGAAGAGACACACCTGCACTGACCTGGGTGAACTGCGCAGCTATCTTGGCCTGCAGATCACCTGGGACAGAGCACGGTGCACCATCACACTGACTCAGTCACACATGGTGCACCAGGTCCTTCAGCGCTTCGGCTTCCAGTTCTCCCCGCCACAGCCCACTCCTCTGTCTACCAGCCACTCGCTCTCAGCTCCACCTTTGGACGAGTCCGTAGAGCCGAGTGGTCCGTACCTAGAGCTTGTGGGTTGCCTCATGTACCTGATGACGTGCACACGACCTGACCTCGCGTACCCTCTCAGCCTTCTCGCTCACTACGTGGCTCCTGGTAGGCACCGAAAGGTGCACTGGGATGCTGCGAAGAGGGTGTTGCGCTACTGCACAAGTAGCGCAACACCCTATTCGCAGCATCCCAGTGCACCTTTCGGTGCCTACCGGGATCCACGTAGCGTGCCAGAAGGCTGAGAGGGTATGCGAGGTCAGGTCATGTGCAAGTCATCAGGTACATGAGGCAGCCCACAAGCTCTGGATACAGGCCACTCGGCTCTACGGACTCGTCCGAAGGTGGAGCTGAGAGCGAGTGACCGGTAGGCAGAGGAGTGGACTGTGGCGAGGAGTACGTGAAGCCGAAGCGCTGAAGGACCTGCTGCACCATGTGTGACTGAGTCAAGGTAATGGTGCGCTGTGCTCTGTCCCGGGTGATCCGCAATCCAAGATAGCTTGTCAGCTCACCAAGGTCTGTGCACGTGTGTCTCTTCTGCAGCTCGGACTTCACGTGGGCGAGTGCCTCAGTGTCAGCAGTAGCAAAAACGAAGTCGTCTACGTACACGAGAACATAGAACGGCGGCAGAGTGGTGTCAGTGCGTAGAAACAGCGACGGGTCAGCAGTGGAAGGAGCAAAGCCAAGAGCAGCAAGAGTCGTCCTCAGTGTGTCGTGCCACGCACGGGGTGCCTGGCGGAGACCGTAGACTGGCCGCCGGAGGCTCCACTGGGTACCAGCAGGAAACGACCCAGTGAAGCCAGGTGGGCGCCGCAGCTAGATCTCCTCGTGCAGGCTGCCCTGTAGGAAGGCTGTGCTAAAGTCAAGCGAGTGTAGCTCGTAGTCACGCTGAGCGGCGACGTGCAGCAGCACCCGAAGAGTGGTCATCTTCGGGGTAGGGGAGAAGGTCTGGAAGAAGTCAACTCCCTGTCGCTGACTGAAGCCTCGTGCAACGTAACGCGCCTTGAAGATAGGCGGAGAACCTGACGGTCGCTTCACCCTGAAGATCCACATGCCACTGACGATGCTCGCCCCAGGCGGGGGAACCTCGTCGACGTAGGTGCATGTGGACTTCCAGGAAGCCATCTTGGCGTCCATGGCTGCCTGCCACTGGGAGGAGTAGGGACCCTCTATCGCCTCTGCGTAAGAGCGCGGGGTCGGGATGTCTAGTGCATCCGGGTCTCCCTCAGGGACAAGCAGCATGGACACGAGATGAGGTACAGCAGCAGCAAAGCACTCAAACTCCTCCTGTCTGTCCTCAAGAACGTCCGTGCCAAGAGCACACTCACCCCCGACGGACGGAGGACAGACAGACACAGACGCAGACTCAGCAACAAGACTAATGGCGTAGTCTATGCGACAGGCTGCAGCAAAGTCAACAATCTCAGCAACGAGAGCAGACGCAGCAGTGGACTCAAACAAAGGGTCAGTGACAACAGTGGCTAGAAAGCGCGTGACAGTAGGACTAGCAGCACGAAGGGATTCAGACTCTGGGTCAGGACCGTCAGGAAGAGAGGACGCAGGAGGAGACGGCAGAGGGACATGCTGTGGAGCAGTGAAAGGACGCAGTGTCATAGAGTGAGTGCCGGGGACAGGAGGAGGACGCTGACGCGGAACACGACGACCAGTGCGAACAGCGCGGACAGGCGACTCAGAACGAGACTCAGGGGACGCAGGACGGGACTCAGGCTCACGACGCTCCGTAAGGCCTCTAGTCGGTCCAAAGTAAGGAGAAGGATCAGGCAATGGAGAGGCCGGCTGGAACTGCGACTGCGACCGGACAGGCGGTGGACTCAGTAAAGGAGGAGGAGGACCAAGAACCTGCTGAAGGAGCGGAACGTAGTACGGCCGCGGCTGCGCAGCGCCTCCAGAAACAGCAGAGACAGCACCAGTACCCTCAGCTCCAGGGTCTCCAGCAACAACTCCCGCAGCACCACCAGCTCCAGTAACTCCAACAGCTCCAGTAACTCCAACAGATCCAGCTCCAGCAGCACCGCTAGTAGCAACAGCTCCAGCACCTGCAGCTCCAACTCCTGAACCAACACCAGCCCCAGCAGCTCCAGTACCTCCGGTACGAGCACCTCCGGGACGAGCTGCTCCAGTACCTCCAGCAGCTCCAACAGCAACAGTACCTCCAGCACCAGTACCTCCAGGACTAGCGGCTCCAGCAGCTCCAGCACCAGCAGTACCTCCAGCAGCTCAAGCTCCAGCAGCACCTCCAGCAGCTCCAGCTCCAGCAGCACCTCCAGCAGCTCCAGCACCAGCAGCACCTCCAGCAGCCCCAGCACCAGACGTACCTCCAGTAGCCCCAGAAGCACCACCAGCAGCTCCAGCACCAGCAGCACGGCGACAGCGCAGAGTGTACCACTCACGAAGCTGCCGCGGAGAGAGGGGCTCCCGCCGTGAAGGGACACCCGGAGGACCTCCAGACTCAGCACGCTCAGGCTCAGCACCCCCACGCTCAGCACTCCCAGACTCAGCACCCCCAGGCTCAGCACCCCCAGGCTCCACACGCTTAGGCTCAGCACCCCCAAGCTCCGCACCCTCAGACAAAGCAACCCCAGGCCCAACACCCCCAGTCCCCGCACCCGCAGGCTCAGCACCCCTAGAAGCACCTGAGTCGAAAGCTACCTCGACAGGCTCGACAGGGTCTACCTGGGACACACGTGAGGGGGCACGACCCTGAGGGGGTAGTGGGTCTACCGGAGGAGTACCTGGTGCTAGGAAGAGTGGCGGGGGGGGGAGAGAGGCAGTGCTGTAGGGAAAGAGATGGTAGTAAGACACCGACTCATCAAACGTGACGTCCTTAGAGGACAGAACACGACGCGAGGTGGGGTGGTAGAACTGCCACCCGGGTGCGTCAGGGGGGAAGCCAAGGAAGACGCAGGGAACGGCACGGGAGGACAGCTTGTCCGCTGAAGCATCGCGGACAAAAGCGTGATCCCCAGACACGGAACACATACGCATCACCAACCTTCCCCGTCCACCGCAGAGTAGGTGTGGTCTCCGGCAAGGAGACACGAGGCTGAAGGTTGATCTGATGCGCAGCGTTCTGAACCGCGAACGGCCACAGAAAATGGGGAGCAGCCGCATGGATCATGGACGTATGAGCGCCGTCCATGACCATGCCAATGCGGCACTCAGCAATCCCATTTTGCTGTGGGGAGGCCGGAAGCGTGAACGTCTAGCGGATGCCCTCCGCACGACAGAAAGCCCTCAGAAGGTCGGACAAAAACTCACCACCTCTGTCTGAGTGCAGATGCAGAACAGGAAGGTCCGAGCCGAAACTCTCGCCGAGCTGGCGACGGGTACCGCGGATCCAGTCGATCAACACCTCAGTGACCTCACCCTTGCTGCGCAAGGGGAAGACTGTGGTGTAACGCGAATAGTCCTCTACGACCAGCAGGAAGTAACGCTCGTGACCCTATCCACGGACGCAGGCTGGGCCCCACACGTCCATGTGAAAAGTCTGCAGGGGAGCCTCTGTCGGAGGGAACTCGGAGGAGTGAGGAGCGGCGCGCTGCCGGCCCTCGACACAAGGAACACAGGTAGGGGCAGGCCCCGGAGGAAGGGGAGGGAGGGACCGGGGGAGACCAGAGACAAGGGTACGGGAGGCCATACCTCGAAGACGAGGCAGGGAGGGGTGACCAAGGCGGTGGTGCCAAAGGAGAGTCTCGTGTGACAGAGGACGACACGAGGAAGGGGCAGACACTGGACTAGACCTGGACGCGGCAGAAAACACCTGACCAGACGCGGCTACCTGACCAGACGCAGCAACCGGAGGAGACGCAGTAGTCAGTGTGTACAGACTCGACCCAGGCCGACGGGTGAACGTGGCCAGGTGGCGGCCCGTCCGAGAGCAAGTGCAGTGGGTCACACGCTGACCTCCAGGGGTGAACTGGTCAACCCACGCGTCCTGGTCAGCTCCACTCACCAAGTTCGTAAAGAACGAGGGGAGGTGGAGTCCCGACAGCAAGCCTGACGGGGCTGCAGGACACGGTAGAACCGTGGAAGAGTGCGCAAGGACTGGGCCCCCAGAGGGGTCAGCCAGGGAGACTGCGACAGGCCGACTGAGCGGCGTGAGTGTGGTGTTGTCGCGAAAGAAGGAGCGCGAAGCACCAGAGTCAAGTGTGAAAGTGTGCAAGGCCTCAGTAGGTGCAGTACCAGAGAGAGCAGACTCACCAGCACCTGGAGCAGCAGACTCACCAGTACCTGGAGCAGCAGACGCACTAGCACCTAGAGCAGCAGCCTCAACGCCCGGGTCGGGGGGAACACACAGGTAGCAGTCACCCTCAGCACTATCAGTCACAGCATACATGGCAGCAAGGATAGCATCGAAATCAATATCAAAGATAGCAACATTCTGCCTAAGAAGATCACCCCAGCGAGGGAGCTCAACAGCGTCAGGAAATTGAGCGCGCCAGGCGTCAGTCAGGCGACCGAAGCAGCGCTGTGCAGTGTGTGGCAGCCCGCACATCTCCCCACGGCGCCCGCCGGTGCGAAAAACATAAGTGCAGGGACCAACACCCCCATACCTCCCACGCCCAGCGTACCACTCATGAAGCTACTGGGCTGACGGGGTCTCACGGGAACGCGGCTGCTGCTGGCGCTGGCTACCACCAAAGCCTCCACGCTGCGCGGCTCCACCTCGACCAGCACCACCTCCGCCGCCACCTCCACCACCGCTGCCGCTGCCTCCACCGCCGCTGCCGCTGCCTCCACCACCCCCACCGCCGCCACCGAAGCCCCCACTCCCGCCACCACCCCCACCTCCACGGCCACCCCCTCCGCCTCCTCCACCGCCTCCACCGCCTCCCCCACAGTTCCCTCCACCACCCTTGCCCCCCTTGCCCTTGCTGTTGCGGCGCCTCCCACTAGGAGCAGACGCAGCCCCGACCTCCTCAGTGCCAACGAGGTCGACAGCAGCAGCAGAAGCAACAGAGGGGAGAAGGGGGACAGGGGAACACCCCTCAAAGAAAGGGGCGCGACGGTCGCCGCGAGAAGCACCGACAGCTAAGATACTCTTCTCAGCCGTAGTGAGGCGCTCCTCTAGCAGGTCGACAGTGACCTCGGTGGGGCAAAGGGAGAGAAAGTGGTCCCTGACTGAAGCAAGGGAGTCAGGGAGGCGGGTGACTAGGTAGTAAAGGGTGATGTACATGGGGGGGGGGGGTTCTTGGGACAGAACTCAGTGGGAAGCGCAGCGCGGTACCGGGCGTCACTAGTGCGGAGGTGAGTAATGAGGTCAGCGACTGTGGCAAAGGCGGCAAGGTCAGGGAAAAGGTACGGCAGCATGAGGCGGCTGAGGGCAGCAGTGGCAGGGGAGGAGTAGCGCGCTACGACAGCGTCGTACAAAGACTTAGCAGTCTTGTACTGGCCAAAATGCGCGCGCTCAGTAGACGGCAGGTGACTACGAACAGCAAGGCGAGCAACAGCGTCACGAGTGGTCCACTGCGAGCGAACCGTACCGTCAGCAGTGGCAGCAAGTGCAGTAGAGACACCGGACGTGTGATCAAACAAGGATACCCCATCCCTAGAGTCACACTGAAGAAAGAGCTGCAGGTCGTCAATCCACACGTCAAAGTCAACTGCACGCCCCTCAGCATCAAAGGTGAGAACAGTAGGGCTAGCCATAGTAGCAGTAGCAGCAGTAGCAGCAGTAGCAGCAGTGGCAGCAGAAGCAGCGCAAGCAGAATGGCAGCGCGGCTCGGCAGGGCGGCGCGGCTCGGTAGTGCGGCGCGGGTCGGCTGGGCGGCGCGGCTCGGCAGGGCGGCGCGGCTCGGTTCCTGGCGGCGCGCTGCGGCAGCAGGCGGCGCGGCGCGGCAGGGCGGCGCGGGTGCTTACCAGGGGCGGGTGCAGGGCAGGGCCGCAGCTGGCGGTTTAGGTCAGGGCCGCGACCGGGGCGGCAGCAGGGCAGGGCCGCGACAGGGGCGGCTGCAGGGAAGAGCCGCGACTTGGGCGGCAGTAGGGCAGGGCCGCGACAGGGCGGCTGCAGGGCAGAGGCCGCGACTGGGGCGGCAGTAGGGCAGGGCCGCAACGGGCGGCTAAGGCAGGGCCGCGACTGGGGCGGCAGCAGGACAGGGCCGCGACAGGGGCGGCTGCAGGGCAGGGCCGCGACTGGGATGGGCCAGCGACGGGCGGCGATAGGCCGGCGACGGGCGGCAACGGGCCTGGACGGGCCGGCGACGGGCCGGAACGGGCCGAGTCGGGCCGGGACTAGCCAGCGACGGGCGGCGAACGGCAGGACAGGGCCGCAGTGGGCGGCTAAGGCAGGGCCGCGACGCGTGGCGACGGGCCAGCGACGGGCGGCGACGGGCCGGGACGGGCCAGGACGGGCCGGGACGGGCCAGCGATGGGCGGCTAAGGTAGGGCCGCGACGGGCCAGCGAAGGCAGGGCCGCGACGGGCCGTACTAGGGCAGGGCGCGAGGCGCGTTTCGGGCAGGGCGCGAGGCGCGCTTCGGGCAGGGCGCGAGGCGCGCTTCGGGCAGGGCAAGAAAAATTCGTGGTGAGCCCTAAAAAAACGTTCCCACTAGGGAACTTGCTCAGAATACCATGTTAGAATCGTGAACGAATGAATGACTGAACTAGTAAGCAGGTGGGTACAAGTAGGAAACCTAAAAGTGTTGTACCCTATATGAACTACCCCACTTCGCATCAGTAGCTCTGTCCAGATCGTAACTGTATCTTATCGGTCATGCTTCCTTGCTTGTTTGTACTAAGCTTGGGTCTATGCTTATATGAACGTCATATAGCAAGATATATTTTCTCGGCTGAATCCTTAGCTTGAATTGGCTCCTCAGGTAGCCGTTTGAAGAGGAATTCGTAGCTTAACAAAGAGAAAACAAACAAGTAAGCAGTCAGATCTTTGGCTCCTAATGCGTACCGTTACCCTTGCCGCCATTCTAGACTCCTTCCAAAGTTCCCGCTCTGGTCGGTTTACTAGGTTTGGTTTCGCTCGCTGTTGTAATCTCGCTACACTGCTCTCCTACTAGTACTGTCCTACACTCCTGTCAGGTAATTATATCAATGTTTCATGCTATTTATGTATTCTACCTGAAGCTTTAATCAATTGCATGACAATACCGAACATCGCATTTCACCCTCCCTAAAGGGATTGACTCTGGTATTTTAGCTTACAGACTATATAGGCAATTCTGTCTGATTATATTTGGATAGGCAAGTAAACATTCTGTAGTGTAGGTCTTCTAGGCCTTGGCTTTTAGGCATTCTTGCTGTGCTGTATTATTTTGAGGTTATGACAAAGATATAAGCTTAATACGTTGACAAAGTACCAAATTCGACGTTCAATCCCGTTAGTGGTACTCTATCGAAGCCTCTGGTCCATTGCTGGTCCGTCATTTGTTCCAGGCATGGTCCGAGGCTGGCTGTAAACTGGTCCGGCCTGGACCCTCCACGGACCAGGCGCTTCGCTTCGCGGACCCGAGTAACACGCTGGTCAAGCCGGCCGATATCGGAACAGCACTGCCGCAGCTGCGCACGCTGGTGCTGAGGTCAGTGGGCGAGTTGAGGGAGCTGCCAGCGAGTGTGAGTGCGCTGCAGCACCTCACGTCCCTGACGGTTGACTCCGCGCCCAAACTGGCCTCGCTGCCGCCTGGCATTGCTGTCTTATCCAGTCTGCAGGAACTGCAGCTCATCTCGTGTGAGCAGCTTGAGCATGTGCCTGTCGCCCTCGCCCACCTTACCCGCCTGGACTAGCCGTGGATCACTTCATGCACAGCCCCATCCGCTCCCCCCTCTCTCCTGACTTGTGGCGTGTGAGCGACGGCATCTCAGACAGCGACGGCGGGAAGGGAAGAACCGCAACGTTCTTGGCTTGAGAGACTGTGCAATGCTGCGGGCATTGCGGGAGGTGAAGGAGGTGAAGGAGGTGAAGGCGGTGAAGGAGGTGGATGTGCCGTGATGTGATGTGATGTGATGTGATGTGATGTGATGTGATGTGATGTGATGTGATGTGATGTGATGTGGGCATGTGAAGTGAAGTGATAGGCTCCAGTACATGCATGTTGCATCTTGGTATTGCTGCTCCTGTCACTCACTACCAGTTTCCTTGCCTATAAAGTCCTTGAGGTGCCCAGCCAGGGACAACAATCATTAGCGAGAGCAAAGGAAGATCTAGGAAGGGACAGCTGGAGTGGACTGATGTTGAGGGTGATGCTTTTATTGGCTCAGTGCCATCGTCATTACCACCCCTGTTATTGCCTTCACTGCACTATCATTAATATGTTTACCACCATGATCATCACAATTCCCACAACCACAACTGCCATCGATTGGGTTCCTCAGTCTGTCTCAACTCTTGTTCACACCTTATACGTGTCACGGTGTCAGTTATACATGCACTGCTCGTGTGTTGGGGCAACTAAATACTTGCGAGTATGCGTAATTTTTCCATCTCATCATTCCCCCATCTCACATTGCAACTGTGGAAATCTCACCATCGTACTCCCAGTTCAATTTGCTCTGTTGGTTTTCTTGTCAGTTTCCCTCTTTCCGCAGCAGTTGCTCACTTTCCCAATTTCTGTCACCCTCTGTCAGCATTCTAAAATAAATGCCGGTGATGCATGCAAGCATCCATTCTGCACTCATCTGTAGGGCTCATACAGGAGGGTAGGGGACCAGCAGGGCTGGGATGAGGTGAGGTGATGGCAGTGGGAGGTCATGTCGCTCTCGCCTATCCCTCTGCCCCCCAACTCATATTGCGTAGGACAGGGCACATGTATGCCTTCCCTCTCTCCCTCTCCCCTGCCCTTCCCACTGATTGCTTGTCAGCATCCATGGCTGCCCTGTGACTTACTGCCATTCAGTCCTCCCCGGATACACCCCTCTTAGGTTCCACTGAACTTGCCACTCATTCGACATGCCAAATTCCCAGTCCCCATTCTCTCAGTCAGTTGCCATTCTCTCAGTCAGTTGCCATTCTCTCAGTCAGTTGCCATTCTCTCAGTCAGTTGCAATTCTCCCACGTCATTCTCCCCATCAACCTTTCTTCTTCTTCGATTTCCATGCATCACGTTCAAGTTGGAATGTATTGTTCTCATTGGCATCGTGCCACTGTCATGCTCTCAGTGTCGTTATCCCATGTTGCAATCTCATTCCCATGTTGCAATCTCATTCCCATGTTGCAATCTCATTCCCATGTTGCCCTTCTCATAATTTTGTAGTCATATTCCGAGTGTCATCAGATGAAGCCATTGGCATGACCCGGCGAGCGGCGAGGTCGAGCACGGCTCGAACGGTAGCAGGTTTGGTGGTAGGGGAGAAGGTATCGAAGAAGTCAACAGCATACCGCTGCGTGAAGCCCTTGGCACAGTAACGAGCCTTGTAGACGGGCGGCTCCCCTGGCAGCTGCTTGACTCGAAACACCCACTTCCCCTTCACCACGTTCGTAGAGGCGGGAGGGCGAGGCACATCAACGAAGGAGGAGTTGGCGATAAAGGCCTCCAAATCCTTGATGATGGCGGCGAGCCAGAGAGGGGCATCGGGGCAAGCCATTGCTTCAGCATACGTGGTAGGGATGAAAACGGAGGGAGCAGAGGAGAAGGCGAAGACGGGTGTGCCGGAGAGTTCGAATGTGATGGGTAGAAGCGAGGGGTTACAGAGGTGGAGTGGAGGTCAAGGAACTCCTCATGGGAGTCCTCAGAGAGGGAGGTTTGGAAGGCGGGGATGGCTGCTGGTGCTGCTGCTGGTGCCGCTGCTGGTGCTGATGCTGGTGCCGCTGCTGGTGCCGCTGCTGGTGCCGCTGCTGGTACCGCTGCTGGTCTTGCTGCTGGTGCCGCTGTTGGTCCTGCTGCTGGTCCTGCTGCTGGTGCAGCTGCTGGTGCCGTTGCGGGCGCTGCTGCTGGTGAGGGAGAGGAGGCAGAGGGGGCTGCTGCATGAGGAGGTTGATGCAAGACAGCCTGGAAGAAGTGGTGAAGGAGAGGGGAGAGAGGGGGGAGGGAAGAGGAAGAGAGGGTAACAGGGGGCGGTGCACCAAGGATACCGTCACGTGACCTGGTATGGGGGTACCGGGTAAGTACGGTGCGGGGAGGAGGGGAAGGACGGTTCGGTGGCGAGGGAGGGGAGAGGAGGGGGGGAGGGGCACTGGGAGAGGAATGTGTGGGGGAGACCGGAGAGGACAGAGGTTCCGGGTCAAAGATATCACCAGACGAGGGAAGGGCACCGTGGGACGGGGACGACGGAGGGGGGGGAGGCGGGAGGATGGGGGGAGGAGGGAGTAATGGGGGAGGGGTGGTGTCAGACCAGACAAGGGGACGGGTGAGAGGGGGGAGTGGGTCAGTGGATGGGGGAGAGGAGTAGTAGGGAGTGGACTCATCAAAGACCACATCCCTACTGCGGACTAGACGACCCAAGGGGGGATGGAGGAAAAGGTAGTCAGGTGAGGTAGGGTTATGACCAAGGAAGATGCAGGGAAAGGTGCGAGGGGCAAGCTTTCCCATGGAGCGGGAGCGATCAGAGGGATGAATAAGGACATATGCCTTTGAGCCCCAGACACGAAGAGATGAGACATCACACTTGTCCTTTGTCCACAGCTCAGTGGGGATGGTGGAAGGGAGAAGGGGGTGAGGGTAAAGGTTAGTAAGGAGGGCGGCATGAAGGAGGGCGTAGCCCCACAGAGAAGGGGGGTAGGAGGCGTGGACAAGAAGACACCGGGCTGTTTTGGTGATCTCTCGAACACGACTCTCAGCCACACCGTTCTGCTGTGGGGAGTGAGGGAGGGAGTCTGAAGAATGCCACGAGACTGACAATAGGAGGAGACTTGGTTGTTAAGGAACTCACCACCACCATCAGAGTGAAGGCGGCGAACAGGGCGCCCAAAATGGGTGTTTGCCCGCTCGAGCCATGCGATGATCGTAGCCGGGGCGTCCGCCTTCGTCCGAAGGAGAGAGACGGACGAGTACCGACTGTGATCATCAACGAGCACGAGAAGGTAGCGATGACCCTGGCGAGTGGGAGAGGGATTAGGGCCCCAGAGGTCCATGTGAACAAGATCAAGTGGCTGTGCAGCAGCGGAGGGGAGCTCCGGTGCGGCTGCTGCTTGAGCTTGCTCTGAACGCAGACAGTGCAGGGGGGGGCAGGGGATTTGGGGAGGGGAGGGAGGGAGGAGGGGAGACCGTGGAGGAGATCGGAGGAGACAGAGGAGCACAAAGTAGCGAAGTTAGGGTGACCTAGCCTGTGATGGAGGAGGATGGTAGGGTGGGAGAGGGAGCGACAGGAACAGTCAGAGTCAGGGGGGCGGGGAGGGAGGGGTGGGTTAGTGGGAGGGAGGGGAGGGGGGGGGAGGAGAGAGGGAGAGGCGACTTGGCAGGTGGGAGGGCGGGGAAGCCGAAGGGTGTACAGACGGGAACGAGGACAGAAGGGAATACGAGAGAGAAGGCGACCTGTAGCAGTATTGTAAAGGGCACAGTAGTTAGCACCACCTGGGAAGACAGTGGTGATAGTGGCTTGTTGGAGGGACCTTTGGGAGAGGAGGTTAGTGCGTAGGGAGGGAATGTGGAGACCGGTGACAGTACCTGAGGGAAAGAGAGGACAGGGAAGGGTGGAAGTGTTGTGACAGGGGATAGAAAAACTGCTATCAACACCGAGGAGGGAGGTGGGTGTGGGGAGAGGGCACAGTGCACCAGCATCACGAAGGTCACTGTCAGAGGCTCCACTGTCCAGGACGAAGTCAAGGGTGGAGGAGGATGAGGCAGAGTACTGAAACGAAGTTTCATTAACAGAAGAAAGGTACATGGGAGATGCAACAGATTCAGGTTGACCTAGCAAACCGACAAAACCAGAAGAGGGGAAAGCGGTCACACTGCCACCTGCAGACGGCGCTGGAGATGCACCCGAGAGATGGGCTGCGGAGGCAGCACTCCCGGCAGTCCAGGTAGGAAAGGGCTGCTGCTGGGAAACGGGAGGAGGAGGGAGGAGGGGCAGCTGCGGCTGTAAGTCGAGCTGCTACTGGAGATGCTGGAGCTGCTGCTGGAGTTGAGAAAGGAGAAGCTGCTGCCCATACTGCTGTAACCCCTGCTGCTGACTCCCAAGCTGCTGCTGCTGCTGCTGCTGCTACTGCTGCTGCTGGGGAGGGGCAAGGGCCTGGTGGGCCTGGGTGGAGGAAGAAGGCTCATAGAGGGGAGAGGAACGGACTTTAAGGGGAGTGGGGCGTGGGTTGAGGGCAGACCAGCGAGGAGGGGTGCCAGTGTTGCCACTGGCAAACCACTCATCACTGAGTGCCTTGAAGCATGTTTCTGTGGCATGAGTGGTTTGGCCACAGCGTTGTCCCTGAGTGGGACCGTAGCGAGGCAGGTACTGACAGGGAGGAAAGGTGCTAAGAGCAGCCCAGTGGGGTCGGTGGCAACAAAAGCAGCAGGAGAGAAGGTGAGGGAGCAGGGCAATGGGAGGGCAGCACATACGGCGGTGCGTGCAGCAACAGGGAAGGCTACGTTGGGAGGGGTGGAGGCAGCAGGAGGGCGAGCAGCAGGTGTGGGGTGGGGTTCAGGGCGTGGTGGCGGTGGTGCGAGTGGCATCCGTGAGCCTGGGCAGAGCAGGGCAGCGCACACGGCTGCAGCGGCTAAGGCAGCGCAGGCTGCGCCTCACAGCACTCGTAAACCGGCTGCTCCAGCAGCAGCAGTGGCCGCCACTCGCATTCCCAAGCCACGCCCAGCAGCAGCCAGTGGCATTCCCAAGCCACACAGTACAGCACCCAAGGGAAGCAGTGAACGGTGATGAAGCAGCAGAAATAGTAGCATTATGAACAGTAGAAGGCAGCAGGTCTAGAGGCATTGCCATGGCACGTGGAGGGAGGCGAGGCTGGTGGGGGCTGGTGGCAGGTGCATGGCTGGTGGGGGCTGGTGGCAGGCGCATGGCTGGTGGGGGCTGGTGGCAGGCGCATGGCTGGTGGGGGCTGGTGGCAGGCGCATGGCTGGTGGGGGCTGGTGGCAGGCGCATGGCTGGTGGGGGCTGGTGGCAGGCGCATGGCTGGTGGGGGCTGGTGGCAGGCGCATGGCTGGTGGGGGCTGGTGGCAGGCGCATGGCTGGTGGGGGCTGGTGGCAGGCGCATGGCTGGTGGGGGCTGGTGGCAGGCGCATGGCTGGACTTACCCCTTTTGGCACCCTGCTTGCAGGGTGTTTTGGGAGAGATGGTAGGAGAGGTGGAGGCATGTGGCCAGCTTGACTGGAGGGTGCTTTGTAGTGAGGCTGGTGGCTAAGCATGGCCATGGATCTGCTGCAATGGAGTTAATGGTCTTAGCAGTAGCTAGGAATTCTTAGTTTAGTCATTCTGTTCTTAGCATCTTGTAACTATTTATATTGCAAAGATCAGATGTGGTTTCACTCTCTTGTACTAGCTGGTGTTGGAGGAATGGAGAAGTGGAGCAGGAGGAGGTGAGGTGAGCGTGGCGTGGTTTGAAGTTGGGTCGTTGTTGTTTGTTATCTTGCTTTCGCCATTCTCCCCGCCCCCTATTCTGTTCCAGTGCTGCCCAATGCCTATCGTGATCCATCTTCCCAGTCAGTTTCCTATTGCCTTCCCGTTGTCATTTTCCCATTGCCCCTTTTCCACAGCCACCTCCCTCTTTACCATCTTTCCCATTGTTGTGGTTCCACTCCCATCATGGCATGCAACTGCCATGCTTCCACTCTCATCTTGCAACTGCCATGTTTCCATTGTCGTGCTTGCTTCCACTCCCATCATATTGCCATGTTCCCGTTGTCATGCTTCCCCTCTCATCATGCAACTTTCATGCTCCCAGTGGCTAGATATGGCATGCTATGGTGTTTGTGGGATAGTGGTAGCGGCATATCATGCTAACAGTTGACTTCATGGTATCGTCATTTTTCCAATGCTCATGCTCCCCAAAGTTACCTTTCAACGGCCACCATCGCTCTGCCATGTTCTCCTTCACAGTTGATGTCCATCCCCAAATTTCCTGTTCCGACTGCCGTTTATTATGATCCCACCCTCACCCCCTGTGTGATGAGGCGGATTTTGAGTCGCAATCAGTCGATCACATGTGAGCTGCCTTAGGAAACTCTCATTCAATCCGTCTCTCACTACCCCCTGTTGATTTTGCCAGTGGCGTTTTCCTTTCTTCACTATTTGTCAAAATCCCGATGTCACTTCATTTCCCCTATTGTCAATGTTTCTTTGACGTTTCTCCTTCAGTCAGTTTACTCACTGCCAGATTCCTCATTGCCAGATTCCTCACTGCCAGATTCCCCACTGTCTTTCCCCCAAACATTTATTCTGATCTGATCCGCCCTTCTCTCTCCCCGTTGCATGTGTGCTATCGCAGGGAAACGCCAATTTGCTCTCCTCCCTTCTTCCCTCATCAATCTCCCCATCACATTCTTTCCCCTGCGGTGCATTCTGGCATGGCAATTCATGCCAGATGCGGGAACATGCCTACTTGCTCAAATGTGCATGTCATGTCTCCCATTTCATTGACATAATTCCATTTCGTTTCCCCATACACCATGGCCATTTCTCCACTGTCTTCTCTCTTTCATTACCACTTCTCATTCTTCTGTTAGAAATCTCATTATCCTATCCTCATGGTCCCAATCTATTCATCCCATTATCGTTTTTCAAATCAAGTTCGCATTCTCATGTTTCCAAAGTATGTTCCGTTCTTGTTAACTGCTTATTGTCAGTTTCTTTCAATCTTTCAGTCATCTTCGATAGAATTTATCAAATCAAAATCTCTCTGTAATCTCTACCAGTCAATTACATGACACCATATATTTCTGTCCACTTCTGCAATGCAAGCTTCCCACAGGCGTTTGTCGTAGTTGCCTGATTCCCACTGCCACATTTTCTTTGAATTTGTCAGTTGCAAGTCCATTTCACATTTCCATTTTTCCTGTTACCTTTCCCCATTGTCACTTTTCATTGTCCATTTTTTTGGGTTCATTGCCATTTTGTCTCTCCACCCGCAGCCTTTCCATTGCATGCCTACCTGCCTGCTTGCCATGCACACGCGCCATCAATAGGGAACAATGCCCACGCGCCATCAATAGGGAACAATGCCCACGCGCCATCAATAGGGAACAATGCACACGCACCATCAATAGGGAACAATGCACACGCGCCATCAATAGGGAACGATGCCCACGCGCCATCAATAGGGAACAATGCACACGCGCCATCAATAGGGAACAATGCCCACGCGCCATCAATAGGGAACAATGCACACGCACCATCAATAGGGAACAATGCACACGCGCCATCAATAGGGAACAATGCCCACGCGCCATCAATAGGGAACAATGCACACGCACCATCAATAGGGAACAATGCACACGCGCCATCAATAGGGAACAATGCCCACACTCCCGCAGCCCTGCCGCCTGCCATCACCCATCCCTGCTCCTTCCACCCACCTCGCCCATTCCCTCCGCATGCCCCATCCCCACCCATGCTCTGCTCACCGTTCCTCACCCACCCATGCTCTGCTCACCGTTCCTCACCCACCCATGCTCTGCTCACCGTTCCTCACCCACCCATGCTCTGCTCACCGTTCCTCACCCACCCATGCTCTGCTCACCGTTCCTCACCCACCCATGCTCTGCTCACCGTTCCTCACCCACCCATGCTCTGCTCACCGTTCCTCACCCACCCATGCTCTGCTCACCGTTCCTCACCCACCCATGCTCTGCTCACCGTTCCTCACCCACCCATGCTCTGCTCACCGTTCCTCACCCACCCATGCTCTGCTCACCGTTCCTCACCCACCCATGCTCTGCTCACCGTTCCTCACCCACCCATGCTCTGCTCACCGTTCCTCACCCACCCATGCTCTGCTCACCGTTCCTCACCCACCCATGCTCTGCTCACCGTTCCTCACCCACCCATGCTCTGCTCACCGTTCCTCACCCACCCATGCTCTGCTCACCGTTCCTCACCCACCCATGCTCTGCTCACCGTTCCTCACCCACCCATGCTCTGCTCACCGTTCCTCACCCACCCATGCTCTGCTCACCGTTCCTCACCCACCCATGCTCTGCTCACCGTTCCTCACCCACCCATGCTCTGCTCACCGTTCCTCACCCACCCATGCTCTGCTCACCGTTCCTCACCCACCCATGCTCTGCTCACCGTTCCTCACCCACCCATGCTCTGCTCACCGTTCCTCACCCACCCATGCTCTGCTCACCGTTCCTCACCCACCCATGCTCTGCTCACCGTTCCTCACCCACCCATGCTCTGCTCACCGTTCCTCACCCACCCATGCTCTGCTCACCGTTCCTCACCCACCCATGCTCTGCTCACCGTTCCTCACCCACCCATGCTCTGCTCACCGTTCCTCACCCACCCATGCTCTGCTCACCGTTCCTCACCCACCCATGCTCTGCTCACCGTTCCTCACCCACCCATGCTCTGCTCACCGTTCCTCACCCACCCATGCTCTGCTCACCGTTCCTCACCCACCCATGCTCTGCTCACCGTTCCTCACCCACCCATGCTCTGCTCACCGTTCCTCACCCACCCATGCTCTGCTCACCGTTCCTCACCCACCCATGCTCTGCTCACCGTTCCTCACCCACCCATGCTCTGCTCACCGTTCCTCACCCACCCATGCTCTGCTCACCGTTCCTCACCCACCCATGCTCTGCTCACCGTTCCTCACCCACCCATGCTCTGCTCACCGTTCCTCACCCACCCATGCTCTGCTCACCGTTCCTCACCCACCCATGCTCTGCTCACCGTTCCTCGCCCACCCATGCTCTGCTCACCGTTCCTCACCCACCCATGCTCTGCTCACCGTTCCTCACCCACCCATGCTCTGCTCACCGTTCCTCACCCACCCATGCTCTGCTCACCGTTCCTCACCCACCCATGCTCTGCTCACCGTTCCTCACCCACCCATGCTCTGCTCACCGTTCCTCACCCACCCATGCTCTGCTCACCGTTCCTCACCCACCCATGCTCTGCTCACCGTTCCTCACCCACCCATGCTCTGCTCACCGTTCCTCACCCACCCATGCTCTGCTCACCGTTCCTCACCCACCCATGCTCTGCTCACCGTTCCTCACCCACCCATGCTCTGCTCACCGTTCCTCACCCACCCATGCTCTGCTCACCGTTCCTCACCCACCCATGCTCTGCTCACCGTTCCTCACCCACCCATGCTCTGCTCACCGTTCCTCACCCACCCATGCTCTGCTCACCGTTCCTCACCCACCCATGCTCTGCTCACCGTTCCTCACCCACCCATGCTCTGCTCACCGTTCCTCACCCACCCATGCTCTGCTCACCGTTCCTCACCCACCCATGCTCTGCTCACCGTTCCTCACCCACCCATGCTCTGCTCACCGTTCCTCACCCACCCATGCTCTGCTCACCGTTCCTCACCCACCCATGCTCTGCTCACCGTTCCTCACCCACCCATGCTCTGCTCACCGTTCCTCACCCACCCATGCTCTGCTCACCGTTCCTCACCCACCCATGCTCTGCTCACCGTTCCTCACCCACCCATGCTCTGCTCACCGTTCCTCACCCACCCATGCTCTGCTCACCGTTCCTCACCCACCCATGCTCTGCTCACCGTTCCTCACCCACCCATGCTCTGCTCACCGTTCCTCACCCACCCATGCTCTGCTCACCGTTCCTCACCCACCCATGCTCTGCTCACCGTTCCTCACCCACCCATGCTCTGCTCACCGTTCCTCACCCACCCATGCTCTGCTCACCGTTCCTCACCCACCCATGCTCTGCTCACCGTTCCTCACCCACCCATGCTCTGCTCACCGTTCCTCACCCACCCATGCTCTGCTCACCGTTCCTCACCCACCCATGCTCTGCTCACCGTTCCTCACCCACCCATGCTCTGCTCACCGTTCCTCACCCACCCATGCTCTGCTCACCGTTCCTCACCCACCCATGCTCTGCTCACCGTTCCTCACCCACCCATGCTCTGCTCACCGTTCCTCACCCACCCATGCTCTGCTCACCGTTCCTCACTCACCCATGCTCTGCTCACCGTTCCTCACCCACCCATGCTCTGCTCACCGTTCCTCACCCACCCATGCTCTGCTCACCGTTCCTCACCCACCCATGCTCTGCTCACCGTTCCTCACCCACCCATGCTCTGCTCACCGTTCCTCACCCACCCATGCTCTGCTCACCGTTCCTCACCCACCCATGCTCTGCTCACCGTTCCTCACCCACCCATGCTCTGCTCACCGTTCCTCACCCACCCATGCTCTGCTCACCGTTCCTCACCCACCCATGCTCTGCTCACCGTTCCTCACCCACCCATGCTCTGCTCACCGTTCCTCACCCACCCATGCTCTGCTCACCGTTCCTCACCCACCCATGCTCTGCTCACCGTTCCTCACCCACCCATGCTCTGCTCACCGTTCCTCACCCACCCATGCTCTGCTCACCGTTCCTCACCCACCCATGCTCTGCTCACCGTTCCTCACCCACCCATGCTCTGCTCACCGTTCCTCACCCACCCATGCTCTGCTCACCGTTCCTCACCCACCCATGCTCTGCTCACCGTTCCTCACCCACCCATGCTCTGCTCACCGTTCCTCACCCACCCATGCTCTGCTCACCGTTCCTCACCCACCCATGCTCTGCTCACCGTTCCTCACCCACCCATGCTCTGCTCACCGTTCCTCACCCACCCATGCTCTGCTCACCGTTCCTCACCCACCCATGCTCTGCTCACCGTTCCTCACCCACCCATGCTCTGCTCACCGTTCCTCACCCACCCATGCTCTGCTCACCGTTCCTCACCCACCCATGCTCTGCTCACCGTTCCTCACCCACCCATGCTCTGCTCACCGTTCCTCACCCACCCATGCTCTGCTCACCGTTCCTCACCCACCCATGCTCTGCTCACCGTTCCTCACCCACCCATGCTCTGCTCACCGTTCCTCACCCACCCATGCTCTGCTCACCGTTCCTCACCCACCCATGCTCTGCTCACCGTTCCTCACCCACCCATGCTCTGCTCACCGTTCCTCACCCACCCATGCTCTGCTCACCGTTCCTCACCCACCCATGCTCTGCTCACCGTTCCTCACCCACCCATGCTCTGCTCACCGTTCCTCACCCACCCATGCTCTGCTCACCGTTCCTCACCCACCCATGCTCTGCTCACCGTTCCTCACCCACCCATGCTCTGCTCACCGTTCCTCACCCACCCATGCTCTGCTCACCGTTCCTCACCCACCCATGCTCTGCTCACCGTTCCTCACCCACCCATGCTCTGCTCACCGTTCCTCACCCACCCATGCTCTGCTCACCGTTCCTCACCCACCCATGCTCTGCTCACCGTTCCTCACCCACCCATGCTCTGCTCACCGTTCCTCACCCACCCATGCTCTGCTCACCGTTCCTCACCCACCCATGCTCTGCTCACCGTTCCTCACCCACCCATGCTCTGCTCACCGTTCCTCACCCACCCATGCTCTGCTCACCGTTCCTCACCCACCCATGCTCTGCTCACCGTTCCTCACCCACCCATGCTCTGCTCACCGTTCCTCACCCACCCATGCTCTGCTCACCGTTCCTCACCCACCCATGCTCTGCTCACCGTTCCTCACCCACCCATGCTCTGCTCACCGTTCCTCACCCACCCATGCTCTGCTCACCGTTCCTCACCCACCCATGCTCTGCTCACCGTTCCTCACCCACCCATGCTCTGCTCACCGTTCCTCACCCACCCATGCTCTGCTCACCGTTCCTCACCCACCCATGCTCTGCTCACCGTTCCTCACCCACCCATGCTCTGCTCACCGTTCCTCACCCACCCATGCTCTGCTCACCGTTCCTCACCCACCCATGCTCTGCTCACCGTTCCTCACCCACCCATGCTCTGCTCACCGTTCCTCACCCACCCATGCTCTGCTCACCGTTCCTCACCCACCCATGCTCTGCTCACCGTTCCTCACCCACCCATGCTCTGCTCACCGTTCCTCACCCACCCATGCTCTGCTCACCGTTCCTCACCCACCCATGCTCTGCTCACCGTTCCTCACCCACCCATGCTCTGCTCACCGTTCCTCACCCACCCATGCTCTGCTCACCGTTCCTCACCCACCCATGCTCTGCTCACCGTTCCTCACCCACCCATGCTCTGCTCACCGTTCCTCACCCACCCATGCTCTGCTCACCGTTCCTCACCCACCCATGCTCTGCTCACCGTTCCTCACCCACCCATGCTCTGCTCACCGTTCCTCACCCACCCATGCTCTGCTCACCGTTCCTCACCCACCCATGCTCTGCTCACCGTTCCTCACCCACCCATGCTCTGCTCACCGTTCCTCACCCACCCATGCTCTGCTCACCGTTCCTCACCCACCCATGCTCTGCTCACCGTTCCTCACCCACCCATGCTCTCTGCTCACCGTTCCTCACCCACCCATGCTCTGCTCACCGTTCCTCACCCACCCATGCTCTCTGCTCACCGTTCCTCACCCACCCATGCTCTGCTCACCGTTCCTCACCCACCCATGCTCTGCTCACCGTTCCTCACCCACCCATGCTCTGCTCACCGTTCCTCACCCACCCATGCTCTGCTCACCGTTCCTCACCCACCCATGCTCTGCTCACCGTTCCTCACCCACCCATGCTCTGCTCACCGTTCCTCACCCACCCATGCTCTGCTCACCGTTCCTCACCCACCCATGCTCTGCTCACCGTTCCTCACCCACCCATGCTCTGCTCACCGTTCCTCACCCACCCATGCTCTGCTCACCGTTCCTCACCCACCCATGCTCTGCTCACCGTTCCTCACCCACCCATGCTCTGCTCACCGTTCCTCACCCACCCATGCTCTGCTCACCGTTCCTCACCCACCCATGCTCTGCTCACCGTTCCTCACCCACCCATGCTCTGCTCACCGTTCCTCACCCACCCATGCTCTGCTCACCGTTCCTCACCCACCCATGCTCTGCTCACCGTTCCTCACCCACCCATGCTCTGCTCACCGTTCCTCACCCACCCATGCTCTGCTCACCGTTCCTCACCCACCCATGCTCTGCTCACCGTTCCTCACCCACCCATGCTCTGCTCACCGTTCCTCACCCACCCATGCTCTGCTCACCGTTCCTCACCCACCCATGCTCTGCTCACCGTTCCTCACCCACCCATGCTCTGCTCACCGTTCCTCACCCACCCATGCTCTGCTCACCGTTCCTCACCCACCCATGCTCTGCTCACCGTTCCTCACCCACCCATGCTCTGCTCACCGTTCCTCACCCACCCATGCTCTGCTCACCGTTCCTCACCCACCCATGCTCTGCTCACCGTTCCTCACCCACCCATGCTCTGCTCACCGTTCCTCACCCACCCATGCTCTGCTCACCGTTCCTCACCCACCCATGCTCTGCTCACCGTTCCTCACCCACCCATGCTCTGCTCACCGTTCCTCACCCACCCATGCTCTGCTCACCGTTCCTCACCCACCCATGCTCTGCTCACCGTTCCTCACCCACCCATGCTCTGCTCACCGTTCCTCACCCACCCATGCTCTGCTCACCGTTCCTCACCCACCCATGCTCTGCTCACCGTTCCTCACCCACCCATGCTCTGCTCACCGTTCCTCACCCACCCATGCTCTGCTCACCGTTCCTCACCCACCCATGCTCTGCTCACCGTTCCTCACCCACCCATGCTCTGCTCACCGTTCCTCACCCACCCATGCTCTGCTCACCGTTCCTCACCCACCCATGCTCTGCTCACCGTTCCTCACCCACCCATGCTCTGCTCACCGTTCCTCACCCACCCATGCTCTGCTCACCGTTCCTCACCCACCCATGCTCTGCTCACCGTTCCTCACCCACCCATGCTCTGCTCACCGTTCCTCACCCACCCATGCTCTGCTCACCGTTCCTCACCCACCCATGCTCTGCTCACCGTTCCTCACCCACCCATGCTCTGCTCACCGTTCCTCACCCACCCATGCTCTGCTCACCGTTCCTCACCCACCCATGCTCTGCTCACCGTTCCTCACCCACCCATGCTCTGCTCACCGTTCCTCACCCACCCATGCTCTGCTCACCGTTCCTCACCCACCCATGCTCTGCTCACCGTTCCTCACCCACCCATGCTCTGCTCACCGTTCCTCACCCACCCATGCTCTCTGCTCACCGTTCCTCACCCACCCATGCTCTGCTCACCGTTCCTCACCCACCCATGCTCTCTGCTCACCGTTCCTCACCCACCCATGCTCTGCTCACCGTTCCTCACCCACCCATGCTCTGCTCACCGTTCCTCACCCACCCATGCTCTGCTCACCGTTCCTCACCCACCCATGCTCTGCTCACCGTTCCTCACCCACCCATGCTCTGCTCACCGTTCCTCACCCACCCATGCTCTGCTCACCGTTCCTCACCCACCCATGCTCTCTGCTCACCGTTCCTCACCCACCCATGCTCTGCTCACCGTTCCTCACCCACCCATGCTCTCTGCTCACCGTTCCTCACCCACCCATGCTCTGCTCACCGTTCCTCACCCACCCATGCTCTGCTCACCGTTCCTCACCCACCCATGCTCTGCTCACCGTTCCTCACCCACCCATGCTCTGCTCACCGTTCCTCACCCACCCATGCTCTGCTCACCGTTCCTCACCCACCCATGCTCTGCTCACCGTTCCTCACCCACCCATGCTCTGCTCACCGTTCCTCACCCACCCATGCTCTGCTCACCGTTCCTCACCCACCCATGCTCTGCTCACCGTTCCTCACCCACCCATGCTCTGCTCACCGTTCCTCACCCACCCATGCTCTGCTCACCGTTCCTCACCCACCCATGCTCTGCTCACCGTTCCTCACCCACCCATGCTCTGCTCACCGTTCCTCACCCACCCATGCTCTGCTCACCGTTCCTCACCCACCCATGCTCTGCTCACCGTTCCTCACCCACCCATGCTCTGCTCACCGTTCCTCACCCACCCATGCTCTGCTCACCGTTCCTCACCCACCCATGCTCTGCTCACCGTTCCTCACCCACCCATGCTCTGCTCACCGTTCCTCACCCACCCATGCTCTGCTCACCGTTCCTCACCCACCCATGCTCTGCTCACCGTTCCTCACCCACCCATGCTCTGCTCACCGTTCCTCACCCACCCATGCTCTGCTCACCGTTCCTCACCCACCCATGCTCTGCTCACCGTTCCTCACCCACCCATGCTCTGCTCACCGTTCCTCACCCACCCATGCTCTGCTCACCGTTCCTCACCCACCCATGCTCTGCTCACCGTTCCTCACCCACCCATGCTCTCTGCTCACCGTTCCTCACCCACCCATGCTCTGCTCACCGTTCCTCACCCACCCATGCTCTGCTCACCGTTCCTCACCCACCCATGCTCTGCTCACCGTTCCTCACCCACCCATGCTCTGCTCACCGTTCCTCACCCACCCATGCTCTGCTCACCGTTCCTCACCCACCCATGCTCTGCTCACCGTTCCTCACCCACCCATGCTCTGCTCACCGTTCCTCACCCACCCATGCTCTGCTCACCGTTCCTCACCCACCCATGCTCTGCTCACCGTTCCTCACCCACCCATGCTCTGCTCACCGTTCCTCACCCACCCATGCTCTGCTCACCGTTCCTCACCCACCCATGCTCTGCTCACCGTTCCTCACCCACCCATGCTCTGCTCACCGTTCCTCACCCACCCATGCTCTGCTCACCGTTCCTCACCCACCCATGCTCTGCTCACCGTTCCTCACCCACCCATGCTCTGCTCACCGTTCCTCACCCACCCATGCTCTGCTCACCGTTCCTCACCCACCCATGCTCTGCTCACCGTTCCTCACCCACCCATGCTCTGCTCACCGTTCCTCACCCACCCATGCTCTGCTCACCGTTCCTCACCCACCCATGCTCTGCTCACCGTTCCTCACCCACCCATGCTCTGCTCACCGTTCCTCACCCACCCATGCTCTGCTCACCGTTCCTCACCCACCCATGCTCTGCTCACCGTTCCTCACCCACCCATGCTCTGCTCACCGTTCCTCACCCACCCATGCTCTGCTCACCGTTCCTCACCCACCCATGCTCTGCTCACCGTTCCTCACCCACCCATGCTCTGCTCACCGTTCCTCACCCACCCATGCTCTGCTCACCGTTCCTCACCCACCCATGCTCTGCTCACCGTTCCTCACCCACCCATGCTCTGCTCACCGTTCCTCACCCACCCATGCTCTGCTCACCGTTCCTCACCCACCCATGCTCTGCTCACCGTTCCTCACCCACCCATGCTCTGCTCACCGTTCCTCACCCACCCATGCTCTGCTCACCGTTCCTCACCCACCCATGCTCTGCTCACCGTTCCTCACCCACCCATGCTCTGCTCACCGTTCCTCACCCACCCATGCTCTGCTCACCGTTCCTCACCCACCCATGCTCTGCTCACCGTTCCTCACCCACCCATGCTCTGCTCACCGTTCCTCACCCACCCATGCTCTGCTCACCGTTCCTCACCCACCCATGCTCTGCTCACCGTTCCTCACCCACCCATGCTCTGCTCACCGTTCCTCACCCACCCATGCTCTGCTCACCGTTCCTCACCCACCCATGCTCTGCTCACCGTTCCTCACCCACCCATGCTCTGCTCACCGTTCCTCACCCACCCATGCTCTGCTCACCGTTCCTCACCCACCCATGCTCTGCTCACCGTTCCTCACCCACCCATGCTCTGCTCACCGTTCCTCACCCACCCATGCTCTGCTCACCGTTCCTCACCCACCCATGCTCTGCTCACCGTTCCTCACCCACCCATGCTCTGCTCACCGTTCCTCACCCACCCATGCTCTGCTCACCGTTCCTCACCCACCCATGCTCTGCTCACCGTTCCTCACCCACCCATGCTCTGCTCACCGTTCCTCACCCACCCATGCTCTGCTCACCGTTCCTCACCCACCCATGCTCTGCTCACCGTTCCTCACCCACCCATGCTCTGCTCACCGTTCCTCACCCACCCATGCTCTGCTCACCGTTCCTCACCCACCCATGCTCTGCTCACCGTTCCTCACCCACCCATGCTCTGCTCACCGTTCCTCACCCACCCATGCTCTGCTCACCGTTCCTCACCCACCCATGCTCTGCTCACCGTTCCTCACCCACCCATGCTCTGCTCACCGTTCCTCACCCACCCATGCTCTGCTCACCGTTCCTCACCCACCCATGCTCTGCTCACCGTTCCTCACCCACCCATGCTCTGCTCACCGTTCCTCACCCACCCATGCTCTGCTCACCGTTCCTCACCCACCCATGCTCTGCTCACCGTTCCTCACCCACCCATGCTCTGCTCACCGTTCCTCACCCACCCATGCTCTGCTCACCGTTCCTCACCCACCCATGCTCTGCTCACCGTTCCTCACCCACCCATGCTCTGCTCACCGTTCCTCACCCACCCATGCTCTGCTCACCGTTCCTCACCCACCCATGCTCTGCTCACCGTTCCTCACCCACCCATGCTCTGCTCACCGTTCCTCACCCACCCATGCTCTGCTCACCGTTCCTCACCCACCCATGCTCTGCTCACCGTTCCTCACCCACCCATGCTCTGCTCACCGTTCCTCACCCACCCATGCTCTGCTCACCGTTCCTCACCCACCCATGCTCTGCTCACCGTTCCTCACCCACCCATGCTCTGCTCACCGTTCCTCACCCACCCATGCTCTCACTCCATCATGACACCTCCCTCTGTCGATGTGCCCTCGTTTTCTCCACAGGCCCTTAAATAGTTGTAATCTTCCCATTGACATGCTGTTTTGCCGTAATCACATTGACATCATCCCATTATCATCTTCGCATCGTCATGATTCGAGTGTCATCGTTTCACTATCTTCATCGCAGCGTGATGTTCCCACTGTCGGGCTTTCACTGTCACTTCATTACTCCCACAGCCATCTTTCCATGGTCATTAGACCATTCTCATCCCCCTAAACCTCATCCCAAATTTTCCGTAGTTGCTTTTCCACTGCCTAGGTCACCTATTCATTGTCACTCTCCCCGAAGTTAGCACTATTGCCTCATTCTCATATTCTCAACTTTCCTTTGTCAAATTTCCTCTAATTGCTACAGCGTGTCTCTTGTTTGCTTTTCATGCTCTCCATGCATCACGGCCTCACCCACCCACCCAGCACCACGTGGGAGCATAGAACAGGCATGCTTGCACGTTCGACATGCCTGTCCATGACGGGAAGACTGCAAGGGCAAACAGCCCTTCAGCTGCAAGCATGTCCCAGAGAGGTGGTTTCTTAATACCAACGGAATTCGCAGTAGCACTTTTCTGGTAATATAGATTGGTCTGATTTCGAGAATGAGCAATGAGATTTGAGCAAGGAATGTGCATCTCTTTTATAAGGCGTATGACCGGTATTTATTCAACCGCATGGCACCGCACCCAAGCTCCAGCACCCACCTCCGCACTGTCTGCGTGCAGACCGCAGCACCATTAGCAGCCCCACTCGATCAACCAGGCCAGCATCAAGCAAGTCGCACGTCGCTTGTCCACCAGCTCTCCGGCGGTTCAGTGAGCGCACCCCATGCACTTTTTTCAGTGAGCGGCTCAGCGCTTCGACGGCTCTTTGGGGCTCGGCGCGGAGGCAGCGGAGCGGCAAACGGAGATGAGGTCAACGCAGAGAGCGCAGCAGTGTGGCAGCAGCGGCGTACCTCCGCGGAGAATAAGGCTTAGCGCGCGCCTGTGGGGGAAGGGGGGGAGAGGGGCGTTCCGCTAGCCGGCGAAGGTGTTAGCGTGATGGAGGCCACGTCGCTTTCGCGAGGCGTTTCGGCACTGTGAGCCCTTGTCTCGCAAGTCGCCGTCCATCTGTCGCGCACTGGCACCTCCCACCGCTCTTCGCTCTTCCGCACTCCCCCCCCCCCTCGCGCCCTCCCCGTGGGGCGCGGCTTCTTTCCGCGCGCCGCTCCCCCGCGTCGCCTCCGTGTGACCTAGCCATCAGCACGGGCTTTTTCCGAGCGCGGGGAGGCGGCGGGTGCTGCAGACGGAAGGTGGTTGCGGGGAATGCGAAGGGGCGGGGGGGACGTTCGCTGGCGCGGGGGGTCGGGGTTGAAGCGCGGATCTGCGATGGTGGGACGGTGCTGAGGCCCTCCCGTTACAAGCACCCTCGATAGGCACAAGGCTATGCTTCCCAGGCAAAGGGGAAGGCAAAGGGGGGGGGTAAAAGGGGAAGGAAAAGGGGGGAGGCAAAGGGGAAAGGGGAGGGGGAAGGGAAGGATGGATGGGCGCAAGGTGAGATGGGCGAGAGTGCACTCCTGGCGAAGCAGAAAACACGGGCCAGCCAACTCACTCATGCCATCTCCTGCTGCCATTTTCTGATCACCACACCTTCCATCTGCTACCCACCTACCTCTCTTCCCTGCCCCCTGCCTCCACTGACAGCGCTTCAGGGCGGAGGACAGTTCCCCGCGTCGCACAGTGGGGCCATGTGGTGGGGAGGGGGCTGTTCCCCACCACTGCTGCTGCACTCACCATTGGTGAGAGGGCAGCAGTGGAGCGGCAGTAGTGGCAGCGGCGGAGGAGGTGAAGAGACATGCGGATGGCATGGGAGTGGCGTTGAGTGTGGCTGACCCGGTTAAATGCGACTGTGGCGGCGGAAAAATGGCAACATGATGCAACCTGATGGCATCACGCTGGTAAGCCAAGTGGGAGGGGAGGAGGGGCGAGCAGTTGCGGGGTGAGTATGGGGGGATGGCGCATGGTGAGTGGCAGCGAGGGCATGGTGGGTGGAGCATGAGGAACGTGACAGACTGTACAAAGGTGGGGGTTGGAGTAGCATGAGGAACGTGACTCCACTTTCTCAGTCAAGTTTGCACTTTCATTTTCATGTCTCCCTCCTGTGTTGATTGCTCGGTCTTCTCATCTTGTCCTTTGTTCAATCAACTGCACTTTGTTCAATCAACTGCACTTTGTTCAATCAACTGCACTTTGTTCAATCAACTGCACTTTGTTCAATCAACTGCACTTTGTTCAATCAACTGTACTTTGTTCAATTAACTGCACTTTGTTCAATCAACTGCACTTTGTTCAATCAACTGCACTTTGTTCAATCAACTGCACTTTGTTCAATCAACTATACTTTGTTCAATCAACTGCACTTTGTTCAATCAACTGCACTTTGTTCAATCAACTGCACTTTGTTCAATCAACTGCACTTTGTTCAATCAACTGCACTTTGTCATTCACCCTGCCTACTTCCATGTCTGCTTCCATGCCTACTCGACGTTGCTCGGTCATCTTTTCATTAATCGCCAATTTCACATGCCAATCTCAGTCGCAGATTTGGCATGTCCCTCGAATGGTGCTGGAGGGAACACTGGGCCACCACACCATGCCACCGTGGGCCACACCATGCCACCGTGGGCCACACCATGCCACCGTGGGCCACACCATGCCACCGTGGGCCACACCATGCCACCGTGGGCCACACCATGCCACCGTGGGCCACACCATGCCACCGTGGGCCACACCATGCCACCGTGGGCCACACCATGCCACCGTGGGCCACACCATGCCACCGTGGGCCACACCATGCCACCGTGGGCCACACCATGCCACCGTGGGCCACACCATGCCACCGTGGGCCACACCATGCCACCGTGGGCCACACCATGCCACCGTGGGCCACACCATGCCACCGTGGGCCACACCATGCCACCGTGGGCCACACCATGCCACCGTGGGCCACACCATGCCACCGTGGGCCACACCATGCCACCGTGGGCCACACCATGCCACCGTGGGCCACACCATGCCACCGTGGGCCACACCATGCCACCGTGGGCCACACCATGCCACCGTGGGCCACACCATGCCACCGTGGGCCACACCATGCCACCGTGGGCCACACCATGCCACCGTGGGCCACACCATGCCACCGTGGGCCACACCATGCCACCGTGGGCCACACCATGCCACCGTGGGCCACACCATGCCACCGTGGGCCACACCATGCCACCGTGGGCCACACCATGCCACCGTGGGCCACACCATGCCACCGTGGGCCACACCATGCCACCGTGGGCCACACCATGCCACCGTGGGCCACACCATGCCACCGTGGGCCACACCATGCCACCGTGGGCCACACCATGCCACCGTGGGCCACACCATGCCACCGTGGGCCACACCATGCCACCGTGGGCCACACCATGCCACCGTGGGCCACACCATGCCACCGTGGGCCACACCATGCCACCGTGGGCCACACCATGCCACCGTGGGCCACACCATGCCACCGTGGGCCACACCATGCCACCGTGGGCCACACCATGCCACCGTGGGCCACACCATGCCACCGTGGGCCACACCATGCCACCGTGGGCCACACCATGCCACCGTGGGCCACACCATGCCACCGTGGGCCACACCATGCCACCGTGGGCCACACCATGCCACCGTGGGCCACACCATGCCACCGTGGGCCACACCATGCCACCGTGGGCCACACCATGCCACCGTGGGCCACACCATGCCACCGTGGGCCACACCATGCCACCGTGGGCCACACCATGCCACCGTGGGCCACACCATGCCACCGTGGGCCACACCATGCCACCGTGGGCCACACCATGCCACCGTGGGCCACACCATGCCACCGTGGGCCACACCATGCCACCGTGGGCCACACCATGCCACCGTGGGCCACACCATGCCACCGTGGGCCACACCATGCCACCGTGGGCCACACCATGCCACCGTGGGCCACACCATGCCACCGTGGGCCACACCATGCCACCGTGGGCCACACCATGCCACCGTGGGCCACACCATGCCACCGTGGGCCACACCATGCCACCGTGGGCCACACCATGCCACCGTGGGCCACACCATGCCACCGTGGGCCACACCATGCCACCGTGGGCCACACCATGCCACCGTGGGCCACACCATGCCACCGTGGGCCACACCATGCCACCGTGGGCCACACCATGCCACCGTGGGCCACACCATGCCACCGTGGGCCACACCATGCCACCGTGGGCCACACCATGCCACCGTGGGCCACACCATGCCACCGTGGGCCACACCATGCCACCGTGGGCCACACCATGCCACCGTGGGCCACACCATGCCACCGTGGGCCACACCATGCCACCGTGGGCCACACCATGCCACCGTGGGCCACACCATGCCACCGTGGGCCACACCATGCCACCGTGGGCCACACCATGCCACCGTGGGCCACACCATGCCACCGTGGGCCACACCATGCCACCGTGGGCCACACCATGCCACCGTGGGCCACACCATGCCACCGTGGGCCACACCATGCCACCGTGGGCCACACCATGCCACCGTGGGCCACACCATGCCACCGTGGGCCACACCATGCCACCGTGGGCCACACCATGCCACCGTGGGCCACACCATGCCACCGTGGGCCACACCATGCCACCGTGGGCCACACCATGCCACCGTGGGCCACACCATGCCACCGTGGGCCACACCATGCCACCGTGGGCCACACCATGCCACCGTGGGCCACACCATGCCACCGTGGGCCACACCATGCCACCGTGGGCCACACCATGCCACCGTGGGCCACACCATGCCACCGTGGGCCACACCATGCCACCGTGGGCCACACCATGCCACCGTGGGCCACACCATGCCACCGTGGGCCACACCATGCCACCGTGGGCCACACCATGCCACCGTGGGCCACACCATGCCACCGTGGGCCACACCATGCCACCGTGGGCCACACCATGCCACCGTGGGCCACACCATGCCACCGTGGGCCACACCATGCCACCGTGGGCCACACCATGCCACCGTGGGCCACACCATGCCACCGTGGGCCACACCATGCCACCGTGGGCCACACCATGCCACCGTGGGCCACACCATGCCACCGTGGGCCACACCATGCCACCGTGGGCCACACCATGCCACCGTGGGCCACACCATGCCACCGTGGGCCACACCATGCCACCGTGGGCCACACCATGCCACCGTGGGCCACACCATGCCACCGTGGGCCACACCATGCCACCGTGGGCCACACCATGCCACCGTGGGCCACACCATGCCACCGTGGGCCACACCATGCCACCGTGGGCCACACCATGCCACCGTGGGCCACACCATGCCACCGTGGGCCACACCATGCCACCGTGGGCCACACCATGCCACCGTGGGCCACACCATGCCACCGTGGGCCACACCATGCCACCGTGGGCCACACCATGCCACCGTGGGCCACACCATGCCACCGTGGGCCACACCATGCCACCGTGGGCCACACCATGCCACCGTGGGCCACACCATGCCACCGTGGGCCACACCATGCCACCGTGGGCCACACCATGCCACCGTGGGCCACACCATGCCACCGTGGGCCACACCATGCCACCGTGGGCCACACCATGCCACCGTGGGCCACACCATGCCACCGTGGGCCACACCATGCCACCGTGGGCCACACCATGCCACCGTGGGCCACACCATGCCACCGTGGGCCACACCATGCCACCGTGGGCCACACCATGCCACCGTGGGCCACACCATGCCACCGTGGGCCACACCATGCCACCGTGGGCCACACCATGCCACCGTGGGCCACACCATGCCACCGTGGGCCACACCATGCCACCGTGGGCCACACCATGCCACCGTGGGCCACACCATGCCACCGTGGGCCACACCATGCCACCGTGGGCCACACCATGCCACCGTGGGCCACACCATGCCACCGTGGGCCACACCATGCCACCGTGGGCCACACCATGCCACCGTGGGCCACACCATGCCACCGTGGGCCACACCATGCCACCGTGGGCCACACCATGCCACCGTGGGCCACACCATGCCACCGTGGGCCACACCATGCCACCGTGGGCCACACCATGCCACCGTGGGCCACACCATGCCACCGTGGGCCACACCATGCCACCGTGGGCCACACCATGCCACCGTGGGCCACACCATGCCACCGTGGGCCACACCATGCCACCGTGGGCCACACCATGCCACCGTGGGCCACACCATGCCACCGTGGGCCACACCATGCCACCGTGGGCCACACCATGCCACCGTGGGCCACACCATGCCACCGTGGGCCACACCATGCCACCGTGGGCCACACCATGCCACCGTGGGCCACACCATGCCACCGTGGGCCACACCATGCCACCGTGGGCCACACCATGCCACCGTGGGCCACACCATGCCACCGTGGGCCACACCATGCCACCGTGGGCCACACCATGCCACCGTGGGCCACACCATGCCACCGTGGGCCACACCATGCCACCGTGGGCCACACCATGCCACCGTGGGCCACACCATGCCACCGTGGGCCACACCATGCCACCGTGGGCCACACCATGCCACCGTGGGCCACACCATGCCACCGTGGGCCACACCATGCCACCGTGGGCCACACCATGCCACCGTGGGCCACACCATGCCACCGTGGGCCACACCATGCCACCGTGGGCCACACCATGCCACCGTGGGCCACACCATGCCACCGTGGGCCACACCATGCCACCGTGGGCCACACCATGCCACCGTGGGCCACACCATGCCACCGTGGGCCACACCATGCCACCGTGGGCCACACCATGCCACCGTGGGCCACACCATGCCACCGTGGGCCACACCATGCCACCGTGGGCCACACCATGCCACCGTGGGCCACACCATGCCACCGTGGGCCACACCATGCCACCGTGGGCCACACCATGCCACCGTGGGCCACACCATGCCACCGTGGGCCACACCATGCCACCGTGGGCCACACCATCCACCGGGCCACACCATGCCACCGTGGGCCACACCATGCCACCGTGGGCCACACCATGCCACCGTGGGCCACACCATGCCACCGTGGGCCACACCATGCCACCGTGGGCCACACCATGCCACCGTGGGCCACACCATGCCACCGTGGGCCACACCATGCCACCGTGGGCCACACCATGCCACCGTGGGCCACACCATGCCACCGTGGGCCACACCATGCCACCGTGGGCCACACCATGCCACCGTGGGCCACACCATGCCACCGTGGGCCACACCATGCCACCGTGGGCCACACCATGCCACCGTGGGCCACACCATGCCACCGTGGGCCACACCATGCCACCGTGGGCCACACCATGCCACCGTGGGCCACACCATGCCACCGTGGGCCACACCATGCCACCGTGGGCCACACCATGCCACCGTGGGCCACACCATGCCACCGTGGGCCACACCATGCCACCGTGGGCCACACCATGCCACCGTGGGCCACACCATGCCACCGTGGGCCACACCATGCCACCGTGGGCCACACCATGCCACCGTGGGCCACACCATGCCACCGTGGGCCACACCATGCCACCGTGGGCCACACCATGCCACCGTGGGCCACACCATGCCACCGTGGGCCACACCATGCCACCGTGGGCCACACCATGCCACCGTGGGCCACACCATGCCACCGTGGGCCACACCATGCCACCGTGGGCCACACCATGCCACCGTGGGCCACACCATGCCACCGTGGGCCACACCATGCCACCGTGGGCCACACCATGCCACCGTGGGCCACACCATGCCACCGTGGGCCACACCATGCCACCGTGGGCCACACCATGCCACCGTGGGCCACACCATGCCACCGTGGGCCACACCATGCCACCGTGGGCCACACCATGCCACCGTGGGCCACACCATGCCACCGTGGGCCACACCATGCCACCGTGGGCCACACCATGCCACCGTGGGCCACACCATGCCACCGTGGGCCACACCATGCCACCGTGGGCCACACCATGCCACCGTGGGCCACACCATGCCACCGTGGGCCACACCATGCCACCGTGGGCCACACCATGCCACCGTGGGCCACACCATGCCACCGTGGGCCACACCATGCCACCGTGGGCCACACCATGCCACCGTGGGCCACACCATGCCACCGTGGGCCACACCATGCCACCGTGGGCCACACCATGCCACCGTGGGCCACACCATGCCACCGTGGGCCACACCATGCCACCGTGGGCCACACCATGCCACCGTGGGCCACACCATGCCACCGTGGGCCACACCATGCCACCGTGGGCCACACCATGCCACCGTGGGCCACACCATGCCACCGTGGGCCACACCATGCCACCGTGGGCCACACCATGCCACCGTGGGCCACACCATGCCACCGTGGGCCACACCATGCCACCGTGGGCCACACCATGCCACCGTGGGCCACACCATGCCACCGTGGGCCACACCATGCCACCGTGGGCCACACCATGCCACCGTGGGCCACACCATGCCACCGTGGGCCACACCATGCCACCGTGGGCCACACCATGCCACCGTGGGCCACACCATGCCACCGTGGGCCACACCATGCCACCGTGGGCCACACCATGCCACCGTGGGCCACACCATGCCACCGTGGGCCACACCATGCCACCGTGGGCCACACCATGCCACCGTGGGCCACACCATGCCACCGTGGGCCACACCATGCCACCGTGGGCCACACCATGCCACCGTGGGCCACACCATGCCACCGTGGGCCACACCATGCCACCGTGGGCCACACCATGCCACCGTGGGCCACACCATGCCACCTTTCCTGCTGACTGCTGCTGTACATCAGATATGCTTTACACATGGTTGTCTCACTGACTTAATGCCATACGCCATTCCACACTCACCTTCACCATTTTGCTGGCAGGATCTTCCGGGCCTCAATGAGTTCTTCTCGCCTCTGATTCAACAATCGTCCTGCATTGGACACCCTTTCCTATCAATTAAATCCTTATACGTAGACAGGATAGGTCACCCTTTTTCTTTGTGTTGTGAGATGTGATGCCTGAAAAATGTTAATGATGATGATAACACAAGTTGTGGGCACGCATGGTGGGCAGGGCTCACTTTATCAGAAATTTTTGGTCTAAATTTCTGGATTCTGAACACATTTTTACTGGTTCATCTGATGCCGTAGACATGCTGTTTAATTTCGTCTGATTTTTTTAGAGAAGCTTTTTCTATTCATCTGATTTCTCAGACAGCCTTATACAGTTCGTCTGAGATTGCAGATATCGAGTAATTTTCGACTGAAGGCAAAACTCTCGAAACAAGCAGGCTATAAGATTCGAACTAGAAATCTCAGTTTTCACTGCTCCATATTCTACTGACTAGACCATTAGAGCTGGTCATCGATATTACTTGGTTTAGGATTCGTCTGGAAAGCTAGACAAGGTTACAGTTTTCGTCTGACAATCAGACAAGGAGCCAGGACCCGGTCTTGACATCAGACGGGTCATTTTACTAAAGTTAGCCCTGATGGTGGGGTAGATCTGACCCTGATTGGTGTATGGGGCCAAGTACATGGCTCTGCCCAGGTGGCTGCACCATTCGTTATCTAAGCTTCTTGTATACAAAATGCCTAAGTCTCTTGGGCATGCTAATCGATTCTGGTTGGGCATGTTAAATAACCAGTCAAATATTTGAGCAGCTATAACAGTCCATTATGGAAGCATTGAGGCAGGGCCTATGTTTGGTTTTTGGCTACTCACGATTAGCAGTGTAGCCTTTTTCAAAACCTTTCTGAGCAGTGTGCCCTTTTTGGAAACACTGATGGATCAGTGTAACTTGAACTTTTGAAAAAATTACCCAGAGGCATCAGTGTAGGTATATTTTTTACCCTGATTGTAATGTAGGCAGCTCAGTATGTGCTGGCAGCAACCAAGCTCGAGGCCCAAATTGGGCGCTGGTGGGTGGGGGTTGTGAACTCAAAAGTTGAGCGCGGTGGTTTGTCTGGTTTCGTTGCAACACTTGTTTTTTCGCCGAGTCAGCAAGCTTCCTGGGGGGGGACGTAGGTTTGGGGACCTCGAGTCCCAAATTTCCGAGTCAAGATAGTTAAAGTTTTTGCAGTGAGTGCAGATTCGACCAATCAGGTTGCATCGCCTCTAGAGTAGGTTGCATGCAGACATGGAGTGACGCGGTGTCGGTTGTCAGTACCGTAATACCCCGGATATAAGCGCACCTGCGCTTATAATAAAACAGTGTTTTTTGGGGGGGTGCGCTTATAATTGAGTCAGATTTATAAGCGCATGCGCTTATATAACAACAAATGCAAATTTATAATTCATTGGCACCAAACTGTACATCTCTTTCTTGTGATTTCAATCGAATCGAAGTGGTAGCGAGTCGCAATTCAGAATCGCGCGTGAGCGATTTTCTGCCGGCGCACAGGGGAAAATTTACACGTCACTATCAGAAATGCCAGCTCATACTGACTGGACGTGCAGTATGTGAGGTCCTCGAAAGTCAATCGAAGCGAAAATAGTTGTATCCTCACTGCAAAATTTGAAATCGCTACCGTTTTAATCTGGTTTAAATTTTAGAATTATACGTGCGCTTATAATAAATCAAGGTTTTACAGGGGGTGCGCTTATAAATGAGGATCGGCCATAAGCGCATTGCTCCAGATACAAGCGCATGCGCTTATAATAGGCCTGCGCTTATATCCGGGGCCATACGGTACTCACGTGCTGGCATCGTAGTGCATCATTACGAAATTGAGTGTATCGTTACGAAATTTCTAGGAAACTTTGTCTCGATAAGTAGAGTTTCGAAAAAGGGGGTACCCTGTACGCTCTTAAGGGTAATCTTCGCTAAGGGAAATTTTACCCTAGAGCATCAGTGTGGCCTAAATCGTTTCACTGTCAAATCAGTGTAACACTAATCCCCAAAAAAATTACCCAAACACATCAGTGTAGGCCCTAAATCAGTCCCCAAAATGGGTTTAGGCTCACCCTTACAAATCAGAGCTCCAGCTGTGGCCAACTCTGAGTCCTAGGGTGATTTTTTTCGAAGTCTGATGGGTGCAGGGTAAAACAAAAATTACTCTGATCTACCGTCATCACCCGGATATAAGACAGTGTTGAATAGTAGACAGGGGTTGTCTATTATACGGGTGTCTCTTATAAACAGGCTAGCCTCATTATAAGACACCTATTTGTGTGTACGAGATAAGACATATGTGTCTTATAATCGAAACTGCAATATATTATAGTGAAAATTGAAGTACCGCGAACATTTTTACCCTTGCGACACGCGAATTCTGCCACGTGCTGACTCACGTACTACTAAATTTGCCTCTGCAAGTATTCTCCATGACGTGGCGCCCCGAACAATGGTTGCCGAAGTGGCACCTTCGCAACATCTACACTCATACTGAGAAACTCTTCTCAAGATGTGTGAAAATATTTTGAAGTAGTTTAAAAAAGTTTCCATTTATAAGACTTATAAGACACCCAAAACCTCCCCAAATACAAGATAACCCAAGCATTTTTTTTAGTGTATGAGATAAGACATATATGTCTTATATCCGGGCGATGACGGTAGTCAGTGCAAACAGGCACCCAACACTGATTGTTACTGCAAAATCCCGCACACAATGCTTTGAGGTTGTTTTACACTAAGAAAGTCGATACATCTGAAAAATGTCCCACTAATCTACACCTACATTGCCGTAGGCACACTCCCCTCTACATCCTCTTGTGCAAACAAGGTCTTGCTCTCGTTGCTGCCGGTGAAGTCTTTTGTAGACCTGCGCAATTTCTCCCCCCTGAAGATAGCTGTCAAACATATATTTACTATAGTCGGTCTAGGCTGTAGTGGGGTAGTCCTTAGAGGGTACAACACTTATGTGTTTTCTACTTGTACCCTTCTCATTTCCTAATTCAATCATTCTTTCGTCTATCATTCTCACATGGTATAGAGCTAGTTTCGAGATTTTTTTTAAGGGCCCACCACTGAAATTTCTCCCCTGCCTACTTGCCGCGCGCTTCGCACCTTCCCTTCGAGGCCCGTCACGGCCCCTGCGCCCGCCCTTAGAACCTGCGCCCGCCCCGTAAGGCCCCTTAAGGCCTCGTTAAGGCCCCTTTAGGCCCCGTTTAGGGCGCGGATTAAGGCCCCGTAAGGCCCCGTTATGCCCCGTAAGGCCCCGTAAGGCCCCGTCAGGCCCTGTTCGGCCCCGTTTAAGGCCCCGTTAGGCCCCGACAGGCCCCGTTAGAGGCCCCGTACGGCCCCGTCAGGCCCCGTTAGAGGCCCAGTACGGCCCCATCAGGCCCCATTTGGCCCCGTTTAAGGCCCCGTAAGGCCCGTCAGGCCCCGTTATAGGCCCCGCAAGGCCCCGTTATCGGCCCCGTACGGCCTCGTTCGGCCCCGTCACTCCCCATCTGGCCCCGTTTCAGGCCCCGTAAGGCCCGTCAGGCCCCGTTATAGGCCCCGTACGGCCCCGTTATAGGCCCCGTCAGGCCCCGTTATAGGCCCCGCACGGCCCCGTTATAGGCCCTGTACGGCCCCGTTATAGGCCCCGTCAGGCCCCATTATAGGCCCCGTTCGGCCCCGTTATAGGCCTCGTCAGGCCCCGTTATAGGCCCCGTTCGGCCCAGTCATGCCCCGTTAGAGGCCCCTTCAGGCCCGGCCGGCCCTGCTGCGGCCCTGTCGCAGCTCTTCCCCGACGCTGCCCCGGCCCTGCTCCTGCACTGCCCCGGCCCTGTTTCTGCACTGCCCCGGCCCTGCTCCTGACCTGCCCCTGAACTGCCCCGGCCCTGGCCCGGCTCTGCCCAGGCCCTGCCCCGGCTCTGCCCCGGCCCTGCCCCTGAACTACCCCGGCCCTGCTTCTGCACTGCCCCGGCCCTGCTCCTGAACTGCCCCGGCTCTGCCCCGGCCCTGCCCCGGCCCTGCCCCGGCCCTGCCCCTGAACTGCCCCGGCCCTGGCCCGGCTCTGCCCTGGCCCTGCCCCGGCCCTGCTCCTGAACTGCCCTGGCCCTGCCCCGGCCCTGCTCCTGAACTGCCCCGGCCCTGCCCCGGCCCTGCTCCTGAACTGCCCCGGCCCTGCCCCGGCCCTGCTCCTGAACTGCCCCGGCCCTGCCCCGGCCCTGCTTCTGCACTGCCCCGGCCCTGCTCCTGAACTGCCCCGGCTCTGCCCCGGCCTTGCCCCGGCCCTGCCCCGGCCCTGCCCCTGAACTGCCCCGGCCCTGGCCCGGCTCTGCCCTGGCCCTGCCCCGGCCCTGCTCCTGAACTGCCCCGGCCCTGACTCGGCCCTGCTCCTGAACTGCCCCGGCCCTGCCCCGGCCCTGCTCCTGGACTGCCCCGGCCCTACCCCGGCCCTGCCCCAGCCTCTCCCCTGGTAAGAGCGCCGCGCTGCCGAGCCACACCGCCCTGCCGAGCTGCGCCGCCCTACCTAGCCTGCTTAGCCGAGTTCCACTGCTGCTACTGCTAGCCTGCTGCTTCTCCTGTCATGGCTAGTCTCAATGTTCTTACCTTTGATGCTGAGGGTCGGGCTGTTGACTTTGAGGTCTGGCTAGATGATCTGCAGCTTTTCCTACACTGCGATAGCAAGGATGGTCTCTCACTGTTCGATCTCACTTCTGGCGCCTCTACTGCCCCTACTGCTGATGCTGACAGTACTGTTCGCTCGCAGTGGCTCACGCGCGATGCTGCTGCTCGTCTTGCTGTGCGCAACCACCTGCCGTCTACTGAGCGCGCGCACTTTAGTCAGTACAAGAGTGCTAGGGCTCTGTACGACGCTGTAGTTGCACGCTACTCCTCCCCTGCCACTGCTGCCCTCAGCCGCCTCATGCTACCGTACCTTTTCCCTGACCTTGCTGCCTTTGCCACTGTCGCTGACCTAGTTGCTCACCTTCGCACTAGTGACGCCCGCTACCGCGCTGCCCTTCCCACCGAGTTCTGTGCCAAGAACCCCCCCCCCATGTACATCACCCTTTACTACCTAGTCACCCGCCTCCCTGACTCTCTTTCTTCAGTCAGGGACCACTTTCTCTCCCTTTGCCCCACCGAGCTGACTGTCGACTTGCTAGAGGAGCGCCTTGCTGCAGCTGAGAAGAGTATCTTAGCTGTTGGTGCTTCTCGCGGTGACCGTCGCACCCCCTTCTTTGAGGGGTGTTCCCTTGTCCCCCTTCTCCCCTCTGTTGCCTCTGCTGCTGCTGTCGACCTCGTTGGCACTGAGGAGGTCGGCGCTGCGTCTGCCCCTAGTGGACGACGCCGCACTGGCAAGGGCAAGGGAAGCAAGGGTGGTGGTGGGGGCGGTGGAGGCAGCGGTGGAGGAGGTGGAGGAGGTGGAGGTGGTGGTGGGGGTGGTTCCGGGAGTGGGGGCGTAGGTGGCGGCAGTGGCGGCCGTGGCGGCGGTGGTGGAGGAGGTGGCGGCGGCGGCGGCGGTGGTGGAGGTAGCGGAGGAGGTGGTGCTGGTCGCGGTGCGGCCACGCAGCGTGGAGGCCTTGGTGGCAGCCAGCGTCCGCAGCAGCTGCGCACCCGTGAGACCCCGTCTGTTCAGCAGCTTCGTGAGTGGTACGCTGGACGTGGGAGGTCTGGGGGTGCAGGTCCCTGCGCGTACGTTCTTCGCACCCGCACTCGTAGTGGGGAGGTGTGTGGTCTCCCACACACCACGCAGCGCTGCTTTGGCCGCTTGACTGACGCTTGGCGTACCCAGTTTCCTGACGCTGTTGATCTTCCTCGTTGGCATGATATGCTTCTGCAGAATGTGCCTATCTTTGATCTAGATTTTGATGCTATCCTTGCTGCCATGTATGCTCTTGCTGATATTACTGAGGGTGACTGTTACCTGCGTGTCCCGCCCGACCCGGGCACTGTGGCTGCTGCTCTAGGTGCTAGTGCGGCTGCTGCTCTAGGTCCTAGTGCGTCTGCTGCTTCAGGTGCTGGTACGTCTCCTCCCTCTGGTACTGCACCTACTGAGTCCTTTCACACCTTCACACTTGACTTTGGTGCTTCGCGCTCTTTCTTTAGAGACAGCACCACGCTCACGCCGCTCCGTCGGCCTGTTGCGGTCTCCCTTGCTTACCCCTCCGGGGGACCAGTCCTTGCACACATTCTACGGTCGCGGGCTAAAAACGGACAAGGGGGGGGTGGTCGAACGGGCGACGGTGGGAAAATCGCGACGGGCTATGGGCGACGGGCGACGGTTGAGGTGCGATGGGCAACGGGTGAAACGCTACGAGGCGCGCGTTATCACAGGGCGCGCGTTAGTACGGGGCGTGCGGGTGGTGGGCCCATGACTATCGAGTGAAATTTCGCCCAGGGAAAAAATCGCCTAGGGAGAAATCGACTAGGGGAAAAATCGCCTTGGGGGAAACCTCGCTCTATACCATGTTACAATGTGAGAATGGATGATTAACAATGAACAAAACAGGAAAGGCTAACCCTAACCCTAGCACAACGGAATACACCTAGACTAGAACTAACATAACTATATAAATATAGTTTGACAGTACTGGTCCCCCTGAGGGTGACCCATATGCTCTTGATATCTCGACTCCTCGCACTTACACTGAGGGTGTGTCTATTCACAGGGGTTCTCAGTGGATAGTGGCCATAGACGCAAAGATGGCTTTTTGGAGGCTCACAGGCACCTACTATTACAGTTCCCCCTCCTCGAGCGAACGTAGTTGGCGACAAGTGGATCTTCAAGGTGAAGCGACCACCTAGACTGCCGAATGTCTTCAAGGCGCATTATGTGGCGAGTTCCTTTAGTCAGGGAGATTGGGAAAATTGCTTTCATACCTTCTCCCCCACCCCGAGGATGACCACTCTTCGGGTGTTACTTCACATTGCAGCACAGCGTGACTACGAGCTTTAGCTACTGGAATTCTCCACTGCCTTCTTTCAGGGCTGTCTGCACAAGCAGACCTGGCTGCGCCGCCCCCCTCATTTCACTGGGTCGTTCCCTCCTGTTGTGTGATGCTATCACATGCATTCACATCTGTCTGCCTCCCATCCTATGTTCGTGCTTTGCATGCGTGGTGTGAGTGTGTGGAGGAATTTGTGTTTGCTGTTGCTTGGAACTTGTGAGTGTGTGTGAATGTTATTTTGCTTGAGTAGATATCTGAAATAACTTCAATGTTCAAGAGTTTTTTCGCAAACCAAGAATCGTCGCGATCGGATCAAGAACGAGGAAGCTATTATCGTTCGAAGTTTTGATTGTGATACAGCGACTATATAATGGTAGGGTGACTCTATATGGGGTATATACTTTTGGGGGTTGGGAATTTTCGTCATTCTACTGTAGTTGCTGCCAAGTGGGTGGGAGAAGCCAAACCAGGTTGGCAAGTGTGGCCAATTTGGGTGAGGTGGATTTGGGAGGTTGGGAAAATGACAAGAGTCAAAGTTGGGTTCCTATAGGGAGGGGATTTTGTGGGCTTATGGAGTTTGGTTGGGTTGGGGCTCCCTTGGGACCTTCCCTCTCGTCCTCCTCTTGATCTCCCACCTGGTTTCTTGCTACTCTAATATTTTTTGTGTTTTCTAGAGATTATTGTGATTGAGTTAAGTTTCAGCTCCATCATACCCCCCAATGCGCCGAAATTCATAACCCGAATTTTACTTCACCTTTTGATACGATTCAAATTGGGAATTGTAGCCACGGTCGAGATTTCCAAATTTGTTGAAATTGGTGAAGTTAAAACAGCGAGGTTTTTGTCGACGGCGTTTCTTGTGAAGTCGAATTTTCTGTCCATAAGTATAGTCCGACCAGGGCCCTCGCTATCAGACATTTTTGTCTGTTTTTCTGAGGAATAAGACGGATTTTTTTTACGTAATCTGATTTTTAAGAAATGGAACGTTTGGGAAATCTGATGAATAAGATATGAGATTCCCATTTTGTCTGATGAAAAAGACGTGCGTGTAGCTATTCCTCTGATTTTCCAGGCACTTGTATCAGTTCCGTCTGAAACCGACTTTTATACAGTCTGCCGTGATTGACGTGTGATATGGGTTAGCTGTGCCAATCACAGCACGATCAGTAGACCTGTATGCGTGATTGCGGTGACAGCGCAGTGGAGCGCACTGACAGAAGTCAAGTGCTGGCAATCTGGCGCACGTCTGGCCAACTTGGGCCACATTGAGACGAAAGTGGAGCAAGTCTTTCTGTTACTGGTCCACTTTCACGCCAGCGCATGAGTTGTGTGGATTGCAGAGCCTCGCGCGACTCGCACTGACTGTTGCCCAACGTCCCGCTGGACGAAGGATGGAGTGGGGCACCGCGGTGCGTTGTAAGATCATGCATGCACCTCGTTCAGCTGATAATGCTCGGCTTGCTCCCCCTCCCTCTCCAACGCTCCTTTCACTCGCTAGCACAGGGGAATTCTTTCCCCTGCTCTCTCTACCGTCTTGACAACATCCTCCTAGGGCCCTGTAGCCATGGATTGTAGGGACGATGATGACCCTGCTAGGTCGCATCGTCCACTTACTGGTCTCGACTTTCTGAGAGGCGGTCCGCCTACCGCCACGCCTGAAAGAGATCCGCCTGTGCAGCCCCCAGTTACCAACAACGAACCAACGGCAAGCACGGAGCCCTGGCCGGATTTTAATCAGCGGCAACAGCTGAGCGATCCGCCTGTGGAAGAGTCGCCCACTAGAGCGACCGGGCGCGTCGCAACTCCCACGGTCAGTGCTGTCCGAAGCGCAGGCGTCTCCCGGTTCCCGAAGTTCGGGAAGTTCACTCAATCGACTATTCGGTTTGCTCGAACTCACGTACCTCATGTGCGCCTCACGCAAGGAAGGTCGCCCTCTCCCGCAGCTGCTGCTACTCCGCTGACTCCAGCGACTGGCACGAGCAGGGTGCCTTCGGATCCAGGGCCGTCCAGGCCGTCTATTTTGGTTCCGGATCCTGACGCGCTTCTCGAAGAACTGAAGAAGAAGTGCACCGACATCTGGCAACGTCGTTTCCCCTGGCTGCTGATATCACAAAGGAAGGATGGTCGCCCGTGCATGAAGTGCAGTGTCTGCATCAGATACGGACCGCCACACTGGCAGTACGGCAAGGCGGGCGAGGGTGGCGTGGACATCCAGAAGCAGACCATGCGCAAGCATGGTCTGAGTCGCAAGCATCAGGACGCCCTCAATCGTAAAGCCCGAGCCGAAGGAGGTAAAGTTGCTCAACGAGGGATTGATGAGTATGAGGACGGGGTGGGGGAGATTGAGCGTTTGAAACAACTTCTATTAGTGGTGCTTTTCATATGCAAGTCGGATGCACCTATTGCGCTCTTTGTTGGCCTTGTGCACCTGCTACACGTTCTGAAGACCCCCAACATTCCCGACAAGGCCATCGGCACCTACCAGACAGAGTGAGTAATGCAACGTGATGTGATGTTTAGGTACTCATCATCATTGACTTATTGTCGTGCTTTTCATTATGGCAGATATGGGTTTCGGGAGATGACCGAAGCCATGGTGCAGCACCTGAAGGCCCGTCAGATGCGATACATCCAAGAGTCGCCCTTTCTCGGGATTCAGCTCGACGAGTCGACTGATCGGAGGAAGGGCAAGCATCTCATCGTCTACCTAACCTTCATGAAGGAGGAGAAGGCGGTGACCGAGCTTTTCGGGCACCTAACCGTGGAGAAGGGCGACGCTTCATCTCTGCTCGCCGTCTTGCTGGCGCATCTGGACTGCAACGGGGTTGACATGCACAAGATCTCCGGCATCAGCACGGATGGCGCGAACGTCATGCTGGGCAGTCAGAATGGGCTGGTGGTTCAGCTGAAGATGCGAGTTCCGCATCTTGTCGCGTGTCATTGCTTTGCTCACCGGTGAGGTATTTTGCACTTCAAATTTTGCAGTATTGTTGTCAGATACATCTCCCCCTACTCACTTGGTTTTTTTTTCCATCATCTAACAGAGAGGCTCTCGCAGCCAAGGATGCCGCGACGAACATCCCCGCCTTCAACATCGTCGACCAAGGGATCCGCGCCATCGCGACCCTCATTGGCGGAAGCTGCGTCGTCCACCAGAGGTTCCACGAGCTGCAAACCGTGATTCACGCCACGAACTTGGAGATGCAGGGGATTTTCGATGTTCGCTGGCTGTCGCGGGGCGATGCTGTTTCGAGACTTGTCGCTGTTCTGCCGGCTGCCATAGTGCTGCTCCACGAGAAAGACAGCACGACGTATCACCTGGTTACGAGCCTCAAATTTCATTTCTTTCTTTTTTTTCTCGCTGATGTCCTGAAGGAATTGAACGAGCTCAACAAGCGGTTTCAGCGACGATCGGTGAGCGTGTAATTAACGGTCGCCGATTTTGAAATTCGCTCTAGTCCCGAATGTCAGTGATTAACATTGTGTTTGTGCGTGATGTCGCAGGTGGACATCACCCGTGTCATGGGGCAGGTGCAAAACACCTGCGAGAAGTTGAACGCACGCTATGTGGAGTACGGGGTGAACTTCGCGGAGGACAGCGAGCACCTCACTGCCTTCCTCGAAGCGCACTCCCATCCGTCCAAGCGGGTGGTCCAGGTGGAGGGGATGGATGGAGACGGCAACGCCGTCAAACACACCTTCAAGCTGCACGAGCTGGATGCGAAGAAGAAAGAGGATCCCTCGGGTGACGTCGAGTCCTGCGTGTCCCTCGCCACCCTGTTTGCGAAGGAGGTGATCGGCAGGCTACAGTACCGCATGCGAAGCTTGAAGTCCCTCGTTGGGTCCAAGCTATTTCTGCCAGACGCCTATCCGGATGGCGTGAACAAGCGCGACCGTCTGTGCGCGGAGTGGTTCAGCTCCCTTCGCAAGATGTTCAACGCCGAGCAGTGCGCTCTGCCAGGTACGTGTTTTCAAATTCCGCGTTGTCCCTAATCCCTTGTTTGTGTAACGATCCGTCTACATAGTGGGATGCTAACTAGATGTGCTGTGTGCTTGCAGGAGTCAACTGGAAGAAGGCCGAGCGGGAGCTTCCACGTTTCACCCGCGTGATGGTGTCACAGTACAAGGATCAATCCTTCCACGTGGCACTTAAGAACATGCTCAGGAGCGGGGATTGGGAGTCTTCTTTCCCCAATCTGGTTCGACTTTGGGTGGCAGTGGCTGTTCTTCCGCTCAGCACTGTGGAGTGCGAGCGAGGGTTCAGTCGCCAAAACGTAATCAAGTCGTGGCTCAGGAACAACCTCTGCAATGCGCGACTCTCCGACCTCATGTGCATCTCCCGGCTTGACTACGAACCAGACTGGGACAACGTGGTGAAGCTGTGGCGCGGGGCAAAGAAGAGGCGCCCTGCCAAAGAAGTCAGTGGAGTGGTGACTGCGAAGCGCAGGGAGGCAGAGACGGAAGCGGCAGGGAGGCAGGGAGGCAGGGAGACAGGGAGGATCTAGCACCTAACACGACAGCTCAGAAAGCGCCGTCCAATGACGACGGAGAAGCCAAGAGGAAGAAAGCCAAAACTCACATAGTAGATAGCGACAGTGAGGATGAAGGAGTGGATGTGCGTGCAACTGTTACACTGAGTGACAATGAGGCATCTGACTCTGACTCAGATAGCTAGATAGTTATTCTTGATATGTTTTCTTTGTAGAGAATAGCTGAGTAGTAGTTGTAGTTACAGTAGGGACGGGTTACAAAATCTGTTTTTTAAGCCAAGTAATGTTAGAATTTCTGATGCGAAAGACAGGGGCGTGAAAATTTTCTGACCAGTCAGACGGGCCCTCAGGGGGGTTCAGAGACTAGCGAGGGCCCTGAGTCCGACGATGTCGAGTTAATTCAGCCCCTAATCTTCCTAGACTCTGTTCTTAATCCTAACACCTCCTACCACCCACTGGATCTTGAGGCGGCCTGTCTATGTTCTCCGTCGAGCTCCACGTGAGTGGCACAACATGTTACGTACTACTCTCGCTGCTCTTGGCTTCTCTCCGTCTTCTACTGAGCCTTCGCTCTTTGTCCGCTGAGGTTGACGTCGTTCTATGTTCTTGGTTACGTCGACGACCTAGTCTTTGCTACTCCCAACACAGCTACATTGACCTTTGTGAATGCCAAGGTGTAGAGGAAACAAACATCCATTGACCTAGGTGACCGACCGAGAGGCGGATGGAGGAAACAAAACGTTACCTTATCCTGCAAATCACAAGGAATGGAGTAGCTCGCGCCAACACTCTGACTCAGTCACACATGGTGCAGCAAATTCTCCAGCGGGTCGACCTTCAGTTCTTCACTGCACAGCCCACCCCTCTTGCAGTTGACCATGGGCTCGGGGCTCTTGTTCCTGACAATCCTGTTGAGCCTAGCGATCAGTACGTAGAGCTGGTGGGGTGCCTCATGTACTTGATGACCTGCACTCGTCCAGGCCTTGCGTTCCCTCTCAGCATACTTCCTCGCTTTGTTGCGACTCGCAGACACAGCCCCGTTCACTGGACGGGTGCTAAGAGGGTACTGCGGTATCTGGCAAGTTCATCATGTATGGGGCTTGTGCTTGGAGGTCGACGGCCAATCAATCTCGTTGAACACACTGACGCAGCGTGGGCAAACGACCATGAGAGCCTTAAGTCTTCACGCGGTCAGGCACGCGTGGCTACGGTGGCCTTAGAGGCCAACACCGCTGATATCTTCACAAGGCACTACAGCCCCGTGATCGTTATCGGTTCTGCACGCAGCTTGGCCTTGTTCCGACTGGTCCTCACTTGGTATAGTCTTGCCATTTGTATCTTGTACCGCATATAATAATATGCACTCTTGGACTGGCCTTGTGGCCATTTGTCTCAGAGGCTGGGTCAGTTGTACCACCCTGAGTTGGTTTCACATGCCTTGCTATTTCTTGCTCACAGACTTAGGTGAGCCACCTTGTTTTGCCCCGGTCCTGTTCGCGGACAACAAGGCCATGATCCTGTTGTGTCATGAGCCAAGATCGGAGGGCAGGGTGAAGCAGATTCAGTTGCGGTACTTCCTGCAGCGTGAGTTGCAGCGCGCGGCTAGGCACTCGTAGTTTTTGTGGCCTTAGAGGCCAATATTGTGTACATCTTGAAAAAAACAGTCCAGCCTAGTGATCATTAGTATTTCTGCACGCAGCTTGGTCTTGTTTGGAGAGTGTGAGAGGATCAATGCTTCATTTCAATATTCAATAATGCACCTGGGTACAAGGTCGTAGCCATATGCAGGCACGATACAAGGCAGGCAACCCTAGTGTTACTAGAATGTACCGAAAGTATCGAGGCTCTAGAACATGTTGGAATAGAGGCTTCCCGAACTCGTAAGGCATTAGGATTGCAAAGCCTCACCCAGTCGCCTCCGCCTCTCATGCAAATTGACTTGCATGCACGGTTCACACAGTTTCCACTCGTGTTACGTGATTGCGCCACGCGTCCACCATGGGTCTTGGTTCCGAGGCATAGTGGTCGACATGTTGTTGACACGTCTAACCGACCCCATGCTCTCGCACATGTGGCGCAGGATGACACAGCATGAAGCACCGGCGAGGCCACTTCCAATCTCGCAGTCATTGCGCCCTGCAAAGAGCCTCCATCTGCCCTTGAACACGCCAATGCAATGCTCGATTGCCATACGTGTAACACTCTCGCAGTAGCTTAAAACTCGCGTCTCGTAATTTCTACCGTATTACACTTGGTTGGGAGGTGGCACCTGGGATTGGTCCACGAGCAGCGACTGGAGGGGTGATTTGGGCGAAACCTGAACACTGTACGCTCAACACCAAACCTACCGCCCTAACCTGTTGAAAAACCCACACCTTTGCAAACACGTTCGTCTGGTTTGACACTCCCTGCGACAAACCCATGCGACGGAAACATAACACACAATTTTGAGAGTTGTCATTCCACTCCAGCACATCATCATCCCCACAAGCCCCTTCAACGTTTATTACTTGTCATTACTAGAGTAACACTAGTCACACCTCCCCATTACTAGGTTCATTACTTGTCACACTTCCCCTTCCCCGTCACTATCGTTATTAGAGTAACACACCATCATTACTGCTCATTCGCTCGTGAAAAGCTCCCCTCACATCTAGCTACAGAGATCTCCAATGTCGGGTCAAGCGGATAATGGGCACGTCGCAAGGGGAATGGCGGATTCCTCCGAATCCGTTGCAGATCGAGGCGCCGTGGAAACCGCGCGTTAGTAAAACAACGCGCGCGAATCGCACACGGTATCTCACCCGCCTCCCCCACTACTTCCCGCGCATTGGTAGACACGGTATCGCACCCCCTTCCCCACGGTCGCCATCACTGTTCTCCCCCGGTCTCACTCTCCTATTCCCCACCGTCGCCCTCCACGCTTCCCCACAGTCTCAACTGCCATTTCCCTACGCAATCACTCCCCTTCCCCGTCGCTTTCTCTCCCCTTCCCCCTCGCTAGCGTGCCCGTTGCCCCCCATGTGCGCCCTCCCCCTCCCCCTCGCGAGCACTCCCCTTCCCCGTCGCCCGCGGTCCCCTACCCCGTCTCTAGCTCTCCCCTTTCCCCACGCCATCACACCCCTTCCCTGTCGCGTTCACTCCCCCCCTCCTCCCTATCACTCCCCTTCCACGTCACTCGCACTCCCTTTCCAAGGGCTATCCCTCCCCTTCCCCATCGATAGCTCCCCCTTTCCCCACCGCTAGCACTCCCCTCCCCCGTCGCTATCACTCCCTCCCCGTCAATATCACTCCCCTTCCCCCTCGCGATCATTCCCCTTCCCCGTCACTCCCCTTCGCTGCCGCGTTCTCTCCCCTCCCCCCTCGCTCGCGTGCACGTTCCCCTCCCATGTGCGCCCTCCCCTTCCCCCGGCACTATCACTCCCCTTCCTCGTCGTGTTCTCTCCCCTTCCCCCTCGCTAGCGTGCCGGTCCCCCCCCATGCACGCCCTCCCCTTCCCCTTCGTAAGCACTCCCCTTCTCCGTCACTATCTCTCCCTTTTCCCCTCGATAGCTCTCCGATTCCCCACCGCTCGCCATTTGCGCGTGTGCCTCTCGCGAGAACCAGTGCTATCTCACATTCTCCAGTGGCATCTCCCCTTTTTTTTACAGGTAGACGCCAAATGGCATTGCTTTCCGCGTGGCTCGCGGTTTCCGAGGCCTCCCCTCTTTCCCGCTTCGCTCAACTCTTACCTAGCCTCAGACCCATGTAACATACGGTACCCTGAGTATTCTTCTACCTCCCGTTTGTATCAATGTTATCTTGTGCTCACCCTCTAAACGGACGGAGCGCGATGCGGCAGTTGTCGGCGACGGAAAATGTGAGGAGGCAAGGAGTCGATGATGTGCGCGCGGAGCCAGTTGCAAGGAAATGCGGCCAGCAGGAATGTCGCGCAAGTTCTCGAGTCGCCTTTTAACTACAGCGAGAGGTGCTTGCTACTCAGAGGTTTTACGGCTAAAGCACCGGACATGACAAGTCTGATAACCTTATTTTAGTTTATGCGATACGAGTGTTGTTGACGCTGATTTTCAAGCATATTATGCTTGGTAGGCATATTGACTGGCGAGATGGAAAGTTGTCTGGAACTCTGTCTCTATTTTTCTGAGAGCTTGGGTAGTACGTTTGGTCTCCCTGTGAGAGAGTTTCGCAGGGCGAGGTTGTGTCGCACGACTAAGTCACAAAAATGTCGCTCCACATCGTCAAGTGCTTTTCCATCCCTTGGTTTGGTGCACGATCGTTTGCTGGGCCTTGCAGGTTGGGCCCTCCCTTACAATATTTCTAGCCCCCAACCAGCCCCCAAGCATATGCAAACCGCAGGTGTAGTATGGCGACGGGAACCCTGGTTACCATTTATCAACCGTATTACACTTGGTTAGGACGACGGGAAAATGAGACGCGGGCTTTAAACACTGTTCCGATTCGTCCATTAGGTGATCCCGTGGTGCATGCCAAGTGTTGGAAACAAGCAATTTAACGCTCCTGTTGTGTCGAAACAATAGACTACAAACGAGGCGAATCACAATGGAGCAATGGCGAGTCAACCGAGGAGGTTGACAGAAAGTAACAGCTGGAGGTTACGCGAAGGTCAAAGGTCGCTGACCTTGACTCGACGAAATACAGCGCGACAGCAAGGACAAACAACCGACTCGGTATTGAGCAGTTGCCCGAGTCGTCACTATATCGAACCGCAACAACAAACCAGTTAGTTGCAACTTTTCGTATTCCTTGTAATATTATAAAAGCCTTTGTATTACCTTGCTATAATCAATCTCTTGCTATCACACACTAGTGCAAGTTGGTTCAACAAAGTTCACTAAGAACGCTTCCGCAATTACAACATTCCTACTCAGGGTCTTAGCCTTGGAATGATCCTAAGGGCTTTTATCAGCCCAACATGGTATGAGAGCTACAAGGCAAGATCCAACTTCATTTTTTTATCTTCTACAACATCAGAAGGCATGGAAATGCAAAAGGAGAGAAGCTCTTCTAACGGCTCCCCCGACACTACATCTACTCCACCTCCAGCCTCTGGCCTACAGACGGAAGGAGGCACAGCGACAAGACCAACAGCTGAGTCTACTGAAACTCCTGCTAACCAGGCAGCAGGCCTCGACCCAAGCATGATGGAGAAATTCTTCTCCTTCATGTCCTTCTACGAGCAGCACCAGCAAGCAGCACCTGTGCAACCAAACAACAGCGACAACAACAATAGGGTTACTCCAATGAGCCTTGACAGTTCATCCTATGCGCGCGGAAACCAGCAGCAACCTACCTTTGCCCCGTACGAACCTCAACGTGGCTCCATCAGCTTCACGCCACACCAACAGCCTTCACCTGGACAGGAAAAGACACAGGACGCGCTTCAGGTTCAATCACAGTTCGCACACGTTTTGAAACTGCAGACATCGACACCCTTTGACGGAAAGGACTTCTATACCTGGTCATTCGAGTTTGAGCTAATGATGGAAGGCGCGCAGATTCTCGGATTCTTCGATGGATCCCTGCCATAGCCTGATGGATAGCGTGCGAATCTGGAGAGGGTACAAGAGATTAAGTCCGCCGACTTCGACGGAACATTGCATACAGCTCACGTAACCTTAAGCTATGAGCGGGTACGCGTTGGAAACGTCTTAATCTCTACTTTCCAGAATGGTAATGCCCACCTTAAACCAAGATCTAGGCCGATCGCTATCGCGATTTAAGTGCGACGGGGTGTCCTAGCCGAATTACTTGGCAGCCATGGATTACATATAGGAATGGCTTAAGCTAGAGTTCAGATCTGAAAAATGACGAGTTTGACAAACCCTACCATCCCAACCCTCGCCATACAACAATCCCCAACAATCCAAAATGCCAAACTAGCAACACCAAAGGTGTTGTAATGGGTAGCAAAGGTTTGTTGGTGCTTGTTTGGTGCGAGATCAAATCCAGCCCGTAACAAGTCTAGCAATCATATTTTGCCCAGACCCTTAGCCCACAACCAGCTAGAGCAAAATACCACAACCACCTACACAATCAACACTCCCCCTTGCTCATCTTGGAGGTGGCTGAACACCACTGGGCAAAATCCTTCACTCCACTCCTCCTTGCCCAGGAAGGGGAGCCGTCCACAGCATGATGTCGTCAAGGCAGAGAAGCACCAGCCCTCCCACATCCTGCTCAGGCACCATGCCAACATGGGGCTGCATCCCCATCAAGGACATGCACACACCGTGCCGCTCAAAAGGAAGGGGTTTGGTGAGTATGTCTGCTGCCTGACGGTTGGTTGGGCACCACCGGAGGATCACCTCGCCGCTTGCCACCATCTCCCTGATGAAATGCCACCGAACCTGCATGTGCTTGGTGCGGCCATGCAAGCATGCATTCTGTGCAAGGGCAATGGCAGACTGGTTGTCCACAAACACAGGCACACCACCAGCAAGCTCATGCCCAAACTCCCCAAACAAATGCTTCAGCCACACACCTTCCTGAATGCACTGACACAGACTGATGTATTCACTCTCAGTGGTGGACAATGCAACCACTGGCTCCCTCTTGCTCTGCCAAGAGATGGCTGCACCATTAAGGCAATAGACATAGCCGGTGTGACTCTTACGGTCAGCTGAATCTCCAGCATAATCAGCATCACTAAAGCCCACCAACTCAACTTGAGGCTTGCTGTGTGCGGGGTAGAAGATCCCTGACTTGACACAACCTTTCAGGTACCTTAGCACTCTCTTAGCAGCCTGTAGATGAAATGCCTTGGGACAAGACACCACCTTGGACAGCTGTGACACTGCATAAGCAATCTGGGGCTGTGTGGTCGTGCTTGCATACATGAGAGACCCCACAATGCTTTGATAGAGCTGGACCAGCTCATCTCTCAGCAAGGGCTCCTCAGCATGTGCATGCACGTCGAACCCTGTAGGGAGAGGGGTACGCACGGGGTTAGCCTCAGAAAGGCCAAAGGACTCAAGCATGTTGAGAATGTACCTCTCCTGATGAATCAAGATGCCACTCTCATCACGCTCAATCTGCACCCCCAAATAGTACTTAGCCTCCCCCAAGTCCTTCATGCGGAAACGAGATGACAAGAGACTCTTCACCTCGTCCAGCAAGACCATGCTTGACGACATGAGCAGAATGTCATCCACATAGAGGTAGAGGGACAACCTGCCCTCATCCCTCACCAAGTGGTACAAGGTAGGGTCACACTCAGACCTCTCAAAGCCAAAATCCATCAACACCTCATCAAACTTGAGGTACCACTGCCTTGGAGCTTGCTTAAGCCCATAGATTGATTTTTTGAGTCGGCAAACCCTGCAGGACCCATCATCAAAACCAGGGGGCTGCCTCATGTAAAGCTCCTCCTTCAAGACCCCATGAAGATAGGCAGTGGTCACATCCATGTGATGGATGTGAAACCCCGAGGAGGCTGCCATCCCAAGGAAGCATCTCAGGGTAGTAGGCTTACCCACCGGGGTAAACACCTGGTCATAGTGAACACCCCGTGTTTGAGTGTTCCCCATGGCCACCAACCTGGACTTAGGTCTCTCAATGCTACCATCAGCCTTGTGTTTGTACTTCCACACCCACTGATACCTCAATACCTCCATACCAGGTGGCACACAAGCTGGATCAACCAGCTCAAAGGACTTGTTCACCTTATGAGACTCAAGCTCCTCGCGCATGGACTCGACCCACTCAGGACGGGACAAGGCCTCCTTGACTGACTTAGGCTCATGTACCTGACCCATAAGACAAAAATCAAGTCCATGCGCACCCCCATCAGCATCCACAAGCATGCACTCCTCCAAATCATGCACCTCATGATCATGCATGCAAGCATACTGTGCACTTGGTGTGAACCTCTCAGGTGGCCGGGAGATGCGTGTGGTGCGGCGCAGAGGTGATGCCTCCCCCTGCTCCAAACTTTGCAGCTTCTCCCTCCAAGTCACTCTCTTCATGGGGGACCATGGTGACTTGGGCAGCTGCTGCTGCAGTAGTTGCTGCCACCTACCCACAGGAACAGGCGGTGTATGCTGCTGTGGTGGCTGCTGCGGCTTCTCTTGTTGCTGCTGCTGCTGCCCCTGTGGCTGCTCCGGGTCATGGGCTGGTGCGTTAGGGTCAGGGGTAGAACCAGCAGTTGGTGACTCCTCATGGTGAGGTGCAGCTGCCTTTTGTTCCTCTTGCTGCTCCTGTACCTCCTCTCCAGGGTCCTCCCATGCCCCCTCAAAGATGGAAGAGGTGTAGGGATCCCGGAGGGAGCTCCCAACTGTACTAGCACCACGCTCCTTCCACCCCTTGTAGCTCAGCCCCTCGTGAAAAACCACATCCCGGCTTTCCACCACCCGCTGATCCGCCACACTCCACAACATCCAAGCTTTGCTCCTCTCCGACACCCCAAGGAAAATGCCCCATTGTGCCTTAGGATCCAGCTTCCTCCGTTGCTGGTCGGGCACTTTGATCTGCGTCATGCACCCCCACACTCGTGCCATCGACACACTAGGCACCTTCCTAGTCCACATGAAGTATGGGCTCTTGCCCTCTAGCCCCTTGCTGCCCATCCGGTTCTTAACCCAGTTGGCATATTGCACTGCTGCCCCCCACCAAGTATGGTCCAGCTACGCATGAGCAAGAATGGCTCGGGCAAGGTCAATGAGGGTCCGGTTTAGCCTCTCTGCTGCCCCATTTTGCTGTGGCGTGTAGGCAACTGAAAGCTGGTGGGTGATGCCCTTGTCTTCAAGGAAAGACTCCAGATCCTTCCCCATGTACTCCCCACCCCGATCAGACCTAAGTATTTTCACCTTGGCCCCGGCTTCCCTCTCCGCATAGCGTATCCAACGCTTGAAGACCTTGGCCACCTCATCCTTGGTTTTCACCAAGGTAACCCAACTGAGGCGGCTGAAGTCATCCAAGAAGGTGATGAAGTATTTGCTGCCCTTCTCCCTTTCTGGTGTTTGCATGGGGCCACACACATCCGTGTGCACCAACTCAAGAGGTGCGGAGGCTCTAGTGGTGGAGGTAGGGAAGGAGGTCCTTGGCAGCTTCCCGGTCGTGCAATCAGGGCACTTGCTTGGCTGCCCACCACCCTCCTTGATCTCCACACCCTTCAGCTCCCCCTTCTTCAAACACTCCACAAGTTGCTGCCTTCCCGCATGCCCCATGCGTAGGTGCAGCAAATCTGCCGTCACCTGCCCTACGTCCCTCCAACGGGTGCTACAAGCGGCATCCTTGGCTTCAACCCCATGTGCCTTCTCCACGTGAGGCACACACACTGGAACAAGGTATAAACCCTTCTCTAACTTGGCCTCCATCACCACAGCTCCACCCTTGCGAACCGTGCACCCTCCCATGGTGAAGGTGCATATGTATTCTTGCCTCGCAAGCTGAGAGCATGAGAGAAGGTTGGCTGCCAATCCAGGAACATGAAGCACACCCTTCAAATTCAGCACCTCCCCCTCCTTCCCCTTGACGGTGATGGTGCCGATGCCGATTGCTTGCAGCGTATCTCCACTCCCCACAATAACATTTCTGGAGTTAGGTGGGAGGGAGTGATAGGTGGTGAAGAGGTCGCGCCGAGGTACCATTCCACAGGTTGCCCGAGAGTCTAGAATGAGCTGGTTGGGGTCACCCAACACACGACCAGCAAGCGCTGTCTCCTTCTCCAAGGATAAGAAGGAGAAACCATCATCCGATGAGTCCTCCCTTCCCTTCTTATCCTCGTTTGCCGCCGCTGCTGCCGCTTTCTCTTTGCTGCCCTTCTTGTTCCATGCACCATTCTTCATCCTCCTCTCCACCCAATCAGGCCTAGTGACAGGTGGAGCCTCTCCTGGGTACCCTTGAGGCTTCCACCCATCTGGTCGGCTCCAACACTCCTTCCAAGAGTGCTTCCGGTTGCATCCAGGGACGAGGCACTTGTCGAGCTCCTTCTTCTTCCCCCCACCTCCTTGCCGCTGCTGGTACTTCTTGGAAGGAGCCCTATCACCTGCCCCCATTCCCCCTTCAACTCCTCTACCAGCATCACGCTTGCGAGCCTCATCAGAAACCAACACCTCCCATATCCAGGCCTTGGTCCATTTCTGCTGCTCAAGGTGAAGGTACTGCAGTAGGGCCTCGTTCGCCTCTTGGTCCAGCCCCTGGAGTGCGGTGTAGATGATCTCCTTCTCATCTACTTTGTAGTTCAACTCCTCCAAGGCCCTGACATACTCATCCAACCTCTGGAGATACTGCACCATGGTCTCTCCATCACCATAGTTGCGTTCCATGGTGTAGAACCGCTTCCTCCAGGTGAGTATGCTTAGCAACCCTTTTTGCAAATGTCGATCTTGAACTCTCTTCCATGCTTGGGCAGCTGCTCCTTGCTTCCCCTTAAGGTCAATCCGCATCTTTAGAAGCTCTAGTTGGCCTTCCAAAGCCCAACACAGGTACTGGAACGCTTGCTTGTCCTTGCGGTCCCATGCTTCTTGTGCCTTAAGTAGCTCCTCCGCACTAAGCCGGTGCCTTCCGGTTCGCGGTGCTGCTGATCCACCTCCACTTCCCTCACTTATAGATGAGCTAGAGGCTCCCCCAGCCCCTGCTCCCTCTTGGCTAGACACTCCAGCAGATGCCTCTGCTTCATCAGCTCCAGGTCTTCGCTCCGATCCCGCCTTCTAGGTCTTTGATACCTAGCCAAAGCGTAAACTGGAACCGCCATAGCGAAAAATCCGAGCTGGTGAACCTAGGAGGGCCATCTAATTTCTGGGCCATGACCAGCCCTAGATCTGGATGTCCTTGAACCAATTCTAAATTTGATAAAAATAGGGAATGTCGCAGGCATAACCAGCTCTGATACCACTAATGGATAGCATGCGAATATGGAGAGCGTACAAGAGATTAAGTCCGCCGACTTCGACGGAACATTGCATACAGCTCACGTAACCTTAAGCTATGAGCGGGTACGCGTTGGAAACGTCTTAATCTCTACTTTCCAGAATGGTAACGCCCGCCTTAAACCAAGATCTAGGCCGATCGCTATCGCGATTTAAGTGCGACGGGGTGTCCTAGCCGAATTACTTGGCAGCCATGGATTAGATATAGGAATGGCTTAAGCTAGAGTTCAGATCTGAAAAATGACGAGTTTGACAAACCCTACCATCTCACCCCTCGCCATACAACAATCCCCAACAATCCAAAATGCCAAACTAGCAACACCAAAGGTGTTGTAGTGGGTAGCAAAGGTTTGTTGGTGCTTGTTTGGTGCGAGATAAAATCCAGCCCGTAACAAGTCTAGCAATCATATTTTGCCCAAACCCTTAGCCCACAACCAGCTAGAGCAAAATACCACAACCACCTACACAATCAACATAGCCAACACACGGGACGCAGTAAGACAAGCAACAGTACACGTATCAGTCACTGATGGCGTACACAATTCTTCTGCGAAACATAACTCCGAACGAACAGCAGAACATCCAGTCTTATCGAGGGTATGGCAACTCCGCCGAGCTCGCATACGACCACCTGAAGAACTTGTATCAAGCAACAGACAGTGTTAATCGAAGTCGTCTCATGGCATAGCTGACAACAGTGGAAATGAAACCTGGCGAAAAAGGGATGGCGTATATCAGCCGTTGTCGTGGACTGCGCGACAGACTCCTTCGATGCGGAGGATCAATATCCGAAGAAGCCTTCATGACAATTGTCATCGCTAGCCTCGGTCCTCATTGGCGCTCCACTCGAGCTATCTTTCGAGCTCACGGGAAGATCTCCGAAGCGGCACTCTGCGCCGAAATTCACGCTGAACAGCAGGACATGGACCTACACGAAGAACGACACAAGAAGAGAGCGTCAGCACCAGAGTTCGCGTTTCACACTCAACGGCGCTACAACAACAACAACAATCGACAGAAAAAACATCAAGCTCAACAATACGTACAACTGTTCTGCCATCTCTGCAAGACGTCAGGACACCCTCGCACACACTGCCCGAATCAGCAGTAGTTAACGCCGCCGCAACATCAACTTCGACCCTCAAGCAGTCAAGTTGCTTCTACACAAGCACATCCCACCAATCAAGTACAGTCCTCAACGACATCGACGACAAAACCTGCACAAGGCGCAAGAAACATTGTAAGCTGCATGGCAAGAACAACGGACTCCTGCATCACCGGATCGCCACCATACTACTCACCAGAAGAACAACTCGACGAAAGCACCCCTCGCCGTGAATCATTGGAGCTCAACCCGACGTACGCAGCCATCGCCCAGAGCGAGCCGTCCGGGAAAGACACCTAGTTCTTGGACAGCTGCTGCGGACAACACATATGCTCATCGGGTCGCTTCTTTCAACGGGAACATCAACTTCAGCGCGAAGTCGTAATCACCGTCGCCAACAACCAGAACCTGCGCACACGACGACAAGGGATAGTTCAACTCCAGTCTCGAGAAACCAACGTTATTCTGCAGATGCCAAAGGTTTTAATCACAGAAGGACTCGGCTATAACTTAGCGCCAGTCAACTAATGGCGAAGGGAATCCATCTCGAAGCAGACAGTACCACCCAGGAGTTCAAGTTGTACCACGGGAAGGGTGGACTCTACATCGGCAAAGCAGTCTTGAAGAACAATGTCTTCGTTCTTGACTTTGTTCCAAACCAAGGCACCGCCGACAGCGACGCCATCGTCAACTTCACCTCCTGGACACACCCGCCAGATCTCGACCTCGACTTTAGTTCTGGAGGCTTCTGTTACTCACACACTATACCTGAAGCACAACGAACGAGAGCGTTAGTGACAATCCAACAAACATCGGCAGCAGCAGAGACAAGATCGGCGGCAGCAGAAACAACATCGACAGCAGCAGAGACAACATCAGTAACAGCAGAGATAACACCAGCAGCAGCAGAGGCAACACCGACTACAACACCAATCGTGGGCCTTCAACGACACCAGCTCTCATCGACGATACTCCACCGACTCCTGCGCAGCAGTTGACTCCCACTCCACGCGAAGTTCACAGAAGCACCAATCTCACTGCGGGATTTTACTCTAACTCTGACCTGTACAGGCGATCACCCGGACATCGCGCTAGCGAATCAATCTGGCACGCAAGGATGGGACACCCGAGCAACACAACGTTAAACAACACGATAAGAGCTGGAGTACTCGATAAGGACTCACTGCTACTACATGACGGCAGGGAACTCCAGCGTGTTCGCGGAACATGCTTTACCTGCCCCGAAGCCGACTTACCCCATCAGCCATTCGTCTCTCACCACAACCCGAGCGCACCTGCATACACACCACTGGAGAAGGTTTACAGCGACATATTGTTCAACCGCGAAAGTGGACAAGGAGCCTACAACTACGTTATCACGTTCATCGACGCCGCCACCCGATACGTCTGGCACCTCAACCTTCCGAGCCGCGACATGGCTTTCCAAGCCTTCGTCGCCTGGCTTCCAGTAGCAGAACGGGAATCAGGAGTGAAATTGAAAAGCTTCTAGACAGACGAGGGAGGAGAATACCAGTCACAGTAATTCACGCAATACCTGGCAGAGAAAGGCATCAAGCGACTCACCTCACTCCCCTACGCCCATCAACAACAAGGCGTGGCAGAAAGAATGAACATGACCCTCCAGAACACCATGCGCAAACAGCTACGCGGCATGCGACTGCCCAACCACCAGTGGCCCGAGGCGATGGACCACGCTGTCACGCTGCACAACTTGCTCTCATCATCATCGCTCCCGAACAACGCATCACCGAATCTGCTGTGGACAGGAAAATTGGGCAGCACAAAAATGTTACGAGTATTCGGCTGCATGGTACAGTACCGACCCCCAGCTGCACGAGCCGGCCGATTCTCCCAACGCGCACAGTGGGGACTACACCTGGGCATCGAAAAACACTACAACGCATGGAAGATTTTTTACGTCCACACAAAGGAAACAGTAGTAGCACGTGATGTCATTTTCTACGAGCGCCTCACACTTCAGACGTACCTGGACAACCTGGAAGCAGAACGAGATGTCACGGCCGGTTTTCGTGGGGACCGAGCCTTCGCTTCGGCAGACTGGGACGAGCAGAACGTGGACGGAGCTTCGGAGGAAGCCGGACCTCTTCCGTACTGCTCAGTGGACATTCCCATGGACGATGACAACCCTCGCGAAAGTGTCAACGCCGAAGTCTACTACGACTTCGCCGAAAACGGTTACGTTACACCCCAACCGATCGACACCAACGTCTCCGAACGCATAGGGCCCAACTTCTTTCCTGATCCAGAAACGGGAGATGAAGTAGCTTATCCCGAGGACGCAAATCTCCCTCGCTACACACAGAGTGGGCTGCAGATACTGGGACTCGTCACCGCCGTCCACGGAGCAGCGCCATCGAAGGAGCCTGCCACGGTTCAGCAGGCTCTGGGGGGTGAGCATAAGGAAAAATGGCGTGAAGCCATGGACAGGGAACTGAAGGAGCTAGAAGACAGAAACACCTGGAAAGTAGTGCCTATTGGAGTGGCACACAATAGAGCTGTTCTCACGGGAAAATGGGTCTTCCGCGTGAAGACAAAAGCTGACGGAACGATCGATAAGTTTAAGGCACGCTGGGTCGTACGCGGCTTCGATCAAGAGCACGGACGAGACTTCACCAAAACCTTCGCGCCAGTTAGCCAACTCACCTCAATGTGGATTCTCCTCGCGATAGCCGCCATGAAGCGGAAGAAGCTTTTCCAAATCGATGTCGCCAACGCCTTTTTGTATGCTCCCGTCGACGCTGAGATTTTTGTCGAACAACCACACGGATCTAACGCAGACCCCAATCAAGTATGTCACCTGCAAAAATCATTGTACGGCATCAAGCAAGCCCCGAGACTGTGGCAGCAGTACCTTCACGCCCGACTAATCCGCATCGGATTCTGCCAACTACCGCATGACCAAGGAATGTACCGACTCACTAAAGGGTTCCAACTACATCCTGCTAATCGTCTACGTAGACGACCTACTCTACATAGCCTCCATTGACGGCATAACAACTTGGTTTGAAGGGGAGCTACAGCGGGACCTCACGCTCACCGTCTCGTCTACCGTGACACAGTACCTGGGACTCAACATACAAGACGGGGAAAACGCAATCTACCTCAGTGCCGCAAAATACGCCGACACCATAGCCAAACGCTTCAGACTAACTCCAGCTACCATCACCACGCCATATCGTTACACCGACGGAAATTGCAAGGAAGTCTCCGCCCTACTCAAACCCGCCGGCATTCACGACTACCAACGAAAGCTAGGCTGTCTACTCTTCGCAGCCGTTACCGGCCGACCGGACCTATCTTACTCAGCTAGTCAACTCGCCACCTATCTCAAGAAGCCTGAAGCAGATCACATGGTGGAGCTCGACCGTGCACTTCACTACCTCGTCAGCACCCCGACGATCGGCCTAACCTACCACAAGACCGGAGACGCCCAAGCTAATCAGTTATGTGGATGCTGATCACGCCGGCGACCCCGACAACAGGCGATCGCGCACCGTCTACATCTACCGACTCGAACCTATCGGCCCCATCTTGTGGCAGTCGAGCAAGCAAGAGCTAATTGCTCTCTCCTCAGCTGAAGCAAAATATATCGCACTCTGCTCAGCCACCAAGGAAGGATTGTACCTTCGCAAACTACTAGAAGAAGCGAAGCTGGCTAAGTTACCCAGCTTCTCCCTCTTCTGCGACAACCAATCGGCCATTTGCATAGAAAACAAGAACGGGTCCGCGAATCGAACGAAGCACATTGCCCTCCGGTACTTCTTCATAAAAGACGAAATCGAGAAGGGGAGACTTGAGCTATCCTACTGTCCCACATCCGAGATGGCAGCCGATTACTTGACCAAGAAACTCGGAAAGCAGAAGTTCGAGTATTGCATGCTGCTGATTGGACAAGGCCACGTCATCAGCATCGACACTCGAGAAGCGAAGGGGAGTGTTGGAAACAAGCAATTTAACGCTCCTGTTGTGTCGAAACAATAGACTACAAACGAGGCGAATCACAGCGGAGCAACGACGAGTTAACCGAGGAGGTTGACAGAAAGTAACAGCTGGAGGTTACGCGAAGGTCAAAGGTCGCTGACCTTGACTCGACAAAATACAGCGCGACAGCAAGAGCAAACAACTGACTCAGTATTGAGCAGTTGCCCGAGTCGCCACTATATCGAACCACAACAGCAAACCAGTTAGTTGCAACTTTTCGTATTCCTTGTAATCTTATAAAAGCTTTTGTATTACCTTGCTATAATCAATCTCTTGCTCTCACACCCTAGTGCAAGTTGGTTCAACAAAGTTCACTAAGAACGCTTCCGCAATTACAACATTCCTACTCAGGGTCTTAGCCTTGGAAAGATCCTAAGGGCTTTTATCAGCCCAACACAAAGGTGTTAAACAGAAGTCACGTAGTGGTTAGGATGCATCGCCAACTAGTCCTCATTCTGTACGTCAAATTGTATTTGTTCTCTGTAGGCTGTAGTGGTGCATACCCTAAAGGGTACAACACTTTAGGGTTAGGTAGTACTTGTACTCATTCTTCCTACCTAGTCCATCATTCGTACGTTCCTATTCTGACATGGGATTCAGAGCGGGTCCATCCTCCGTAGGACCGCTTTGTTAGGGCCCACCACTATTCTAGACCTGCCCGAACTGCCCGTACTGCCCTGCCCGAACAGCGTTCCTCACGCTGCCCTGCCTACGCTGCCCCACGTGCTCTACCCTGCCCGTCGCGCTGCCCGCTTGCTGCCTAGCGCACGACCTGCACGCTGCCCTGCTCGCGCTCTGCCCTGCCCTGCCCTGCAGCCTGTGCGTCGCCCTGCCCTGCGGCTCGCGCGCTACCCTGCCCTGCAGCCCGCGCGTCGCCCTGACCGACAACTCGCACACCACCCTCCCCTGCAGCCTGCGCGTCGCCCTGCCCTGCAGCTTGCGCGCCGCCCTGCCCTGCAGCCCGCGTGCCGCCCTGCCCCGCAGCGCGCGCGCCGCCCTGCCCTGCAGCCCGCGCGCCGCCGTGCCTGCACACTGCCTTAGCTGCCAGCACGCTGCTCTAGTTACCCACGCTCTGCCCTTGCCACTACACTGCCCGTCATGGCAATGCCACTGGTCTTAGCGTTAGACGCCGAAGGAATCCCGTACCGGTTCGACTTCTGGCTTATGTGCCTGCGCTTGCATCTCCGGTGTTACATCAGAGATGGTATCTCCCTACTCGGGCACACGTCGGGGTCACTTCCGGCCCCCATGACTCCCACTGAGCCTGCTGCTGACGCTGACAAGGACGTGCAGAGACAGTACCGGGCAGATAGCCTCGCGTACAGACAGCGGACGGAGCGCAACGCTGTTGCACAGCGTGCCGTCTGATCTCTCCTGCCGGTCGACCAGAGGGACCACTTTTGACAGGTGACGTCGGCCCAGACTTTGTTTGATGCTGTTGTTAGACACTACTCCTCCCTCCCTCTTGCCACCCAGCCTCTACAGCAGCGGCAACAGAGTCAGCTGGAGACCCCCTTGTCGCAGCAGCTTCGGGAGAGTTTTTCTCAACCACACGTCCCTAGTGGTGTAGAGACTTCTAGTCTAGGTGCCTGTGAGCCTGGTAGCATTGTTACAACACATGTGGAGGCTTTGCACACCTTCACGCTTGACTTAGGCGCGACTCGCTGCTTCTTCCGCGACTGCACCACAGTCACACCGCTCATTACACCTGTCCCGGTCAGTCTAGCTGACCCCTCTGGGGGCCCAGTCGTAGCAAGTGCCTCCACCGTTCTCCTATGTCCGGCAGCCCCCTTAGGCTCCCTCACAGGTTTCCACCTCCCCTCGTTCTCTAAGAACTTGGTGAGTAACGCTGTCCTCCAGGACCAGTTTGTCACTGTGAATACTCTTGGGGGTGAGCTTGTGGCGATCTGTACGGACTCACGCACTGGCGAGCACCTCGCCAATTTCACTCGGAGCACACGTAGCTGCGTTGGGTCAGGTAGCTGCGTCGAGTCAGTTAGCTGCGTCTTGTTCGTGTCGGCTACTCTCGCACCAGACTCTCCTCTGGCACCACCGTCTTGGTCACCCCTCCCTGCCGCGCTTGTGTGGCATGCACTCTCGTCTCCTTGTCTCTGGCCTCCCCAGGTCCCTGCCCCCGCTCCCACGCTCGCTTGCACCACCGTGCCTTCCCTACCTCGAGGGGCGGCAGCGCGCCGCTCCTCACTCCTCCTCGTTTCCGCTGACCACTGTTCCTCTGCAGACTCTCCACATGGACGTGTGGGGCCCAGCACGCGTCCGTGGACAGGACCAGGAGCACTACTTTCTGCTGGTTGTTGACGACTACACGCGCTACACCACAGTCTTCCCCTTGCGGAGCAAGGCGGATGTCCGAGGTGTTTTGATCGTATGGATTATCGTTGTTCGTCGCTAGCTGAGCGCTCGGTTTGAGCTAGACCTCCAGGTCCTGCGACTGCACTCTGACAGAGGCGGTGAGTTTTCCTCCGGTCTCCTTCGGGAATTTTGTCGTGCGGAGGGCATCGTCCAGTCGTTCACGCTTCCGGCCTCTCCACAGCAGAATGGGATTGCCGAGCGTCGCATTAGTTAGCCATGGAGGTTGCTCGCACCTCCATGATCCATGTGGCTGCTCCCCATTTTCTCTGGCCGTTTGCGGTCCGATACGTTGCGCATCAGCTCAACCTCTGGCCCCGTGTCTCTGTGCCAGAGACCTCGCCTACACTGCGTTGGACAGGGGAGGTGGGAGATGCATTGGCGTTTCAGGTCTAGGGCACGATCTCCCTTGTTCGTGATACCACTGCGAGAAAGCTCTCTCCTTGCACTCTCCGCTGCGTCTTCCTTGGCTTCCCCACCAACGCCCCGCCCTGGTAGTTTTACCACCCTGACACCCGCTTGGGTCGTGTCCATAGAGGACATCACCTTTGACGAGTCAGTCTGCTTCTACCGTCTCCACCCGCACACATCTTCCCCTCTCTCCCTGCCGCCCCTCTTCATAGTCCCAGGTCCCCCTCCGGTAGACCCCCTCCTCCCGCAGGGTCCTGCTCCCTCAAGTGTGTCTCAGGTCGACCCACCCCCCTTGGTTGAGCCTTTGGAGGTCTCCTCTGACACCTCCGGCCCAGCTGAGCGGGGTGACCCAGCGGCTTACCACACGGCGACGACTCGACGCTCCCCGCACTTGGAGACCCCTCCTGGTTCTCCGCCTCGGCCGTCTTCACCGCCTCCGCAGCTTGTCGCTGTGAGCTCTGGTGCTGCTGGGGGTGGTGACACTAGGGGTGCGGACTCTAGGGTTGCTGAGTCTGGGGGTGCCGGCTCTGGGGGTGCTGAGTCTAGGGGTGCCGGTTCTGGGGGTGCTCACACTGGGGGTGCTAGAGCTGCTGGTGCTGGAGGTGCTGGAGCTGCTGGTGCTAGAGGTGCTGGAGGTGCTGGAGGTGCTGGAGCTAGAGGTGCTGGTTGTGCTGGAGGTGCTGGAGCTGCTGGTGCTGGAGCTGCTAGTACTGGAGCTACTGGTGCTGGAGGTGCTGGAGCTGTTGGTGCTGCAGGTGCTAGAGCTGGAGGTGCTGGAGGTGCTGGAGCTGCTAGTGCTGGAGGTACTGGAGCTACTGGTGCTGGAGGTGCTAGAGCTGGAGGTACTAGAGGTGCTAGAGCTGCTGGTGCTGGAGGTGCTAGAGCTGGAGGTGCTGGAGGTGCTAGAGCTGGAGGTGCTGGAATTGTAGGAGCTGCTGGTGCTGGAGGTACTGGGTGTGCTGGAGCTGGAGGTGCTAGAGTGGCTGACGGTACGGGTATTGTGCCGCGCCGACCGTTTTTCTACCCACAGCCGCAGTCGTCCCTGCCACCGCCTGACTTAGCCCTTCGCCAGGTGCTTAGTCTCCCATCTTCCACTGGCCTCACTCCACCTCTCCTATGTCCACCAACAGACCAGTCTCAGCCACAGCTACTGCCTGGCTCCCCGCTGCCTACTCCTGCTCCTCACACTGAGGTGACTGAGTCCCTGACTCGTGCTTCCACACCTGTTCGTCCTCGTCGTGTTGCACATCCTTGCCCTCCTGCTGTCCCAAGCACTCACGTTATGGCACTTTGTCCTTCCTCTGTTCCACAGCGTGTTGCCCAGCCGTCTCCTCCGGCGTCCTCTCTTCTTGACGTCCCTGACCCCGAGTCCGAACTTGCTCGTGCTACCAGTCCTATCATCACTCATCTCCTCGCTACTGAAGTCACAGACCCTGACTTTGAGTCTACTGCTGCGTTTGCCCTAGTCACTGAGCTAGACGACTTTGCTGCTAGGAGTCGTCTCGACTACGTCGCGTGTCTTGTTACTGAGTCTCATTCTGTCTGTCCTCCATCCGTTGGGGGTGAGCTTGCCCTTGGCTGTGGCGTCCTTGAGGACAGGCAGTTTGAGTTTGAGTGTCTCGCAGCCGCTTTACCTCGTTTTGCGCCCATGCTGCTTTGCCCTGAGGGAGACTTGGATGCACTTGACATCCCCACCCCGCGCTCTTATGCAGACGCGATCATGGGTGAGTACTCCTCTCAGTGGCAGACAGCCATGGATGTAGAGATGGCTTCCTGGAAGTCCACAGGCACCTACGTCGACGAGGTTCCCCCTCCTGGGGCGAACATAGTCAATGGCATGTGGATTTTCAGAGTGAAGCGGCCGCCGGGTTCTCCGCCTGCCTTCAAGGCGCGTTACGTTGCTCGAGGCTTCAGTCAGCGACAAAGGGTCGACTTCTTCCGGAGCTTCTCCCCCACCCCGAAGATGACTACTCTTCGGGTGTTGCTGCACGTTGCAGCACAGTGTGACTACGAGCTGCACTCCCTCGACTTCTCCACAGCTTTCTTGCAGGGCAGCCTTCACGAGGAGATCTGGCTGCGCCGCCCACCTGGCTTCACTGGGTCGTTTCAAGAGGGTACACAGTGGAGCATCCGGCGGCTAGTCTACGGTCTCTGACAGGTGCCCCACGAGTGGCACGACACACTGAGGACGACACTTGCGGCTCTTGGGTTTCTCCTTCGAGTGCTGAACGGTCGTTGTTTCTACACACCGACCCTACTCTGCCGCCGTTCTACATCTTCGTGTACGTCGACGACTTGGTCTTTGCTACTGCCGACACTGAGGCGCTGACCCTTGTGAAGGCGGAGCTGCAGAAAAGACATCCTTGCACTGATCTGGGTGAGCTGGGTAGCTATCTTGGCTTGCAGATCACCCGGGACAGAGCACGGTGCACCATGACTCTGACTCAGTCACACATGGTGCACCAGGTCCTTCAGCGCTTCGGCTTTCGGTTCTCCTCGCCACAGCCCACTCCTCTGCCTACAGGCCACTCGCTCTCAGCTCCACCTTCGGACGAGTCCGTAGAGCCGAGTGGCCTGTATCTAGAGCTTGTGGGCTGCCTCATGTGCCTGATGATGTGCACACGACCTGACCTCGCGTACCCTCTCAGCATCCTTGCTCGCTTCGTCGCCCCCAGGAGACATAGGAAGGAGCACTGGACAGCTGCGCAGAGGGTACTGCGTTACTTGTGCAGTACATCAGGCATGGGGCTTGTGCTTGGAGGACGGGGTCCAGTGGTACTCACGGGACACTCCGACGCTTCTTGGGCTGACGACTAGGCAACTCAGCGGTCGTCCCTGGGTTACTCTTTTGGTCTTGGCTCTGTTTCTGTCTCTTGGAGGTCAACTCGTTCATCTTCTGTTCTTAGTTCCAGCTATGAGGCCGAGATCTACGTTGGGGCCATGGCTGCACAGGAGTTACGCTGGCTGACCTACCTGCTGACTGACTTGGGTGAGCGGCCTCGTTCTCCTCCAGTTCTGTACGTTGACAACAAGCCCATGATTGCCTTGTGTCAAGAGCAGAGACTGGAGCACATAGTGAAGCACATTGCTCTTTGTTACTTTCTTGCTCGGGAGCTGCAGCAGCGTGGTCAGCTACGCCTTGCTTACGTGCCTCTCGGGCCAACACTGCTGATGTCTTCACCAAGGCCCTTGGGTCTGGTGATCATCAGCGTTTCTGCACTACTCTAGGCCTTGTGCCTACTCTGCCTCACTTGCTGGTTGCTTGACTTGTCTTGTACTGTGATCTGTATATATATACCTGCATGCTTGTTCTTGCTAGGTTGTGATCACTGTACTGCTTGTGCTTTTATAACTCTGCATGTGAACTGGCCTTGTGGCCGCTTGCTTGTGCTCAGAATGTGTGGTGATCTTGAGATCCACCCTGAGCTTTGCTTTGCTTGTTCTCTTTCTTGACTGGTCTTATGACCGTCCGCTGTGTTTGCTATCCCGCACTTTGCCTATGGGGGTGTGTCAAATTGTATTTGTTCTCTGTAGGCTGTAGTGGGGCATACCCTAAAGGGTACAACACTTTAGGGTTAGGTAGTGCTTGTACTCGTTCTTCCTACCTAGTCCATCATTCGTACGTTCCTATTCTGACACTGTAACCTTTCATGTAGTGCACTGTTCATGGAAACTCGCTAGTCATGCACAACTCCTTGGGTATCCAATGAGATAATCCCATCTGATGCCCCTCGCATCACAAGTGAGTTGAAGCTGTATGGCGTTGCTTGCTTTCTGTGTGTAGTATTCAACCCGGTGCCCCTCCATCCGTAATATGTGAATGTGTATCTCCTCGGTAGCCTTGATCACCGTAGGTACACCCTTGATGGTCCAGAACTCCTCCGCCATTGCGTCTAGTTTGTCGCGTGCAGGGAAGTGAACCCACTCATCTCTTGAAGACGATGGGGAAATGAATCAGGAAGGTGTCCACCATTTCCTGACACAACGTCTTCGAGATGCCAAAGAAATGAGACATGTCAATGTAGCTAATGCTACTCGCCAGGTATTTTATGGCTGCTAGGATTGCGAGACTGCTGGAATATATATATGTAACTGCCTGTAGCTGTAGTTTGGTGTAGCTATCATAAACTGTTGGGGGTGCACCATTCTTGGTTCTTGCCTATATCCTTGTACTGTTTCTCATTATTGAACCCTATTTTCTTGGCCAACTTCTCCCTTGCCTAAACTCTCTCGACATTGAACCCTAGCATGGCTCCTACCCTCCTAGCTACTATCTTGACATGGTATTCAGAGCAGGCTCGTTCCTAGAGCCTTCATCTTTGGGCCCACCATTAGCTTCCGCTATGGCACAGTCCGTCAAGCTGCCCGTCGCGCGCCCAGAGCGAGCGTCGGTTTCTGCCCGTCGCGCGCCCCGGGCGCACGTCGGTTTCTGCCCGATGCGCGCCCTGGCTGCGCGTCGGTTTCTGCCCGATGCGCGCCCTGGCTGCGCGTCGGTTTCTGCCCGATGCGCGCCCTGGCTGCGCGTCGGTTCCTGCCCGATGCGCACCCCAGCTGCGCGTTGGTTCTTGCCCGTCGCGCGCCTCGGGTGCGCGACTGTTTCTGCCCGATGTGCGCCCCGGCTGCGCGTCGGTTCCTGCCCGTCGCACGCTCCGGGCGCGCGTCGGATTCTGCCCGTCGCACGCCTCGAGCGCGCGACGGTTTCTGCCTGCCCGCGCCCCTTGCAGTCGCACGCGCAGCTCATACCCCGCCCCCCCCCCTCCCCCCCCCTCCCCACCCCCCCCAGATGGGGAGGGGGGGAGAGGGTGTGAGGGGGTGGCGGATGTGCCTCAGCAGCAGCAGCTGCCGCCACGCCACCTCCTCTCTCACGGCTGCGCCCGCTGCTGCGGGGAGAGGGTGTGAGGGGGTGGCGGATGTGCCTCAACAGCAGCAGCTGCTGGCACGCCTTCTCCCCTCTCACGGCTGCGCTTGCTGCTATGGGGGGAGTGGGGGAGAGGGTGTGAGGGGGTGGCGGATGTTTTTCGTGCGACCTGAGGTCGCCCACACAGCCCCTGCACCGCCCCCCTGCCCCCCCTTCTCCTCCGTCCCCCTGCTGATCGTACAGCTGGGGGGGGAGGGTATGGGGGTGGCGGGGGTGGCGAACGATGGGTTCCTGCCCGTCGCGCGCCCTGCTGTCGCCCCCCCGCCCCCCCCCTTCTCCTCCATCCCTCTGCTGCGTGTGCAGCAGTGGGAGGAGGGTATGTGAGTGCCCCTCGCACCCCCTCGTTAGTGCCCCTCGCACCCCCTCGTGAGTGCCCCTCGCACCCCCTCGTGAGTGCCCCTCGCACCCCCTCGTGAGTGCCCCTCGCACCCCTTCGTGAGTGCCCCTCGCACCCCCTCGTGAGTGCCCCTCGCACCCCCTCGTGAGTGCCCCTCGCACCCCCTCGTGAGTGCCCCTCGCACCCCCTCGTGAGTGCCCCTCGCACCCCCTCGTGAGTGCCCCTCGCACCCCCTCGTGAGTGCCCCTCGCACCCCCTCGTGAGTGCCCCTCGCACCCCCCTCGAGAGTGCCCCTCGCACCCCCTCGTGACTACCCCCCGCACCCCCTTGTGAGTGCAAGTGGGCCTCGTCTACCACACCCTCCCATAGCTCTCCCCTGCTGCCCCCCTCCATCCCCCTGCTGCGGGTGCAGCAGTGGGGGGGAGGGGATCTGCAGCACCAGCCCCCCCCGCTCCCCCCTTCTCCTCCATCCCCCTGCTGCGGGTGCAGCAGTGGGGGGGGGGGTATAGGGTTGGCGGGATCTTGGAGGTTAAGGGGGTGGCAGGAAGGGATCTGCAGCACCAGCCCCCCCGGCCCCCCCCTTCTCCTCCACCCCCCTGCTGTGCTTGCAGCAGTGGGGGAGGGTATGGGGGTGGCGGGTGTGAGTAGCCAGGAGCCCATCACCTCCTCCTCTCTCTCCCTACTGCACCTGTTGTTGTGTTGGGAGAAAGGGGGGGGAGATTGGAGGTGTGAGGGGGTGGTGAGAGAGATTCTGCCGAGCCAGCAGCCGCCCCTCCTCCTCTCTCTCTCACGGCCGCGCGTGCCACTGTGAGGGGGAGGGTGAGGCGGTGGCGGAAGCCAGCCAGGCATCTGCAGCTGCCGCCCGCTGCTACTGTGGCACCTCCAACTGCCGCCCCTGCCTCCACCTGCTGTCTCTTCTGCTGTCTGCTGCTGTTGAGCGGCAGGTGCTGCCATTGAGCCCTGCTGTGCCGCCGCACGCTTCCGCCGCAAGCACTTGCTCTCCAGGCGACCTGCCGCCACATGCATCTTATTCTTTTGCTTGCTTCTATCTTGGCTGAGGGGTTGTTGCAGCTGAATATGCCACCACTGCACCGGTTGTCACTGCTCTTGCCTACTGCTACTTTACTCTGCACAAACTCCAGCTGCAAGCAGTTATGGGGGTGTGTTGGAATATATATATGTAACTGCCTGTAGCTGTAGTTTGGTGTAGCTATCATAAACTCTTGGGGGTGCACCATTCTTGGTTCTTGCCTATATCCTTACACTGTTTCTCATAATTGAACCCTCTTTTCTTGGCCAACTTCTCCCTTGCCTAAACTCTCTCGACATTGAACCCTAGCATGGCTCCTACCCTCCTAACTACTATCTTGACAAAGACCTCCGGGGTAAGTTGGTTTTTTTTTCACAATGGGCTCCATGTAATACATCATACCTGTCTTTATGTGCTCCAGAATAGCCCTGTTTATGCGGAAGATAAATACGAACTCGCTGTCCTGCATGCCTTCCGGGTCCTCCACCCACAGGGCAAGGTCATGGCGCCAAAGTTGTGCGCGGAGTTTCCGTTCTTTGTCGTCGCTAAATGCGCCGGCATCGATCAGCCCTACTACCGATTTCGTGATTGTGTAGAGGAAGATGGCGTAATAGTATGAGATCCATGCTACTACTAGTCCGAGGACGCTGCGTGGCTCTGGTATTGAGCCAAGTGCCATTGGTACACTAGCCGTGAAGTGGCTTTGTGTTGTGTTTATAGATGCTTTCTGGTGGTTGTTTCTAAGTCCATGCTGAAGCATTTGTTACTAGTCATGAACAACAGCAGTAATGTATTTTGACGCAACTTGGGCGACCGCGTACACCCTTGTTTTTGGCACACTGCCCATTACAACGAGTCACTGTAGTGAACAAACTTGTGATACATTGGCGACCATTTACCACGTGACACTTGCCCTGATCGCGCGGTCGCAAATTGTCGCGATACATTCATACATTGTGACGCGAAGATTTGCACACATTTGGGCGCGACTCGAGAAAAATGGGATTGTGACCCCCAAAACGAAGATGCGCCTCGATAAGATTGTGCCCTCAATCCTTCTTCCTGTCTGCCGCTTCCTCAATCGACAGAGCAGCGATCTCGGCTGAGAGTGTGAGGGTTTTTAATTCATATGCGGCGAAAGGACCACAAGAAGCCTTCGGGACCATCTTCAGGTGGGGAAAGAGTCAAGACTGGCGCAGGAGGATCTACGACAAGAGCAACAGTGCTCTTTCTAGGCCTTACTCTTGGAGGCGTGGCGCGATGATGATATAACAACGAAAACAAACGAGTGCTGGAGAAATATATTCAGACTGGGTGCTTTGAGTGTGCCATCAATGCAAGCCTAGAAAGCATGACCTTGGGTATGGATTCGCGACAGTTCCAGCGAAGAAACTGAAGATGTAGAAAGCGAATATATAAATGTTGTCCCTTAATAATAGTTAGCTGTAGAGATGACAGTGTGGAAGTAGCAGCCAGGACCAATGCCGTTTTCTTGTTATTCGTGTGCAACATGTGCGTTGGGGATAGAAGATTCAATGTTATGTTGAATGACATTTGAAATATATCTCCTTATTCCTTGGTGGCAAGCAAACTCAATGGTTAAGAAATAATTAGTTTTGATGCATGGGTACATGGACATTGATGCTCCCGAAGTGCCTGATGGAATCCATGGCCCTTGGTCTTATCATTGTCATAATCTCCAACTTTAAAAATGTGTACACATGATGCTCAACTTCTGCCTGTAAATGTGCCCTTGCCAATATCAAAGTAGTAACTAGCGGAAATGATGATACGGTGTTAGGGCAAGAGGTAGAAACAGAAATGTCGATGTAATATGTGTACCCTATACAATGCAACTCAGTGTAGCCTAGCAAACTAGCAAAACAAATATTATAATTTGACACACCCCCATATGCTAAGTGATGGGCATCAAAACAAGCAAGGGAGACAACGGTCACAAGACCAGTCAAGAATAGCAACAAAACAGAGCTCAGGGTGGATCTAAAGTCACCACAGAGCCTGGGCACAAACACGAGGTCACAAGAGCAGTTCAAGAGTTCACAAGTATATGTATAAGCAAGGACAAGCAGGGCAAGCAACAAGTCTACAGTAACCGAGCACCAGCGTCAACAAGGCCTAACTGCAGACGAAACCTGTGGTGGTCACCAGACGCTAGGGCCTTTTTATTTTATTTTTTAGAGCGCAATAATGTGTGTAGCAAGAATAGATACAGATGTACACGAAAGTTAAGTGGGGACGGAAGTTAAGTGGGGACGAAAAGAGAAAATGAGAGAAAAAAGAAGAGAGGAAAGAAAAGGAAAGGGAAAGGGAAAGGGAAAGTACAGCCGCCAGAAGACCCTAATAGCACAACACATAGAGAACCCAATCAAGACACCCCATCAAAACACCCCATCAGAACACCCCAACAAGACACCCTATCTAAAAATTCTCCACACCCCAGCCCATCGTCTAGACCCGCATATCTACCAAGTAAGGCGCATTCGCCCACGGAGCATCCCACCCAACATCCTCCTTGACATCTTCCCGCTCCACCCAAACTACATCTGGGCATCGCATCATTGACACCATGCGTAACAAGATCACACGTGCCTGAGCTCGCTGCAAAGCCACCCCTATGACTGCCCGAAGTGACCCGAGCAGATAAGCATGAAAACCCTTTCTCGCGGCCCTCGCCGCTCCCTTCGTCTTCGCTACCTCAATTGCTACCTGCACGGGGGCCACTAAGAAGTCACCCACGTCGGGCGTTGGTGGCCGACTACAACCGGGGTCGACGAGGGTAGTCGTCGACCTGGGACAAGGGGGGATGCCGACCTGGGCGTCTGGACGCCGACCTGGGCGCCTGGACGCCGACCTGGGCGCCTGGACGCCGACCTTGGCGCCTCAACACCAACCTGGGCGCCTAGACGCCGAACTGGGCGCCTGGACGCCGACCTGAGCGCCTGGACGCCGACCTGGGCGTCTGGACTCCAACCTGGGCGTCTGGACGCCGACCTGGGCGCCTGGACGCCGACCTGGCAGGACACCAACCTGGTGGCGTAAACCTGGTTGCCCAGTCAACACAGTTACCCAGGTGACGGGCACTGCGGGGTGCGCGAGAGTCGCCCAGGAGGTTCGTGCGAAGCCGGCCTCGGTATGGTATCCCCAGGTCGAACGTTCCACACACGACAAAATAGGAAAAACCGTACACGACACGCAAACGACGACGCGACACACGACTAGCGATAACTCGCTATTGACTCAACACACACATTCAAAAAATCATGCCTCATCATTCACACACTATTGTAAGCATGAAATATATATTATCTCATGCTCTCATACAATTCCATGCACACACGCATGCACGCACACGGACAACAAGCCGAATGCAAACCGTAGGGTTGCACCAACAAACTCCCCCTCGGATTGTTGGCCTTAGGATCTGGTTCTCTCAGTTCAGAGCCATCCCAGCCAGCTTGCAACACTTCCAATGCTGCTGCTCAACCAGTCTCTCGGTCATCATGTCAGCTGGCTGCCCCGTTGTCTTCACGTAGCGCAACTCAACTTCACCCATGGCCACCATGCTCCTCGTCCAATGCCACTTCACCCTCATGTGCTTGGTGAGGCCGTGCAACACAGGGTTCTTAGCAACTGCAATGGCACCTTGGCTGTCACAGTAGAGTGGGGTAGGTCGTTGCTGCTCCTCCCCCAATTCAGCCAACAAACGCCGCTGCCACACAATCTCCCGTACGGCACGGAAGAGTGCCATGTACTCGGACTCCACCGAGCTCAATGCTTGATCCACCTGCTTCTTGCTCTCCCAAGTAGTTAAGCCTCCACCAACACAGCAAATGAACCCTCCAACACTTGTCATGTCCTCTGCTTCCGAAGCATAAGAAGCATCCGAGAATGCGGTGATGAATAAACGCCCGGGTTCAACACCATCCACGCCTTTTTGGCGCCTTTGCGCCGCCGCCGAGTATTGCAGCCCAACCATCGCTGTTTGGCCAAGGTACTTGGCCACCCTCATTCCAGCAGCTACCTGCTCCTCATTAGGGCATTTAACAACCCTAGCCAACTGTCCGGTTGCAAAAGCGGCGTCCGGTCAGGTGTTTACCGCCGCGTACGTGAGCCTGCCCACCAACGAGTGAAAACGGCGCCTCTCCTCTTCACCAACGCTCTCCTCCTCTGGTCCCTTCACACACTTGAACCCAGAGGGAAAGGGTGTAGCCACATGGCCTTCACTCTGCCCAAAGTTGGCAGCCAATGCCTCCAGGTACTTCCGTTGATGCACACGCATGCACCGCTTCTCCGCATCTTGTTCGATGTGGAGCCCGAGGTAGAAGCTCACGTCACCAAGGGCCTTGCACTTGAACTTGTCTTGAAGCTTCAGCAACACCTCCTTCACAAGATCAGAGGAGGGTGAGAAAATGACGATGTCATCCACATAAACCACCATGAAACTCCTCTGCTCCCCCTCGCCAAGCATGAACAAGGAATGATCGACGGATGAGGGAGTGAACCCGATCTCCTCCAAGACTTCACGCAGCTTCAAGTACCACTGCCTAGAGGCTTGCTTGACCCCATAGAGCGCCTTCTTCAGCTTCCACAATCTGCCACTACCATCATCAAACCCCTCTGGCTGCGCCATGAAAATCTCTTCCTCTAGGATGCCGTTGAGGAATGCCGTTGTCACATCCATTTGTTTCACCACCCATCCTTTGATGGTAGCTCCCGCGAGTAGGGTTCACAGCGTCGTTGGCTTCACCACAGGAGCAAACAACTCCTTATAGTCCACCTTCTCCTTCTTCTGGTACCCCTTTGCCACAAGCCTAGACTTGTAGCGCTCGATTTTGCCGTCGGCGTCGGACTTGATCTTGAAGAGCCACTTGGACATAATCGTCTTACGCCCCTTCGGTAGCTCCACCAATTCCCACGTGCCGTTCTCCTCAATGCTCTTCAGCTTACTCTCCATTGCCTTCTTCCACTCCTCAGCATCACTACTCTCCACGGCCTCCTTGAGAGTTTCTGGTTCCCCCGGCATCTCCACCGGAGAGAAGAACGCGAAAGCAAACTCCTCGTACTCACTTTCCTCGTCATCTCCAACCATCACTGCCGCTCCGACCAAGGCTGACTTGGCTGGCTTTCCCAGCGCCTCATAGGTCAGCCTATTTGGGGCTTGAATTCTCCTCTTTCCCCTTCCTTCCTCCTCAGCTGTAGGGACATGAAGGCTCTCATTGCGTTGCTGCGGAGTGACTCGGATCCGTGGAGCACTCGTAGTGCGAGAAGGAAGTGTCGGTGCACGCTCGCTCACTTGCTGCACCTCCTCCTCTTCTTCCTCTGCATCCTTGGCCTCCTCTCCTCCATTCACAAGGGAAGATTGCCTTGTGGTGGTGTTGCCGCTGCTCAGCTCCAAGGGCAGCTCTACATGCTCCAAACCATAACTCTTCACCTCCCCAAACCGCACACCTATCTTCGCCTCATTCTCCGCCTTCCAATCCTTATACATCAGGTTCTCCATGAATTTGCAATCCCTGCTCACCAATAATTTCTTGGTGAATGGGTCCCAAAGAAGCCACCCCTTGCTGTTTTGAGCCATGCCCAAATACACAGCCCATATCGCCTTGGCACCGAGCTTGTTGTGCCGAAGATGCTTAGGCACAAGTGCCATGCACATGCACCCGAACACCCGAAGCATATCCACCTTTGGCTTCCTTCCAATCCACTCCACATAGGGCACCCATTTGTCTGCTCCCACATGAGTCAAAGCTCTGTTCTTGGCCACACACGCACTCCGCACCGCATCAGGCCAGAAGTAGTCGGGTAGCCCGGCTTCAATGAGCAACCCGCGTGCCGTCTCCGTGATTGTGCGGTTCGCACGCTCGGCGATGCCGTTCATTGCAGGGGACTATGGCATAGTAAGGGAGTGCCTTATGCCATTCTTCTTCAGCCACAATGAGAAATCCTTGCTCAGGAACTCTCCCCCTCGATCGGTGCGAATTGCCTTCACTAGCCGGTCTTGTTGCCGCTCCACCATTAGCAACCAATCGGACTTCACCGTTTCAGCCACGTCGCTCTTCTTGGACAGCACGTACACCCAGGTCATGTGGGTGTGGACGTCCACAATGGTGAGAAAGTACTCTGCTCCAGCAGCTCCAAGCTTCAAGGGGCCCACCACGTCTATCACCACCTCATCAAGTGGTGCCTTAGCCGTTGCCTCCGAACTAGAGAACGGGTAACGGGTGAACTTGGCTCCCATGCACGTCGGGCTGCCAAGTACCTCATCGGGCTCCCCCTTCACACGTATGCCAGCAACCATCTCATTCTTCACTAGCTGCTTCAAGATGGGCAGGGCCACATGCCCCATGCGCCGATGCAAGGTCAACCAATCACACTCCCCCGTAGCCGAAGTCGGATTGGAGAATGCCGCATTCGCAATAGTGCCCCACATGCTCTCTCCGTAGTCCTCCTCCGCTGCTGCCTTGGGGTTCTCCTCACCCTTGTGCTGCTTCTGAGCTGCTGCACCACTCTCCTCGTGTTCACCCAGCTTGCAGGTCCCTCCAAGATTGCACTTCTTGGACTCAATCTGCGTAGCGCGACCTTTCGCACCATCGCCGCTACCAACCGCTTCACCCTTGGTGCTGATGCTTGCTGCCACTTGCCTCTCCTTAGGCATGGGGACCACAGGGATCTGCCACATCTCGTTGTATGCATCCCTATCCTCGTGAAGGTCCCAAAGAATACGCTCGCCAAGCCTCGCAATATAGGTCTTAGCTCCCTTCGAGCTCGTGTCCATGCCCGCCTTTTGCAACCGCCGCACGGAAATCAGGTTCGCAGCAAGGTTGGGCACCCTGAGCACGTTCTTAAGGCCCACCATCTTCCCATCAGCACCCTTGAACATGGCCTTGCCCATGCCTTTCACCTCTTCTCGCTGCCCCAAAGCCGATGTGATATGCTTCACCGGTGACGGCTCAAGTTCGGTGAGCAAGTCCGCACGAGGTGTCATGCTGTAGGTAGCGCCGCTATCGATCACCCAATAGTCCAGGGAGTGTAGGGTCACCTTCCCCAAAGCAGCAGGCTCCTCAAAGCTTTCACCCTTTTCTGATGCAGCCGGTGCTTACGTGGATACGAAGAAGAATTGACCTGGAAAGCGATCGTCCCTCGACTCGCTCTCGTTGTCACCGTTCTTCATATTTGAAGCACCACCTCCGCGAGCGCCATGGCCTCCACTCTCTCTTCCTCTCCCTCCTCCTGCTCCTCTACCCTCTTGGCCTTAAGCAGGAGTCCATCCATCAGGGAGCTTGAAGCAATCGCGCCACATATGTCCGCTCTTGTGAGAATAGTGGCACTCGCCGTCCAATCGGCCGCGACCGTGTCCGTAGCTCTTTATGTTATTTGAGACTAAGGACGGAGTCTATGAAGATTAGGGGCTTAAATATCTCAAAATCGTCAACTACAATTCTGGACAGAAAATTCGTCGTCACAAGAAATGTAGTCGACGATTCACGCACATATATAATTCTCTCAATCTCGATCATGTTGTAGCCCTTGACTGTGGCTCTCTTTCCCACTTTTAATTGTATCAAAATATGGAGTATAACTCGAGTTATGAATTTCGGCGCACTAGGGGGTAAGCTGCCTTAGAAACTTAACTCAAACACAATTTACTCACAAGTTCACACAAGAGAGTTGAAGTAGCAATAAACCAGGTAGGAGAGGATGAGGAGGACGAGAGGGAAGGTCCCAAGAGAGTCCCCAACCAAGGAAACCCCATACCACACAATTCCCCCCTCTATAGGCACCCCAACTTTGACATTTAACACTTTCCCAACTCATGCCATCCACCTCACCCAACTTGGCCACACTTGCCAACCTGGTTTGGCTTCTCCCAACCACTTGGCATCAATCTACAGTAGATTGACGAATTTCCCCAACCCCAAAAGTCTATACCCCATATTGAGTCACTCCACAAATTCCCATAGTCGTCGCATCACAATCAAAACTTCGAACGATCATATCTTTCTCGTTCTTGTTCCGATCGCAACGATTCTTGGTTCGTCGGAAAGCTCTTGAGCAGAGGAGTCACTTCAGATATCTGCCGAAGCCAAATAGCATACACACACACTCAGAAAATCGAAACCATGCCGAACACAGATTCTTGTACACACCACGCATGCAACGCACGAACATATGATGGGAGGCAGACAGACGTGAATGCAAATGATAGCATCACATAACAGTTGTCGCTGCCGTATCCGCCACTTCCGCGGCCTCCATTGAAGTTGTTGCTGCCATACCTGCCTCTCCCTCGTCCTTTGCCCCTTCCACGGCCATACCTTCGGCCGATGCTTGCTGCCCCGGCACCATCCGCACTTGCCAACTCACGGCGGCGGAATTCGTCTTGAAGGATCGCTCGCTTCACGTCTTCAAGCGAGAGGCGAGGCAAGTCACAATTGAGGTTGATGATGAGCGAGGACCATGACTCTGGGAGTAAGGCCAGCAACTTAGTCTTCTTTTGGAGCTCACTGTAGTTCAAATCAGCTCTCTCAAGCCGCGTCAACAAGTCGAAGAATTTCTGCACCCCTTCTTCAACCGCTTCGTCTTCTTCAATTCGTAGTGCCGCCATTTGCCGCTCCAGCACCACCGCTACCGCCGCTGTTGCAGGAGCGTGTACACCTTTGAGAGTAGCCCATGCCTTTGTTCTCTTCTCTGGTTCATGCTGGAATGGCTTGATGTGACGGATTTGGCTGCTCCCCAACGCTTGCCCAAGTAGGAGATAGCATTGTGCGCTCTTCCACACCCATGGGCTCTTCTCCGGGTTGTTCTCGGGGCGCTTTTCCGTTCCTTCCATCACCTCCAGCAGGTCATAGTGGTCAAATACGTTCTCCATTCTGAAGGACCATTCAGCGAAGTTGTCACCGTTGAACTTGTCAAGCCCAAACACCCTAGGCTCATCCCAAGGTGGGCCAAGACTTGGTTGCACAGGCGCCATGGCTGAATCACGGGGTTGGCCTTGAGCTTGGGCTTCTCCACTGCCACCAGCACCTCTGCCACCCATTTTTTCAGGTCCAGCCATTGTTGAAACTGCTCCAAGGGGCTCTGATACCACTTGTTATAGTCACAATAGGCTTGAATGTGCCTAAAATGAAAGATAGAGTGCACAGTCGGATTTCTGCACAGCGGATTCAAACGTTGATAGCGTTCTGGTCACAGCTGCAACTGACTTGATTCAAATTGGATCTGAAGTGTCTTGACGTCGCCTACAATAGGCAATTTAGATCGCAAGATTTCATTAAGAATTGAGGACACAACGTTGGTTTGAATGAACAGCACTATGGCAGCCACTATAGTCTTAGAACACAAATTAGGAAGAGTTACGAGTTGGGAATGACTCCCAGCTCCTACAAACCCCAAGAGCCGAGGTACAGTGATGTGGAACAGTGCCACACTGTCCCCAACCATGAAGGGTCTCGAAAATACCCTCCACAATGGCCTACACCAAGAGAAATGTTACACAACACAAAGTAATGTAACTATTCTCACTATCTTGAAGTTTACCCTTTTGGAGTGCTTCGAGCGCCTTCTCCCTACGGGGGGTTGGTTTCCTCCGGGGATCTCCTTAAAGCCCAAAAAAAAAAAAAAAAAAAAATGGAGTGCTTCGAGCTCACTTGAATCATGAAACCAAAGCCATGGTTCTTCAAGATAAATTCTTCCTTGTGTTCTTGGAAGTCTTCTGCGCACACCTGCGACACGCCGAACGTTCCACACACGACAAAATAGAAAACCGCACACGACACGCAAACGACGACGTGACACGCGACTAGCCATAACTCGCTATTGACTCAACACACACATTCAAAAAATCATGCCTCATCATTCACACACTATTGTAAGCATGAAATATATATTATCTCATGCTCTCATACCATTCCATGCACACACGCATGCACGCACACGAACAACAAGCCGAATGTAAACCGTAGGGTTGCACCAACACCAACTAGCTGTGAGCACCAACCAAGTGATCACCACGTCGGACGTGGTGTTCTACGAGATGATGTCGCTGGACGTGTGGAAGTCGGAGCACGGGCCGGCGTCGGGATGGATGCAGGCTAACCCACCAACGGACACCTCGACAGCGACACTTCCTTTGCTCGCCGAGGTTGGTGAGCTTGCTGATGAGGACGCCGAGGACGTCTGCCCTCCTTCCCCTTCCCCTGCCCCTCCTGCCCCACTCCTTGGAGCCGTGGGGCATCGCCTGTGGCGCCGGCCAAGGGTATCGTCGGTGGCTGGCGTGACGTTACGCAAGTCGGCGTGGGAGAGAAGTCGACACCGACAGGGGAGTAGTAGGCAGAGGAGGTGCAGCAAACTTTGGTGTAGCCGACGAAGGAGGCATCAGCAGGGAAGCCGCAGATAGGGGAGCAGCCAGCAGTGAAGCTGACCAAGGAGCCGTCGGTGACTAAGCACTCGGCAGGGAAGCCGACAACAGGGGAGAATTCGGCAGGGACTCCGGCTTTGGTGGAGCAGGCCGGTGAGGGCAGTGGAACCGGCGTTGATGAAAGAGAGCAGGCCATTGACAGCGATGTAGTGGAGGTCACCGCCGAGGAGCTTGGACCACGACGTTCAGGTCGAATTCGGAGGCCGCATGAGTTCCTGTCCTGCCACGTGTGCTTGCCGCCGGCCACCTTCACCACGCTGAACGAAGACGCCGATGATGACCTGCTGTACGACGACGCCGAGGAGGACATCGACCTTCCGGAGCTTGACCCCGACATGCACGCCGACCCCAAACACCGCTGGGACATCGCAACGATAACAGTGAAGGAGGCGTTGGCGAGCTGGAAGGGCAAGGCGGTGAAGGCCGCCATGGACGAGGAGATACGCAGCCTCATTGGCATGGGCACCTGGGAGTTGGTTGAACGCCCACGAGGGTTGAACATCATGAAGAGCCAGTGGGTGTTGATGACCAAGTACCACGTCGACGACACGGTCGCCCGGGAGAAGGTGAGGCTGGTCGTGAAGGGCTTCACGCAGGTGTACGGCACCGACTACAACGAGACGTACGCGCCGGTGAGCAGCTACGCCACGCTGAGGATCTTCCTCAGCTTCGTCGCCATCCACGACCTCAACCTAATGCAGCTTGACATGAAGAACGCCTACCTGCAGAGCAAGCTCGACAAGGTGCTGTACATGTACCACCCGGACTACTACAACGACGGGACCGGCCGGGTGTTCAAGCTGATGAAGAGCCTGTACGGGCTGAAGCAGTCGCCGCTGCTGTTGTACAAGGCCCTCAACGACGTGCTGGTTGGTGCCGGCTGGAAGAAGAGCAATGTCGACGAGGCCCTATACTTCAAGGTCGGCGATGACGGAGTGGCCTGCTGGGTGCTGGTCTACGTCGACGACCTACTCGCTGCCAGCAGCAGCACCGCGATGCTGAAGGAGCCGAAGGAGCTGCTGGATGCCGCCTTTGAGCTGCGCGAGATCTCGCCGATGGAGAAGTACCTTGAGCTGGAGATCGTGCGCGACAGGCCGACGAGGAAGCTGTGGCTGCACCAGCAGGGCTACGCCGACAAGCTGCGCAGGCGTTTCATCGACGAGGAGAAGACCGGGCGGATCCCGACGACACCGGTCTCCGTCGACGCCTACGCCGAGCTGACGTTCGACGACGAGAATGCTCAGGAGTGCAAGAAGGAGGAGTTCCGGCAGAAGGTCGGCTCGCTGCAAATCGCGGCGACAACGACGAGGCCGGACATCGACTTCGCCTGTAGCAAGCTGAGGAGCGGCCTCACGGTGAGGACTGACCAGCACTGGCGTGAGGTCAACCGCTGCCTCTTGCTCGTGTCGCCTCCTGTTGCACCAGACTCTTCTGTGGCACCACCGCCTGGGTCACCCCTCCCTGCCTCGCCTTCGTGGCATGCACTCTCGTCTTCTTGTCTCTGGTCTCCCCAGGTCTCTGCCTCCCCTGCCGCCCTCACCTGCCCCGCCCTGCCTCCCTTGCGTCGAGGGGCGGCATGTTAGAGATTAAGGACGGAGTCTATGAAGATTAGGGGCTGAAATATCTCAAAATCGTCAACTACAATTCTGGACAGAAAAGTCGTCGTCACAAGAAACGTCGTCGACGAAAGGTCCACTGTTAGAATTCTTTCAAACTCGAGTATGTTGTAGCCCTTGACCGTGGCTATCTTTCCCAATTTGAATAGTATCAGAATATGGAGTATAACTCGAGTTATGAACTTCGGCGCACTAGGGGGTATGCTGCCATAGAAAACGTAACTCAATCACAATGATCTCACAAGTTCACACAAGAAAGTTAGAGTAGCACCAAACCAGGTGGAAGGGATGAGGAGGACGAGAGGGAAGGTCCCAAGAGAGTCCCCAACCAAGGAAACCCCATGCCATACAATTCCCTTCCCCATAGGCAACCCAACTTTGACCTTTGTCACTATCCCAACCTCCACAATCCACCTCAACCCAACTTGGCCACACTTGCCAACCTGGTTTGGTTTCTCCCAACCATTTGGCAGCAACTACAGTAGAAAAGACGAATTTCCCAACCCCCAAAAGTCTATACCCCATATTGAGTCAACCCCACAACTTCCCATAGTCACCACAACCAAATATCAAAAGCATACGAACTCCAACGTTCGTAACTTTCTTGTTCGTGCTCCGATTGAAGCGATACTTGGTTCGTCGGAAAGCTCTTGAGCAGAGGAGTCACTTCAGATATCTGCTCAAGCCAAATAACATTCACACACACTCAGAAAATCCAAACCGCACAAAACACAAATTCTTGCACACACTCACAACACGCATGCAACGCACGAACATATGATGGGAGGCAGACAGACGTGAATGCGAATGGTAGCATCACTCAACAAACTCCCCCTCTGGCTGCCAACCATCATCCCACATGCCATAGTTCAAGCATGCACCCTCAATGCACACTCATCCCAGCAAGCTTCATGCCCTTCCAATGCTCAGATTCAGCCAGGCGCTTGGTGAGAATGTCAGCCGCCTGCTGATGGGTCTTCACAATCTCCAGCCACACCTCCTTGTCCAGGAGCCTCCTCACCCAATGCCACTTAGGCCTGATGTGCTTCGTCAGCCCATGAAGGCAAGCATTCTTAGCAAGCTTCACAGCCGACTCGTTGTCACAGAAAATCACAGTTGGCTCCTTTTGGCACACTCCGATCTCCTCCAACAAACGCCTCAGCCACACCACCTCCTTTGCCCCATGATGCAGGGCCATGTACTCTGTCTCACACGAGGACTGCCCCACCTCATTCTGCTTCTTACTGCGCCAGCTCACTGCACCACCTCCGAACAGGCACACATAGCCTCCAATGCTGGTGCCATCCGCTTTCACCGAGTTGAAGCTAGCGTCAGTGTAGCAGGTCAGGAGCATCTCCCCCTTGCTCAAATCAGCTGCACCCCTCTGCAGCCTCTGCCTCACAGCACTGTACTCCAAACCCACTGATGCCGTTGCACTCACATAGTGGACCAACCTCTTGGCCGCTTCCAGCTGCTCATGACTGGGGCGTGAAACCACACTGGCAAGCCTGGATGTTGCAAAGGCAATGTCAGGCCGTGTGTGATTAGCCGCATAGTTGAGTGCCCCAACCATGGAATGAAAAAGTTTCCTGTCACTCTCACCCACCACCTCCTCATCAGCACAGGGCTCCACAGTGAACCCCGAAGGCAGTGGGGTGGCTGGCTTTCCTCCATCTTGCAGCCCATACTTCTCAGCCAGCCCCTCACAATACTTTCTCTGGTGCAACCTCAACACTCCCTTGTCAAGGTCCCTCTCCACATGCATCCCTAAATAGTACTTCACATCTCCCATCTTGGAGCACTTAAACTGCATCTCCAGCATCTCCTCCACATGCTCAATCATTGCAGACGACTCAGAGAAGAGCAGGATGTCGTCCACATACACCAGGAGCATGAGAAACTGCTCCTTCTCCTGCAGCAGGAACAAGCTGTGATCACACTCACTCTTCTTGAAACCCCCAGCCAGCAGAGTCTCCTCTAACTTGTGGTACCATGCACGAGGAGCCTGCTTCAGGCCATAGATGGCCTTCTTCAGCCTGCACACCCTGCCGCTCCCATCATCCAAACCCTCAGGCTGTAACATGTACAGCTCCTCCAGAATGATCCCATTGAGGAAGGCGGTGGTGATGTCCATCTGCTTCACCCGCCATCCACGGTATGCTGCCATTGCCAATGACACCCGAAGTGTTGTGCCTTTCCCCACAGGAGCATAGAGCTCGTTGAAGTCCTTTCCCTTTGTCTGCTGAAACCCCTTAGCCACAAGCCTTGACTTGTAGCGGGTCAGCGCCCCATCAGGTCCGTACTTGTGCCTGAAAATCAGCTTGGAAGAAATGGCCTTCTTCCCAGGTGGCAGCTCACACAGCTCCCACGTCTCATTCTCTAGCAGAGAATCATACTCCTCCTTCACACTCTGCTTCCACTTTTCAGCATCGGGCCCGCTCAGTGCCTCAGCTAGCGTCTTGGGCTCAGGGACGGCTGCCCAGTAGCAGTGTGCTATCTCATCCTCATCACACTGCTCAGCCACACTCCCAGCCCTTACCACCTTTGGCTTGCCACGGCTTGCATAGGTCAGCCTGTTAGGAGGGCGCACATCCCTCCTAGGACGGTCAGCCGTACGTCCGGCACCTTGTGGAGCACCTTGCTCCTCCTGCTGCTGCGGCTGCTGCTGCTGTTGCTGCTGCTGCTGCTCCTCCACCTCAGGTTCTCCCCCATCCTCTGTCACCCCAGAGATCTCATTCTCAGAGACAGAAACCTCCACTTGCCTTGAAGGCCGCTGCACCTCATCGGCCTCGACAATTAGCGGTGTCGTTGGAAGCTTCTGCTGCTGCTGCTGCTTCCACTCCTTGTAGTACAAGGACTCAAGGAACTTCACATCCCTTGACACAGTCAGCTGCTGGCTGGTCAAGTCCCAAATCAGCCAGCCCTTGTGATCCTTAGCAAGCCCCAAGTGCACACCCCATCTCCCAGAAGCTTCCAGTTTTCCCCTCTTCTCCTTAGGCACATGAAACACCACCATGCACCCAAAGGCTCTCAGCATGTTCACAGCTGGTGCAATCCCATACCACTTGGTGTAGGGGACCCACTGTTTGTCCCCCACAGTCGCCAGCACCCTGTTCTTCACAACAACGACCTGCCGCAGTGCTGTCACCCAAAACGGATCCGGCAGCCCTGCACGCCCAAGGAGAGTGCGAGCACCTTCCTGCAGGGTCCGGTTGAACCGCTCAGCCACGCCATTCTGCTGAGGGTTGTAAGGCACTGTGAGCTGATGCTGGATCCCCTTCCGCTTCAGCTCCTTCTCAAAATCAGCGCCGATGAACTCTCCTCCGTTGTCAGTGCGGATCACCTTCACCTTGTGTCCGCTTTCGATTTGTGCTCTCGGCATCCACTCCTTAAGAACAGCCGCTGCCACCTCCCCCTTAGTCTTGAGAGGGTACACCCACACCGCACGCGTGTGGTCGTCCACAATCGTCAAGAAGTAGCGGCTGCCCGAGAGAGAAAGGGCCCTCGTGGGGCCCACCACATCCATGTGCACTAGTTCAAGTGGTGCCTTGGCTGGTCCTGTGCTGCTGCTGAAGGGAAACTTCGTGAATTTGGTCTCAAGGCAGGTAGGGCAGCTCCCAATCTCCTTTGCTCCCCCCTTCACCTCCAGCCCCTTCAAGCACCCATCCTTTACCAACTTCTGCAGCATAGGAATGTTCACATGGCACAGCCTCTCATGCCACGTCTCCCAATCAGCCTCACCACTCCCAGATGAAGCCTTTGCCCATGCAGCTGTCGCATCCACACCAGCAAGCACCTCACCATGTGGCTGTTGTGGCTGCTGCACCTTCTTGACTGCATCCAGGGCCCCAGCAGTTGGTGCAGTCTCCTCTCCTCCCGCAGTTGCTTTAGCCGCTGCCGCTGCCTTTGCCGTTGCTGGTGGTTTCCCCTTCCAAGGGATGATGGGCAGCTGCCACAAGTCCTTGATGCAGCTGCTCTTCTCCTCCAAGTTCCACAGCAGCAACTTCCCAAGCTTTGCACGGCAGCTGGTTGGGCCGAAGGTAACTTCAGCCTTGCTCTTCTGCAGCCGGCGCACAGAAAGAAGGTTAGCGGACAAACCTTCAACCAACAGCACATTCCCAAGCCCCACAAGCTCTCCATTGGCTCCCATCACCTTGGCATTCCCAACACCAATCACAGGGAGCAAAGCACCTGAAGCGGCAGCCACAAACTTGATCTTCCCAGGAGGTTTTACCTCATCAAGCAAATCTGCCCGTGGGGTCATATGACTCGTGCAACCTGAATCGATCACCCAGTGAGTGAGGGGGTGCATTACAACCTTCCCAACTGAACCCACATCACCCCCACTCCCTTGCACATCCTCAACCACGAGGAACATCCCAGGGTCGGCTTTACCTTGTGCACCATCACCTTGTGCACCTGAACCTTGCACAGCGCCACCGCGTGCACGTTCACCACTTGGCGGCTTCATGCCTGGAGGGGCCCATCCCTCAGGCCGGCTGAAACACTTGAACCACGGGTGTCCAGCCTTCTTGCAGTACCAGCACGCACCCTCCATTCGGGTGCTCCCCCTGCCACCAGAGCTCCCATGCCCCTCATTGTAGTCACCTCGGCCTCTACCTCTGCCAAAGCCTCTCCCACGGCCTCGGCCTCTCCCTCCCCCTCTTCCTCTGCTGCCTCCTGCAGCTCCATACCCCTCAGCAGTTTTGTTGGCAGCACCACCTCCTGTGTGGCGTCTGCGGAAGTCCTCCTGCAGAATCTGCTGCCGTAGCCACTCAGGCGTCCATTTGTCCTGCTGAACGTTGAGGGTGGGGATGAGGTTGTCCCACGAGTTGTCGAGCACCGAGATGATCTTGGTGCACTGTTGCATCTGCGACACTTCGCTGCCCGCCGCTGCCATCCTCGCATAGGTGTCCTTGATCTTGTCAAGGACCGGTTTCACATCATCTCCCGGTTTCATGGAGAGGGCAGCCAACTCCTTCTCCAACACAATCACCATCGGCAGCGTGTTGGGCTGAATCACGTCGCGTAGCAGCTTCCATGCCTTCGGTCCGGAATCATCCAACTCCACCAAATCCTTGATGTGCTGGAACATGTCGTTGTTGACCGATTGGAGGATGAGGTCGTACAGCACCGCGCTCTTCTCAATCCACCGATCGCGGGCATCTCCTTCCCCCGGCATCTTCTCCTCTCCCATTGCAATTTTCAGCAGCTTGTAGCGCTTGAAGGTGCTCCGCATCCGCCCGCTCCATTCCTCATAGTTGGAGCCATCCAAAGCTTCAATCTTGGATGGTGGCGGCTCACTCCTCTTCTCAGCTGCATCTCCACTCCCTTGATTCATCTCCTCTGCTCCCAATCAGAGGTTTCAGCTCCCCCTTTTGCTGGTCACAATGTCGATCCACACAATCTTCACAAGTGTCAGCGCCAACGAAATTTCGGCAGAGTTTCCCCTTAGCGGAAGTCACATCCAACCTCCAGAACTCCACTTAGGCACGCCCACAGGCCATGGTGGGTCTAGGAGGGTCTTCACACTTCAGTAGACTCCTCACAGGGTCCTTAATCAGCTCTGATACCACTTGTTAGAGATTAAGGACGGAGTCTATGAAGATTAGGGGCTGAAATATCTCAAAATCGTCAACTACAATTCTGGACAGAAAAGTCGTCGTCACAAAAAACGTCGTCGACGAAAGGTCCACTGTTAGAATTCTTTCAAACTCGAGTATGTTGTAGCCCTTGACCGTGGCTATCTTTCCCAATTTGAATAGTATCAGAATATGGAGTATAACTCGAGTTATGAACTTCGGCGCACTAGGGGGTATGCTGCCATAGAAAACGTAACTCAATCACAATGATCTCACAAGTTCACACAAGAAAGTTAGAGTAGCACCAAACCAGGTGGAAGGGATGAGGAGGACGAGAGGGAAGGTCCCAAGAGAGTCCCCAACCAAGGAAACCCCATGCCATACAATTCCCTTCCCCATAGGCAACCCAACTTTGACCTTTGTCACTATCCCAACCTCCACAATCCACCTCAACCCAACTTGGCCACACTTGCCAACCTGGTTTGGTTTCTCCCAACCATTTGGCAGCAACTACAGTAGAAAAGACGAATTTCCCAACCCCCAAAAGTCTATACCCCATATTGAGTCAACCCCACAACTTCCCATAGTCACCACAACCAAATATCAAAAGCATACGAACTCCAACGTTCGTAACTTTCTTGTTCGTGCTCCGATTGAAGCGATACTTGGTTCGTCGGAAAGCTCTTGAGCAGAGGAGTCACTTCAGATATCTGCTCAAGCCAAATAACATTCACACACACTCAGAAAATCCAAACCGCACAAAACACAAATTCTTGCACACACTCACAACACGCATGCAACGCACGAACATATGATGGGAGGCAGACAGACGTGAATGCGAATGGTAGCATCACTCAACACGGCAGCGCGCCGCTCTTCACTCCTCCTCATTTCCCCCGACGACTGCTCCCCTGCAGACTCTCCACATGGACGTGTGGGGCCCAGCCCGCGTCAGTGGACAGAGCCGCGAGCGCAACTTTCTGCTGGCAGTTGACGACTACACGCGGTACACCACGGTCTTCCCCTTGCGCAGCAAGGGTCAGGTCGTTGATGTCTTGATCCCTTGGATCCGCACAGTCTGTCTCCAGCTCCGCGAGCGGTTCTGCCAGGACCTTCCTGTCCTGCGTCTGCACTCTGTGAGAGGTGGTGAGTTCTCCTCCGACCTCTTCCGGGACTTTTGTCGTGGGGAGGGCATTCTCCAGTCATTCACGCTTCCGGCCTCCCCTCAGCAAAATGGGATTGCTGAGCGCCGCATTGGCTTAGTCATGGAGGTCGCTCGTACCTCCATGATCCATGCGGCTGCTCCCCATTTTCTGTGGCCGTTTGCGATCCGGTACGCTGCGCATCAGCTCAACCTCAGGCCCCGTGTCTCCTTGCCAGAGACCTTGCCTACACTGCGTTGGACGGGGAAGGTTGGCGATGCGTCGGTGTTCCGGGTCTGGGGATCTTGTGCCTTTGTTCGCGATACGTCAGCGGACAAGCTCTCCCCCCGTGCTATCCGCTGCGTCTTCCTTGGCTTTGTCCCTGACGCGCCTGGCTGGCAGTTTTACCACCCCACCTCGCGCCGTGTCTTCCCTTCTCAGGACATCACGTTTGACGAGTCGATTCCCTTTTACCCTCTCTTCCCCTACCGCTCTGCCCCTCCCCCACCCCCGCCACTCTTCCTTGCTCTCGGTCCCCATCCGGAAAACCCCCTCCCGCCCCAGGGTCCTGCTCCCTCAGGTGTGTCTCAGGTAGACCCTCTCCCTGGTCCTACGCCTGTTCAGGTAGCTGTCGACTCAAGTGCTGCTCGAGGTGCTGCGTCTGGGGGTGCTGCGTCTGGGGGTGCGGAGCCTGGGGGTGCGGAGTCTGACGGTGCTGAGACTGGGGGTGTTGAGCCCGGGGGTGTTGAGACTAGGGGTGCTGAGCTTGGGGGTGTTGCGACTGGGGGTGGTGAGCCTAGGCTGCTGAGCCTGAGGGTGTTGAGCTTGGGGGTGCTGCGTCTGAGGGTGCGGAGTCTGGAGGTGCGGATCCTCATGGTGCTGCTTCGTCTGGAGGTTCTGCTGGTGCTTCGCCGAGCCTGACTCCGCGGCAGTTGCGTGAGTGGTTTGTTCGGCGTACGCGCCTTCGGAGTGGAGCTTCTTGAGCTGGAGGTGCTGGCCGTGCTGGAGCAGGAGGTCCTGGAGTTGCTGCTGTAGCTTGTGTTACTAGAGGTACTGCGACCACTGGTCCTGGAGGTGCTCGTCCCCGGGGAACTGGAGCTGCCGGGACTGGTGGTGTTGAGGGTACTGGAGCTGGAGACCTTGCCGAGTCTGGTACTACTGGCGCTGGTGGCGCTGGAGCTGGAGGAGCTGGAGTTGGTGGCCCTGGCGCAGGAGGCGCTGGATTTGGAGGCCCTAGTGTTGGAGGTGCAGGAGCTGGAGGAGCTGGAGCTGTTGACCCTGGTGGCACTGTGCGGCCGCGACCGTACTTCGTTCCCCTGCTCCAGCAGGTTCTTGGTACCCCGCCTTCTGCTGCCCTTACTCCTCCCCTCCTGTGTCCTCCGCCTGACCAGTCGTAGCCGCCGTTACAGCCGGCCTCTCCTCTGCCTGCTCCTTCTCCTTACACTGAGCAGTCCAGCGGTCTTACAGAGCGTCGTGAGCCTGCGTCTCGTCCTGTCTCGCCTGTTCGCACTGCTCGTCGCGTTCCTCGTTCGCGTCCTCCTCCTGTCCCTGGCACGCATGCTATGACCCTTCGTCCTTCCTCTGTTCCACTGCGTGTTCCTCTGCCTGCTCCTCCTGAGTCCTCTCTTCCTGAGGTCCCTAACCTTGAGTCTGACCGCGCTCGTACTGCCAGTCCCACTGTCTTTCGTCTCCTCGCCACTGCTGTCGCTGACCCTTCTTTTGAGTCTGCTGCTGGGTCTACTCTCGTTGCTGAGCTGCTTGACTTTGTTGCTACCTGTCGTCTAGACTACGCCACTTCTCTTGTTGCTGAGTCTGCGTCTGCCAGTCCTCCGTCCGTTGGGGGTGAGTGTGCTCTTGGCAGGGACGTCCTTGAGGACAGGCAGGAGGACTTTGAGTGTCTTGCAGCTTCTGTACCTCATTTTGCTTCCATGCTGCTTGCCCCTGAGGGAGACCCGGATGCTCTAGACATCCCGACCCCGCGCTCTTACGCAGAGGCGATTACGGGTCCTTACTCCTCTCAGTGGCAGGCAGCCATGGATGCCGAGATGGCATCCTGGAAGTCCACAGGCACCTACGTCGACGAGGTTCCCCCACATGGGGCAAACATAGTCGATGGCAGGTGGATCTTCACGGTGAAGCGGCCGCCGGGTTCTCCGCCTGCCTTCAAGGCACGCTACGTTGCTAGAGGCTTCAATCAACGACAGGGAGTTGACTACTTCCAGACCATCTCCCCTACCCCGAAGATGACTACTCTTTGGGTGTTGCTGCACGTCGCTGCTCAGCGTGACTACGAGTTGCACTCTCTGGACTTCAGCACAGCTTTCCTGCAGGGAAGCCTGCACGAGGAGATCTAGTTGCGCCGCCCACTTGGTTTCACTGAGTCTTTTCCTGCAGGTACTCAGTGGAGTCTTCGGCGGCCAGTCTACGGTCTCCGTCAAGCGCCTCACGAGTGGCACGACACACTGAGGACTACACTTGCGGCTCTTGGGTTTGCTCCTGCTACTGCTGACCCGTCGCTGTTTTTACGCACCGACACCTCGCTGCCGCCTTTCTATGTCCTTCTCTACGTCGACGACCTCGTCTTTGCCACTGCTGACACTGAGGCACTGACCCTTGTGAAGTAGGAGCTGCAGAAGAGATACACTTGCACTGATCTGGGTGATTAGCACAGCTATCTTGGCTTGCATATCACCCGGGACAGAGCTCGACGCACCATTACCCTGACTCAGTCACACATGGTGCACCAGGTCCTTCAGCGCTTCGGCTTCCAGTTCTCCTCGCCACAGCCCACTCCTCTGTCTACCAGCCACTCGCTCTCAGCTCCACCTTCGGACGAGTCCGTAGAGCCGAGTGGTCCGTACCCAGAGCTTGTGGGTTGCCTCATGTACCTGATGACCTGCACTCGACCCGACCTCGCGTACCCTCTCATCCTTGTGGCTCGCTACGTGGCTCCCGGCAGGCACCGAAAGGTGCACTGGGATGCTGGGAAGAGGGTACTGCGTTACTTGTGCAGTACGTCGGGCATGGGGCTCGTGCTTGGAGGACGGGGTCCAGTTGTCCTCACCGGTCACGCAAACGCTTCCTGGGTTGACGACTCAGCTACGCAGCGGTCGTCACAGGGTTACACCTTCAGCCTTGGCTCTGGCTCTGTCTCCTGGCGGTCTACCCGCTCGTCTTCGGTTCTCAGCTCCAGTTGTGAGGCTGAGATCTACGCTGGGGCCATGGCTGCACAGGAGCTACGCTGGCTCACCTACCTGCTGACTGACTTGGGCGAGCAGCCTCGTTCGCCTCCAGTTCTGTACGTAGACAACAAGGCCATGATTGCCTTGTGTCAGGAGCACAGACTGGAGCACAGAACGAAGCACATCGCTCTGCGATACTTCCTTGCTCGAGAGTTGCAGCTGCGTGGCCAGCTTCGTCTTGCGTACGTGGCCACTCGGGCCAACACTGCTGATGTCTTCACCAAGGCACTTCCGCCTGGTCATCATCAGCGCTTTGTTACTATGTTAGGCCTTGTGCCTACTTTGCCTCACTTGCTTACTGCGTGACTTTGATTGTACTGTGAGATATATATATACCTGCATGCTTGCACTTGCTAGGGTATGATCACTGTATTGTTTGTTTCTCTTTTATATATAACACTGCATGTGAACTGGCCTTGTGGCCCTTTGCTTGTGCTCGGACTATGTGGTGACTTTGTGATCCACCCTGAGCTTGCCTTGCTTTCCTTGACTGGTCTTGTGACCTCTTGTTCACCCTCACTTTGCCTATGGGGGTGTGTCAGAACATTATAGCTTTTACATTTGTGTATGCTATAGTGGGGTAGCCCATAAGGGGTACAACCCAACTGTTTGCTAGTTCATTCATTCTCGTTCGTTATTTTGACACTGGACCCTGAAGGGATGTCAAACGGGCCAAGGTGGCATCGTCGTGGGCCATGCCTTGAAGAGACTGCAGGCTCTCGACCGCTAGGCGCCAGTGTTGCGTAGGGAAAGCAGCAGCGGGGGGTCTGCGATGCACAAGGCAAGGGGCGGCATCTCCTGCCGGACCGGCTGTGGAAGTAGCTCCACCGCTTTCGCGAACCAGGGATCCAACAATGTCGCAGCCTCGGGCATGTAGAAGAACTCCTCAAACATCCGCTCCTCCTTTACCACCCCCATTCGAGCCACATCGCTCACTGCAAGGCACCAACCGCATGAGTACGACAAAGGACTAAGGTCAGCCTCAGAACGCATGCCAAAACCCCCCAGTCTGGCAAGCAGGTGCAACTGCAGGCGGGCCATCTGCGACTTTTCCGAATCGTGATCCCAGGTACCAGGTGGAAACAGCAGCTCAAAAGAATTCTCAGGGCTCGTGTCCCAGTTTCGGAAAGCCTCCACTACCCCTGGCCGTGGAGGCATCGTCCGTGTGAGATAAATTGGGCGTCCTGACACCGCGATCGCCAGGAAATGAGATGCAATGTGTGGGTGGTCAAGCAGAGGAAGCCATGGGATAGGTGCCTGTAGCTGCGTCAACTGGTCTCGTAGGCGAGCCACCTCCCATTCCTCCTCCCCGATGGGAACCCCTACCACGGTGAGCCCCGTCCAGGTTTGTTGCATGCCAGGCGGACTTGTCCCGTTCCTCTCCTCTCCCTCCTGGTCCACCACTCGCTCCTGCACTTATGCGCTGGACCTCCGAACCAAGCCCGCCCAATCGTTCCCGCAAGACCCCATATGCTGCCAACACCCACTCCCTAGGCCCCACGATATACGTATCATCGGTGTAGCTGAGGAAAAGGAGGTCGACGAATTCCTGCTTGGTCGGTTCCATAACCAGCTACTGTGTGAATATGAACAGAAATGGCCCTAATGGGTCCCCTTGCCTCGAGCCCCGCTCGGAAGCCAAAGCTTCGACGAAGGGGCCCACAAGGAAGTAGAGATCGCTAGAGCTGCCGTAGAAGACGCGCAAGAATGGAATCAATCCCGCGAAACGTGACTGACGGGGTCCTTCAAACTTTTCACGCTGATGGAAAGAGTTGAAAGCATTCGCCACGTCAATTTGAAGCGCGCACCACGACGGGTGAGTAGAGATGGCGGAACGAAAGGCATGTGCCAGGACTTCGACTCCCGACTTGGACCCAACTCCAAGCTGGTTACGCGGAGAGAAGTGCGACAACATCTTCGGGCGAAGCATAGGGCCTATGCGGGGGAGCATCTTGCCTATAGCCACCGGACGAACGCCACCATTTGGCTTCGACAGACCCACAAGGTTGGACGTAGTGAGCCAAGGTCGCACGTGCTCCGCTACCTCTCCCTTGGTCCACTGGGTGAAGACCCCTAGCAGGTGAGGCATGTATTCAGGCTCGGAAAGAAAAGTGTCGTGCAGGTGCTCGCTCGCCCACCCTGATGGTCTTGGAGCAGATGCCCTAGCTGCTGAGCGGATCACTTGGCCGAGTACCTCCACTGAAAGCTGGGGGATAAGGGACGGTTCGAGTGTCGACTCCTGCACCCACTCCGGGATGGCGGTCTCGCACGATGGGTGTTTGGCGCGTAGCGCGTCCACCATGTGTTGGGAGGGTTGCGCCATGCTGCCAGCTGTAAGACACGCCAATCCCCTACTCCATTCTCCCAATTTGCACCTTGTGTGACAGCGAGCCATGTGTACTGCATCGGGGTCATGCTCGGAAGGGGCGAAGGACAAAAGACGAGCTGCTGGTTGCATTGCTGCCCCCGCCGACTCAAACAGCTGCCACCACTCCCCGGCCCAAAACTTCTCCAACCGCTCCCTAATTGCCGCCCTGTGCCCCTGGCCTTGCCCTATTGGAATCCCCAGAATAAGATGAGGAAAGGCCAGAAAGATCAAGGATGCTGCCTCATCTGCTGCCCTCGATTGAAGCTGCTTAAGGACACAAGAAAGAGCATCAAGCACCCCCAGTCTAGCGCGATGTGGGGTGCGGTGCTGGGGCCTTCGTGAAGATGTCTGCGGTGTTGACCGCTCAGGCCACGAAGTCCAAGTGAGCCTGACCGCGTCACTGCAACTCTCACAGGAGAAAGTACCTCACATCGATGTGCTTCACTCCCTCCAGTCGTGGCTCTCGACAGAGGAGGATCATGGCCTTGTTGTCAGCTAACAAGGTCGGTGCAGAGCGAGGCCGCTCAGAGCAAGAAAGTCAACCAACGAAGCCTGCGTAGCCATGGCACCAGCATAGATCTCTGCCTCTGTGCTGGAATGTGCCACAAACGAGGATCGAGTAGACCTTCATGACACAGCTCCAGCACCCAAACCGAAGCAGTTCCCCTGAGTAGACCGCTGGGTCTCCATGTCATCGCGGTACGAAGAGTCGCAGTGACTAGTCAGTACAATTGGTTGTGTCCCTCCAAGCACAAGCCCCACGCTTGGTGTAGTCGCCAGGTACTTCGCCACCCTCACGGCAGCCATCCAGTGCACAAGACGGTGTCTTCCAATCGCAACAAAGCGAGAGAGAATGCTGAGGGGAAAGGCGAGGTGAGTCTGTGGTCGACAGCAAGAGGAGTGGGCTGTGTGGTGGAAAACTTAAGCCCAAACCGCTGAAGGACCTGCTGCACCATGTGTGTGTGACTGAGAGATTGTAATGGTGCGGGCGGCTCTGTCCCTGGTGATCTACAAGCCAAGGTAGCGGCGCAGTTCACCCAGGTCAGTGCACGTGTGTCTCTTCTGCAGTTCGGACTTCACCTCAGCCAGAGCAACCCTGTCTGTTGTAGCGAAGACCAAGTCGTCGACGTAGACAAGGACAAAGAAAGGAGTGGAGCCTCTACGAACAAACAACGACGGGTCGGCGGACGAAGGGCGGAAACCGAGGTCAGCCACAGTGGTGCGTAGCGTGTCGTGCCACTCACGGGGTGCCTAGCAAAGACCGTAGACAGGTCGTCTCAGGCTCCACTGGGTCCCATGAGGGAAAGTGCTAGTGAAGCCAGGAGGACGCCGCAACCAGATCTCCTCGTGAAGGCGGCCCTGTAGAAAGGCAGTGGAGAAGTCTAGGGAGTGCGGCTCGTAGTCTCGCTGCGCTGCTACGTGAAGTAACACCTGAAGAGTAGTCATCTTCGGGGTCGGGGCGAAGGTCTTAAAGAAGTCAACTCCCTCACACTGACTGAAGCCCCTAGCTACGTAGCGCACCTAGAAGTCAGGCGGTGATCCAAGCGGCCGCTTCACCTTGAAGATCCAAATGCCGTCGATTACGTTCGCCCTGGGAGGGGGAATTGCGTCGATGTAGGTGCCTGTGGATCTCCAAGACGCTATCTCTGAGTCCATGGCCGCTTTCCACTGAGAGGCACACTGCCCGACACTGCCTCACGATACGTACGAGGAGTCGGTATGTCAAAGGCGTCAGGGTCTCCCTCAGGGGAAAGCAGCATGGCACAAAGGGAGGGGGAAGCGGCTGCCAAGAACTCTAGCTCAAATTGCTTGTCATCTAGGACGTCACAGCCAAGGGCAAACTCACCCCTCGCGGACAAAGGATGGGTAGGAGGAGCAGCCACCACGTGGGTCCGTGAAAAGAGCCGAGACAGACGACGGAGAAGCACGAGGGTCCGTGAAAAGAGAGGCGAGAACACGTGTGACAACAGGGCGAGCAACATTGTAGTAGTCAGTGATAGGGTGAGAGGAGACAGTGAGAGATGACTCAGGAGGTGACGGGAGAACATACACAGGCGAGAAGCACGACAGGGACTAGAACGAAACAAGACAGTGCGGAGGTCGTCAAAAGGAAACGAGGGACGAGCACGCGGAGGATAACGAGTGGTCCAGTCGTGCGGGACAATAGGAGGAGGCGACTGGGACTGAGGAGGAGAGAAAACAGCCGGAGCTGACAGGAGGAAATGTAGGACCGTACGCGGTAGGAGACTGTGAGCGGACAGGAGGAGAGGAGGGAAGACCAAGGGCCCGAAGGCCAGTCAGTGGTGGGAACAACTGCTGCATAAGGGGCGGTTGTTGCTGTTGCTGCTACGGCTGTTGTTGCGGCCGCTGCTGCTGCTGCTCCTGCTGCACATGCTGTTGCTCCTGCTGGTCCAGCTGTTGCGGCTCCTGCCTCTCCTGCGCCAACCTTTCCTGCTCCTCGCGCGCATGCCGACAAGCAGCCTGGTAATGTGTGTCATGACGGTGGGGAGGTGAAGAAGGCGTCGAAGCAGGAGTGCCTCCAGCTCCAACCCCCTCAGAGCTAGGGTTGGCGCAAGGGATGGCGCGAGCTGAGAGCTTGTGTGCAGCGGTATCGCGGACAAGCACAAGGCAGCCCCAGACTCGAAACCCCGACGCAACACCAGGGGACCCGGTCCAAGGACTGATCGGGGAATCCCCTGGTTGTGAGACACAAGGCCAGAGGTTCAGCTGGTGGGCGGCGTAGCAGACCGCATAGGGCCACAGAAAATGGGGCGCACGGGCATGGATCATGGAGGTGCGAGCGATCCTCATTCTGCTGTGGGGACTCCGGAAGCGTCCAGGACTGGGTGATGCCCTGTTCGCCACAGTATCCGGCAAGCACGTCGGAGTGAAACTCACCCCTACAGTCGGAGTGGAGACAACGGAAACGACTACCACGAGTGCCCTCAGTGGCCAAGAGCCACCGGATCAGCGTAGAAGTCACCTCGGACTTCTTCGCTAGAGGAAACACCGTGGTGTACCTGGAGTAGTCATAAACGACCACCAGAAGGTAGCGCTCCCGCTCGGGTCCAAGTCAAGGAGCTGGGCCCCAGACGTCCAAGCAGAGGGTCTGGAAGGGAGCTGTGGTCGGACGAAGGGAGGAGGAGTGAGGAGTGGCGCGCAGCTGACCCTTGACGCAAGGAGTGCACGACGGCGCAGTCGAGGGAGGGAGCGACGCAAAGACGCATGGGAGATCCGAGACAAGACGATGACTATCCATGCTGCAGAGGCAGGGGAGGGACGGGTGGTCAAGACGGTGGTGCCACAAAGTTGTCGGGTGGGTGAGGGACCGACAAGAGCAAGACGCAGCAACCTGACCTAAAGCAGCTATCTGTGGGGGCGGAGTGTGTAAGACGAAGAGACTTGAGTGGGGCTCTCTGGTAAACGTGGCAAAAAGTGCTCCAGTGGAAGCGTCCGTACAGATCGTAGTCCTCCCGTGTGCAGGAAACGTGACTGTGATCCCACGGTCCTGAAGGTATCCAACACCCACCAAGTTCCGAGAGAACAAGGGGACATAGAGACCAGTGAGGGAACCAGAGGGGACAGCCGGGCACAAGAGGGTGGTAGAACTGCGAGCGATTGCTGGTCTTCAAGTATGATCAGTCAGGGCAACTGGGACCGGAGCAGCAAGAGGTGTGACAGTGGTGTGGTCATGGAAGAAGCACTGAGACGCGCCAGAGTCTAGCGTGAAGGAGAGTGACGCGTCAGCAGTCGTCACAGCTGGACTAGTAACCACACAAGCACCTACACTAGAAGCACAAGCACCTACACTAGAAGCACAAGCACCTACACTAGCATCAGGCAAAGTTCCTAAGCTGGGTACACGCAAACCAAGAGATCAATACATAACAGAATAAAAAACATCCATAGACATATCAAACACGCGGTAACCACTACAAGACAAACCGGACCAAATCGGGGGAGCCGAGTCAGGCCCAAAACGCTCACGGTAAAGGTCATCGAGGCGGCTATAGCAGCGCAGTGCAGAGTGGTCAGGATGCCAGCAAGTAGTGCTAGCACGAGGGCCGGTACTGGCAGGTGCCGACGTCGCGGCCACCGCGACGAGCCCCCAAGCTGGCTGGGCGACTGGTGCAGTTAACGCTACCTGGACCACCAGGACCCCACTGCTGCTGAGGGTGCCACTGCTGCTACGGGTGCCGCTGCTGCTGAGGTTCCCACTGCTGAAACTGCCGGTGCTACTGTTCCTAGTGGACGCCATAGTAAAGGCTAGCTGCGCGTAGGAGAGGCAGGCTAGGAGTAGCTGGAGTTAGACGCGGCCTGAGCAAGGAGCGATTGGAGCTAGGAGCAGCAGGAACTAGAAGCGGCTGGAGCGAAGAGTGGCTGGAGCTAGACACAGCTGGAACGAGGAACGGCTTGAGTGAGACACGGTCGGAGCTAGAAACGCCAAGCTAGGAACTACTACTGGCGCAAGGAGCGGCTGGAGCGAGGAGCGGTTGGAGCTAGAAGCAGCTGGAGCTAGGAACGGCTGAAGCTAGGAGCGGCTGGAGAGAGTAACAGCTGGAGCTAGAAGCGACAGGAGTAAGACAAGGAACTACCGACGAAGAAACACCAGCCTAGGAACGGTCGGGTAGGCAAGGCGGGCTGGGAACGCCAGTCGGGCCACAAAACCGAAGCTACGTCAAGAAAAGTGATTTCGCCTACCCGCCGCTGCTAGGTGTGCCAGTGGCTGGAGGCGTGCACGAGGCAATGGGCACTGGTGGGGCTAGCACTGCTTGTGGCTGGTGCTGCTGGCATTATTGGTGTCTGGCGGTGGCGGTAGCAGCAAAAGCGTGCGCAGCGGCTGCTGTGTGCGCAGCTATTGCTGCCGAGAGGGGTTATGGGCGGCTGGTAGGGGCTGCAGGCGGCTAGAAGGGGCCGTATGTGACAGGGAGGGGCTGTGGGTGGCTGGGAGGGGCTATGGGCAGCTTAGGAGGGCTATAGGCAGCTACGGGCGGGCGAGATCACTGCGCTGGGCGCAACCGTGTGCGGCTGTGAGTTGGAGCTGCTACGTGCAATGCAGCAGTGCACTGCTGCGTATGCTATGTAGGTAGCAGTAGGTGCTGTGATGCGCTCAGTTGCATCTGTGGGCGGCGAGGAGGGGGCCGCGGGCGATCTGTGGCAGTCGCATGCGTGGCAGTTGCTGCGTACGTGGCTGCTGCTGTGCACGGCAATGCTTGGCCTGAGGTGCGGTGCTGCAGCAATACTCGCTGCCTGAGGCGTCCTACAGCAATGCGCGCTGCAGCAGTGCGCGCTGCTGCCTAGCTGTGCTGCTGCAGTAACACACGATGCTGCCTAGCCGTGCTGCTGCAGTAACGCACGCTGCTGCCTAGGCGTACAGCTGGGATAGCGCGTGCTGCTGCAGCAATGCGCGTGCTGCTGCTGGGTGTGCGCGAGTAGCCTGCAGTGGAGTGCGCAATGCTGCTGGCAGTGTGCGCGTGTCCTGTGGCGGGGCTCGCGCTGCTGCTTGCGATATGCGCGCTGCTTACAGCGGGGAGCGCGCTGCTTCTAAGGGCATGCGTCGTTGTTGGCTAGGGGCGCACGACTGAGGGAAACGGGACGGCAGGCTGGCAGGTGGCGCTACAATGGGCTTAAGGTGGCTGGCTGGCTGGAGGGAGTAATTAGGGGGATAATGAGTAAGGAATATGGTGAAACTTAGGCCTAGGAACACCCTATGTTACCATCTCAGAGTAGTAACTAGCGGAAGTGATGATAGAGTAGTAGGGCAAGAGGTAAAGGTAGAAATGTCAAGGTTATATGTAACTATGCAACTCAGTGTAGCCTAGCAAACTACCAAAACATATAGATATAATTTGACACCCAATCCCGAATCCGTGAACAATTGGTGCCGGGCAGTTGCACGCGGTTTACAGACCCGACGAGCAAGCCAGGAAGGTGGTTCGTCAAACTGGCAAGATGTGGAACAAAATAGCCAATGCAATGACGATGAACCAATGATAACAAAGAGGATCTACATACAACAAAGTATGCCAACCTTCCTTGTTTCGCAAAGAACAAACGTTGCTAGCCCAATGTTGCTAGCTGCGAGGTTGACGAACCCTTGCGAAATGCAAGGAAACTTATAGGCCCAAAAAGTAGTACGAGTATGTGGGACTCTAATGGGCATAGCTGTACATTAAAATGTCATTGTCATAATCCTCGAGTGTAGTACCGTAGATTTGCGTACTACAACTTAGCACACCGTGTGATAGTCACTGCATCCTCGAACGTCAGTCCCCACTAATCCGTTTCTCTGCTACTCCGTCGCACTAATTTCCGAGCCATTCTACGAACGCGTCACTCGCTTTCGTGTTTCCTCCCCTGCACGCGCGCAGTCGTCGTCGTGCGGGAGATGCCGACCTCCTATGCGGACAGCGGCGAGGCCAAGAGGCGGTCCGGCAAGGCGGCGCCGGACGCCACCAAGTGGGCCGCCGCGACTCGCTCCTTCTCGCGCCCACCCGCCGGCAGGTGGGGGCTGGCCAATGGGAGCAGGACACCCATCCGCAGCCGCGGCTCGATGCGCGATCTGATGGACGCCGCGATGAGTCCTGTCGCGGGAACGCCGGAGGCCGCCAGTCCGCGCGCCGGCGACGGCTCCGCTGCCGCGCTGGCGTCGCTCGCCAAGCCGTCGTCGTCGGGCGATCTTTCGTCGCTGGGCGACGCGAACAGCGACATTCCGTGGTGGTCCGTCGCTCTGCCGCTCGAATCCTCGGGCGGTGCCGCGTCGCCGCTCTTCTCCCCGCTACTCTCGCCGTTGCCCGGCAATTCCGGGTTGGGCGGCGACGGCTTCGCGTTGTACGGCGACTTGGGGCGGCTGGACGGCGAGTGGGACGGCGAGTGGGACAGCCCCGAGGGGCGCCGCCAGTCGGACGAGTCCGTCGCCGCTGCTGCGGACGACGACGCCGGCGACGCTGCTGTTGCTGACGTCACACAAGGTGCGCGAGGTGATGGTGTGGGTGGGGTGGGAGCAGCGGCGTTAAAAGGGTGGGGCGACGACGCTCTCAGTAGCCGCGGCACTGACGCCCATGTCGCTGCTGCCAGTGCTGCCAGCGCTATCAGCGGTGCGAGCGGTGCCGGCAGCGGGATTAGCGGCGGTGGTGTGGCACGCAGCAGCAGCGCGTGGGACGGGTGCGGCAACGACGTGAGCAGCAGCAGGTTGATGGCGGGTAGGGGCAGTGGCGTGGGGGCGGACATGCCATCGCAGGCCAGTGGCGGCGAGGGCAGCGCGGGAGGGCGCGCGGAGGAGCACGCGGAGGCTGCTTGCCCTCGCGGGCCTGCTGCGGGGCAGGCAGGGCTGGCGGAGACGCGGCAGGTGGAGGGCTCAACAGTGGAGCAGCCAGGCTCGGAGAAGCCAGGCTCGGAGAAGCCCGTGCTGATAGAAGCGGTGAGAGTAGGCAGGGGGACGCGCGGGGGTGAGGGGGAGCAGGTGGGCAGCGAGGCGAGTGGCGAGGCGGGTGCAGCAGGGCTGCAGAGGCGTTACCCCAGCTTCCGCGTGCGCGGCCATGCGCCCCACGGCAGCGGGCAGGACAGCGAGCGGCTGGCGGCACCCGCCGTGCCCGCGCTGGAGGCTGCTGCTGGGCCGGGCGGTGCGGCAGCGCAGGGGGGAAGGCAGGGCGCGGGGAGGGGGCAGAAGGAAAGGGGGCAGAGCAGCGCAGGCGTGCTGCAGCTGTGGTCGCCTGGCAGCTCGCCCTCTGACGCCTCCCCCTCCGCCCTCGCTGGCTCTGCCGCCGTGGCAGCAGCAGCAGAAGAAGCAGAAGCAGCTGTGCATGCGGCGGACAGTGGCAGTGGCAGCGGTGATGCCATGGACAGTGCGGGAGCGTGGCGGCCCACAGCACATGTGGACGGCTCACCTCTCCCCGCAGGTGCCCTATCAGGTGAGGCTGGCTTGCTGCTTCACGTGCTTGTTGTGCCCATTGCGTTGCGCCTGCTGTGCTGCTCCTCCCGTCCTCACCGCCCTCCCCTGCCTTACACAACACACGTGCTGCCCATGGCTGTGCCGTGCAGTGGCGGCAGCAGCAGAGGCGAGGCCCAAGCGCCGCCACCCCAAGGCACCCGCAGCAGCAGCGGTGGCGGCAGCGGCAGGGAGGGCGTCAGCAGCGTCCCCGCGGGGCGCGTGGCGCAGCGCGGAGGCGAGGAGCAGCCGGCGCCGGCGCAGGGCGCAGCAGCGGCAGGCGGGTGGGCGTGGGGCGAGCGGGTCGTCGGGCGAGTGGGATGACGACTTCTGGGGCGTGGGGCCGATTGAGGGGCGCGTGGAGGGGCACACAGGGGCGGACGGGGTCCAGGGGGGCGTGGGGGGAACACCTCAGGGGGTGGTGGCGCTGTGTGCGAGCAGTGCTGCTGCTGCTGCTGCTGGTGCTGCTGTTGTTCATACAGGCAGTGATGTGGTGTGGGGGAAGGGCGGGCGTGCCACTGTGGGGGTAGCAGTGGATGCAGTGAGTGGGATGGCGGAGTGCAGAGGCGTGGAGGTGCGGCAGGGAGGGAGCGGCGAGGAGACAGCACGGCCCCTGGCAGCTGATGCTGCTGGCGCACCGCCACACAAGGCTCAGCAGGTGGGGTGGTGAGCAGTAGTGTGAAGCGTAAAGAGTGCGTGGGTGACGTGCTGCCATTCCACACCCCTGCAAGTCACCATGCCCCTTCATCTCCACTTGCTCATCTCCACGTGCTCATCTCCACGTGCTCATCTCCACGTGCTCATCTCCACGTGCTCATCCCCACTTGCTCTTTTCTCCTTCCCCCTCTCTCCTGTGTTGCACCCCCTCCACTGCCCGCCTGCCCCCTTCGCCCAGCCGACGCCCTCTGCTGCACGCACGCCGTCTCGCTTCGCATCCCTCAGGCAGCGCTGGGAGCACGGCGGCGCCGCTGCTGGTGCTGGTGGCGGGGGCAGTGATGGCAGCGCTGGGGATGGCAGCGCTGGGGATGGCAGCGCTGGGGATGGCAGCGGTGGGGATGGCGAGGGCCACGTGTGTGGCAGCCAGGACCGCAGTCCACAGGGGCAGGCGCACGGCGAGGGACACAGAGGGGCAAGCGGGAGGGGAGGGGGAAGGGGATGGGGCGACAAGCAGCATGCAGGGGGGGTGGCTGGGGAATGGCAGAGGCGGCAGGGTGCAGGGGCGGAGGCAGGGGCGGGGACAGGGGCAGGAGGGGCAGCAAAAGGGGGAGGGCGAGTAGGGCGAGGAGCAGCGGAGGGCAGTGCGCATGGCGGACAGGCAGGGCCGAGCGAAGGCGCAGGGGGGCGGGTGGCGGAGCTGAGGGCGCGGTTGGCGGGGGGGCGGTTGGGGCAGGGGGAGCAGGGTGATGGGGTGCAACGAGCAGCTGGGGCAGGGGATGGGGAAGGGCAAGGGAAGGGGGCGGGGGGAGGGGTGGGGGCAGGAGGGGGGAGCAGCAATGTGGTGGTGTTGAGATGCCCGCAGGTGTGGCGGCAGCAGCAGGGTGATGATGGTGGTGGTGGTGGTGGCGCGGATGGCAACGGTGGTGGTGGTGGTGGTGTGGCGAGTGGTGGCGGTGCAGGGGGGACATCAGCGGAGTGTGTGGTGCACCTCATCGGCACGGCCCACGTCTCCAAGGTACCCACTCCATGCCGCCACTCCATGCCGCCACTCCATGCCGCCACTCCATGCCGCCACTCCATGCCGCCACTCCATGCCGCCACTCCATGCCGCCACTCCATGCCGCCACTCCATGCCGCCACTCCATGCCGCCACTCCATGCCGCCACTCCATGCCGCCACTCCATGCCGCCACTCCATGCCGCCACTCCATGCCGCCACTCCATGCCGCCACTCCATGCCGCCACTCCATGCCGCCACTCCATGCCGCCACTCCATGCCGCCACTCCATGCCGCCACTCCATGCCGCCACTCCTGCCGTGCTGCCCTTCATTGAAATCCCGAGGTGCTGCTTGTGCGTTTTGAGAGATTCAGTCTTGCGCCTTTACTGCAACGGACCATGCTGGTGGCGCCATCCCCAGCACACAATTCAAGCCCGTGTCATGTCCATCCATCCATGCGTGCATGCGTCTGTGTGCGTGCAGGAGTCGTGCAACGAGGTGCGGCGAATCATCCGCCAGGTCAAACCGGAGGTGGGTGGGCGCTGCTAGTCGTGGAATCTTCTCGTGCATGGCGCATCCCATCCCATGGCTGACCCGCCCCCACCATCCACTCCACTACTGCCACGCACTGCTCCTCCTTGCACATGCCTCTCATGCGCCCCTCCATCATGGCAGGCTTTTCATGGCACATGCATTGCAACCATGCATCATGCCACATGCATTGCAAGCATGCATCATGGCACATGCATTGCAACCATGCATCATGGCACATGCATTGCAACCATGCATCATGCCACATGCATTGCAACCATGCATCATGCCACATGCATTGCAACCATGCATCATGCCACATGCATGCTAGCATGTGTGCACCAGCGACTGCCTCCTTTTGACACACCACCTCGCTATTCAGCTGCTTATCGTTCACCTCCCGCTGCCGTTGCTTGCCTTTCGCCCCTCTTAACCGGTACTTGCCCTCTGAGGTGCTTCAGGTGGTGTTCCTGGAGGTGTGCTCCGACCGCGTCGCCATGCTCATGCCCATGGACCACATGCAGGTATGCCATGGACCACATGCAGGTATGCCATGGACCACATGCAGGTATGCCATGGACCACATGCAGGTATGCCATGGACCACTGTGCATGATCTCCTCTTCTTAAGGACCTCCTGTCTTGTAATAAAGGATGTTATTTGGGACGGGTGGCATGAATGCAGTAGATGAGTACGAGGAAGAGTAGGGAAGTGTGGTGCCGCGTTTTCCCGTATCATGCATGTGTGCAACCCCACCCTCATCCCCTTGCCCGTCTTTCTGCCCCTCTGTCCGCGCCCCCCACGGCCAGGTGCCATCGCTGCAGGAGCTCATCACGGTGTGGCGCAGCAACAAGTCCAACGCCTTCGCCGTGATCTACGGCTACCTGCTGGCCAAGGTACGCACGAGCAAGGTGCCAGTCACAACATATCCACTAAACAGCCACGTCCCTGTCACAGCACTTTCAACCTCCCCTTGCTCGCTGCCATGCCCAGGTGCCCCAACCCCTTGTTTGCTGCCTCAGAGCGCGTCCCTCCCCCCCTTCCCCCCTCCCCTGGCAGGTGGCAGCGCGCATGGAGGTGTGCCCTGGGGCAGAGTTCCGCGCCGCCTACGAGGAGGCCGTGGCGTGTGGCGCCGTCGTCAAACTCGGTGACCGCCCCGTGCAGGTGGGGGGGGGGGGGGAGCGGGGAGGGGGTGGGGGCGTAGGTGGCGGAGGGGGGGGGGGCTGCATGCCCGCATGCGAGGGTAGAGTCGCTGGCACCCATTCACCACGACGGCGCTTGGAGTGCCTTCAACGCCCCTCCACACCCCCTCCTCCTCCCCCTCCCCCTCCCCGTCCCCTCTCCCTCCCCCTCCCCTCCCCCTGGCGTGCATGGCATGGCATGGCATGGCATGGCAGGTGACGTTGAGGCGCACGTGGGCGATGATGAGCCGGTGGCACCGAGTGAAGCTGGTGGCGCTGCTGCTGCTGCAGGCGCTCTGGCTGCCCTCCAAGGCCGAACTCGACCATCTCGTGAGTCAACACGGGTCAACGCAGTCAACCAGCGCACTAGGGATTCGGCTTCTTAGCTTGCTGCCGTCCCTCCTGTCGGCCCTCTGCTCAACCTGTCGCACCCGCTCTCGCTGCCCATGCCTCACAGCCATGCCAAGTGCCTGCTCTGCCATGCCAAGTGCCTGCTCTGCCATGCCAAGTGCCTGCTCTGCCCGCACTCATGCATGCTGCCCCCTCTCGCCCGTGGCGCCTCTCTCCGTCCCCCACCCCCCACGGCAGGTGGAGGAGCTCAAGTCATCGGACCTGCTGTCGGTCGCCGTGGCGGAGATGGGACGCGCCTTCCCCTCGCTGCTGCACACCCTCATCCACGAGCGCGACCTGTACGCCCCCCCACCCTTCCATTCTCTCTCGCTTCAACGCTCCTTGTCATTCATACATGTGGTGCAGCAAAGGCAAAAGTGAAAGAGGCAGGGTGAATATTCGAACGGGCTGATCTAAGCTGGGAGGTAACCACGAGTGGTGGGTAATGTGGTGAGTGCGAGTAAGGGAATTTTGTGGAAACTCCCAGAGCAGGTAAGCTTCAGTCCTGGTGACAGTTTCTCGATACACGCGGGTTTGGTGCCAGGCGGGGGGCAGGTGCCGGGTTGGGGGCACGCTTGATATTATGGGGGGGGAGGGGGTGGGGGTCTGTTCATGGTCCCACACTCCCTGTACCATCACCTGTCATGTCACTACCACCCCCCCTCTCCACCCCTACCCCCCCCCCCCCCCCCCCCCCTCCTCAACCCACTTCCCCTCCCCTCTCCACCAGGTACATGGCATGCATGCTGCGGCACGTGGCGAAGAGGAGCTCACGCGTGGTGGCAGTGGTGGGCAAGGGGCATGTGGAGGGCATCACTGCCCACTGGACGTGCACCGACATTGATGTGAGCGCACCGACATTGATGTGAGTGCACCGACATTGATGTGAGCACACCGACATTGATGTGAGCGCACCGGCATTGATGTGAGCGCACCGACATTGATGTGAGCGCACCGACATTGATGTGAGCGCACTGACATTGATGTGAGCGCACCGGCATTGATGTGAGCGCACCGACATTGATGTGAGCGCACCGACATTGATGTGAGCGCACCGACATTGATGTGAGTGCACCGACATTGATGTGAGCGCACCGACATTGATGTGAGCGCACCGGCATTGATGTGAGCGCACCGACATTGATGTGAGCGCACCGACATTCATGTGAGCGCACCGGCATTGATGTGAGCGCACCGACATTGATGTGAGCGCACCGACGTTGATGTGAGCGCACCGACATTGATGTGAGCGCACCGGCATTGATGTGAGCGCACCGACATTGATGTGAGCACACCGACATTGATGTGAGCGCACCGACATTGATGTGAGTGCACCGACATTGCTGTGAGCGCACCGACATTGATGTGAGCGCACCGGCATTGATGTGAGCGCACCGACATTGATGTGAGCGCACCGACATTCATGTGAGCGCACCGGCATTGATGTGAGCGCACCGACATTGATGTGAGCGCACCGACGTTGATGTGAGCGCACCGACATTGATGTGAGCGCACCGGCATTGATGTGAGCGCACCGACATTGATGTGAGCACACCGACATTGATGTGAGCGCACCGACATTGATGTGAGTGCACCGACATTGCTGTGAGCGCACCGACATTGATGTGAGCGCACCGGCATTGATGTGAGCGCACCGACATTGATGTGAGCGCACCGACATTCATGTGAGCGCACCGACATTGATGTGAGCGCACCGACATTCATGTGAGCGCACCGACATTGATGTGAGCGCACCGGCATTGATGTGAGCGCACCGACATTGATGTGAGCGCACCGACATTGATGTGAGCGCACCGACATTGATGTGAGCGCACCGGCATTGATGTGAGCGCACGGACATTGATGTGAGCGCACCGACATTGATGTGAGCGCACCGACATTGATTTGAGCGCACCGACATTGATGTGAGCGCACCGACATTGATGTGAGCGCACTGGCATTGATGTGAGTGCACCGACATTGATGTGAGCGCACCGGCATTGATGTGAGCGCACCGACATTGATGTGAGCGCACCGACATTGATGTGAGCGCACCGACATTGATGTGAGCGCACCGACATTGATGTGAGCGCACTGGCATTGATGTGAGCGCACCGACATTGATGTGAGCGCACCGGCATTGATGTGAGCGCACCGACATTGATGTGAGCGCACCGACATTGATGTGAGCGCACCGACATTGATGTGAGCGCACCGACGTTGATGTGAGCGCACTGACAGCGTTAGTGACACACACACACACACACACACACACACACACACACACACACACATGCAGGTACGCACACTCGTGAGCGCCCACGCATGCACGCACACACACACGCACACACATCCGCACCCACACCACACCCATACACATGCGCACACAGGCACGCACCCGCATGCACGCACTCACAAGTGTACGTGAGGACCCCCTCGCCCTCTCCCTGCGTCCCGTGAACCTGCAGGTGGCAGCGCTGCTGCGCATGCCTGCACCCCCCGCGCCCTTGTTCTCGCCACTGGCGTGGCGCTGCTTGCTGGCCGGCATGGCTGTGGGGGGCGTAGGTGTGGCTGCTCTCACCGTCACTGCATGGCGCCGCCGCTGACTGCCTCTGACTGCCTCTGCCTGCCTCTGCCTGCCATGTTGAAGGCCGTGAGTACCATGGATTGAATGAGCTCACAGCAACCACCGTTGCATGAACCAAAGTGACATGCTTGCGCCGTGCATTGATGTCTATTGGGGCCTGATATGGAATTCAGAGCATCCTGTGTTCCAAGGAACATGCTGGTAAAGTGTGCGCATGAGAGTGGCAAATTCCAGATGTGATATGGAACCCTCTGTCAGGATAGCATAGCGGAATGATGTGTGACTAGGAGATGGGTACATAGGGCAAACCCTAGAAAGTGTTGTACCCTATACAATGCACCTTGCTGTAGACTAACTAACTTAACACTATGATAATATTTGATGCACCCCCACAGGCTGAGGGGCATCGCACGAATGAGACAAACAACTCAGGGTGGCTCAACTAGTCTATCCAACCGTCGGAACAAATAGTCACAGGGCCGGTCAGCAAACCAGGGCCTATGTTTGGTTTTTGGCTACTCACGATTAGCAGTGTAGCCTTTTTCAAAACCCTTCTGAGCAGTGTGCCCTTTTTGGAAACACTGATGGATCAGTGTAACTTGAACTTTTGAAAACTTTACCCAGAGGCATCAGTGTAGGTATATTTTTTACCCTGATTGTAATTTAGGCAGCTCAGTATGTGCTGGCAGCAACCAAGCTCGAGGCCCAAATTGGGCGCTGGTGGGTGGGGGTTGTGAACTCAAAAGTTGAGCGCAGTGGCTTGTCTGGTTTCGCTGCAACACTTGTTTTTTCGCCGAGTCAGCAAGCTTCCCGGGGGGGACGTGGGTTTGGGGACCTCGAGTCCCAAATTTCCAAGTCAAGAAAGTTAAAGTTTTTGCAGTGAGTGCAGATTTGACCAATCAGGTTGCATCGCCTCTACAGTAGGTTGCAAGCAGACATGGAGTGACGCGGTGTCGGTTGTCAGTACTCACGTGCTGGAGTCGTAGTGCATCATTACGAAATTGAGTGTATCGTTACGAAATTTCTAGGAAACTTCGTCTCGATAAGTAGAGTTTCGAGGGGGGGGTGCCCTGTACGCCCTTAAGGGTAATCTTCGCTAAGGGAAATTTTACCCCAGAGCATCAGTGCGGCCTAAATCGTTTCACTGTCAAATCAGTGTAACCCTAATCCCCAAAAAAATTACCCAAACACATCAGTGTAGGCCCTAAATTTCACCATTCTCATCAGTATAGCAGTGTGATTTACACAGATAAAATAGGCCCTGCAGCAAACCCAGCAAACTCAGCAAAAGCAACACAACAAGAGATGCAATGCAATTCATGTTAGAACTTGGAAACAGGAATGATGACTAAAGCAGGATGAGTGGTACAAGTAGCAACCCTAACAAAGGGTTGTACCCCATAGGGAGTAACCCACTACAGCCTAACATCACTAATATGATATAAACATGTTTTGACACACCCTCATAGGCAAAGAGGGGGACAACAAGGGGTCACAAGACCAGTCAAGAGAAGCAGCAAAGTAAAACAAAGCTCAGGGTGGATCTCAAGATCACCACGCATTCTGAGCACAAGCAAGCGGCCACAAGGCTAGTTCACATGCAGAGTTTATAATAACAAGAGCAGTACATTGATCACAACCTAGCAAGTGTAAGCATGCAGGTATACTCATATATATCAGTGTACAACAAGAGCAAGATCAAGAGACAAGCAAGTGAGGCAGAGTGGGGACAAGTCCAAGAGCAGTGCAGAAACGCTGATGATCATTAGACCCAAGGGCCTTGGTGAAGACATCAGCAGTGTTGGCTTGTGTGGCCACGTAAGCAAGACGAAGCTGACCACGTTGCTGCAGCTCTCGCGTAACGAAGTAACGGAGAGCTGTGTGCTTCGTTCTGTGCTCTAGTCTCTAGTCCTGACATAAGGCAATCATGGTCTTGTTGTCGACGTACAGAACTGGAGGAGAACGAGGCTGCTCACCCAAGTCGGTCAGCAGGTAGGTCAGCCAGCAGAGCTCCTGTGCAGCCATAGCCCCAGCGCAGATCTCGGCCTCACAGCTGGAACTAAGTACAGAAGAAGAGCGAGTGGACCTTCACGAGACAGAACCAGTGCCGAGGTTGAAACTGTACCCCTGTGTCGACCGGTGAGTCGTCTGGTCGTCAGCCCAAGAAGCATCCGAGTGACCGGTGTGAACAACTGGACCTGGTCCCCCAAGCACGAGCCCCATGCCCGATGTGCTGCACAAGTAACGCAATGCCCTCTTCGCAACATCCCAGTGCATCTTTCGATGTCTACCGGGAGCCACGTAGCGAGCCAGGAGGCTGAGAAGGTGACGAAGCGCAGACGGCTGCGGCTGAGTAGTCGCACCCCTAGAACCTCCAGCTCTAGTAGCAACAGCACCCCCAGAACCAGTGCCTCCAGCTCCAGTAGCAACAGCACCCCCCAGAACCAGTGCCCCCAGCTCCACCACCGGGACTGCCCCAACAAACAGCCCACTCGCGAAGCTGCAGCGGCGAGAGCGACACCTGCCGACTAGCACCACTAACTCCAGTACCTCCAACAGCACCTCCAGTAGTACCTCCAGTGCCAGCACCTCCATCACCTCTAGCAGTACCTGCAGCACCTGTGCCTCCAGTACCAGGAACACCAGCACCAGCACCTCCAAGGCTAGCACCTCTAGAACCTGAACCTCCAGCACCTCCAGCAGCTCCTGAGCCTCCAATACCAGGAACGCCAGCACTAGCACCTCCAGGGCTAGCACCTCCAGAACCTGCAGCTCCAGCACGTCCAGCGCCACCACCAGGACTGCCCCAACGGATAGCCCACTTGCGAAGCTGCTCCGGCAAGAGAGACGCCTGGCGACGTGAGCCAGGACAACCCGCAGCAGCAACCACAGCAGCAGCACCTCCAGTACCTCCAGCTCTAGGAGAGCGAGCACGGCTAGCTCCACCACCAGGGCTGCCCCACTGTACAGCCCACTCGCGAAGCCGCTCCGGCGAGAGTGTCGCCCGCCAACGTGCACCAGTGCCACCAGTACGAGCAACCCCAGTACCACCAGTAGCAGAACCTCCAGCTCCAGCAGTGCCAGCACCTCCAGCTCCAGCAGTCCCAGCACCTCCAGCTCTCAGACGGCTAGCTCCACCACCAGGGCTGCCCCACTGGACAGCCCACTCGCGTAGCCGCTCCGGCGAGAGAGCCTCCTGCCGACTCGTAGCAAGACCACCAGTACCAGTACCTCCAGTACCTCCTGTACCCAGAGGACACTCAGCACCCCTAGAACCAGCACCCCCAGAACCAGCACCCCCAGTGGTACCACCTCCTGCAGCACCAGAGTCCACAGCGACAGGCTGCAGCGGCGGTGAAGACGGTCGAGGCGGAAAACCAGGAGGGACAGCCAAGCGTGCAGAGCGGCGAGGGGTCACTGTGGCAGCAGGAGTCGGGTCACCCCCCTCAGCTGGGCCAAAGGTGTCTGAGGAGACCTCCAAAGGCTCAACCAAGGGGGGTCGGTCTACCTGAGACACACCTGAGGGAGCGGGACCGTAAGGAGGGAGGGGGGCTGCTTGGGGGGGGGTCGTCCACCAGAGAGAGAGGCGGGAGGGGTACCGGGGAACTGCGGTGGGGGTGACGGTAGAAGCAGACGGACTCGTCAAAGGTGACGTCGCGGGAGGACAGCACACAACAAGAGCCCGGGTGGTAAAACTGCCAGGGCGGTGCGTCGGTGGGAAAGCCAAGGAACATGCACCGAAGAGTGCGTGGAGAGAGCTTGCCCGCGGGCAAATTGCGAACAAGAGAGAGGGAACCCCATACCCGAAACGCCGACGCATCACCAACCTCGCCCGTCCACCTCAAAGTGGGGGAGGTCTCAGGGTGGGAGACACGGGGCCAGAGGTTGAGCTGCGCTGCAGCGTATCGGACCACAAACGGCCACAGAAAATGGGGAGCAGCCACATGGATCATGGAGGTGCGAGCAACCTCCATGACAAGACCAATGCGGTGCTCGGCAATCCCATTATGCTGTGGAGAGGCCAGAAGCGAGTACGACCGGACGATGCCCTTGGCACCACAGAAGTCCTCAAGGAGGTGGGAGCAAAACTCACCACCTCGGTCAGAGTGTAGCCGCAGGACAGGGAGGTCCTGCTGGAACCGAGCGCGAAGCTAGAGACGGACAGCGCGGATCCAGCGGATCAAGACACCGCGGACATCCGCCTTGCTCTGCAAGGGGAAGATCGTGGTGTAGCACGTGTAGTCGTTGACAACCAGCAGAAAGTAGCGCTCGCCACCCTGTCCAGTGACGCGGGCGGGGCCCCACACGTCCATGTGCAGGGTCTGCAGAGGAGCAGTGGTAGGAGGAAACGAGGAGGAGTGAGGAGCGGCGCGCTGCCGCCCCTCGACGCAAGGAAGGCAGGGCGGTGCAAGCGACCTCGGGAGCGGGGGCAAGGACCTAGGGAGACTGGACACAAGGAGATGGGAGTGCATGTCATGCAGGCATCGCAAGGAGGGGTGGCCAAGACGGTGGTGCCAGAGAAGAGTCTGGTGCGTGAGTAGACGACACGAATAAGACAAAGCGACCTCAACCGACACAGCTACCTGACATGACTCAGCTACCAGTGCAGACTCAGTGGTCAGTGTGTACAGGCCAGACCCAGGCCTCCGAGTGAACGTGGCGAGGTGCTCACCAGTGCACGAGTCCGTACAGATCGCCACTAGCTCGCCTCCAGGCTGGGTGACAGTGACCCACTGGTCCTGGAGGACAGAGGTAGCCACCAGGTTCTTAGCGAACGAGGGGAGGTGGAGACCTGTGAGGAGGCCGGAAGGGGCCGCCGGACAAGGGAGAACATTGGCGCCACATGCGACTACCGGGCCCCCAGAGGGGTCGGCCAGTGTGACAGGGACAGGGACTGTGAGAGGTGTGACTGTGGTGCTGTCGCGGAAGAAGCAACGAGACGCTCCTGAGTCGAGAGTAAAAGTGTGCAAGGCCTCCTCAGGCTCTGCACCTGTGCTAGCTGAGTCAATAGCACCAAGACTAGCAGCCTCTACACCACCAAATGCCTCTCCACCCCCAGCACTAGTACCCCAAGCTCCGCCACCGGGGCTGCCCCACTGGACAGCCCACTCATGAAGCTGCTGTGGGGAGAGAGTCCCCGGCGGACGCTGCTGCCACTGCTGTCCACCCCCAGAACCTCCGCGTCTACCAGCGGCACTACCAGCAGGAGTAGACTCATAGGGACATCCAGTAGTAGCACACCAGGCTCCGCCACCGGGGCTGCCCCACCGGACAGCCCTCTTGCGAAGCTGCTGCGACGAGAGCGGCTCCCGCCGACGTGTACGAGGACTGCCAGCACTAGCACCTCCAGCCCTAGCACGGCTAGCTCCGCCACCGGGGCTGCCCCACCAGATAGCCCACTCGCAAAGCTGCTGCGGCAAGAGAGACTCCTGCACAGTCGGCTGCCGCTCACGTAGGACAGTGGTAGTGGCCATGGCAGGCAGTGGCAGCTAGTAGCGGCAGTAGCACAGGCGGCAGTAGCAGCGTAGCAGCACTCGGGGCAAGGTGGCACCAGTGCGGGGTAGGGCAGCGCGGGGTAGCACACTCAGGTGGCAGCAGCACCTAGGGCGGCAGCAGCAGGCGGTGGCACCTAGAGCGGCAGCAGCAGGCGGTGGCACCTAGGGCAGTAGCAGGCAGTAGCTCCTAGGGCAGCAGCACCTAGGGTTTTTTTTTTTTTTTTTTTTTTTTTTTTTTTTTTTTTGTAGGGTTTAGCAGGGCGCGCTAGGCGCTGGGCAGCAGGGCGCGCTAGCGCGCTGGGCAGCAGGGCGCGCTGGGCAGCAGGGCGCGCTGGCGCACTGGGCAGCGGGACGCGCTGGCGCACTGGGCAGCTGGGCGCGTTGGTGCGTTGGGCAGCGGGGCGCGCTGGGCAGCGGGGCGCGCTGGCGCGTCGGGCAGCGGGGCGCGCTGATGCGTTGGGCAGCGGGGCGCGCTGGTGCGCTGGGCAGCGGGGCACGCTGGCGTGCTGGGCAGCAAGGCGCGCTGGCGCTGTGGGCAGCAGGGTGTGCGTGCAGAGCGCGCGGGCAGGCAGGGCGCGCAACTGCAGGCAGAGCGCACGTGAACAGGGCGGCGCTCAGGCAGGGCATCAGGGCACTTAGTAGCAGGGCAGCTGGGCGTGCGCGGGCAGGGCAGTAAGGCGTGCGCTGGCGCTAGGCAGCAGGGCAGGAAAAAAAAGTTTCAAGTCCGGGCAGGGCGGAACGTTCGGTGGGCCCTAAGGAACGTACCTACTCTAATACCATGTTAGAATATGGAAACAGGAATGATGACTAAAGCAGGATGAGTGGTACAAGTAGCAACCCTAACAAAGGGTTGTACCCCATAGGGAGTAACCCACTATAGCCTAACATCACTAACATGATATAAACATGTTTTGACAATTCTGGGTGGCACAACTAGTCCAGCCACTGAGATAAATGGCAAAAAGGCCGGTCTAAGAGTATAGATCTATATATAGATAGCAATACAAATAGTGTAAGAAACAAGGAACAAGCCTACAGTAAACGAGGGCCTGCCTGAATAAGGCCAAGCTGCGAATAGTACCGTACCTGCGATGGTCACTAGGCGGAAGGGCCTTGGTGAAGATGTCCGTAGTGTTGCCCGCCGAGGCCACAAAGACCAGGCGTGCCGGACCGCATCGCTGTAGTTCTCGTAATAGGAAGTACCGTAGAGGGATGTGCTTCACTCTGCTCTCCAGTCGAGGCTCCCTACACAGGAGTACACATGGTCCGCGCTACATCCACTACCACCAATTTCACATCCCTAGGCAATCTTTCCTGGTTTACCTGAAATCGAAGGTTGTTTATGAGAGTTTGAGCCGATGCACACGAGTCAGCAAGAAAACAAATAACATGGTTACAGACAGGGCCTCAGATTGGTTTTGGGCTAGGTTGAAAATCAGAGTGGGTACAAAAATGTATGCCGAAAATCACACAAATCAGCCATTTTATGCCATTTTACACTACAAATCTCATAATGTTTCCAGTTTCTTTCCTAAAAACCGCTGAAAATTCAGCCTTGGTTCTAAAAAAAATCTGAAATCTCAGCCTCTTTCACATAAATCAGCCTTTTTTTCGCTGACTTATGAGGCCCTGGTTACAGACGAAGATACAGTCTTTGCGCTGCGGTCACAAAGTCAGATTTTTACAACATTCACACTTTACAATGCCAATGATAACCTCTAGTTCCTGGGTGTCTGATCCGTAAAGCAAAAAAAGGTCAAGGGGGGTGTTAAGGAAAAACTGACAGGGTGTGAAATTGGCGCAGGTTAGGTGTACCATGGAGCGAACAAGGCCAGTGCAGAACTAGGCCGCTCACCTAGGTCAGTGAGCAAGAAACTCAGGCAACGGAGCTCCTGGGCAGCCATGGCACAGGTGTAGATCTCGGCCTTCGCACAGGACGCAGCCACAGACGACGGCCGAGCAGACGTCCAAAACACACTCCAGAGCCCAAGCTGAAACAGTACCCTTGCGTCGACTTGCTGGTCTCCTCGTCGTCCGCCGAGGACCGAGAACGAGTCGCAAGGCCGGGTAAGTTGCATTGGCTGAGTCCCTCCAAGCACAAGCCTCATGCCTGATGTGGTGGCAGTTACTTCGCTACCCTCTTAGCAACCGTCTAGTGAACTTGACGGTGTCTCCCAGTCGCAACAAAGCGAGCAAAGACACTGAGAGGATAGGCGAGGTCCATGAGGCAACCCGAAAGCTCCGCGTAGCGCGCACTAGGCTGAACTGGCTCGTCGGAAAGAGGTGAAGTGAGCCTGTGGTAAACAGCAAGAGGAGTGGGTTGTGTAGTGGAGAACCAGAAGCCGAAACGCTAAAGCACGTGCTGCACCATGTGTGAATGAGTCAGAGTATGCATGTGCGAATGATTTGTGTGTGAATGGAATGTTCGTGTGCTTTCGCAATTTTTGCTTGAAGCATTTGCAGGTACTCGCGCAATGTGCGCCTCGGCACAACATTGTACGCGCTATGAACAGTGCAAGCAGAAAGGACGAGCTCGCAAAGGAACCCAAGTTTGGTTCATTTGGATGCGCAGATTCAGTTATATCCAACTCGAAAATGTACCGTTTTGATTGGCTGACTATAGTGTAGCAAGGCAGGCACTATAGGGGTACAATTTGTCAGAATGTTATATTGCTTGCTTCGTGTAGGCTATAGTGGGGTAGCCCATAAGAAGTACAACCCAATTGGGGTTAGTACTTGTACCCAACTTCTGCTCAATGCATTCATTCTCGTTCATTCTTCTGACACAATTAGGTGAAGGTTGGATGTTGTTTGTCTGTATCTGCATGCTACAGGGCCAGGGGAAACCAGCAGATCCAGCATTTGGCAGGTTGGGCAAAGACAAAAGAGGTTCTGTTTTTAGAACCTGAACCTACCATCTGGTTGTTGTTTTCCCAGGTTGGAAAAACATAACCAGAGGTTGTTTACCAACCTACCACCTGCTGTTTTGTCCAGCCAGGTTGGTTTTGTTGCTTGGAATTAGTTGGGATCATCCCTGGTTGTTCCCAGGTTGATTCCCAAGGTCCTTGATAGCTAGAACTATTTATTCCTTCTCTGTTTGTACCTGGATATAGTGAAATTGATTCAAGCAAATTCCTTCCTTGCTAGAATTTCATTTCTACGCGGTGCGACGGCATAATGCTATCGAGTCAACGCCAGCACGCTAGCACTACGACGCTAGGCAATCGTTGTTTGAGCCATAACTTTGTAATGGCAGAACTTTTTGCGAGGCAACTTGGCTCATTTTAAAGCTCTTGGAGTGAGCTTCGATATAAAAAATTCTCAGCTTAATCCGATTGATGGTCTGCATGATATGCTGCCAAGATTCTGGTGTTTTCGTGACAAGGGGAGCGCGAACAAACCAGGGCTCGCTGATCAAGGAGGTGCTGAAGAACTTCACCGTCGAGAAGTTCAATGGTGAGGGCTATGATGATTGGGCCTGGAAAAAGCAATTATATTTCTGTCAAATTGGATTGCTGAAACTAATGATGTGGGAGGAGCCTAGACCGAGTGACCCCGCGCTCAGGAAGAATGGGATGAGCGCTCCTCGGCTGGCTACTACTTAATGTCACAGAGTTTGGAGCTGAACCAGCGTCACCACGTCATGCACCTGTTGCCGGAAGATAAGTGTGGTCCGAAGGCGTGGACCGTGTTGAAGGAGCTGCTCGCCCCAACCTCCGTTGTCGCAACGTTGATGCTGGAGAGGGAGCAGTCCGCGTTGCGCCTGAGCAAGGGAGAGCGGGTGCAACATGTCCGTGGGAATCACATATCCGGAGCAGACCAAGTGCTTGAAGATGCTATCGCTACTGCAAGAATCGTGGCTTCAATTCACAAGCGGATTGAGCTTGCCGCAGAAACAGAACTTGTGGACGCTCGAAAGGGTGCAGACGAAGATTCTGGAGGAGGACTTCCGTCACCGCAAACTGATGGGTGGAGACAACGGCAGCAGCGGCTACGGGATGCAAGGGAGCCGACGTGGCAGAGGACGTGGCTTCGGTGGTGCTGGACGTGGTGCAAAGAAGGATGACGACTCCAATGACCAACAGGGAGGTACCGGTTGGGGTCGTGGTGCGAAAACTGGACGTGGGGGCAAATTGGGTGCTCGTGGCAAAATGAAAGGGAGTTGCTGGTATTTTAAGAAGGAGGGGCATCCCAGGTTCTTGTGTTATAAGAAACCCAAAGGTTGGACCCCCCAGAATCGTCACCAGGATGGTGGCGCGCGGAGGAACCAGAAAAACGGCGCGAACATGGTCGCTGATTCATCCGACAACAACCCAAAAAACAACGGCGGTGCTGAGAAGAAGAAGGAGCGCGCTGCGGGCCAGTTTTTCCATGTGGGAGATAAGGGGGAACAAGGAGACGGCTCTGCCAAGGTTGGAGTAGAGCTGCACCCCCTGGACGTTTGGGTGTTGGACACGGGCGCCGCGTGGACGATGACGCCACGCAAGGAGCTGCTTGACGACCTACGCGCTGCACCGATCAAGGAGATGTGCTCTGCCTCTATACACGCGTTGAAGGTGGCTAGTGCGGGGCCAGCTGCTTTTAAAGAACCGGATGGCAAGCCGGAAGTGCTGCACAACATTCTGCTCGTCCCCGACCTTAAGGCGAATCTAATTCTCGTCCGTAAGCTTGCCAAGGCTGGGGTGAGCACTAGCATGGATGGGGCACGCACTTACAAGGGGCAGCTGGGAAATCGGGTGCTTTGGGATCTGCACGAGAGTAAGGACATGTACAGATCCATGTGGCAGCTGCCAGCGTTCGTGTGGCATGGTGGGGGGCAGGCTTTAGAGGGGCCTACATCCCAGGGGGAGTGCAACTCCGTTGGAGGGGTTGGTGTGAGAGTGTCGGCCAGGCCTGGGGGGACAGATTGGGCAACGGCACACCGATGTTTGGGGCATGTGGCAATGCCCTTGTTGAAGCAGCTAGAGAAGGATGGAGCCGTCAAGGGTTTTAAGCTGAACGAACAGCCACCCGATGACAACTGTGAAATCTATTTGCTCTCAAAATTCACCGGTTTCCCCTTCCATAGCGTGGCTGGCAGGAGCAAGAAGTCTTTGGAGTTGGTCCACATGGACTTGGTGGGGCCGCTGCCGTCTCAGGGGCATAAGGGGGAGCGGTATTTCCTCACGATTGTGGATGATTGGAGCAGGCTTATGTGGGCATACCCACTGCAGCAGAAGGACCACACTGCCTCTACGGTGCGAGATGATTGGCTGCCATTCGTGGAGAAGCAAGCGGAGTGTGTAGTGAAGCGGATTAGGACACATCGAGGTGGTGAGTTCCTTTGAGCTGAGATGACGGCCTGGGTTAAGAAGCAGGGCATCCAGAGGAAGCTGACCACGGTTTATACCCCACAGTCCTGTTGGGTGCAAATTCACTTTGCACGACATCCTGCGATCTGTTTGTACGAGTATGCATGTGCGAATGCATTTGGGTGTGAATGGAATGTTCGTGTGTTTTTTTGCTTTCAAATTTTTGCTTGATGCACTTGCAGGTACTCGCGCAATGTGCGCTTCAGCACAACATTGTACGCGCAATGAACAGTGCAAGCAGAAAGGACGAGCTCGCAAAGGAACCCAAGATGGAAGCTTTGCAGTTCACTTGAATTGAATGCGCAGATTCAGTTATGTCCAGACTCGAAATTGTACTATTTTGTTTGGTTAACTATAGAGTACCAGGGCAGACACCATAGGGGTACAATTTAGGTGAAGTTTTGATGTTGTTTTTCTGTATCTGCATGCTACAGGGCCAGGGGAAACCAGCGGAACCAGCATTTGGCTGGTTGGGCAAAGACAAATCATGTTCTGTTTTTAGGACCTGAACCTGGTTGTTGTTTTCCCAGGTTGGAAAATCAGAACCAGAGGTTGTTTATCAACCTACCACCTGCTGTTTTGTCCAGCCAGGATGGTTCTGTTGCTTGGAATTATTTGGGATCATCCCTGGTTGTTCCCAGGTTGATTCCCAAGGTCCTTGCTAGCTAAAACAATATATTCCTTCTCTGTTTGTACCTGGATATAGTCAAATTGATTCAAGCGAATTCCTTTCTTGCCTGAATTTCGTTTCTACGCGGTGCGACGGCGGAATGCTACCGAGTCAATGCTAGTACGCTAGCACTATGACGCTAGGCAAACACCGTCCGAGCCATAACTCTGCAATGGCAGAACTTTCCGTGAGGCAACTTGGCTCTTTTGAAAGCTCTTAGAGTGAGCTTCGATATAGCAAGTTCTCGGCTTAATCCGATTGACGGTCTGCACGGCACGCTGCGCGACGTTCAAGGTACTCTTGCTGTTTTGACTAAGTCCCTCTTGATCCCTCTCTCTACAAACTCGGACCCAAGGATAGGGGCTGGTCTTGTGCCAGGCACCCAGGGACCCTTGGAGGTGACCCCGAAGAGAGGTTTTAAGTTGGATAACGTCTTAATAGCCTGAGTTGATTAGGCCCTTATACTAACAAGCTGGTATCAGAGCTGCGTTATAGTGATCCTCGTTATAGGTAGCTATGGCGGGAAATACCTCGGCGGGAGCTGGTGAATCTTCAGCCCAAGATCATAGCGGCAGCCATGATTCAAGTGTTTCGGCGCCAGGAGGAGCGCAAAGAAACCAGGGCTCGCTGATCAAGGAGGTGCTGAAGAACTTCACCGTCGAGAAGTTCAGTGGTGAGGGCCATGATGATTGTGCCCGGAAAATGCAATTGTATTTCCGTCAGATTGGATTGCTGAAACTAATGATTGGGGAGGAGCCTAGACCGAGTGACCCCGCGCTGGAGACCCTGTGGAGCCTGGAGGTGCTGGGGCTGGAGGCGCTGGAGCTGGAGGCACTAGTGCTGGTGGCGCCAGAGCTGGAGGAGCTGGAGCTGGAGGTGCTGGAGCTGTTGACCATGGAGCTGGAGGTGCTGGAGCTGGGGGTGCTGTGTGTGGCAGTACTAGTGCTGGAGGCACTGTGCGGCCGTGACCGTACTTCGTTCCCCTGCTTCAGCAGGTTCTTGGTCTCCCGTCGTCTACTAGCCTTACTCTTCCCTTACTGTGTCCACCGCCTGACCAGTCGCAGCCGCCGTTACAGCCAGCCTCCCCACTGCCTGCTCCTTCTCCTTACACTGAGCAGACCGGAGGTCTTAAAGAGCGTTGTGAGCCTGTGTCTCGTCCTGCCTCGCCTGTTCGCGCTGTTCGTACTGGTCGTCGTGTTCCTAGTTCGCGTCCTCCTCCTGTCCCCAGCGACCAATCAACGAGGTGTGCTCCGCCTTAGGACACGCGCTGAAGGTGGATTACGGGACGAGCTGCATTTAAGGGAGCGGATGGCAAGTCGGTGGTGCTGCACGACGTTCTCCTTGTTCCTGATCTCAAGGCCAACCTCATCTCCCTCCCTAAGCTTGCCAAGGCTCGGGTGAGCACTAGCACGGATGGGGCACGCACGTACAAGGGGCAGCTGGGCAATCGGGTGCTTTGGGATCTGCACGAGAGCAAGGATGTGTACAGATCCATGTGGCAGCTGCCGGCATTGGCGTGGCACGGTGCGGGGCAGGCTGGAGAGGGGTCTGCATCCCAGGGGGGGTGCAACGCCGTTGGAGGGGTTGGTGTGAAAGTGTCGGCCAGATCTGGGGAGACGGATTGGGCAACGGCACACTGACGCTTGGGGCATGTGGCAATGCCCTTGTTGAAGTAGCTAGAGAAGGATGGAGGCGTCAAGGGTTTGAAGTTGAACGGACAGCCACCCAATGACAACTGTGAAATCTGTTTGCTCTCAAAATTCTCTCGTTTCTTCTTTCATAGCGTGACTGGCAGGAGCAAGAAGCCTTTGGAGCTGGTTCACACGGACTTGGTGGGGCCGCTGCCGGTGCAAGGGCACAATTGGGAGCTGTATTTCCTAACCATTGTGGATGATTGGAGCAAACTCATGTGGGCGTATCCGCTGAAGCAAGAGGACCACGCCGCCTCTACGATATGCGAAGATTGGCTGCCATTCGTGGAGAAGCAAGCAGAGTGTGTAGTGAAGCAGATTAGGATAGACCGGGGTGGTGAGTTCCTTGGAGCTGAGACGACGGCCTGGCTCAAGAAGCAGGGCATTTAGAGGGAGCTGACCACGGCTTACACCCCACAGTCCAACGGTGTAGCAGAACGGGCGAACCGGACCATTCTGGAGACAGCTAGGGCGCTGCTCATAGAATCAGGGGTGGGCAATTCGATGTGGCCCCATGCTGTCCGGCACGCTACCGTGGCTAGAAAGAGGGTGCTCACTAAGGTTTGTGATGTCTCGTGGGTGCCGTTGGAGAGGTGGCTTGGGAGGAAGCCGCCGGTGGACATGCAAAGGGTGTTCGGTTGCATGGCAGTCGCCCACGTCCCCAAGAAGTATCGAAGTAAGTTGGGGGCGAGTGCACTCTGGTGTGTGCATTTGGGGCTGGATGCTGAGAGCAAGGGATGGCTGCTGTCTGAACCACTCAAGGGTGTGTTGTTTGACAGCAGGGATGTGAAGTTTGTTGAGGGCCTGATATATGGGGGCTGGAAGAAACAGCTGGAGGCCAAGGTATCACAGGAGACGGAGCAGATCACCAAGCAGCTGGACCTTACTCCTAGTGTGTCGGGGGAGGGAGATTAGGCAGCTGCATTGGGTGGCGATGAAGAGAGGGTACATGAGGCACCAGCTGGTGGAGGAGGTGGTGTAGAGGCTAGTGGTAGCACTAGTGGAGCTGCTGGACCTAAGGGTGAGCAGCAGCAGGGCAAAGCTAAGGCTCCTACACTACCACAAAGGAGGAAGCCGAAGGGTGTCGTTATGAGGGGTGGGAGACACCCGTCTCAAGGCCAGGTCGTACCCGTATGACCACTATGAAGCTGACTGCAGGAGCTGATGCAGCAGAGCAGCAGCTGGGGAACGAAGAGGCATTGCTGATTTTGCCTCAAGGCTATGACCCGGATGAGGAGGACGAGCCTGCGTACTGTTTTCTTGCCCCTTCCCCAGAGGAACCAGCTAGCATGGAGGAGGCATTAGCTGGACTAGATAGGGACAAGTGGCTGGCTTCTAGAGATGCTGAGTACCAGAGCCTGCAAGAGAATGGGACTTGGGATCTGGTGGTGCTGCCTCAGGGGAAGAAAGTGGGTGCTGAGGATCAAGTCCGATGACAAGGGACAGGTCACCATCTACAAGAGTAGGCTGGTGGCTAAGGGGTTTATGTAGAAGGAGAAGCAGGACATCAATGAGATCTTTGCTCCCACTGCCAAACCCCCTACCCTCCGTGTCTTGTTGGCAGATGCAGCCGTTAGTGGGAAATACATCAACGGCATTTCCCAATGGGATTCTAGAGGAGGAGGTGTACATGACGCAGCCGCCTGGGTATGAGGATGGTACGGGCAGGGTGTGCAAGCTCAACAAGCCAATCTACGGCTCGAAGCAAGCGCCACGCTATTGGTACCATAGGTTGGCAGCTGCTTTAGTGGAGATGGGATTCAGGACCAGCATCTGTGATGAGAGCCTTTTTCTCAAGGGCGAGGGAGAGAAGCTGGTGATGTTTCAAGTCTATGTGGAAGACATTCTTCTCTTCAGCAGCAGCATGAAGGAGGTCCAGAACGTGCAGCAGCAGCTTATGGAGAACTTCAAGTGCAAGACCCTTGGGGAGGTAAAGTACTACCTCGGGATGCATGTGGAGAGGGATCCAGATCACAGGTGGTTGAAGCTGCACCAGGAGAAGTTTATCAAGGAGCTGGGGGAGAAGTATGGGATTGAGAATGAGCGCCAAGTTGCAACTCCCTTGCCAGCTGAGTTCAAGCTTGTGAAGGCTGTAGAGGATGAAGGGGTTGAAGCCGAGGAGCAGCAGCAATTTCAGTCCTTGGTGGGCAGCCTCTTGTATGCAGCAGTTCATACAAGGCCCGACATCTCTTTCTCGATTGGGCATCTGGCTAAGGTGGTGCAGAATCCATCAGAGGAGCAGGCTGATGCAGCTGAGCGTGAGGTGAAGTACCTGAACTCTCACCCAAGCATTGGAGTCAAATACTCCGCATATGCACAGGTGAAGCAGAAAGGGGTTGAGGTGCTGAAAGTAAAGGGGGAGCGGCTTGGAGAAGGCAAGCTGTTTCTCACTTGCTTTATTGATGCTACGTGGGCTTCCGAGAAGGAGGATTCCTCATCTGTAGAAGGATACGTCTGCGTAGTTTGGGCAGGATCTGTTAGTTGTTCCAAGAAGCAGACGGAGACAGCTCTTTCCTCGGTGGAGTCAGAGAACATCGCAATGTTTCACGGGGTGAAGGAGGTGATTTGGTTGAGGAGACTGTTAGAGGAGATTGGCCAGGAGCAGAAGGTTGTTACGCTGCTGTTTTGTGATAGCAAGGGGGCTCTTGGGATGGCTAGGAATGCTGTGCTTCATGGGCTGAACAAGCACATGCGTATATAGTGGCACTGGCAGCGTAAGGAGGTGAAGAGGGGGACGGTGAATCCGATCTACATCAAGACTCACCAGTAGCCAGCAGACTTCCTCACCAAGAGGCTTGCGGAAGTGCCTCATTGGCGTTGTGTGCGCATAAGTGGAATGAGCATGAAGTAGCATGGAATGATGAGGATGCAGCCGGCAGGCTGAGGGGGAGTGTGTTGGGTGCAAATTCATATCGCACGACATCCTGCCATCTGTTTATATGAGTATGCATGTGCGAATGCATTTGGGTGTGAATGGAATGTTCGTGTGTTTTTTTGCTTTCAAATTTTCGCTTGATGCACTTGCAGGTACTCGCGCAATGTGCGCTTCGGCACAACATTGTACGTGCAATGAACAGTGCAAGCAGAAAGGACGAGCTTGCAAAGGAACCCAAGATGGAAGCTTTGCAGTACAGTTGAATTGAATGCGCAGATTCAGTTCTATCCAACTCGAAATTGTACTCTTTTGTTTGGTTGACTATTGTGTAGCAAGGCAGGCACTATAGGGGTACAATTTAGGTGAAGGTTGGATGTTTTTTGTCCGTATCTGCGTGCTACAGGGCCAGGGGAAGCCAGCGGAACCGGCATTTGGCTGGTTGGGCAAAGACAAAACAGGTTCTATTTTTAGGACCTAAACCTGGTTGTTGTTTTCCCAGGTTGGAAAAGCATAACCAGAGATTGTTTACCAACTTACCACCTGCTGTTTTGTCCAACCAGGTTGGTTCTGTTGATTGGAATTATTTGGGATCATCCCTGGTTGTTCCTAGGTTGATTCCCAAGGTCCTTGCTAGCTAGAACTATTTATTCCTTCTTTGTTTGTACCTGGATATAGTGAAATTGATGCAAGTGAATTTCTTCCTTGTTGGAATTTCGTTTCTACGTGATGCGACGACAGAGTACTACCGAGTCAACGCTAGCACGCTAGCACTACGACGCTAGGCAAACGCTGTCCGAGCCATAACTTTGTAATGGTAGAACTTTTTGCGAGGCAATTTGGCTCATTTTAAAGCTCTTGGAGTGAGGTTCGATATAGCAAATTCTCAGCTTAATCCGATCGACGGTCTGCACGATACGCTGCCCGACGATCATTCTTGACTCCTCTCTCTACAAACTTGGACCTGAGGATAGGGGCTGGTCTTTTACCAGGCACCCAAGGACCCTTGGAGGTGACCCCGAGGAGAGATTTTAAGTTTGATTAAGTCATAATAGCCTGAGTTATTTAGGCCCTTACACCAACATGTGCCTCTTTAGCATTCCTGACTTCATCTCAGCCAGAGCAACCCTGTCTGGAGTAGTGAAGACCAACTCGTCGACATAAACGAGGATGAAGAAAGGTGTGGACCCGGAACGAATGGAATGTGACAGGCCGGCTGAAGAAGGACTGAAGCCGAGGGAAGGAAGAATAGAGTGTAGAGTGTCGTGCCACTCTCGTGGTGCCCGGCGGAGATTGTAGACTGGTCGCCTCAACCTCCACTGGGTCCAAGGCGAAAAGTGTCAGTGAAGCCAGGAGGAAGGCGCAGCCAGATCTCCTCGTGCAGGCTACCCTGGAGGAAGGCAGTGGAGAAGTCTAACGAGTGCAGCTCGTCATTACGCTGTACAGGGACGTGCAAGAGTACCCGAAGAGTGGTCATCTTTGGGGTAGGGGAGAAGGTCTGAAAGAAATCAACTCCCTCACACTGATTAAAGCCTCTCGCCACATAGCGCACCTTGAAGACAGGGCGATCTAGGCGGCTGCTTCACATTGAAGATCCATATGCCATCGACTACGTTCGCCCCAGGAGGGGGAACTGCGTCGACGTAAGTGCCAGTGGACCTCCAAGACGCAATCTCTAAGTCCATGTCTGCTATGCACTGAGAGGCCCAGGGTCTCGAAACCACCTCAACGTAAGTGCGAGGAGTTGGGATGTGTGGAGCGTCAGGGTCTCCCTCGCGTGCTAGTAGCACGGCACAGATATGAGGAGTGGCCGCAAGGAACTCAAGCTCAAACTGCCAGTCCTCTAGGACGTCACAGCCAAGGGTAAGCTCACCCCCGGCGGACAGAGAATGGATAGGAGGAGCAGCACCAAGCGGGTGGCGTGGTCAAGGCGGCGGGTTAAGGCAAAGTCAGTGACAACGGTGACAAGAGCCAAATCAGACGACGGAGAGGCAATAGGTTCAGTAACAAGAGAGGAGTGGACACGGGAGACGGCAGGGCGAGCGGTACGATAGTAGTCAGAAAAAGGAAAGGAAGAAACAGTGAGAGACGATGCTCGAGGCGATGGGAGAACTGATGGAGGTGGAACACGAAGAGGAAGTGAATGAAGAAGAGAGTTAAGGTCCGGTACAGGAGAGGAGGGACGAGTACCCGAAGAACGACGAGACCAAGGAGTAGAGGCTAGAGACGGAGGGAAGGAGGTGATCGAGGAGGAGAATGAGCCAGAGATGCGTCCGGAGGAGGAAACGTGGGACAGTAAACAGGAGGTTTACGGTGAGCGGTGAGGACATGGGGAAGGTAAACCAAGAGTCCGAAAACCACTCACAGGTGGCTACGGCCACTGCTGCTGTTGCTACTGCGGCTGCTGCGGGTGCTGCTGCTGGAGCTGCTGGAACCTCGTCAGGTACCGAGGGATGATCGGGGCAGGCGACGCAGCTGCAGCACCCCCAGCACCAGTACCTCCAACTGCAGCACCCCCAAAGCCCGCACCTCTAGAGAAATGACCGCTAGGTCCAGCACCTCCAACTCTAGCACTCCCAGTGGTAGAACCTCTAGCACCAGTACAGAACTCAGTAAGGGTGCCGAAGCAAAATGCACCCCCACAGTCGGTTTGTAGACGGAGCACAGGGAGGGCTTGCTGGGCATTAGTGGTCAGGAGCCATGGGACCAGCGCATCGGCACGTCGGCCTTCCGCTACAGAGAAAGAAGAAGAACAACAAGGAAGAAATTCTCCCCGCTCGGCCCAGCGATCGAGGCACGGCCCCAGATGTCCAGCTGCAAGGTCTGAAGCAGCGCAGTTGCAGGCGCAAGAGAGGAGGACTCATGGGTTACGCGCTGCCAACCCTCGACGCAAGGAGTGCACGGCAGAGCAGGCGAAGGAGGGAGAAGAGGAAGAAAGTGTGGGAGACATGATACAAGGCCGGACCTAGACATCTGACGGAGACATGGTAGTGCAGGGTGACCAAGATGGTGGTGCCACAGAAGGGACGGGTGGGTGAGCGACCAACACGAGGACGACGCAACAACCTGACTAGATGCAGCTACCTGGAGGAACTCAGTGTGCAGTGCAAAGAGACTTGACGAAGGCTCCTGGGAGGACGTTGCAAGAAGTGCCCCAGATGAAGCATCCGTACAAAACGCAAACCTCTCGTGGGTAGAAAGGGTGACTGCGACCCCGCAGTCCTGAACTCACCAAGTTCCCGGAGAACGAGGGGATGTGGAGACCTGTAAGAGAACAAAACACAGGAGAGTGGTAGAACTGTGCGCGACGACTGGTCCAGAAGTGGGATCAGCCAAAAAAACCGAGACTGGTGCCGGAATTGGTGTGATAACGGTGTGGTCGCGGAAGAAGCACTGGGATGCACCAGAGTCAAGCGTGAAGGAGAGAGATGCATCAGCAGTAGTCACTCCTGGGCTAGCAACTACATAGACACTTTCACTAGAAACACAAGTGCCTACATAACAACCAGGCAAAGATCCTAAGCTGGGTACACGCAAGCGAACAGATCCTACAGTACGAGGGTCTATATGATGCAAGACAACATATATATATAATCCATATACATATCAAGCAAGTGGTAACCACGGCGAAGCAGAGCAGGCCAGTACAGGGGGACCGACTCAGGCCCGAGATGCTCACGGTAGAGATCGTCGAGGCGAGCGCAAAGAGTAGTGGTCAGGATGCAAGCAAGTAGTGCCAGCATCGGGGCTAGTCAGGATCCGATACTGGCAGGGTCCGACGTTGCACCCACCGCGACGAGCCCCTCAGCGGTCTGGTCCGCTGCTGCAGCCGACACTCCCTAGACAACTAGGCCCCGATTGCCGCTAAGGGTGTCACCGTTGGTGAGGTCCCCACTGCTGAGAGTGTTGTTGTTGCTGCTGCTGTTGTCGGGCGCCATGGCAAGAGGGAGCTGAGATTAGGGGCTTGCTAGGAACAGCTAGGATCTGCGAAGAGTAGATAGAGATGGGTAGAAGCGGCAAGGCAAGACTGGCTAGGAATACCAGGCGAGGAAGGACAGGCAGGGAGTGCCAAGCAAGGACATGTCTGGCTGGAATCAAGCTCGAAACCCTAAAACGGCGCCAGAGCAAGAGAGCTAGAAACGTCACTCTAGGAGGTAACGGGAAACCCTAAAACGGCGTCAGGAAGGGGAAGAGCGGCTTCCAGCCGCTGTGAGGAGAGCCACTGGCAGGAATGATGGCTCGAAAGGACAGGCAGAAGCTAGGTGGGCAGTGTGCGTTGGTCACTTCGGGTTTGAAAAAACGCGACAGCAACTGTTGCGGTATTACTACTGGCCGGAGCTGTTGACCGATGTACAGCACCACGTGGAATCGTGCCCTACGTGTCAGGTAATGAAGAGCTTGCACAAAACGAAAGCGAGTCAACTGCAGCCGATCTCACTGCCCAAGCGCGCATGGCAGCAAGTAACAATGGACTTTGTCATGGGGTTACCTTCGAGCCCCGGTGGTAACGACATGGTCATGGTCGTCGTTGACCGATTGTAAAAAATGGCTCATTTCGTTGTGTTCAGGAAATCGATCATCGCAACCGTCGTCCGCCTGCACGGTATATCAGCTGCGATCATCAGGAATAGAGACACGAAATTCACCAACAAAGTCTGGAAGAACCTTTGGGAGCAGTTCGGGACCCGTCTACAGTTCAGTTCGTCCTACCACCCTGAAACCAACGATCAAACAGAGAGAGGACGAACCAGACCATTGAGCAGCAATTTTGTGCCACGTGTGACGATCCAGCAACTTGGGAGCAACAGTTGCTGCTGATCGAGTTCGCCTACAACAATGCCACGTCAGCAACAACGCAACAATTGCCGTTCTACCTCAACTACAGGAAAAACCCTACAGTGCCCATGACGCCGAGCCCAGACAACACAACACCACATGCGCAACAGTTCGCCAAGATTTTGTAGGTTCTCTGAACTCGCGCAGCAGAAGCAAATGTCATCTCTAAGAGGGACACCGATCTCCACAGCCGCCCCGTAATGTACCAGTCAAGAGACTATATCATGCTCGACACCCAGAACTCATGCCTGTCCGTCGTGACGAAACTTCGCCCGCGCTACTATAGCCCGTTTCAGATTAGCCACATGATCACGCCCGTCACCGCCCATCTTTTGCTACCCACCGACTGATACAACAGCCTATCATTCCACCTCAGCCTTCTTCGACCATACATCCCGACCACAAGCCAGCTGACACGTCATCACCCACCTTCGATGGCGTGTCCTGCATCGGAGCCCATCGTTGACCTCGAGAAACTTCTGAGCCATCAGATTCGCCACACAAGGGATCTCGGAGGATTGAATTCCTTGTCCGCTGGAAGGATCGCACCCCCCACTAAAGATAGCTGGGTGGCAACATCGAGAATACCCCTATCCTCGAAGTGATATACAAGCACTAACGTAGCGGATAGGCTTCTTGAGGAGGGGGGTCGTGTAAGGGATTTTTTGACATTGCCTACAAGACTGACCGTTCTTTGCCCGTTATTGCTGACGGTGTTTCGCCACCTTCGCTCGTGACAATTCCCAAACCACGCATGGGTGGAATGTCCAGAGTCAGCCTACGCTTCGAAACTAGCCCGTATCGAAGTAAAAGGCCCTGCCCTCGCTTGGGCGCAGGCGTTCTCTGCGACGACATGGTGAATTCGACGAAGCTGTCGTTGAATTGGTTCTCGGGTTCAGACGACAGAGATCATCGACCAGCCCATCCTCTGACCAACGGGGTGGTTTTTGACGAGGTCGTCCTCTGATCGGCTAGCCCATCGACGAGCTCTGATCGATGGGGTATCGTTTGACAAGCTCGTCCTCTGTTTGGCCAGTCCCGCAACGAACTCTAACGGACGGGGTAATTTTCGACGAGCCTTGTTCTCTGATCGAGGGGTGCTGTTTGGCAAGCCTCGTCTCGGCAAACTAGTCAGCCGAATTCGTGCGACTGCGAAACTCTGATGAGGTGTGCGAATTTTTCCCAGGAGGTTTTGGCAAAAGTCGGCCTGTGGAACGGCATCACATGCTCGACGGTGGACACCTCGCGAAACCGACGACACGTTTTCTACCTGGCACCTCCGCAATGTGCGTGACGGTGCAACCGTCGACCTGCACCTATTTGGTAGGTGCGCACATGTGCGCCGATATTTACCTGCGAATGCTACGCTGGTAGGCCGCCCTGTTGCAGCGTTGTCAATTCGCCTTGCATAATGCATGCTCATTGTAATCTATTTGGTCTTCTCCATTTCTTAGTTGCCAAATCTCTCTGTGAACACAGCAACTAGTGAGAGCTCTGGTAGAACGCTACAATCACCCGCACAACCCCGTGCCCTCCTCCGTATTCCAATCCTGTTGTAGAGTGACTCTCCACATGGTGCGGTGAGTGTGGACGTCCCCGCGTTAGAACATTCAGATTAGATGACTTTGTGCCTTACCTAAGTTGTTGTTAGGCTGGCAGCCGTCTTAGTCGTAATGGTCAACCCCGTAGTCGAAGCACGCGTAGAAGATACCCTGCAGACAAGAGAGGCTAATGTTCGGCGATGCGACGATGCTGGTGAGTACGGTGGTGCGGACCTGGAGGCGATGCTCCTAAGAACTCGCGCGCGATGGGCGCACGAGCATCCCCCTCCACGTGCTGAAGCGGATGGTGCGTGTGCCTCTCCCTGACCCGTGCACAACGAAGGCGACGTCGTCAGCCAAGTCGTCGAAGGAGGCACGAGGGTGACTTGTGGAGTGATTTGGACTGCCGACGTCAGCGTCGGCGGAGTGCAGGCGCAAGGCAGCTCGCACGGCAATTTCGAAGGTCGGCGTCGTTCTCCCCAGCAGAGTGGAGTCAGGCCGACTTCTGCGGCTCATGTGTCGACTGGTCGAGATGGAGGCATCGCGCCAGCGTAAGGCTACTTCAAATTCTCGCTGGACAAATTTCGATGTGCCGAAGCCGCTCGAAGGTTGACACAAATTGATCACATGGACAGAGTCCGTCGCGCCTCAGCTGGAGATTGCCGGATTGAAGAAGTTCGTCGACGGTGATGTGGTAGCTCCAGACGACGACGACTTTAAACTCTAGGCGAAATTTGTCAAACTTATATGCTATTGTCTATCTAGGCTGTAGTGGGGTAGTTCATATAGGGTACAACACTTTTAGGTTTCCTATTTGTACCCACCTGCTTGCTAGTTCAGTCATTCATTCGTTCACTATTCTAACATGGTATTCTGAGCAGGTTCCCTCGTGGGAACGTTTTTTTTAGGGCCCACCACGATTTTTTTTTTCCTGCCCTGCCCGAAGCGCGCCTCGCGCCTGCCTCATCTGCGCCGTCGCGCGCCCTGCCTTTGCTGGCCCGACGCGGCCCTGCCTTCGCCGCCCGTCACTGGCCCGTCCCGGCCCGTCCCGGCCCGTCACCTGCCCGTCCCGGCCCGTCGCCGCTGCTATTCGCGGCCCTGCCTTAGCCGCCCACTGCGGCCCTGCCCTGCTGCCTCCCGTCCCTGGCCTGTCCCGGCCCGTCTCGGCCCATCGCCAGCCCGTCCCAGCTCGTCGCCGCCCGTCGCCGGCCCGTCGCCGCCCGTCGCTGGCCCTTCGCCACCTGTCGCGGCCCTGACTTCGCCGCCCGCTGTGGCCCTGCCCTCCTGCCGCCCTGTCGCGGCCCTACCCAGCTGCCGCACTGTCGCGGCCCTGCCCTGCAGCCGCCCTTTCGCGGCCCTGCCCTGCTGCCGCCCCAGTCGCGGCCCTGACCTAATCGCCTACTGCGACCCTGCCCTGCCTCTCCCGCCCCTGGTAAGCACCCGCGCCGCCCTGCCGCGTCACGCCGCCAGGAGCCGAGCTGCGCCGCTTAGCCGAGCCGCGCTGCCCTACCGAGCCGCGCCGCCCCACCGAGCCGCGCCGCCCAGCCGAGCCGCGCCGCCTTACTGAGCCACGCTGACCTGCCTACGCTGCTCCTGCTGCTACTGCTGCTACTGCTGCTATGGCTAGCCCTACTGTTCTCACCTTTGATGATGAGGGGCGTGCAGTTGACTTTGACGTGTGGGTTGATGACCTGCAGCTCTTTCTTCAGTGTGACTCTAGGGATGGGGTATCCCTTTTCGATCACACGTCCGGTGTCTCTACTGCACCTGCTGCCACTGCTGACAGTACGGTTTGCTCGCAGTGGACCACTCGTGACGCTGTTGCTCGCCTTGCTGTTCGTAGTCACCTGCCGCCTGCTGAGCGCGCGCACTTTGGCCAGTACAATACTGCTAAGTCTTTGTACGACGCTGTAGTAGCGCGCTACTCCTCCCCTCCCACTGCTGCCCTCAGCCGCCTTATGCTGCCGTACCTTTTCCCTGACCTTGCCGCCTTTGCCACAGTCGCTGACCTCATTACTCACCTCCGCACTAGTGACGCCCGCTACAGCGCTGCGCTTCCCACTAAGTTCTGTGCCAAGAACCCCCCCCCAAGTACATCACCCTTTACTACCTAGTCACCCGCCTCCCTGACTCCCTTGCTTCAGTCAGGGACCAATTTCTCTCCCTTTGCCCCACCGAGCTCACTGTCGACCTACTAGAGGAGCGCCTCACTGCAGCTGAGAAGAGTATCTTAGCTGTAGGTGCTTCTCGTGGCGACCGTCGCGCCCCTTTCTTTGAGGGGTGTTCCCCTGTCCCCCTTCTCCCCTCTGTTGCTTCTGTTGCTGCTGTCGACCTCGTTGGCGCTGAGGAGGTCGGGGCTGCGTCTGCTCCTAGTGGGAGGCGCCGCAATAGCAAGGGCAAGGGGGGCAAGGGTGGTGGAGGGGACGGTGGGGGCGGCGGTGGAGGCAGTGGAGGAGGCGGAGGGGGTTGCGGTGGAGGTGGGGGTGGTGGCGGGAGTGGGGGCTTCGGTGGCGGCGGTGGGGGTGGTGGAGGCAGCGGCAGCGGTGGTGGAGGTGGCGGCGGAGGTGGTGCTGGTCGAGGTGGAGCCGCGCAGCGTGGAGGCTTTGGTGGTAGCCAGCGCCCGCAGCAGCCGCGTTCCCGTGAGACCCCGTCGGCCCAGCAGCTTCGTGAGTGGTACGCTGGGCGTGGGAGGTCTGGGGGTGTTGGTCCCTGCACTTACGTTCTTCGCACCGGCGGGCACCGTGGGGAGACTTGCGGGCTGCCACACACTACGCAGCGCTGCTTTGGTCGCCTGACTGACGCTTGGCGCGCCCAGTTTCCTGATGCTGTTGAGCTCCCTCGCTGGGGTGATCTTCTTAGGCAGAATGTTGCTATCTTTGATCTTGATTTCGATGCTATCCTTGCTGCCATGTATGTTGTGTCTGATAGTGCTGAGGGTGACTGCTACCTGTGTGTTCCGCTCGACCCGGGCATTGAGGCTACTGCTCTAGGTGCTAGTGCATCTGCTGCTCCAGGTACTGGTGAGTCTGCTGCTCCAGGTGCTGGTGAGTCTGCTCTCACTGGTACTGCACCTACTGAGGCCTTGCACACTTTCACACTTGACTCTGGTGCTTTGCGCTCTTTCTTTCGTGACAGCACCACACTCACGCCGCTCAGTCGGCCTGTCGCAGTCTCCCTAGCTGACCCCTCTGGGGGCCCGGTCCTTGCACACCCTTCCACGGTTCTTCCGTGTCCTGCGGGTCCGTCGGGCTTGCTGTCGGGGCTCCACCTCCCCTCGTTCTCTACGAACTTGGTGAGTGGAGCTGACCTCCAGGACACATGGGTTGACCAGTTCACCCCTGGAGGTCAGCGTGTGACCCACTGCACTTGCTCTCGGACGGGCCGCCACCTGGCCACGTTCACTCGTCGCCCTGGGTCGAGTCTGTACACACTGACTACTGCGTCTCCTTCGGTTACTGCGTCTGGTCAGGTGTTTGCTGCCGCGTCCAGGTCCAGTCCAGCGTCTGCCCCCTGCTCGTGTCGTCCTCTGTCACACGAGACTCTCCTTTGGCACCACCGCCTTGGTCACCCCTCCCTTCCTCGTCTTCGAGGTATGGCCTCCCGTTCCCTTGTCTCTGGTCTCCCCCGGTCCCTCCCTCCCCTTCCTCCGGGGCCTGCCCCTACTTGTGTTCCTTGTGTCGAGGGCCGGCAGCGCGCCGCTCCTCACTCCTCCGAGTTCCCTCCGACAGAGGCTCCCCTGCAGACTCTCCACATGGACATGTGGGGCCCTGCCCGCGTCCGTGGACAGGGTCACGAGCGTTACTTCCTGCTGGTGGTTGACGACTACTCGCGTTACACCACAGTCTTCCCCTTGCGCAGCATGGGTGAGGTCACTGAGGTGTTGATCGACTGGATCCGCGGTACCCGTCGCCAGCTCAGCGAGAGTTTCGGCTCGGACCTTCCTGTTCTGCGTCTGCACTCAGACAGAGGTGGTGAGTTTTCCTCCGACCTTCTGAGGGCCTTCTGTCGTGCGGAGGGCATCCGCCAGACGTTCACGCTTTCGGCCTCCCCACAGCAAAATGGGACTGCTGAGCGCCGCATTGGCATGGTCATGGACGTTGCTCGTACGTCCATGATCCATGCGGCTGCTCCCCATTTTCTGTGGCCGTTCGCGGTTCAGTACGCTGCGCATCAGATCAACCTTTAGCCTCGTGTCTCCTTGCCGGAGACCACACCTACTCTGCGGTGGACGGGGAAGGTTGGCGATGCGTCAGTGTTCCGTGTCTGGGGATCTCGAGCTTTTGTCCGCGATACTTCCGCGGACAAGCTGTCCTCCCGTGCCGTTCCCTGCGTCTTCCTTGGCTTGCCCCCTGACGCACCTGGGTGGCAGTTCTACCACCCCACCTCGCATCGTGTTCTGTCCTCTCAGGACATCACGTTTGACGAGTCGGTCTCTTACTACCATCTCTTTCCCTACCGCACTGCCTGTCTCCCCCCCCCGCCACTCTTCCTAGCACCAGGTGCTCCTCCGGTAGACCCCCTCCCCCCTCAGGGTCCTGCCCCCTCAGGTGTGTCCCAGGTAGACCCTGTCTAGCCTGTCGAGGTAGCTGTCGACTCAGGTGCTGCTAGGGGTGCTGAGCCTGCGGGTGCTGAGTCTGGGAGTGCAGAGCCTGGGGGTGCTGAGTCTGAGTGTGCTGAGTCTGGAGGTCCTCCGGGTGTCCCGTCACGGCGGGAGCCCCTCTCTCCGCAGCAGCTTCGTGAGTGGTACGCTCGGCGCTGTCGCCGTACTGCTGGTGCTGGAGCTGCTGGAGGTGCTGCTCGAGCTGCTGGAGGTGCTGCTGGTGCTAGAGCTGCTGGAGCCGCTGGTCCTGGAGGTACTGGTGCTGGAGGTACTGGTGCTGTTGGAGGTCCTGCTGGTGTTGGAGCTGCCGGAGGTGCTCGTACTGGAGGTACTGAAGCTGCTGGGGCTGGTGGTGCTGCAAGAGGTGGAGCTGTAGGTGCTGGAGCTGTTGCTACTGGAGGTGCTTCTGGAGCTGGAGCTGTTGGAGGTACAGGAGCTGGTGGTGCTGCGGGAGTTGTAGCTGGAGACCCTGGAGCTGAGGGTACTGGTGCTGTCTCTGCAGTTTCTGGAGGCGCTGCGCGGCCGCGGCCGTACTACGTTCCGCTCCTTCAGCAGGTTCTTGGTCTCCTGCCTTCTACTGGTCCTACTCCTTTACTGAGTCCACCGTCTGTCCAGCCACAGTCGCAGTTACAACTGGTCTCTCCGCTGCCTGGTCCTTCTCCTTACTCTGGACCGACTAGAGGTCTTACGGAGCGTCGTGTGCCTGAGTCTCGTCCTGTGTCGCCTGAGTCTCGTCCTGCGTCACCTGAGTCTCGTTTTGAGTCGCCTGTCCGCGCTGTTCGCACTGGTCGTCGTGTTCCGCGTCCGCGTCCTCCTCCTGTCTCCGGCACTCACTCTATGTCTCTACGTCCTTCCACTGTTCCACAGCGTGTCCCTCTGCCGTCTCGAAGGTTGACACAAATTGATTACATGGACAGAGTCCATTGAGCCTCAGCTGGAGATTGCCGGATTGAAGAAGTTCGTCGACGGTGATGTGGTAGCTCCGGACGACGACGACTTTAAACTCTAGGCGAAATTTCGCGCTGCTCACCTTCTGACCTTCATGGTCATTTTGAGGTGCTACTCGCCGCTGGTGCAAGTCGCCTTAAAGCCGTGCCGACTTCGGGTGGTCGCTGGCTACCAAGCGTGGCTGTTCATCATGCGCACGTACAAGGTGACCGACGATTCTAGATCGACCAATTGGAGCAGCAATTGACCAATATTCGGATGGGCGAGCAGGAGTCGACGACCGAGTACTGCAATCAAGCTCGGCGAATTTTGGCCGACCTGCGGATGGCCGGCGTCGACTACTCGGTGGCGTTGTATGTTACGCACGTCATGAAGGGCCTCCCCACGAGCCACAATCTGATGCGCCGGATGCTGACAATGCCCGGCATCAGTTTCACGAAACTCCTACAAAGACTCGCTTCCGAGTCACAACATCCAGGACTAGTTCATTCAGGAGTTTGAGTGGCCCATAGATCCCCTCTCACAGTAGGGGCAGCGTGGGAAGTCAGGCGGAGGCAGAGGAGGTGGCGGAAAGTCGTCAAACAATAAGTCGACGGAGAGCGCCGACCACGGGAAGTCGGCGAAGGGCAATGATCGTGGTAACAGTGGCTCGCGTCGAGGAGCTCGCCGCTGCTACATTTGCGGAGACCCCGACCACCTCTCGTACGACTGCCCCGACTGCGACGAGTCCAACGACGATTAGATAGGAAGCCCAGGAAAGTCTGAAAACACATGTCGATCAGAGGACGGGAAGTCTGACGCCGACCGTCCTCGTCGAGACAACCAGCCGCACAAGGAGAAGCCGGCGTCGACATCAGAGGGCGATGCTTCGAGCCGCGGTGCAGCCTCGTCTTCGATGGTTGGCGTGGTCGAGCCGATTATTTCTCTGGCGCCAGAGGCTGGCATAGACTTCCAGGCAGTCGCAACAACCGTGCAGGCAAACCCGACCGTGGTACTCCTCGACAGTGGCTACTCCCATCATCTGATAGGAACGCGGGAGGCCTTCGTTGACATGGAGCCAGGAGGTGAAATCCGTCATGTGCGCGGCTTCAATGGGGCGCTTCAAGTCGTCGAATTCCGTGGCGCGGTTGCACTGAAAGGGGAGACCGGGAAGCCAATTCTCATCTCCGACGTGTTGTACGTCACGGGTGTGCAGTTGAAGGACAGTGGCGTGAAGGTGCAGGACGAGGGCGACGAGATGCTGCTCATTTCCGCTGCATGAGATGTGCTTGGTCGAGCATCCTAATCTGACCGAGTCCTCTGCACTGACCTCCACCCCTGCTCGTCGAAACCGACGTCGATTTTGACAGAGGCAGTTGCTCTGCGAACGATTGCCCCGGCGACAAAGTTGACGCCAGACATGTGGCACACGAGGCTCGCGCACGTCGGCGTCGACACGATCAAGAGCACGGCAAAGCATGAGGTTGCCACCGGTCTGGACATCAAGCAGTTGACCGGAGCCGACTTGCCATGTGCTTCCTGCGTCGGCAGCAAGCTGGTGCGGCACACCTTCCCCGACAAGGGCTCTGACTCCGGGAACGCGCTTGACGTCGTGCACATTGACCTCTGCGGTCCCTTCCGCGTGGCTGCCAAGGATGGAAGCAACTACATCCTCCTCCTCAAGGACCGCAAGTCCCGCTATATGTGTGGGTCCGGCCGATCGCTAAGAATAGCGATGTGCTGGTCGTCTTCGAGAAGTGGCTGAAGGTAGTGGAGCGACAAATCTCGAAGTCAGTGAAAAGGCTATGCTCTGACTGTAGAGGGGAGTTCCTCGGTCAGGCCTTCACCGAGCTCATCGAGCACAAAGGCATCCTCCACAACCTCACATGCCCCTACACTCTGCAGCAGAACGGCATGGCGGAGCGGGAGATGCGCACGGTCATTGAGGCCGTGCTGACGATGTTGCTTCACATGGGCGTGAAGCATCACTGGTGGCACCTCGCCCTTCGTCAAGCCGTCTCGGTGTGCAACTATCTCGAACGGGCGTCCCTTCCTCAGAGGACGACGCCGTACGAAAAGAAGCCGGACCTCACGCGAGTGCGTGTGTGGGGCTGCATGGTGCAGTTCATGGTCCCAGAGCAGCAGCGCGGCAAAAAGTTGGCGCCGAAGGCACGCCGAGAAATTCACCTCGGTGTTTCACCGGAGAGCAAAGGCTGGGAGGTGCTCGACCTCACTGACAACCGCGTTGTCACAACCGTGCAAGCAATCTTCTACGAGACGATGTCGCTCGAGGTGTGGAAGGCGGAGCATGGGCCGGCATCGGTGCGGACGCATGTTTCTCCGCAGACGGATCCATCGCCGGCGGCGATTCAGTTGTTCGCCGCCGAGGACGACGATCATTCTATCTATCCGGCTCCCTCCATTCCAGCCCCGTTGAAAGCTTCTCCGCCTCTTCCCGCCTCCCTCCCATCGCTCGCCGCCGGCCTGTCTAAGTCGGCATCAACGTCGGCCGCCAGCGATGAGGGGAGCATTGGTGCGTTGCCTTCGGCACCGCCCATAGGCATTGCTGGCGGACGACATGACCTGGTCGGCGAGAAGGTCGGCGTTGGAGTGGAGTCTCCGCCGACAGGGGCGCTGTCAAACGAGGAGTTCGTTTCAGAGGAGCCGTCGATAGGGAAGCCATCGAACAAGGAGCTCGTTTCAGAGGAGCCGTTGACAGGGGAGCCGACATACAAGGAGCTTGTTTAAGAGGAACCCTTGATGGGGGAGTCGTCGAAAAGGGCACTCATTTTCCAGGAACCGTTGACAGAAGAGCTGTCCACGAGGGAGCAGCCTGACGACAGAGACGTGGTGGAAGTCACGGTCGACAAGGTGAAACCGCGTCGTTACACCCACTCCAGAACGGTGCCAGAGCGGCTGAGCTACCATGCCTGCCTACCACCGTCTGCCTACAACACGTTGCTGTCGACAAGCAGGCCGACGTCGACCTGCCAGAGCTCGACCCCGACATGCACGCCGACCCAGAGAGGCGATGGGACATCCTGACCATGACGTTCAAGGGGGCGTTGGCGAGCTGGAACGCGTGGCATCATTGTCATGAAAAACCATTGGGTGCTGATGACGAAGTACCACATCGACGACACGGTCACCCGCGAAAAGGCACGCCTGGTGGTGAAGGGCTTCAGGCATGTCTACAGGAGCCGACTACAACGAGACGTACACAGTGGTCGGGAGCTACGTCACGCTACGGATTATCCTTAGTATCAACGCCGTCCCCGACCTGCACCTCATGCAGCTCGACATGAAGAATGCCTTCCTCCAGAGCAAGCTCGAGCGTGTGCTCTACATGGACCAGACCGATTACTACAACGATGGAACCAGCTGTCAGCTGGTCCAACCGGACCATCGGGCCCATGGGCCAGCTGGTCCAACCAGTCCATCGGGCAAACAGCCTAGCTGGTCCAATCGGTCTATTGGGCCAACATGCTAGGTGGTCTAACCAGTCCATCGAGCCAACAACCCAGCTGGCCCAACTGGTCCATCGAGCCAACACGCCAGCCGGTCCAACCAGTCGGGCCGTCAGGCCAGCTGGTCCAACCGGTCCATCGGGCCGACAGGCCAGCTGGTCCAACCAGTCAATCAGGCCCATAGGCCAGCTGGTCCAACTGGTCCATCAGGCCAACAAGCCAGCTGGTATAACCGGTCCATTGGGCAACAGCCAGCTCGTCCAACTGGTCCATCGGGCCAACAGGCCAGCTCGTCCAACTGGTCCATTGGGCCAACAAGTCAGCCAGTCTTACCGGTCCATCTGGCCAGCAGACCAGCTGGTCCAACCGGTCCACTGGGCCAACAGGCCAGTTGGTCCAGCTGGCCCATTGAGCCAACAGGCAAGCTCATCCAACCAGTCCATCAGGCCACCAAGCCAACTACTCCAACTTGTCCATTGGGCCAACAAACCAAATGGTCCAACTAGTCCATCGGACCAACAGCCAAATTGGTCCAACCATTCCATTGGGCCAACAAGCAAGTTGTTCCAATTGGTCCATTGGGCCAACAAGCGAGTTGGTCCAACCAGTCCAACTAGTCCATCGGGCCAGCAGGCCTAGTGGTCCAACCGGTCCATCGGGCCAACAGGCCAGGTGGTCCAACCGGTCCATCGGGCCAACAGCCCAGCTGGTCCAACCGGTCCAACGGGCCAATACGGCAACTGGTCCAACCGGTCCATCAGACCAACAGACAGCTCGTCCAATCGTTCCATCAGACAAACTGCCCAGCTGGTCAATCGGGTCCATCAGGCCAACAGGCCGGTTGGTCCAAGCGGTCCATCGAGCCAACAAGCCGGTCGGTCCAATTGGTCCATCGGGCCAACAGCCCGGTTGGTCCAACTGTTGGGTGCAAATTAACATTGCACGACATCCTGCTGTCTGTTTGTACGGGTATGCATATGCGAATGCATTTGGGTGTGAATGGAATGTTCGTGTGTTTGTTTGCTTTAACGATTTTTGCTTGATGCATTTGCAGGTACTCGCGCAATGTGCGCATTGGCACAACATTGTACGTGCTATGAACAGTGCAACCAGAAAGGACGAGATCGTAAAGGAACCCAAGATGGAAGCTTTGCAGTTCAGTTGAATTGAATGCGCAGATTCAGTTATGTCCAGACTCAAAATTGTACTATTTTGTTTGGTTAACTATAGTGTACCAGGGCAGGCACTATAGGGGTACAATTTAGGTGAAGTTTTGATATTGTTTTTCTGTATCTGCATGCTACAGGGCCAAGGGAAACCAGCGGAACCAGCATTTGGCTGGTTGGGCAAAGACAAATCATGTTCTCTTTTTAGGACCTGAACCTGGTTGTTGTTTTCCCAGGTTGGAAAAACAGAACCAGAGGTTGTTTACTAACCTACCACCTGCTGTTTTGTCAAGCTAGGTTGGTTATGTTGCTTGGAATTATTTGGGATCATCCTTGGTTATTCCCAGGTTGATTCACAAGGTCCTTGTTAGCTAAAACTATTTATTCATTCTCTGTTTGTACCTAAATATAGTCAAATTGAATCAAGCAAATTCCTTCCTTGCTAGAATTTCGTATCTACGCGGTTCGACGCCGAAATGCTACCAAGTCAACGCTAGTTCGCTAGCATTATGACGCTAGGGACCCGCTGTCCAATTCGTAACTCTGCAATGGCAGAACTTTTCGCGAGGCAACTTGGCTCTTTTGAAAGCCCTTAGAGTGAGCTTGAATATAGCTAATTCTCAGCTTAATCCGATCGACGGTCTGCACGACACGCTACGCGATGCACAAGGTGCTCTCGTTAGTCTGGCTAAGTCATCCTTGGTCCCTCTCTCGACAAACTCGGACCCGAGAATAGGGGCTGGTCTTGTACCAGGCACCCAGGGACCCTTGGATGTGACCCCGAGGAGAGGTATTAGGTTTGATTAGGTCTTAAAAACTTGAGTTTATTAGGCCCTTAAATCAACAAGCTGGTAGCAGAGATGCGTTATAGTGACCCTCGTTATAGGTAGCTATGGCGGGAAATACCTCGGCGGGAGCTGATCAATCTTCAGCCCAAGATCGTAGCGGCAGCCAAGATTCTGGTGTTTCGGCGCCAAGGGGAGCGCGAACAAACCCGGGCTACCGATCAAGGAGGTGCTGTCCGTGTTGCGCCTGAGCGAGAGAGAGCCGGTGCAACCTGTCCTGGACAAGATGCGCGACCTCTATGCGAAGTTGACGACTGCGGGAATCACCTATCCGGAGCAAACCAAGTGCTTGAAGACGCTGTCGCTGTTGCCGAAATTGTGGCTTCAATTCACGAGCGGATTAAGCCTCCCCTCAGAACCAAAGCTTGTGGACGCTCGAGTGGGTGCGGACTAAGATTCGGGAGGAGGACTTCCATCGCCGCCAACTTAGGGGTGGAGACGACTGCACCAGTGGCTACGGGATGCAAGGGAGCCGATGTGGCAGAGTACGTGGCTTCGGTGGTGCGGTGCAAAGAAGGACAATGACTCCAACGACCAACAAGGAGGTACCGGTTGGGGTCGCAGTGCGAAATCTGGACGTGGGGGCAAGTCGGGTGCTGGTGGCAAAATGAAAGGGAGTTGCTGGTATTGTGAGAAGGAGGGGCACCCCTGGTTTTTGTGCTATAAGAAACGCGATGGATGGACCCCCCAAAATCGTCACCAGGATGGCGGCGCGCAGAGGAACCAGAAAAACGGCGCGAACATGGTCGCCGATTCGCCCGACAACAACCCGAAGAGCAACGGCGGTGCAGAGAAGAAGAAGGAGCGCACCGTGGGCTAGTTCTTCCATATTGGAGAGCAGGGGGAGCAAGGAGACGCCTCTGCGAAGGATGGAGAAGAGCTGCACCCCCTGGACTATTGGGTGTTGGACACGGGCGCTGCTTGGACGATGACGCCGCGCAAGGAGCTGCTTGACGACGTACGAACTGCCTCTGGACACGCCTTGAAGGTGGCTGGTGCGGGACGAGCTGCGTTTAAGGGAGCAGATGGCAAGCCAGTAGTGCTGCAAGATGTTCTACTCATCCCCAACTTCAAGGCCAACCTGATTTCCCTCCGTAAGCTTGCCAAGGCTAGGGTGAGCACTAGCACGGATGGGGCACGCATTTACAAGATACAGCTGGGCAATCGGGTGCTTAGGAATATGCACGGGAGCAAGGATGTCTACAGATCCATGAGGCGGCTGCCGGCGATGGCGTGGCACGGTGGGGGGCAGCCTAGAGAGGGTCCTACATCCCAGGGGGAGTGCAACCCCGTTGGAGGGGTTGGTGTGAAAGTGTCGGCCAGATCTGGGGAGAAGGATTGGGCAACGGCACACCGACGCTGAGAGGGAGCTGGGCACACTGATTGAGAAGCAGGGCATTCAGAGGGAGCTGACCACGGCTTACACCCCACAGTCCAACGGTGTAGAAGAACAGGCAAACCGGACCATTCTGGAGACAGCTAGGGCGCTGCTCATAGAATCAGGGGTGGGCAATTCGATGTAGCCCCATGCTGTCCGGCATGCTGCCGTGGCTAGGAACAGGGTGCTCACTAAGGTTGGTGATGACTCGTGGGTGCCGGTGGAGGGGTGGCTTGGGAGGAAGCCGTCAGTGGACATGCTGAGGGTGTTCGGTTGCATGGCAGTCGCCCATGTCCCCAAGAAGTATCAAAGTAAGTTGGGGGCGAGTGCAATCTGGTGTGTGCATTTGGGAATGGCTGCTAAGAGCAAGGGATGGCTACTGTGGGAACCATCCAAGGGTGTGTTGTTTGACAGCAGGGATGTGAAGTTTGTTGAGGACATGATGTATGTTAGCTGGGAGAAACAGCCGGAGGCCAGGGTGTCCCAGCAGATGGAGCAGATCACCATACAGCTGAACCTCACTCCTAGTGTGTGGGAGGAGGGAGAGGAGGCAGCTGAAGAGGGTGGTGATGGAGAGAAGATGCAGGAGCCACCTGCTGGTGGAGGAGATGATGTGGAGACTAGTGGTAGCACTAGGTAAGCTGCTGGATCTGAGGGAGGAGAACAATAGTAGGGAAAAACTAAGGTGCCTAGCTACCACAAAGGAGGAACCTGAAGGGTGTCGTTATGAGGCGATGGGAGACACCCGTCTCCAGGCCAAGACGTATCCGTATGGCCACTATGAAGCTGACTGCAGGAGCTGATGTAGCAGAGCAGCAGCTTGGGAATGAAGAGGCATTGCTGATTCTACCGCATGGCTATGACCCGGATGAGGAGGATGAACCTGCCTACTGTTTTCATGCCCCTGCACCAGAGGAACCAGCTAGCATGGAGGAGGCATTAGCTGGACTAGATAGGGAGAAGTGGCTGGTTTCTAGGGATGCTGAGTACCAGAGCCTGCTAGAGAATGGGACATGGGATCTGGTGGTGCTGCCTGAGGGGAAGAAAGCCGTACAGTGCAAGTGGGTGCTAAGGATCAAGACCGATGACAAGGGACAGGTCACAATCTACAAGAGTAGACTGGTGGCTAAGAGGTTTATGCAGAAGGAGAAGCAGGACTTCAATGACATCTTTGCTTCCACTACCAAACCCCTTACCCTCCGTATCTTGTTGGCAGATGCAGCCGTTAGTGGGAAATTCATCATTCAGATTGATATATCAACGGCATTCCTCAATGGGATTTTAGAGGAGGATGTCTACATGACGCAACCGTCTGGGTATGAGGATGGTACGGGCAGGGTGTGCAAGCTGAAAAAGTCCATCTACGGCTTGAAGCAGGTGCCACGCTGCTGGTACCAGAAGTTGGCAGCTGTTTTAGAGGAGATGGGATTCAGGACCAGCAGCTGTGATGAGAGCCTCTTTCTCAAGGGGTAGGGGGTGAAGCTGGTGATGTTTCTGATCTACATGGATGACATTCCTCTCTTGAGCAGCAGCATGAAGGAGATCCAGAAAGTGCAGCAGCAGCTGATGGAGAACTTCAAGTGCAAGAACCTTGGAGAGGTAATGTACTACCTCGGGATGCACGTGGAGAGCGATTCAGATCACAGGTAGTTGAAGCTGCACCAGGAGAATGAGCGTATGGGATTGAGAATGAGCGCAAGGTTGCAACTCCCCTGCCAGCAGAATTCAAGCTTGTGAAGGCCGCAGATGATGAAGGGGTTGAAGCCGAGGAGCAGCAGCAATTTCAGTTCTTGGTGGGCAGCCTCTTGTATGCAGCAGTTCACACGAGGCCCAACATCTCTTTCTCTGTTTGGCAGTTGGCAAGGGTGATGCAGAATTCCTCAGAGGAGCAGGTGGATGCAGCTGAGCGTGTGGTGAAGTACCTGAACTCTCACCCAAGCATTGGAGTTCAATACTCCGCATCTGCACAGGTGAAGCAAAAATGGATTGAGGTGCTGAAAGAGAAGGGGGAGCGGCCTGGAGAAGGCAAGCTGTTTCTCACTTACTTTACCGATGCAACGTGGGCTTCTGAGAAGGGGGATTCCTCATCTGTGGGAGGATAAATTTGCGTAGTTGGGGGAGGACCTGTTAGTTGGAGGTCCTAGAAGCAGATGGAGACAACACTCTCTTATGTGGAATCAGAGTATATGGCGATGTTCCATGGGGTGAAGGAGGTGATTTGGTTGAGGAGGCTGTTAGAGGAGATTGGCCAGGAGCAGAAGGTTGCTACGCCGCTGTTTTGTGATAGCTAGGGGGCTCCTGGGATGGCCAGGAACGCTGTGCTTCATGGGCTGAACAAGCACATGCGTATCAAGTGGCACTGGCAGCGTAAGGAGGTGAAGAGGGGGACGGTGAATCCGATCTACATCAAGACTCACCAGCAGCCAGCAGACTTCCTCACCAAGAGACTTGCGGATGAGCCTCATTGGCGTTGTGTGCGTATGAGTGGAATGCGTATGAACTAGCATGGAATGATGGGAATGCAGCAGGCAGGCTGAGGGGGAATGTGTTGGGAGCAAATTCACATTGCACGACATCCTGCCGTCTGTTTGTACGAGTATGCTTGTGCGAATGCATTTGGGTGTGAATGGAATGTTCATCTGTTTGTTTGCTTTCGCAATTTTCGCTTGAGGCATTTGCAGGTAATCGCGCAATTTGCGCTTCCACACAACATTGTACGCGCTATGAACTGTGCAAGCAGAAAGGACAAGCTCGCAAAGGAACCCAAGATGGAAGCTTTGCTGTTCGGTTGAATTGAATGCACAGATTGAGTTATATCCAACTCGAAATTGTACTGTTATGTTTGGATAACTAGAGATGTACCAAGGCAGGAACTATAGGGGTACAATTTAGGTAAAGTTTGGATGTTTTTTGTATGTGTCTGCATGCTACAGGGCCAGTGGAAACCAGCGGAACCAGCATTTGGCTGGTTGGACAAAGACAAAACAGGTTCTGTTTTTAGGACCTGAACCTGGTTGTTGTTTTCCCAGGTTGGAAAAGCAGAACCAGAGGTTGTTTACCAACCTATCACCTGCTGATTTTTCGAGCCAGGTTGGTTTTGTTGCTTGGAATTATTTGGGATCATCCCTGGTTGTTCCCAGGTTGATTCCCAATGTCCTTGTTAGCTAGAACTATTTATTCCTTCTCTGTTTGTACCTGGATATAGTCAAATTGAATCAAGCGAATTCCTTCCTTGCTGGAATTTCATATCCACGCGGTTCGACAGCGGAATGCTACTGAGTCAACGCTAGTACGCTAGCATCACGACGCTAGGGACACGTTGTCCAATTCGTAACCTGGCTCTTTTGAAAGCCCATAGAGTGAGCTTCAATATAGCAAATTCTAAGCTTAATCTGATCGACGGTCTTCACGGCACGCTGCGCGACGCACAAGGTGCTCTCGTTATTCTGGCTAAGTCATTCTTGGTCCCTCTCTTTACAAACTCGGACCCGAGGATAGGAACTGGTCTTGTACCAGGCACCCAAGGACCCTTAAAGGTGACCCGGAGGAGAGGTATTAAGTTTGATTAGGTCTTAATGACTTGAGTTTATTAGGCCCTTACACCAACACCAATCGGTCGATCAGGCCAACAGCCCGGGTTGTCCAACGGGTCCATCGGGCTATCAGGTTGGTTTGTCCAACTGGTCCATCGGGCCTACAGGCCGATTGGCCCAACTGGTCCATCAAGCCAACAGCCCAATTGTTCCATTGGTCCATCGGACCCACAGCCCGATTCGTCCAACCAGTCCATCAGACCAACAGCCCGGTAGGTGCAACTGGACAATCGGACCAGCAGCCCAGCTGGTCCATCGGGTCTATACGGCCAACAGGTCGGTTGGTCAAAGCGGTCCATCGGGCTAACAGGTTGGTTGGTCCAACCGATCCATCAGGCCAATAGGCCGGTTGGTCCACTTGGTCCATCGAACCAACAGCCCAGATTGTCCATCCGGTCCATCGGGCCAATAGGCCAGCTCAAGCGACCAGTCGATCAGCCAACAGCCCAATTGTTCCAACCGGTCCATCGGGCCCACTAGCCTGGTTGGTCCAACCGGTCCACCGGACCAATAGCCCAGCTGGTCCATCAGGTCTATCGGGCCAACAGGTTGATTGGTCCAAGCGGTCCATCAGATCAACAGGCCGGTTGGTCCAACCGGTCCATCGGGCCAACAGGCCGGTTGGTCCACCCGGTCCATCGGACCAACAGCCCAGCTGGTCCATCAAGTCTATCGGGCCAACAGGCCTGTTGGTTCAAGCGGTCCATCGGGCCAAGAGGCCGGTTGGTCCAACCGGTCCATCGGGCCAACATCCAGGTTGGTCCAACTGGTTCATAGGACCAACAGCCCAGCTTGTCCGATTGGTCCATCGGGCCACCAGGCCGGTCCATTAGGCCAACAGCCCGATTGTTCCAACCGGTCCATCGGCCCAGCATCCAGTTGGTCCAAGTGGTCCATCGGGCCTACATGTTAGAGACTAAGGACGGAGTCTATGAAGATTAGGGGCTGAAATATCTCAAAATCGTCAACTACAACAATTCTGGACAGAAACGTCGTCGTCACAAGAAACGTCGTCGACGATAAACGCACTGTTGGAATTCTTTCAAACTCGTGTATGTTGTAGCCCTTGACCGTGGCTATCTTGCCCAATTTGAATAGTATCAAAATATGAAGTATAACTCGAGTTATGAAATTCGGCGCACTAGGGGGTATGCTGCCATAGAAAACGTAACTCAATCACAACTATCTCACAAGTTCACATAAGAAAGTTGGAGTAGCAATTGAACCAGGTAGGAGGGGATGAGGAGGACGAGAGGGAAGGTCCCAAGGGAGTCCCCAACCAAGGAAACCCCATACCACACAATTCCCCCCTCTATAGGCACCCCAACTTTGACATTTGTCACTTTCCCAACTCATGCCATCCACCTCACCCAACTTGGCCACACTTGCCAACCTGGTTTGGCTTCTCCCAACCACTTGGCATCATCTACAGTGATGGTGACGAATTTCCCAACCTCCAAAAGTCTGTACCCCATATTGAGTCAACCCGCAAATTCCCATAGTCGCCGCATCTCAATCAAAACTTCGAACGATCATATCTTTCTCGTTCTTTCTCCGATCAAGTCGATTATCGGTTCGTCGGGAAGCTCTTGAGTAGAGGAGTCACTTCAGATATCTGCTCAAGCAAAATAACATTCACACACACTCAGAAAATCCAAACAATATCAAACACAAATTCTTGCACACGCTCACACCACGCATGCAACACACGAACATATGATGGGAGGCAGACAGACGTGAATGCAAATGATAGCATCACATAACACTACAGGTCGGTTAGTCAAACTGGTCCATCGGGCCAAGGTTGGTCCAATCGGTCCATCGGCCCAACAGGTTCGTTGGTCAAACCGGTCCATCGGGCCAACAGCATGGTTGGTCCAACCGGTCCATCAGGCCGACAGCCTGGTTGGTCCAACTGGTTCATCGGACCAACAGCCCTGCTTGTGCAACCTGTACATTGGCCCAACAGGCCAGCTCGTCCTACTGGTCCATCAGGCCAACAGCCCAATTGTTCCAACCGGTCCATCGGGACCACTAGCCAAGTTGGTCCAGTCCATCGGACCAACAGCCCAGTTGGTCCAACCGGTCCATTGGACCAACAGCCCAGCTTGTCCATCAGGTCTATCGGGCCACCAGGCCGGTTGGTCCAACTGGCCCATCGGGCCAACAGGCCGGCTGGTCCAGCTGGTCCGTCGGACCAATAGCCTAGCTTGTCCATCCGGTCCATCATGCCAACAGGCCAACTCAACCGGCCGGCCGATCAGCCAACAGCCCTATTGTTCCAACCGGTCCATCGGGCCCACTAGCCTGGTTGGTCCAACCGGTCCATCAGACCAACAGCCCGGTTGGTCCAACCGGTCCATCAGACCAACAGCCCAGCTGGTCCATCAGGTCTATCGGGCAGGAAGGCCAATTGGTCCAACTGGCCCATTGGGCCAACAGGCCGGTTGGTCCAACCAGTCCATCGGACCAACAGCCCAAATGTCCATCTGGTTCATCAGGCCAACAAGCCAGCTCAACCGACAGGCCGACCAGCCATCAGCCCAATTGTTCCAACCGGTCCATCGGGCCCACTAGCCTGGTTGGTCCAACCGGTCCATCGGACAAATAGCCCGGTTGGTCCAACCGGTCCATCGGACCAACAGCCCAGCTGGTCCATCAGGTCTATCAGGCCGAGAGGCTGGTTGGTCCAAGCGGTCCATCGGGCCAACAGCCCAATTGTTCCTCCAGAGCAAGCTCGAGCGTGTGCTCTACATGGACCAGACCGATTACTACAACGATGGAACCAGCTGTCAGCTGGTCCAACCGGACCATCGGGCCCATGGGCCAGCTGGTCCAACCAGTCCATCGGGCAAACAGCCTAGCTGGTCCAATCGGTCTATTGGGCCAACATGCTAGGTGGTCTAACCAGTCCATCGAGCCAACAACCCAGCTGGCCCAACTGGTCCATCGAGCCAACACGCCAGCCGGTCCAACCAGTCGGGCCGTCAGGCCAGCTGGTCCAACCGGTCCATCGGGCCGACAGGCCAGCTGGTCCAACCAGTCAATCAGGCCCATAGGCCAGCTGGTCCAACTGGTCCATCAGGCCAACAAGCCAGCTGGTATAACCGGTCCATTGGGCAACAGCCAGCTCGTCCAACTGGTCCATCGGGCCAACAGGCCAGCTCGTCCAACTGGTCCATTGGGCCAACAAGTCAGCCAGTCTTACCGGTCCATCTGGCCAGCAGACCAGCTGGTCCAACCGGTCCACTGGGCCAACAGGCCAGTTGGTCCAGCTGGCCCATTGAGCCAACAGGCAAGCTCATCCAACCAGTCCATCAGGCCACCAAGCCAACTACTCCAACTTGTCCATTGGGCCAACAAACCAAATGGTCCAACTAGTCCATCGGACCAACAGCCAAATTGGTCCAACCATTCCATTGGGCCAACAAGCAAGTTGTTCCAATTGGTCCATTGGGCCAACAAGCGAGTTGGTCCAACCAGTCCAACTAGTCCATCGGGCCAGCAGGCCTAGTGGTCCAACCGGTCCATCGGGCCAACAGGCCAGGTGGTCCAACCGGTCCATCGGGCCAACAGCCCAGCTGGTCCAACCGGTCCAACGGGCCAATACGGCAACTGGTCCAACCGGTCCATCAGACCAACAGACAGCTCGTCCAATCGTTCCATCAGACAAACTGCCCAGCTGGTCAATCGGGTCCATCAGGCCAACAGGCCGGTTGGTCCAAGCGGTCCATCGAGCCAACAAGCCGGTCGGTCCAATTGGTCCATCGGGCCAACAGCCCGGTTGGTCCAACTGTTGGGTGCAAATTAACATTGCACGACATCCTGCTGTCTGTTTGTACGGGTATGCATATGCGAATGCATTTGGGTGTGAATGGAATGTTCGTGTGTTTGTTTGCTTTAACGATTTTTGCTTGATGCATTTGCAGGTACTCGCGCAATGTGCGCATTGGCACAACATTGTACGTGCTATGAACAGTGCAACCAGAAAGGACGAGATCGTAAAGGAACCCAAGATGGAAGCTTTGCAGTTCAGTTGAATTGAATGCGCAGATTCAGTTATGTCCAGACTCAAAATTGTACTATTTTGTTTGGTTAACTATAGTGTACCAGGGCAGGCACTATAGGGGTACAATTTAGGTGAAGTTTTGATATTGTTTTTCTGTATCTGCATGCTACAGGGCCAAGGGAAACCAGCGGAACCAGCATTTGGCTGGTTGGGCAAAGACAAATCATGTTCTCTTTTTAGGACCTGAACCTGGTTGTTGTTTTCCCAGGTTGGAAAAACAGAACCAGAGGTTGTTTACTAACCTACCACCTGCTGTTTTGTCAAGCTAGGTTGGTTATGTTGCTTGGAATTATTTGGGATCATCCTTGGTTATTCCCAGGTTGATTCACAAGGTCCTTGTTAGCTAAAACTATTTATTCATTCTCTGTTTGTACCTAAATATAGTCAAATTGAATCAAGCAAATTCCTTCCTTGCTAGAATTTCGTATCTACGCGGTTCGACGCCGAAATGCTACCAAGTCAACGCTAGTTCGCTAGCATTATGACGCTAGGGACCCGCTGTCCAATTCGTAACTCTGCAATGGCAGAACTTTTCGCGAGGCAACTTGGCTCTTTTGAAAGCCCTTAGAGTGAGCTTGAATATAGCTAATTCTCAGCTTAATCCGATCGACGGTCTGCACGACACGCTACGCGATGCACAAGGTGCTCTCGTTAGTCTGGCTAAGTCATCCTTGGTCCCTCTCTCGACAAACTCGGACCCGAGAATAGGGGCTGGTCTTGTACCAGGCACCCAGGGACCCTTGGATGTGACCCCGAGGAGAGGTATTAGGTTTGATTAGGTCTTAAAAACTTGAGTTTATTAGGCCCTTAAATCAACAAGCTGGTAGCAGAGATGCGTTATAGTGACCCTCGTTATAGGTAGCTATGGCGGGAAATACCTCGGCGGGAGCTGATCAATCTTCAGCCCAAGATCGTAGCGGCAGCCAAGATTCTGGTGTTTCGGCGCCAAGGGGAGCGCGAACAAACCCGGGCTACCGATCAAGGAGGTGCTGTCCGTGTTGCGCCTGAGCGAGAGAGAGCCGGTGCAACCTGTCCTGGACAAGATGCGCGACCTCTATGCGAAGTTGACGACTGCGGGAATCACCTATCCGGAGCAAACCAAGTGCTTGAAGACGCTGTCGCTGTTGCCGAAATTGTGGCTTCAATTCACGAGCGGATTAAGCCTCCCCTCAGAACCAAAGCTTGTGGACGCTCGAGTGGGTGCGGACTAAGATTCGGGAGGAGGACTTCCATCGCCGCCAACTTAGGGGTGGAGACGACTGCACCAGTGGCTACGGGATGCAAGGGAGCCGATGTGGCAGAGTACGTGGCTTCGGTGGTGCGGTGCAAAGAAGGACAATGACTCCAACGACCAACAAGGAGGTACCGGTTGGGGTCGCAGTGCGAAATCTGGACGTGGGGGCAAGTCGGGTGCTGGTGGCAAAATGAAAGGGAGTTGCTGGTATTGTGAGAAGGAGGGGCACCCCTGGTTTTTGTGCTATAAGAAACGCGATGGATGGACCCCCCAAAATCGTCACCAGGATGGCGGCGCGCAGAGGAACCAGAAAAACGGCGCGAACATGGTCGCCGATTCGCCCGACAACAACCCGAAGAGCAACGGCGGTGCAGAGAAGAAGAAGGAGCGCACCGTGGGCTAGTTCTTCCATATTGGAGAGCAGGGGGAGCAAGGAGACGCCTCTGCGAAGGATGGAGAAGAGCTGCACCCCCTGGACTATTGGGTGTTGGACACGGGCGCTGCTTGGACGATGACGCCGCGCAAGGAGCTGCTTGACGACGTACGAACTGCCTCTGGACACGCCTTGAAGGTGGCTGGTGCGGGACGAGCTGCGTTTAAGGGAGCAGATGGCAAGCCAGTAGTGCTGCAAGATGTTCTACTCATCCCCAACTTCAAGGCCAACCTGATTTCCCTCCGTAAGCTTGCCAAGGCTAGGGTGAGCACTAGCACGGATGGGGCACGCATTTACAAGATACAGCTGGGCAATCGGGTGCTTAGGAATATGCACGGGAGCAAGGATGTCTACAGATCCATGAGGCGGCTGCCGGCGATGGCGTGGCACGGTGGGGGGCAGCCTAGAGAGGGTCCTACATCCCAGGGGGAGTGCAACCCCGTTGGAGGGGTTGGTGTGAAAGTGTCGGCCAGATCTGGGGAGAAGGATTGGGCAACGGCACACCGACGCTGAGAGGGAGCTGGGCACACTGATTGAGAAGCAGGGCATTCAGAGGGAGCTGACCACGGCTTACACCCCACAGTCCAACGGTGTAGAAGAACAGGCAAACCGGACCATTCTGGAGACAGCTAGGGCGCTGCTCATAGAATCAGGGGTGGGCAATTCGATGTAGCCCCATGCTGTCCGGCATGCTGCCGTGGCTAGGAACAGGGTGCTCACTAAGGTTGGTGATGACTCGTGGGTGCCGGTGGAGGGGTGGCTTGGGAGGAAGCCGTCAGTGGACATGCTGAGGGTGTTCGGTTGCATGGCAGTCGCCCATGTCCCCAAGAAGTATCAAAGTAAGTTGGGGGCGAGTGCAATCTGGTGTGTGCATTTGGGAATGGCTGCTAAGAGCAAGGGATGGCTACTGTGGGAACCATCCAAGGGTGTGTTGTTTGACAGCAGGGATGTGAAGTTTGTTGAGGACATGATGTATGTTAGCTGGGAGAAACAGCCGGAGGCCAGGGTGTCCCAGCAGATGGAGCAGATCACCATACAGCTGAACCTCACTCCTAGTGTGTGGGAGGAGGGAGAGGAGGCAGCTGAAGAGGGTGGTGATGGAGAGAAGATGCAGGAGCCACCTGCTGGTGGAGGAGATGATGTGGAGACTAGTGGTAGCACTAGGTAAGCTGCTGGATCTGAGGGAGGAGAACAATAGTAGGGAAAAACTAAGGTGCCTAGCTACCACAAAGGAGGAACCTGAAGGGTGTCGTTATGAGGCGATGGGAGACACCCGTCTCCAGGCCAAGACGTATCCGTATGGCCACTATGAAGCTGACTGCAGGAGCTGATGTAGCAGAGCAGCAGCTTGGGAATGAAGAGGCATTGCTGATTCTACCGCATGGCTATGACCCGGATGAGGAGGATGAACCTGCCTACTGTTTTCATGCCCCTGCACCAGAGGAACCAGCTAGCATGGAGGAGGCATTAGCTGGACTAGATAGGGAGAAGTGGCTGGTTTCTAGGGATGCTGAGTACCAGAGCCTGCTAGAGAATGGGACATGGGATCTGGTGGTGCTGCCTGAGGGGAAGAAAGCCGTACAGTGCAAGTGGGTGCTAAGGATCAAGACCGATGACAAGGGACAGGTCACAATCTACAAGAGTAGACTGGTGGCTAAGAGGTTTATGCAGAAGGAGAAGCAGGACTTCAATGACATCTTTGCTTCCACTACCAAACCCCTTACCCTCCGTATCTTGTTGGCAGATGCAGCCGTTAGTGGGAAATTCATCATTCAGATTGATATATCAACGGCATTCCTCAATGGGATTTTAGAGGAGGATGTCTACATGACGCAACCGTCTGGGTATGAGGATGGTACGGGCAGGGTGTGCAAGCTGAAAAAGTCCATCTACGGCTTGAAGCAGGTGCCACGCTGCTGGTACCAGAAGTTGGCAGCTGTTTTAGAGGAGATGGGATTCAGGACCAGCAGCTGTGATGAGAGCCTCTTTCTCAAGGGGTAGGGGGTGAAGCTGGTGATGTTTCTGATCTACATGGATGACATTCCTCTCTTGAGCAGCAGCATGAAGGAGATCCAGAAAGTGCAGCAGCAGCTGATGGAGAACTTCAAGTGCAAGAACCTTGGAGAGGTAATGTACTACCTCGGGATGCACGTGGAGAGCGATTCAGATCACAGGTAGTTGAAGCTGCACCAGGAGAATGAGCGTATGGGATTGAGAATGAGCGCAAGGTTGCAACTCCCCTGCCAGCAGAATTCAAGCTTGTGAAGGCCGCAGATGATGAAGGGGTTGAAGCCGAGGAGCAGCAGCAATTTCAGTTCTTGGTGGGCAGCCTCTTGTATGCAGCAGTTCACACGAGGCCCAACATCTCTTTCTCTGTTTGGCAGTTGGCAAGGGTGATGCAGAATTCCTCAGAGGAGCAGGTGGATGCAGCTGAGCGTGTGGTGAAGTACCTGAACTCTCACCCAAGCATTGGAGTTCAATACTCCGCATCTGCACAGGTGAAGCAAAAATGGATTGAGGTGCTGAAAGAGAAGGGGGAGCGGCCTGGAGAAGGCAAGCTGTTTCTCACTTACTTTACCGATGCAACGTGGGCTTCTGAGAAGGGGGATTCCTCATCTGTGGGAGGATAAATTTGCGTAGTTGGGGGAGGACCTGTTAGTTGGAGGTCCTAGAAGCAGATGGAGACAACACTCTCTTATGTGGAATCAGAGTATATGGCGATGTTCCATGGGGTGAAGGAGGTGATTTGGTTGAGGAGGCTGTTAGAGGAGATTGGCCAGGAGCAGAAGGTTGCTACGCCGCTGTTTTGTGATAGCTAGGGGGCTCCTGGGATGGCCAGGAACGCTGTGCTTCATGGGCTGAACAAGCACATGCGTATCAAGTGGCACTGGCAGCGTAAGGAGGTGAAGAGGGGGACGGTGAATCCGATCTACATCAAGACTCACCAGCAGCCAGCAGACTTCCTCACCAAGAGACTTGCGGATGAGCCTCATTGGCGTTGTGTGCGTATGAGTGGAATGCGTATGAACTAGCATGGAATGATGGGAATGCAGCAGGCAGGCTGAGGGGGAATGTGTTGGGAGCAAATTCACATTGCACGACATCCTGCCGTCTGTTTGTACGAGTATGCTTGTGCGAATGCATTTGGGTGTGAATGGAATGTTCATCTGTTTGTTTGCTTTCGCAATTTTCGCTTGAGGCATTTGCAGGTAATCGCGCAATTTGCGCTTCCACACAACATTGTACGCGCTATGAACTGTGCAAGCAGAAAGGACAAGCTCGCAAAGGAACCCAAGATGGAAGCTTTGCTGTTCGGTTGAATTGAATGCACAGATTGAGTTATATCCAACTCGAAATTGTACTGTTATGTTTGGATAACTAGAGATGTACCAAGGCAGGAACTATAGGGGTACAATTTAGGTAAAGTTTGGATGTTTTTTGTATGTGTCTGCATGCTACAGGGCCAGTGGAAACCAGCGGAACCAGCATTTGGCTGGTTGGACAAAGACAAAACAGGTTCTGTTTTTAGGACCTGAACCTGGTTGTTGTTTTCCCAGGTTGGAAAAGCAGAACCAGAGGTTGTTTACCAACCTATCACCTGCTGATTTTTCGAGCCAGGTTGGTTTTGTTGCTTGGAATTATTTGGGATCATCCCTGGTTGTTCCCAGGTTGATTCCCAATGTCCTTGTTAGCTAGAACTATTTATTCCTTCTCTGTTTGTACCTGGATATAGTCAAATTGAATCAAGCGAATTCCTTCCTTGCTGGAATTTCATATCCACGCGGTTCGACAGCGGAATGCTACTGAGTCAACGCTAGTACGCTAGCATCACGACGCTAGGGACACGTTGTCCAATTCGTAACCTGGCTCTTTTGAAAGCCCATAGAGTGAGCTTCAATATAGCAAATTCTAAGCTTAATCTGATCGACGGTCTTCACGGCACGCTGCGCGACGCACAAGGTGCTCTCGTTATTCTGGCTAAGTCATTCTTGGTCCCTCTCTTTACAAACTCGGACCCGAGGATAGGAACTGGTCTTGTACCAGGCACCCAAGGACCCTTAAAGGTGACCCGGAGGAGAGGTATTAAGTTTGATTAGGTCTTAATGACTTGAGTTTATTAGGCCCTTACACCAACACCAATCGGTCGATCAGGCCAACAGCCCGGGTTGTCCAACGGGTCCATCGGGCTATCAGGTTGGTTTGTCCAACTGGTCCATCGGGCCTACAGGCCGATTGGCCCAACTGGTCCATCAAGCCAACAGCCCAATTGTTCCATTGGTCCATCGGACCCACAGCCCGATTCGTCCAACCAGTCCATCAGACCAACAGCCCGGTAGGTGCAACTGGACAATCGGACCAGCAGCCCAGCTGGTCCATCGGGTCTATACGGCCAACAGGTCGGTTGGTCAAAGCGGTCCATCGGGCTAACAGGTTGGTTGGTCCAACCGATCCATCAGGCCAATAGGCCGGTTGGTCCACTTGGTCCATCGAACCAACAGCCCAGATTGTCCATCCGGTCCATCGGGCCAATAGGCCAGCTCAAGCGACCAGTCGATCAGCCAACAGCCCAATTGTTCCAACCGGTCCATCGGGCCCACTAGCCTGGTTGGTCCAACCGGTCCACCGGACCAATAGCCCAGCTGGTCCATCAGGTCTATCGGGCCAACAGGTTGATTGGTCCAAGCGGTCCATCAGATCAACAGGCCGGTTGGTCCAACCGGTCCATCGGGCCAACAGGCCGGTTGGTCCACCCGGTCCATCGGACCAACAGCCCAGCTGGTCCATCAAGTCTATCGGGCCAACAGGCCTGTTGGTTCAAGCGGTCCATCGGGCCAAGAGGCCGGTTGGTCCAACCGGTCCATCGGGCCAACATCCAGGTTGGTCCAACTGGTTCATAGGACCAACAGCCCAGCTTGTCCGATTGGTCCATCGGGCCACCAGGCCGGTCCATTAGGCCAACAGCCCGATTGTTCCAACCGGTCCATCGGCCCAGCAGCCAGTTGGTCCAAGTGGTCCATCGGGCCTACATGTTAGAGACTAAGGACGGAGTCTATGAAGATTAGGGGCTGAAATATCTCAAAATCGTCAACTACAACAATTCTGGACAGAAACGTCGTCGTCACAAGAAACGTCGTCGACGATAAACGCACTGTTGGAATTCTTTCAAACTCGTGTATGTTGTAGCCCTTGACCGTGGCTATCTTGCCCAATTTGAATAGTATCAAAATATGAAGTATAACTCGAGTTATGAAATTCGGCGCACTAGGGGGTATGCTGCCATAGAAAACGTAACTCAATCACAACTATCTCACAAGTTCACATAAGAAAGTTGGAGTAGCAATTGAACCAGGTAGGAGGGGATGAGGAGGACGAGAGGGAAGGTCCCAAGGGAGTCCCCAACCAAGGAAACCCCATACCACACAATTCCCCCCTCTATAGGCACCCCAACTTTGACATTTGTCACTTTCCCAACTCATGCCATCCACCTCACCCAACTTGGCCACACTTGCCAACCTGGTTTGGCTTCTCCCAACCACTTGGCATCATCTACAGTGATGGTGACGAATTTCCCAACCTCCAAAAGTCTGTACCCCATATTGAGTCAACCCGCAAATTCCCATAGTCGCCGCATCTCAATCAAAACTTCGAACGATCATATCTTTCTCGTTCTTTCTCCGATCAAGTCGATTATCGGTTCGTCGGGAAGCTCTTGAGTAGAGGAGTCACTTCAGATATCTGCTCAAGCAAAATAACATTCACACACACTCAGAAAATCCAAACAATATCAAACACAAATTCTTGCACACGCTCACACCACGCATGCAACACACGAACATATGATGGGAGGCAGACAGACGTGAATGCAAATGATAGCATCACATAACACTACAGGTCGGTTAGTCAAACTGGTCCATCGGGCCAAGGTTGGTCCAATCGGTCCATCGGCCCAACAGGTTCGTTGGTCAAACCGGTCCATCGGGCCAACAGCATGGTTGGTCCAACCGGTCCATCAGGCCGACAGCCTGGTTGGTCCAACTGGTTCATCGGACCAACAGCCCTGCTTGTGCAACCTGTACATTGGCCCAACAGGCCAGCTCGTCCTACTGGTCCATCAGGCCAACAGCCCAATTGTTCCAACCGGTCCATCGGGACCACTAGCCAAGTTGGTCCAGTCCATCGGACCAACAGCCCAGTTGGTCCAACCGGTCCATTGGACCAACAGCCCAGCTTGTCCATCAGGTCTATCGGGCCACCAGGCCGGTTGGTCCAACTGGCCCATCGGGCCAACAGGCCGGCTGGTCCAGCTGGTCCGTCGGACCAATAGCCTAGCTTGTCCATCCGGTCCATCATGCCAACAGGCCAACTCAACCGGCCGGCCGATCAGCCAACAGCCCTATTGTTCCAACCGGTCCATCGGGCCCACTAGCCTGGTTGGTCCAACCGGTCCATCAGACCAACAGCCCGGTTGGTCCAACCGGTCCATCAGACCAACAGCCCAGCTGGTCCATCAGGTCTATCGGGCAGGAAGGCCAATTGGTCCAACTGGCCCATTGGGCCAACAGGCCGGTTGGTCCAACCAGTCCATCGGACCAACAGCCCAAATGTCCATCTGGTTCATCAGGCCAACAAGCCAGCTCAACCGACAGGCCGACCAGCCATCAGCCCAATTGTTCCAACCGGTCCATCGGGCCCACTAGCCTGGTTGGTCCAACCGGTCCATCGGACAAATAGCCCGGTTGGTCCAACCGGTCCATCGGACCAACAGCCCAGCTGGTCCATCAGGTCTATCAGGCCGAGAGGCTGGTTGGTCCAAGCGGTCCATCGGGCCAACAGCCCAATTGTTCCTCCAGAGCAAGCTCGAGCGTGTGCTCTACATGGACCAGACCGATTACTACAACGATGGAACCAGCTGTCAGCTGGTCCAACCGGACCATCGGGCCCATGGGCCAGCTGGTCCAACCAGTCCATCGGGCAAACAGCCTAGCTGGTCCAATCGGTCTATTGGGCCAACATGCTAGGTGGTCTAACCAGTCCATCGAGCCAACAACCCAGCTGGCCCAACTGGTCCATCGAGCCAACACGCCAGCCGGTCCAACCAGTCGGGCCGTCAGGCCAGCTGGTCCAACCGGTCCATCGGGCCGACAGGCCAGCTGGTCCAACCAGTCAATCAGGCCCATAGGCCAGCTGGTCCAACTGGTCCATCAGGCCAACAAGCCAGCTGGTATAACCGGTCCATTGGGCAACAGCCAGCTCGTCCAACTGGTCCATCGGGCCAACAGGCCAGCTCGTCCAACTGGTCCATTGGGCCAACAAGTCAGCCAGTCTTACCGGTCCATCTGGCCAGCAGACCAGCTGGTCCAACCGGTCCACTGGGCCAACAGGCCAGTTGGTCCAGCTGGCCCATTGAGCCAACAGGCAAGCTCATCCAACCAGTCCATCAGGCCACCAAGCCAACTACTCCAACTTGTCCATTGGGCCAACAAACCAAATGGTCCAACTAGTCCATCGGACCAACAGCCAAATTGGTCCAACCATTCCATTGGGCCAACAAGCAAGTTGTTCCAATTGGTCCATTGGGCCAACAAGCGAGTTGGTCCAACCAGTCCAACTAGTCCATCGGGCCAGCAGGCCTAGTGGTCCAACCGGTCCATCGGGCCAACAGGCCAGGTGGTCCAACCGGTCCATCGGGCCAACAGCCCAGCTGGTCCAACCGGTCCAACGGGCCAATACGGCAACTGGTCCAACCGGTCCATCAGACCAACAGACAGCTCGTCCAATCGTTCCATCAGACAAACTGCCCAGCTGGTCAATCGGGTCCATCAGGCCAACAGGCCGGTTGGTCCAAGCGGTCCATCGAGCCAACAAGCCGGTCGGTCCAATTGGTCCATCGGGCCAACAGCCCGGTTGGTCCAACTGTTGGGTGCAAATTAACATTGCACGACATCCTGCTGTCTGTTTGTACGGGTATGCATATGCGAATGCATTTGGGTGTGAATGGAATGTTCGTGTGTTTGTTTGCTTTAACGATTTTTGCTTGATGCATTTGCAGGTACTCGCGCAATGTGCGCATTGGCACAACATTGTACGTGCTATGAACAGTGCAACCAGAAAGGACGAGATCGTAAAGGAACCCAAGATGGAAGCTTTGCAGTTCAGTTGAATTGAATGCGCAGATTCAGTTATGTCCAGACTCAAAATTGTACTATTTTGTTTGGTTAACTATAGTGTACCAGGGCAGGCACTATAGGGGTACAATTTAGGTGAAGTTTTGATATTGTTTTTCTGTATCTGCATGCTACAGGGCCAAGGGAAACCAGCGGAACCAGCATTTGGCTGGTTGGGCAAAGACAAATCATGTTCTCTTTTTAGGACCTGAACCTGGTTGTTGTTTTCCCAGGTTGGAAAAACAGAACCAGAGGTTGTTTACTAACCTACCACCTGCTGTTTTGTCAAGCTAGGTTGGTTATGTTGCTTGGAATTATTTGGGATCATCCTTGGTTATTCCCAGGTTGATTCACAAGGTCCTTGTTAGCTAAAACTATTTATTCATTCTCTGTTTGTACCTAAATATAGTCAAATTGAATCAAGCAAATTCCTTCCTTGCTAGAATTTCGTATCTACGCGGTTCGACGCCGAAATGCTACCAAGTCAACGCTAGTTCGCTAGCATTATGACGCTAGGGACCCGCTGTCCAATTCGTAACTCTGCAATGGCAGAACTTTTCGCGAGGCAACTTGGCTCTTTTGAAAGCCCTTAGAGTGAGCTTGAATATAGCTAATTCTCAGCTTAATCCGATCGACGGTCTGCACGACACGCTACGCGATGCACAAGGTGCTCTCGTTAGTCTGGCTAAGTCATCCTTGGTCCCTCTCTCGACAAACTCGGACCCGAGAATAGGGGCTGGTCTTGTACCAGGCACCCAGGGACCCTTGGATGTGACCCCGAGGAGAGGTATTAGGTTTGATTAGGTCTTAAAAACTTGAGTTTATTAGGCCCTTAAATCAACAAGCTGGTAGCAGAGATGCGTTATAGTGACCCTCGTTATAGGTAGCTATGGCGGGAAATACCTCGGCGGGAGCTGATCAATCTTCAGCCCAAGATCGTAGCGGCAGCCAAGATTCTGGTGTTTCGGCGCCAAGGGGAGCGCGAACAAACCCGGGCTACCGATCAAGGAGGTGCTGTCCGTGTTGCGCCTGAGCGAGAGAGAGCCGGTGCAACCTGTCCTGGACAAGATGCGCGACCTCTATGCGAAGTTGACGACTGCGGGAATCACCTATCCGGAGCAAACCAAGTGCTTGAAGACGCTGTCGCTGTTGCCGAAATTGTGGCTTCAATTCACGAGCGGATTAAGCCTCCCCTCAGAACCAAAGCTTGTGGACGCTCGAGTGGGTGCGGACTAAGATTCGGGAGGAGGACTTCCATCGCCGCCAACTTAGGGGTGGAGACGACTGCACCAGTGGCTACGGGATGCAAGGGAGCCGATGTGGCAGAGTACGTGGCTTCGGTGGTGCGGTGCAAAGAAGGACAATGACTCCAACGACCAACAAGGAGGTACCGGTTGGGGTCGCAGTGCGAAATCTGGACGTGGGGGCAAGTCGGGTGCTGGTGGCAAAATGAAAGGGAGTTGCTGGTATTGTGAGAAGGAGGGGCACCCCTGGTTTTTGTGCTATAAGAAACGCGATGGATGGACCCCCCAAAATCGTCACCAGGATGGCGGCGCGCAGAGGAACCAGAAAAACGGCGCGAACATGGTCGCCGATTCGCCCGACAACAACCCGAAGAGCAACGGCGGTGCAGAGAAGAAGAAGGAGCGCACCGTGGGCTAGTTCTTCCATATTGGAGAGCAGGGGGAGCAAGGAGACGCCTCTGCGAAGGATGGAGAAGAGCTGCACCCCCTGGACTATTGGGTGTTGGACACGGGCGCTGCTTGGACGATGACGCCGCGCAAGGAGCTGCTTGACGACGTACGAACTGCCTCTGGACACGCCTTGAAGGTGGCTGGTGCGGGACGAGCTGCGTTTAAGGGAGCAGATGGCAAGCCAGTAGTGCTGCAAGATGTTCTACTCATCCCCAACTTCAAGGCCAACCTGATTTCCCTCCGTAAGCTTGCCAAGGCTAGGGTGAGCACTAGCACGGATGGGGCACGCATTTACAAGATACAGCTGGGCAATCGGGTGCTTAGGAATATGCACGGGAGCAAGGATGTCTACAGATCCATGAGGCGGCTGCCGGCGATGGCGTGGCACGGTGGGGGGCAGCCTAGAGAGGGTCCTACATCCCAGGGGGAGTGCAACCCCGTTGGAGGGGTTGGTGTGAAAGTGTCGGCCAGATCTGGGGAGAAGGATTGGGCAACGGCACACCGACGCTGAGAGGGAGCTGGGCACACTGATTGAGAAGCAGGGCATTCAGAGGGAGCTGACCACGGCTTACACCCCACAGTCCAACGGTGTAGAAGAACAGGCAAACCGGACCATTCTGGAGACAGCTAGGGCGCTGCTCATAGAATCAGGGGTGGGCAATTCGATGTAGCCCCATGCTGTCCGGCATGCTGCCGTGGCTAGGAACAGGGTGCTCACTAAGGTTGGTGATGACTCGTGGGTGCCGGTGGAGGGGTGGCTTGGGAGGAAGCCGTCAGTGGACATGCTGAGGGTGTTCGGTTGCATGGCAGTCGCCCATGTCCCCAAGAAGTATCAAAGTAAGTTGGGGGCGAGTGCAATCTGGTGTGTGCATTTGGGAATGGCTGCTAAGAGCAAGGGATGGCTACTGTGGGAACCATCCAAGGGTGTGTTGTTTGACAGCAGGGATGTGAAGTTTGTTGAGGACATGATGTATGTTAGCTGGGAGAAACAGCCGGAGGCCAGGGTGTCCCAGCAGATGGAGCAGATCACCATACAGCTGAACCTCACTCCTAGTGTGTGGGAGGAGGGAGAGGAGGCAGCTGAAGAGGGTGGTGATGGAGAGAAGATGCAGGAGCCACCTGCTGGTGGAGGAGATGATGTGGAGACTAGTGGTAGCACTAGGTAAGCTGCTGGATCTGAGGGAGGAGAACAATAGTAGGGAAAAACTAAGGTGCCTAGCTACCACAAAGGAGGAACCTGAAGGGTGTCGTTATGAGGCGATGGGAGACACCCGTCTCCAGGCCAAGACGTATCCGTATGGCCACTATGAAGCTGACTGCAGGAGCTGATGTAGCAGAGCAGCAGCTTGGGAATGAAGAGGCATTGCTGATTCTACCGCATGGCTATGACCCGGATGAGGAGGATGAACCTGCCTACTGTTTTCATGCCCCTGCACCAGAGGAACCAGCTAGCATGGAGGAGGCATTAGCTGGACTAGATAGGGAGAAGTGGCTGGTTTCTAGGGATGCTGAGTACCAGAGCCTGCTAGAGAATGGGACATGGGATCTGGTGGTGCTGCCTGAGGGGAAGAAAGCCGTACAGTGCAAGTGGGTGCTAAGGATCAAGACCGATGACAAGGGACAGGTCACAATCTACAAGAGTAGACTGGTGGCTAAGAGGTTTATGCAGAAGGAGAAGCAGGACTTCAATGACATCTTTGCTTCCACTACCAAACCCCTTACCCTCCGTATCTTGTTGGCAGATGCAGCCGTTAGTGGGAAATTCATCATTCAGATTGATATATCAACGGCATTCCTCAATGGGATTTTAGAGGAGGATGTCTACATGACGCAACCGTCTGGGTATGAGGATGGTACGGGCAGGGTGTGCAAGCTGAAAAAGTCCATCTACGGCTTGAAGCAGGTGCCACGCTGCTGGTACCAGAAGTTGGCAGCTGTTTTAGAGGAGATGGGATTCAGGACCAGCAGCTGTGATGAGAGCCTCTTTCTCAAGGGGTAGGGGGTGAAGCTGGTGATGTTTCTGATCTACATGGATGACATTCCTCTCTTGAGCAGCAGCATGAAGGAGATCCAGAAAGTGCAGCAGCAGCTGATGGAGAACTTCAAGTGCAAGAACCTTGGAGAGGTAATGTACTACCTCGGGATGCACGTGGAGAGCGATTCAGATCACAGGTAGTTGAAGCTGCACCAGGAGAATGAGCGTATGGGATTGAGAATGAGCGCAAGGTTGCAACTCCCCTGCCAGCAGAATTCAAGCTTGTGAAGGCCGCAGATGATGAAGGGGTTGAAGCCGAGGAGCAGCAGCAATTTCAGTTCTTGGTGGGCAGCCTCTTGTATGCAGCAGTTCACACGAGGCCCAACATCTCTTTCTCTGTTTGGCAGTTGGCAAGGGTGATGCAGAATTCCTCAGAGGAGCAGGTGGATGCAGCTGAGCGTGTGGTGAAGTACCTGAACTCTCACCCAAGCATTGGAGTTCAATACTCCGCATCTGCACAGGTGAAGCAAAAATGGATTGAGGTGCTGAAAGAGAAGGGGGAGCGGCCTGGAGAAGGCAAGCTGTTTCTCACTTACTTTACCGATGCAACGTGGGCTTCTGAGAAGGGGGATTCCTCATCTGTGGGAGGATAAATTTGCGTAGTTGGGGGAGGACCTGTTAGTTGGAGGTCCTAGAAGCAGATGGAGACAACACTCTCTTATGTGGAATCAGAGTATATGGCGATGTTCCATGGGGTGAAGGAGGTGATTTGGTTGAGGAGGCTGTTAGAGGAGATTGGCCAGGAGCAGAAGGTTGCTACGCCGCTGTTTTGTGATAGCTAGGGGGCTCCTGGGATGGCCAGGAACGCTGTGCTTCATGGGCTGAACAAGCACATGCGTATCAAGTGGCACTGGCAGCGTAAGGAGGTGAAGAGGGGGACGGTGAATCCGATCTACATCAAGACTCACCAGCAGCCAGCAGACTTCCTCACCAAGAGACTTGCGGATGAGCCTCATTGGCGTTGTGTGCGTATGAGTGGAATGCGTATGAACTAGCATGGAATGATGGGAATGCAGCAGGCAGGCTGAGGGGGAATGTGTTGGGAGCAAATTCACATTGCACGACATCCTGCCGTCTGTTTGTACGAGTATGCTTGTGCGAATGCATTTGGGTGTGAATGGAATGTTCATCTGTTTGTTTGCTTTCGCAATTTTCGCTTGAGGCATTTGCAGGTAATCGCGCAATTTGCGCTTCCACACAACATTGTACGCGCTATGAACTGTGCAAGCAGAAAGGACAAGCTCGCAAAGGAACCCAAGATGGAAGCTTTGCTGTTCGGTTGAATTGAATGCACAGATTGAGTTATATCCAACTCGAAATTGTACTGTTATGTTTGGATAACTAGAGATGTACCAAGGCAGGAACTATAGGGGTACAATTTAGGTAAAGTTTGGATGTTTTTTGTATGTGTCTGCATGCTACAGGGCCAGTGGAAACCAGCGGAACCAGCATTTGGCTGGTTGGACAAAGACAAAACAGGTTCTGTTTTTAGGACCTGAACCTGGTTGTTGTTTTCCCAGGTTGGAAAAGCAGAACCAGAGGTTGTTTACCAACCTATCACCTGCTGATTTTTCGAGCCAGGTTGGTTTTGTTGCTTGGAATTATTTGGGATCATCCCTGGTTGTTCCCAGGTTGATTCCCAATGTCCTTGTTAGCTAGAACTATTTATTCCTTCTCTGTTTGTACCTGGATATAGTCAAATTGAATCAAGCGAATTCCTTCCTTGCTGGAATTTCATATCCACGCGGTTCGACAGCGGAATGCTACTGAGTCAACGCTAGTACGCTAGCATCACGACGCTAGGGACACGTTGTCCAATTCGTAACCTGGCTCTTTTGAAAGCCCATAGAGTGAGCTTCAATATAGCAAATTCTAAGCTTAATCTGATCGACGGTCTTCACGGCACGCTGCGCGACGCACAAGGTGCTCTCGTTATTCTGGCTAAGTCATTCTTGGTCCCTCTCTTTACAAACTCGGACCCGAGGATAGGAACTGGTCTTGTACCAGGCACCCAAGGACCCTTAAAGGTGACCCGGAGGAGAGGTATTAAGTTTGATTAGGTCTTAATGACTTGAGTTTATTAGGCCCTTACACCAACACCAATCGGTCGATCAGGCCAACAGCCCGGGTTGTCCAACGGGTCCATCGGGCTATCAGGTTGGTTTGTCCAACTGGTCCATCGGGCCTACAGGCCGATTGGCCCAACTGGTCCATCAAGCCAACAGCCCAATTGTTCCATTGGTCCATCGGACCCACAGCCCGATTCGTCCAACCAGTCCATCAGACCAACAGCCCGGTAGGTGCAACTGGACAATCGGACCAGCAGCCCAGCTGGTCCATCGGGTCTATACGGCCAACAGGTCGGTTGGTCAAAGCGGTCCATCGGGCTAACAGGTTGGTTGGTCCAACCGATCCATCAGGCCAATAGGCCGGTTGGTCCACTTGGTCCATCGAACCAACAGCCCAGATTGTCCATCCGGTCCATCGGGCCAATAGGCCAGCTCAAGCGACCAGTCGATCAGCCAACAGCCCAATTGTTCCAACCGGTCCATCGGGCCCACTAGCCTGGTTGGTCCAACCGGTCCACCGGACCAATAGCCCAGCTGGTCCATCAGGTCTATCGGGCCAACAGGTTGATTGGTCCAAGCGGTCCATCAGATCAACAGGCCGGTTGGTCCAACCGGTCCATCGGGCCAACAGGCCGGTTGGTCCACCCGGTCCATCGGACCAACAGCCCAGCTGGTCCATCAAGTCTATCGGGCCAACAGGCCTGTTGGTTCAAGCGGTCCATCGGGCCAAGAGGCCGGTTGGTCCAACCGGTCCATCGGGCCAACATCCAGGTTGGTCCAACTGGTTCATAGGACCAACAGCCCAGCTTGTCCGATTGGTCCATCGGGCCACCAGGCCGGTCCATTAGGCCAACAGCCCGATTGTTCCAACCGGTCCATCGGCCCAGCAGCCAGTTGGTCCAAGTGGTCCATCGGGCCTACATGTTAGAGACTAAGGACGGAGTCTATGAAGATTAGGGGCTGAAATATCTCAAAATCGTCAACTACAACAATTCTGGACAGAAACGTCGTCGTCACAAGAAACGTCGTCGACGATAAACGCACTGTTGGAATTCTTTCAAACTCGTGTATGTTGTAGCCCTTGACCGTGGCTATCTTGCCCAATTTGAATAGTATCAAAATATGAAGTATAACTCGAGTTATGAAATTTGGCGCACTAGGGGGTATGCTGCCATAGAAAACGCAACTCAATCACAACTATCTCACAAGTTCACATAAGAAAGTTGGAGTAGCAATTGAACCAGGTAGGAGGGGATGAGGAGGACGAGAGGGAAGGTCCCAAGGGAGTCCCCAACCAAGGAAACCCCATACCACACAATTCCCCCCTCTATAGGCACCCCAACTTTGACATTTGTCACTTTCCCAACTCATGCCATCCACCTCACCCAACTTGGCCACACTTGCCAACCTGGTTTGGCTTCTCCCAACCACTTGGCATCATCTACAGTGATGGTGACGAATTTCCCAACCTCCAAAAGTCTGTACCCCATATTGAGTCAACCCGCAAATTCCCATAGTCGCCGCATCTCAATCAAAACTTCGAACGATCATATCTTTCTCGTTCTTTCTCCGATCAAGTCGATTATCGGTTCGTCGGGAAGCTCTTGAGTAGAGGAGTCACTTCAGATATCTGCTCAAGCAAAATAACATTCACACACACTCAGAAAATCCAAACAATATCAAACACAAATTCTTGCACACGCTCACACCACGCATGCAACACACGAACATATGATGGGAGGCAGACAGACGTGAATGCAAATGATAGCATCACATAACACTACAGGTCGGTTAGTCAAACTGGTCCATCGGGCCAAGGTTGGTCCAATCGGTCCATCGGCCCAACAGGTTCGTTGGTCAAACCGGTCCATCGGGCCAACAGCATGGTTGGTCCAACCGGTCCATCAGGCCGACAGCCTGGTTGGTCCAACTGGTTCATCGGACCAACAGCCCTGCTTGTGCAACCTGTACATTGGCCCAACAGGCCAGCTCGTCCTACTGGTCCATCAGGCCAACAGCCCAATTGTTCCAACCGGTCCATCGGGACCACTAGCCAAGTTGGTCCAGTCCATCGGACCAACAGCCCAGTTGGTCCAACCGGTCCATTGGACCAACAGCCCAGCTTGTCCATCAGGTCTATCGGGCCACCAGGCCGGTTGGTCCAACTGGCCCATCGGGCCAACAGGCCGGCTGGTCCAGCTGGTCCGTCGGACCAATAGCCTAGCTTGTCCATCCGGTCCATCATGCCAACAGGCCAACTCAACCGGCCGGCCGATCAGCCAACAGCCCTATTGTTCCAACCGGTCCATCGGGCCCACTAGCCTGGTTGGTCCAACCGGTCCATCAGACCAACAGCCCGGTTGGTCCAACCGGTCCATCAGACCAACAGCCCAGCTGGTCCATCAGGTCTATCGGGCAGGAAGGCCAATTGGTCCAACTGGCCCATTGGGCCAACAGGCCGGTTGGTCCAACCAGTCCATCGGACCAACAGCCCAAATGTCCATCTGGTTCATCAGGCCAACAAGCCAGCTCAACCGACAGGCCGACCAGCCATCAGCCCAATTGTTCCAACCGGTCCATCGGGCCCACTAGCCTGGTTGGTCCAACCGGTCCATCGGACAAATAGCCCGGTTGGTCCAACCGGTCCATCGGACCAACAGCCCAGCTGGTCCATCAGGTCTATCAGGCCGAGAGGCTGGTTGGTCCAAGCGGTCCATCGGGCCAACAGCCCAATTGTTCCAACCAGTCCATCGGGCCAACAGTCTGGTTGGTCCAACTAGTCCATCGGACCAACAGCCATCTTGGTCCGACCGGTCCATCGAGCCAACCGCTCAATTGTTCCAACCAGTCCATCAGGAACACAGTTCAGTTGGTCCAGCCGGTCGATCGGATCAACAGCGTGGTTGGTCCAACTGGTCAATCGGACCAACAGCCCAGCTGGTCCAACAGGTCTATTGGGCCAACTAGCCGGTTGGTCCAAGCTGGCCTGTTGGCCCAATGTACAGGTTGCACAAGCCGGGATGTTGGTCCGATCAACTAGTTGGACCAACCAGGCTGTCGGCCCGATGGACTGGTTGTACTAACCATGCTGTTGGCCCCATGGACCGGTTGGACCAACCTTGGCCCGATGGACCAGTTGGACTAACCGACCTGTGGGCCCGATGGACAGCTTGGATCAACCGGCCAGCTGGCCCGATAGACCCGATGGACCAGCTGGGCTGTTGGTCCGATGGACCGGTTGGACCAACCGGGTTGTTGGTCCGATGGACCAGTTGGACCAACTTGGCTAGTGGTCCCGATGGACCGGTTGGAACAATTGGGCTGTTGGCCTGATGGACGAGTAGGACGAGCTGGCCTGTTGGCCCGATGTACAGGTTGCACAAGCTAGGATGTTGGTCCGATGAACTAGTTGGACCAACCAGGCTGTCGGCCCGATGGACCGGTTGGACAAACCATGCAGTTGGCCTCATAGACTGGTTTGAACAACGAACCTGTTGGGCCAATGGACTGGTTGGACCATTGGCCTGATGGACCAGTTGGACTAACCGATCTGTAGGCCTGATGGACAGCTTGGACCAACCGGCCAGTTGGCCCGATAGACCTGATGGACCAGCTGGGCTGTTGGTCCGATTGACCACTTGGACCAACCAGGATGTTGATCCCATTGACCGGTTGGACCAACTGGGCTGTGGCCCCGATGGACTGGTTGGAACAATTGAGCTGTCAGCTTGATGGACCGGTCGGACTTGTTCCAATCGGTCCATCGGGCCCACAGCCTGGTTGGTCCAACCAGTCAATCGGATCAACAGCCTGGTTGGTCCAACCAGTCAATCAGACCAACAGCCCAGCTGGTCCATCGGGTCTATCGGGCCAACTGGCCAGTTGGTCCGAGCGATACATCGGGCCAACAGGCCGGTTGGTCCAACGGGTCCATCAGGCCAACAGCAAGGTCGGTCCAACCGGTCCATCGGGCCAACAGGCCAGTTGGTCCAACTGGTCCATCGGGCCAACAGCCCAATTGTTCCAACTGGCCCATCGGGCTTACAGCCCGTTTGGTCCAACAGGTCTATCGGACCAAGAGCCAGGCAGGTCCATCATGTCCATCTGGCCAACAGCCCGGGCCAACAGGCCGGTTGGTCTAACCGGTCCATCGGGCCAACAGCCCGGTTGGTCCAACCGGTCCATCAGGCCAACAGCCCAGTTGGTCCCACCGGTCCATCGGGCCCATAGCCCGGTTGGTCCAACCGGTCTCTCAGGCCAACAGCCCAATTGTTCCAACCGGTCTGTCGGGCCCATAGCCCGGTTGGTCCAACCGGTCCATCGGGCCCACAGCCCGGTTGGTCCAAACAGTCCATCGGACCAACCGCCCAGTTTGTCCAAACGGTCCATCTGACCAACAGCCCGGTTGGTCCAACCGGTCCATCAGGCCAACAGCCCGGTTGGTCCAACCGGTCCATCGGGCCAACAGCCTGGTTGGTCCAACTGGTCTATTGGGCAATCAACACGATTGGTCCAACCGGTCCATCGGGCCAACATGTTGGTTGGTCCAACCGTTCCATTGGGCCAACAGCCAAGTTGGTCCAACTGGTCCATTAGACCAACAGCCCAGCTGGTCCATCGGGTCTATCGGGCTAACAGGCCACTTCGTCCAAGCGGTCCGTCGGGCCAACAGGCCGGTTGGTCCAATCGGTCCATCGGGCCAACAGGCTGGTTGGTCCACCCGTCCATTGGGGCAACAGGCCAGCTGGTCCAACCGGTCCATTGGGCCAACGGCTTGTCCGACCCTTATATCGGGCCAACATGCCAGCTGGTCCAACCGGTCCATCGGACCTATTGGCAAGTTTTTCCAACCTGTCCATTGGGCCAAAAGCCATTTGGTCCAACCGATCCATCGGGCCGACAGGCCTGTTGGTCCAACTGGTCCATCGGGCCAATAGGGCAGCTGGTCCAACCGATCCATTGGGCCAACGGCTTGTCCAACTGGTCCATCAGGCCAACAGGCCAGCTGGTCCAACCAGCCCAACGGGCCAACAGGCCAGCTGGTCCAACCGGTCCATCAGGCCAATAGGCCAGCTGGTCCAACCGGTCCATCTGGCCAGCAGGCCTGTTGATCCAATCGGTCCATCAGACCAACAGGCCAGCTGGTCCAACCAGTCCATCAGACCAACAAGCCATCTAGTTCAACCAGTCCATCTGGCCAACGGGCTAGTTGGTCCAACCGGTCCATTAGGCCAATAATCAATTTTGTCCAACCATTCCATTCGGCCAACTAGAAATGTTGGTCCAACCATTAGATCTGGCCAACAGGCCAGCTGGTCCAACCGGTACATCGGGCCAACAGGCCAGGTGGTCCAACAGGTCAATCGGGCCAACTAGGTAGGTGGTCCAACTGGTCCAATGGGCCAACAGCCCTGCTGGTCCAACCGGTCCATGGGGCCAATGGGCCAGCTGGTCTAACCGGCCCATCAGGCCAACAGGCCAGCTGGTCCAACCGGTCCATCGTACCATCAACCCGGTTGGTCGAACCGGTCCATCGGACCAACAGCCCAGCTGGTCCATCGGGTCTATCGGGCCAGGAGGCTGGTTGGTCCAACTGGCCCATCGGGCCAATAGGCCGGTTGGTCCAACCGGTCCATCAGACCAACAGCCCAACTTGTCCATCCGGTCCATCAGGCCAACAAGCCAGCTCAAGTGACAGGCCGATCAGCCAACAGCCCGATTGTTCCAGCCGGTCTATCGGGCCCGCTAGCCTGGTTGGTCCAACCGGTCCATCGGACCAACAGCTCAACTAGTCCATCAGGTCTATCAAGCTGAGAGGCCAGCTGGTCCAAGCGGTCCATCGAGCCAACAGCTCAATTGTTCCAACCAGTCTATCTGGCCCACAGCCTGGTTGGTCCAACCGGTCGATCGGATCAACAGCCTGGTTGGTCCAACCGGTCAATCGGACCAACAGCCCAGCTGGTCCATCGGGTCTATCGGGCCAACTGGCCGGTTGGTCCGAGCGGTACATCGGGCCAACAGCCCAATTGTTCCAACTGGTCCATCGGGCTTACAGCCCGTTTGGTCCAACAAGTCTATCGGACCAACAGCCCGGCAGATCCATCGGGTCCATCTGGCCAACAGCCTGGGCCAACAGGCCGGTTGGTCTAACCAGTCCATCGGGCCAACATCCCGGTTGGTCCAACCGATCTATTAGGCCAACAGCCCGGTTGGTCCCACCGGTCCATTGGGCCAACGGGCCGGTTGGTCCAACCGGTCCATCGGGCCAACAGGCCGGTTGGTCCAAGCGGTCCATCGGGCCAACAGGCCGGTTGGTCCAACCGGTCCATCGGGCCAACAGCTTAATTGTTCCAACCGGTCCATCGAGCCCACAACCCGGTTGGTCCAAGTGGTCCATCGGACCAACAGCCTGGTTGGTCAAACCCTTCCATCGGACCAACAGCCCGGTTGGTCCAAACAGTCCATCAGACCAACAGCCCCGCTAGTCCATCGGGTCTTTCGGGCCAAAAGCCCGGTTGATCTAAGCGGTCCATCGGGCAAACAGCCCGATTGGTCCAACCGGTCCGTCGGGCCAACAGGTTGGTTGCCCCAACCGTTCCATCAGAACAACAACCCTGCTGGTCCATCAGGCAAACAGGCCGGTTGGTCCAACCGGCCCATCCAGCCAACAGGCCGGGTGGTCCAACTGGTCCATCGGGCCAACAGCCCGGTTGGTCCCACCGGTCCATCGGGCCAACAGCCCGGTTGGTCCCACCGGTCCATCGGGCCAACGGGCTGGTTATTCCAACCGGTCAATTGAGCCAAAAGGCCAGTTGGTTCAAGCGGTCCATCGGGCCAACAGGCCGGTTGGTCCAACCGGTCCCTCAAGCCAACTGCCCAATTGTTCCAACCGGTCTATCGGGCCCATAGCCCAGTTGGTCCAACTGGTCCATCGGGCCCACAGCCCGGTTGGTCCAAACGGTCCATCGGACCAACAGCCCAGTTGGTCCAAACGGTCCATCTGACCAACAGCCCGGTTGGTCCAACCGGTCCATCAGGCCAACAGCCCGGTTGGTCCAACCGGTCCATCGGGCCAACAGCCCGGTTGGTCCAATCGGTCCATCGAGCCAACATGTTGGTTGGTCCAACCGTTCCATCGAGCCAACAGCCAAGTTGGTCCAACTGGTCCATTAGACCAACAGCCCAGCTGGTCCTTCGGGTCTATCGGGCTAACAGGCCACTTGGTCCAAGCGGTACGTCGGGCCAACAGGCCGGTTGGTCCAATCGGCCTATCGAGCCAAAAGGCTGGTTGGTCCACCCGTCCATTGGGGTAATAGGCCAGCTGGTCCAACCGGTCCATTGGGCCAACGGCTTGTCCGACCGTTACATCGGGCCAACATGCCAACTGGTCCAACCAGTCCATCGGACCAATTGGCAAGTTTTTCCAACCTGTCCATTGGGCCACAAGCCATTTGGTCCAACCGGTCCATTGGGCCAACAGGCCTGTTGGTCCAACTGGTCCATCGGGCCAATAGGGCAGCTGGTCGAACCGATCCATTGGGCCAACGGCTTGTCCAACCGATCCATCGGGCCAGCAGGCCAGCTGGTCCAACCAGCCCATCGGGCCAACAGGCCAGCTGGTCCAACCGGTCCATAAGGCCAATAGGCCAGCTGGTCCAACCGGTCCATCTGGCCAACAGGCCAGCTGGTCCAACCAGTCCATCAGACCAACAAGCCAACTAGTTCAACCAGTCCATCTGGCCAACGGGCTAGTTGGTCCAACTGATCTATTGGACCAACAGCCTTGGTCCAACTGGTCCATTGGGCCAATAATCAATTTGGTCCAACCGGTCCATTCGGCCAACTAGAAATGTTAGTCAAACCATTCCATCTGGCCAATAGGCCAGCTGGTCCAACCGGTACATCGGGCCAACAGGCCAGGCGGTCCAACAGGTCAATCGGGCCAACTGGGTAGGTGGTCCAACTGGTCCAACGGGCCAACAGCTCAGCTGGTCCAACCGGTCCATCGGGCCAACAGGCCAGTTGGTCCAACCGGTCCATCGGACCAACAACCCGGTTGGTCAAACCGGTCCATCAGACCAACAGCCCAGCTGGTCCATCGGGTCTATCGGGCCAGGAGGCTGGTTGGTCCAACTGGCCCATCGGGCCAACAGGCCGGTTTGTCCAACCGGTCCATCGGGCCAACAAGCCAGCTCAACCGACAGGCAGATCAGCCAACAGCCCAATTGTTCCAACCGGTCTATCAGGCCCACTAGCCTGGTTGGTCCAACAAGTCCATCGGACCAATAGCCCGGTTGGTCCAACCGGTCCATCAGACCAACAGCTCAGCTGGTCCATCAGGTCTATCGGGCTGAGAGGCCGGCTGGTCCAAGCGGTCCATCGAGCCAACAGCTCAATTGTTCCAACCAGTCCATCGGGCCCACAGCCTGGTTGGTCCAACCAGTCGATCGGATAACCAGCCTCGTTGGTCCATTCGGTCAATCGGACAAACAACCCAGCTGGCCCATCGGGTCTATCGGGCCAACTGGCCGGTTGGTCCAAGCGGTACATCGGGCCAATAGCCCAATTGTTCCAACTGGTCCATCGGGCTTACAGCCCGTTTGGTCCAACAGGTCTATCGGACCAACAGCCCGGCAGGTCCATCGGGTCCATCTGGCCAACAGCCTGGGCCAACAGGCCGGTTGGTCTAACCGGTCCATCGGGCCAACAGCACGGTTGGTCCCACCGGTCCATCAGGCCAACAGCACGGTTGGTCCCACCGGTCCATCAGGCCAACAGCCCGGTTGGTCCAACCGGTCCATCATGCCAACAGCCCGGTTGGTCCAACCGGTCGATCAGACCAACAGCCCAGCTGGTCCATCGGGTCTATCGGGCCAGGAGGCTGGTTGGTCCAACTGGCCCATCGGGCCAACAGGCCGGTTGGTCCAACCGGTCCATCGGCCCAACAAGCCAGCTCAACCGACAGGCAGATCAGCCAACAGCCCGATTGTTCCAACCGGTCTATCGGGCCCACTAGCCTGGTTGGTCCAACAAGTCCATCGGACCAATAGCCCGGTTGGTCCAACCGGTCCATCGGACCAACAGCTCAGCTGGTCCATCAGGTCTATCGGGCTGAGAGGCCGGCTGGTCCAAGCGGTCCATCGAGCCAACAGCTCAATTGTTCCAACCTGTCCATCGGGCCCACAGCCTGGTTGGTCCAACCAGTCGATCGGATAACCAGCCTCGTTGGTCCATTCGGTCAATCGGACAAACAACCCAGCTGGTCCATCGGGTCTATCGGGCCAACTGGCCGGTTGGTCCAAGCGGTACATCGAGCCAACAGCCCAATTGTTCCAACTGGTCCATCGGGCTTACAGCCCGTTTGGTCCAACAGGTCTATCGGACCAACAGCCCGGCAGGTCCATCGGGTCCATCTGGCCAACAGCCTGGGCCAACAGGCCGGTTGGTCTAACCGGTCCATCGGGCCAACAGCACGGTTGGTCCCACCGGTCCATCAGGCCAACAGCACGGTTGGTCCCACCGGTCCATCAGGCCAACAGCCCGGTTGGTCCAACCGATCCATCATGCCAACAGCCCGGTTGGTCCAACCGGTCCATCAGACCAACAGCCCAGCTGGTCCATCGGGTCTATCGGGCCAGGAGGCTGGTTGGTCCAACTGGCCCATCGGGCCAACAGGCCGGTTGGTCCAACCGGTCCATCGGGCCAACAAGCCAGCTCAACCGACAGGCAGATCAGCCAACAGCCCGATTGTTCCAACCGGTCTATCGGGCCCACTAGCCTGGTTGGTCCAACAAGTCCATCGGACCAATAGCCCGGTTGGTCCAACCGGTCCATCAGACCAACAGCTCAGCTGGTCCATCAGGTCTATCGGGCTGAGAGGCCGGCTGGTCCAAGCGGTCCATCGAGCCAACAGCTCAATTGTTCCAACCAGTCCATCGGGCCCACAGCCTGGTTGGTCCAACCAGTCGATCGGATAACCAGCCTCCTTGGTCCATTCGGTCAATCGGACAAACAACCCAGCTGGTCCATCGGGTCTATCGGGCCAACTGGCCGGTTGGTCCAAGCGGTACATCGGGCCAACAGCCCAATTGTTCCAACTGGTCCATCGGGCTTACAGCCCGTTTGGTCCAACAGGTCTATCGGACCAACAGCCTGGCAGGTCCATCGGGTCCATCTGGCCAACAGCCTGGGCCAACAGGCCGGTTGGTCTAACCGGTCCATCGGGCCAACAGCACGGTTGGTCCCACCGGTCCATCAGGCCAACAGCACGGTTGGTCCCACCGGTCCATCAGGCCAACAGCCCGGTTGGTCCAACCGGACCATCATGCCAACAGCCCGGTTGGTCCAACCGGTCAATCGGGCCAAGAGCCCGGTTGGTCCCACCGGTCCATCGGGCCAACGGGCTGGTTATTCCAACCGGTCCATTGAGCCAACAGGCCTGTTGGTCCAGGCGGTCCATCGGGCCAACAGGCCGGTTGGTCCAACCGGTCCCTCAGGCCAACAGCCTAATTGTTCAAACCGGTCTATCGGGCCCATAGCCCGGTTGGTCCAACCGGTCCATCGGGCCCATAGCCCGGTTGGTCCAAACGGTCCATCGGACTAACAGCCCAGTTGGTCCAAATGGTCCATCTGACCAACAGCCCGGTTGGTCCAACCGGTCCATCTGGCCAACAGCCCGGTTGGTCCAACCGGTCCATCGGGCCAACAGCCTGGTTGGTCCAATTGGTCCATTGGGCAAACAGCACGATTGGTCCAACCAGTCCATCGGGCCAACATGTTGGTTGGTCCAACCGTCCCATCAGGCCAACAGCCAATTTGGTCCAACTGGTCAATTAGACCAACAGCCCAGCTGGTCCATCGGGTCTATCGGGCTAATAGGCCACTTCGTCCAAGCGGTCCGTCGGGCCAACAGGCCGGTTGGTCCAATCGGTCCATCGGGCCAACAGGCTGGTTGGTCCACCCGTCCATTGGGGCAATAGGCCAGCTGGTCCAACCGGTCCATTGGGCCAACGGCTTGTTCGACCGTTACATCGGGCCAACATGCCAACTGATCCAACTGGTCCATCGGACCAATTGGCAAGTTTTTCCAACCTGTCCATTAGGCCAAAAGCCATTTGGTCCAACCAGTCCATCGGGCCAACAGGCGTGTTGGTCCAACTGGTCCATCGGGCCAATAGGGCAGCTGGTCCAACCGATCCATTGGGCCAACGGCTTGTCCAACCGGTCCATCGGGCCAACAGGCCAGCTGGTCCAACCAGCCCATCGGGCCAACACGCCAGCTGGTCCAACTGGTCCATCAGGCCAATAGGCCAGCTGGTCCAACCAGTCCATCTGGCCAGCAGGCCTGTTGATTCAATCGGTCCATCAGGCCAACAGGTCAGCTGGTCCAACCAGTCCATTAGACCAACAAGCCAACTAGTTCAACCAGTCCATCTGGCCAACGGGCTTGTTGGTCCAACCGGTCTATTGGACCAACAGCCTTGGGCCAACCGGTCCATGTTATAGTCACTATAGGCTTAAATGTGCCTAAAACGAAAGATAGAGAGCACAGACGGATTTCTGCACAGCGGCTTCAAATGTTGATAGCGTTCCGGTCACAGCTTCAAACGACCTGATTCAACTTGGATCTGGAGCGTGTCGCCTACAATAAGCAATTTGGATTGCACGATCGCATAAAGAATTGACGACACAGCGTTGGTTTGAACGAACGGTACTATGGCAGCCACTGTAGTCTTAGAACACAAATTAGGATGAGTTGCGAGTTGGGAATGACTCCCAGCTCCTACAAACCCCAAGAGCCGAGGTACAATGACGTGGAACAGTGCCACACTGTCCCCAACCACGAAGGGTCTCGAAAATACCCTCCACAAGGGCCTACACCAAGAGAAATGTTACACTACAAAAAGTAATGCAACTATTCTCACTATCTTAAAGATTACCCTTTTGAAGAGCTTCGAAATCACTTGATTCTTGAAACCAAGGCTCTGGTTCTTCAAGATAAATTCTTCCTTGAGTCCTTGGAAGTCTGCTGCGCACACCTGCGACACGCCGAACGTTCCACACACCACAAAATAGAAAAAACGCACACGACACGCAAACGACGACATGACACGCGACTAGCGATAACTCGCTATTGACTCGACACACACATTCAAAATCATGCCTCATCATTCACACACTATTATAAGCATGAAATACATATTATCACATGCCCTCATACCATTCCATGCTCACACTCATGCATGCATACGGACAACAAGCCGAATGCAAACCGTAGGGTTGCACCAACAAACTCCCCCTCGGATTGTTGGTCTTAGGAACTTGTTCTCTCAGTTCAGAAGCCATCCCAGCCAGCTTGCAACACTTCCAATGCTGCTGCTCCACCAGCCTCTTGGTCATCATGTCAGCCGGCTGCCCCGTCGTCTTTACGTAGCGCAACTCAACTTCACCCGTGGCCACCATGCTCCTCGTCCAATGCCACTTCACCCTCATGTGCTTGGTGAGGCCATGCAACACAGGGTTTTTAGCAAGAGAAATGGCACCATGGCTGTCACAGTAGAGTGGGGTAGGTCCTTGCTGCTCCTCCCCCAATTCAGCCAACAAACGCCGCTGCCACACAATCTCCCGTACGGCATGGAAGAGTACCATGTACTCGGACTCCACTGAGCTCAATGCTTGATCCACCTGCTTCTTGCTCTCCCAAGAAGTTGGGCCTCCACCAACACAGCAAATGAACCCTTCAACACCTGTCATGTCCTCTGGTTCTGATGCATAAGAAGCATCCGAGAATGCGGTGAGGAACAAACGCCCGGGTTCAACACCATCCGCGCCTCTTTTGGCGCCTTTGCGCCGCCGCCGAGTATTGCAGCCCAACGGTCGGTGTTTGGCCAAGATACTTGGCCACCCTCATTCCAGCTGCTACCTGCTCCTCGTTAGGGCATTGAACAACCATAGCCAACATTCCGGTAGCAAACGCGACGCCCGGTCGGGTGTTTACAGCCGCGTACATGAGGCTGCCCACCAACGAATGAAAACGGCGCCTCTCCTCTTCACCAACGCTCTCCTGCTCTGGTCCCTTCACACACTTGAACCCAGAGGGAAAGGGTGTAGCCACATGGCCTTTACTCTGCCCAAAGTTGGCAGCCAATGCCTCCAGGTACTTCCGTTGATGCACCCGCATGCACCGCTTCTCCACATCGCGTTCAATGTGGAGCCCGAGGTAGAAGTTGAACGTCACCAAGGGCCTTACACTTGAACTTGTCCTGAAGCTTCAGCATCACCTCCTTCACAAGGTCAGAGGAGGGTGAGAAGAGGATGTCATCCACGTACACCACCATGAAGCTCCTCTGCTCCCCCTCGGCAAGCATGAACAATGAGTGATCCGCCGTTGAGGGAGTGAAGCCGATCTCCTCCAAAACTCCTCGCAGCTTCAAGTACCACTGCCTAGGGGCCTGCTTCAGTCCATAAAGGGCCTTCTTCAGCTTCAAAACTCTGCCACTATCATCATCAAACCCCTCTGGCTGCGCCATAAAAATCTCTTCCTCAAGGACGCCGTTGAGGAATGCCGTTGTGACATCCATTTGTTTCACCACCCATCCTTTTATGGCAGCTACCGCGAGTAGGGTTCGCAGCGTCGTCGGCTTCACCACAGGAGCAAACAACTCCTTATACTCCACCTTCTCCTTCTTCTGGTACCCCTTTGCCACAAGCCTAGACTTGTAGCGCTCGATTTTGCCATCGGCATCGGACTTGATCTTGAAGAGCCACTTGGACGTAATCGCATTACGCCCCTCCGGTAGCTCCACCAATTTCCACGTGCCGTTCTCCTCAATGCTCTTCAACTCACTCTTCATTGCGTTCTTCCACTCCTCAGCATCACTAATCTCCAAGGCCTCCTTGAGAGTTGCTGGTTCCCCCGGCATCTCCACCGGAGAGAAGAACGCGAAGGCACACTCGTCGTAGTCACTCTCCTCGTCATCTCCAACTATAAGTGCCGCTCCGGCCAAGGCTGACTTGGCTGGCTTTCCCAGTGCCTCATAGGTCAGCCTATTTGGGGCTTGGATTCTCCTTTTGCCCCTTCCTTCCTCCTCAGCTGCAGGGACATGAAGGCTCTCGTGGCGTTGCTGCGGGGTGACTCGGATCCGTGGAGCACTTATAGTGCGAGAAGGAAGTGTCGGTGCACGCTCGCTCACTTGCTGCACCTCCTCCCCTTCTTCCTCTGCATCCTTGGCCTCCTCTCCCCCATTCACAAGGGAGGATTGCCTTGTGGTGGTGTTGCCGCTGCTCAGCTCCTAAGGCAGCTCCACATGCTCAAAACCGAAACTCTTCACCTCCCCAAACCGCATGCCTATCTTCGCCTCATTCTCCGCCTTCCAATCTTAATACATCAGGTTCTCATGGCGCTGCTGCGGGGTGACTCGGATCCGTGGAGCACTCGTAGTGCGAGATGGAAGTGTCGGTGCACGCTCGCTCACTTGCTGCACCTCCTCCTCTTCTTCCTCTGCATGCTTGGCCTCCTCTCCCCCATTCACAAGGGAAGATTGCTTTGTGGTGGTGCTGCTTCTGCTCAGCTCCAAAGGAAGCTCCACATGCTCCAAGCCGGAACTCTTCACCTCCCCAAACCGCATGCCTATGTTCGCCTCATTCTCCGCCTTCCAATCCTTGTACATCAGATTCTCCATGAATTTGTAGTCCCTGCTCACCAAGAATTTCTTGGTGAATGGGTCCCAAAGAAGCCACCCCTTGCTGTTTTGAGCCATGCCCAAGTGCATAGCCCATATCGTCTTCGCACCGAGCTTGTTGTGCCGAAGATGCTTAGGCACGAGTGCCATGCACATGCACCCGAACACCCGAAGCATATCCACTTTTGGCTTCCTTCCAATCCACTCCACATAGGGCACCCATTTGTCTGTTCCCACATGAGTCAAAGCTCTGTTCTTGGCCACACACGCACTCCGCACCGCATCAGGCCAGAAGTAGTCGGGTAGCCCGGCTTCAATGAGCAACCCGCGTGCTGTCTCCGTGATTGTGCGGTTCGCTCGCTCGGCGATGCCGTTCATTGCAGGGGAGTATGGCATGGCAAGGGAGTGCCTTATGCCATTCTTCTTCAGCCACAATCCAAACTCCTTTCTCAGGAACTCTCCCCCTCGATCGGTGCGGATTGACTTGACTAGCCGGTCTTGTTGCCGCTCCACCATCGGCAATCAATCGATCTTCACTGTTTCAGCCACGTCGCTCTTCTTGGACAGCACGTACACCCAGGTCATGCGGGTGTAGACGTCCACAATGGTGAGGAAATACTCTGCTCCAGCAGCTCCAAGCTTCAAGGGGCCCAGCACGTCCATCACCACCTCATCAAGTGGTGCCTTAGCCGTTGCCTCCGAACTAGAGAACGGGTAACGGGTGAACTTGGCTTGCATGCACATCGGGCTGCCAAGTACCTCATCGGGCTCCCCCTTCACAAGTATGCCAGCAACCATCTCATTCTTCACTAGCTGCTGCAAGATGGGCAGGGCCACATGCCCCATGCGCCGATGCAAGGTCAACCAATCACACTCCCCCGTAGCCGAAGTCGGATTGGAGAATGCCGCACTCGCAATAGTGCCCCACATGCTCTCTCTGTACTCCTCCTCCGCTGCTGCCTTTGGGTTCTTCTCACCCTTATGCTGCTTCTGAGCTGCTGCACCACTCTCCTCGTATTTACCGAGTTTGCTGGTCCCTCCAAGATTGCACTTCTTGGACTCAATCTCCTTAGCGCAACCGTTCGCGCCATCGCCGCTACCAACCGCTTCACCCTTGGTGCTGATGCTTGCTGCCACTTGCCTCTCCTTAGGCATGGGGACCACAGGGATCTGCCACATCTTGTTGTAGACATCCCTATCCTCATGAAGGTCCCAAAGAATCTGCTCGCCAAGCCTCGCAGTGTAGGTCTTAGCTCCCTTCGAGCTCGTGTCCATGCTGGCCTTTTGCAACCGCCGCACGGAAATCAGGTTGGCAGCAAGGTTGGGCACCCAAAGCACGTTCTTGAGGCCCACCATCTTCCCATCAGCACCCTTGAACATGGCCTTGCCCATGCCTTTCACCTCTTCTCGCTGCCCCAAAGCCGATGTCACATGCTTCACCGGTGAAGGCTCAAGTTCGGTGAGCAAGTCCGCACGAGGTGTCATGCTATAGGTAGCACCGCTATCGATCACCCAATAGTCCAGGGAGTGTATGGTGACCTTCCCCAAAGCTGCTGGCTCCTCCAAGCCTTCATCCTTCTCTGGACCAGCCGGTGCTTGCGTGGACACGAAAAAGAATTGACCCGGAAAGCGATCGTCCCTCGACTCGTGTCACCGCATATGCACTTAATACATATGCAATAACAGTAGACTGATGGTATAGTGTGGGCTTCATATTAAGACCATAGGAAGACTATATAGGAATAAGAGTATAAGTAATAGGAGTAGCAGGTAGCGAAGTTACTGTTAGGAGCGGGGGTGTAGAAGGGGGGAAACCGGACAAGAGCGGTTGAGATAAAAAGGGGGAAAGACTCCGAAGGGCGAAATGTGAAACCAATCAACCCCAACCCCGAGCCGCACATTTGGAAATGTGCAGCCAGGGGTGGGGTAAGGTCGCTCACCTCCAACCCATCGATGCTTTCTCGTTGTGATTCTCTCGAACTAGTGAAGGTTGTTGATTCCAGCTTTATCACACTGCAGCACATCACTAAGAGGGAACCTACGGGGTGTAGGACTGAGCTCCTTCATCACAACGAGAAAGCGAGACGGTAGTCTCGTAGCGCGGGCCATATGGACAAGTACGAGCTGCGCTGGGGTAGGGTGTTCAGCCGACGTGAGGAAGAGCGGGTGCGACGTGAACCGTTGCGGGAACGTGGGCGGTCCTGGGAGCGATCGCCACGCCGACCAGCCTTCCGCGCGGATCGGATCCCGGCCACGAGGGACGGTCGAACAGAGAATGCGAGAGCGGACGCCGAAGGAACGAATCGAAACGCGTGGCTCCGAGAGGGCACACGCGGGACTGGCGCGGAGGGCGGAAGCCACCGCGATGCTGGGGCGTTCTACTCGCCGGAAGATCGCGGACAGCGCCGCGATGAGAGAGGTCGTTGGCGAGGAATCGAGGAACGACGCCGTGGACGGGGAGAGAACAGCAGTGGCGACGCTCGCGAAGGGGGCCCGCAAGAGAAGGTGGCCCAGGAACTCACGCAGGAGCGGGACGCGGGAGAAGACGAAGGGGAACAAGGAATGCCGGAGGAGGAGGCGGAGGTAGAAGGGGCGGATGAGACGCAATCAGAGGGAACGGGCGAGGCGGAGACCCCGCCGGCGGAAGAGCACAGGGTGATAAGCCAGGCGGCGGTCGCAGAGTCAAAGACCCCGCTGCAGGGATCGCGCGATCGAGACGGCAGCCGTGGGGAGGGGCAGCACGCGGAGAGCTCCAGACGGCAGGAGCGAGTGGCAGTAGACGAAGGCAATCAATCCGGACAAGCGCCGAGACCGCGCGGTAAGGGGGAGGCGGAACGGTCGCGCTCGGCGGACAGGGAGAGGCGCCACGGAGAATGGCTCGTGGGCGAGTTTCGCCCGTACGACAAGCGACAGGAACAGGGAGGCTGGAGCGGTGGCGACACGCGTTCGCCAGGACAGCGGCAGGCGCGCGGTGACGAAAGGAGAGAGGAGCCACGCTCTCCCAGACCGCAGGGGCGCCAAAAAGGGAGGCACGAGGCGGAACATGCGTCGCCGGAGCGGCACGGTCAGCAGCAGAGGGGACACAGCAGCACATTGCGATCGCCAGGCAGGCCGAGACAGAGCGAGCGGAGAGACAGCAGCGGGTCCCACTCGCCTGATTGGTACCGCACGCGGAGGGAGAGGTACGGAGGAGAGCGGCACTCACCGGAACGCCGCCAGCCGCGTAGCAGGGGAGGAGGCGCCTGGTCACCATCACCACAGAGGCGGCCTCAGCGAGAGACTGGCAGGTGGGAGGGGCGGAAGCTATATGAGCCGCCGACGCCGCAATGGGGAAGGGTGGGAGAATGGGGAAGGCCGGGGGAAGGGCGTCGTGAGTCAGGAGGGAGCCGCCAAGAGGGCAGGACGGAGAGCAAAAGCCTGACGTACGGAGCGGAGCGGGCTCGGGAAGCCAGGGAGGGCATGCGAAGGGCGAGAGCAAGGGGGCCGGAGAGAGGGCGAGCAGGAGGAGACAGTGAGGCGTGGGGAGAAGGGCGAGGAGGAGCTAGCAACACCCCGCGCGTAGAAGTGCCCGCCAGGTTCTCGGGCGACCAACGCGGGGGGCCTACCCTCAAGAACTACCTGATGCAGGTGGGGAACGTGCGGTACCGCTGCGACCGCCACAACATGGACCCCGTGGACTTCTTCCTGAGCTTGCCGAACACACTGGAGGGAGAGGCCGAAACGCTGTACCGCATGAGGATGGAGGAACTGCTGTGGAGGGCAGGGAGGTACGGAGAGGACCCCACTGAGGCATTCTTGGAGCAGCTGCAGCGGCGGTTCCCGGGGCACACGGCGGAGCGTATAAGGGAATTCCAGGAGTTCAGCAGGGGCCGGGCCGAATCACTGTTGACCTATTACAACCGACTGATCAATGTGGCGGAAGACGTAAGATGCACGGATAACAGTCTTCTCATCAGCAAGTTCCTAGGAGGCTTGGACGAGGCCCTAGGAGGGGGGTTGAGGATGAGGGTGTATGAGTTGGGTGCGGAGGCAAGCCTGGAGGAGGTGTTCGATCTAGCAGAGAGGGTGGAGCTCGCACAAAGGAAGTACGAGGCTTACCTCCCCAGGCCAACGGAGAGAAGCCGTAGGCCTACATGGGCGGCGGCAATAATACCGGAGGGAGGAGGGAGGACGGATGCACGAGGGGAGTCAGGAATTGACACCAGGACATGCCACAGGTGTGGGCAGCCAGGGCATCTGCGGAGGGATTGCAAGAACTGTGACGGATGCGGGAAGCCGGGGCACAGAAAGAGGGAGTGCCCAGATGCAGCCCGGTGTGAAATCTGCAAGAAACGGGGACATGAGGCGAAGGATTGCTACCAGAGAGAAGGGGGGATCAGGCGGCATCCAGAGGAGCTGCAGCGGCAGATTAGTCGGCTACAAGCACAGCTCAGGGCGACCGGGATGAGAGGGGAGGCAGAGGCAGGGATGTACGCTAGAGATGAGGAAGGGGAGGAAGTGGAGCAGGATGTGCAGTGTGCCCTCATGGCCTGGAGAGGAAGGGAGGAAATGGGGCTGCGAAGCGGGGGCAAAGATGGCAGGCGGGAGCTGGGAAAGAAGGAACAGGTGAAGGGAGAGAAGCCCACCGAGCCAGCCCTGGAGCGAGCCCCCGCACGCCATCCCCAAGAGCGGCTGGCGTGCCAGACCTCCGTGCTACTGCTGGAAAAAGGGGCCATGGAAGTGGAAGGGGAGAAGGTAAAGACAGCCATCATAGACACGGGGGCACAGAGCGTGATGTTGGGCAAGGGGATGGCTGAAAGGCTAGGGTTGCTGGCGCCGGAGAGACATGTGAAAAAGGGGATGTTGGTGATGACGGCGGAAGGGGGGGAACCTAAGTGGATGCCGTGCACACGAACGCCCATAGAAGTGACGCTGCTGCCGGGGGGGGAGCACGAGACCAAAATCCGCATGAAGTGCGGAATCTCCGAGTCGGAAGACTTTGACGTGTTGGTGGGCACCGAGCTGGTGTATGCGGTAGGGATGACAATATGCACATGGACGGAGAAGGTTGAGTTTAGGACGAGGTACTGGAAGAAGGAGGGGCCGCTGGGAGAGCTGCCAGTGCGGTTTGTGAAGGTGGAGCCGAAGAGGGCGTACCAAGCCGCGGAGGGGCCGCCGCCTGTGGGGCAGGGAGGCCCACCAGGGTTGGGAGGAGCGCCCAGAATGAAGAGGATGGACAAGCCACAACAACAGAGTGATTGGCAGCAGCCCATCCACCTGGTGGAGCTGTTTGGGGGGATAGGGGCAGGGCTGTCCGCAGTAGTGAGGAATGGGATAGCAGTAAGGAAGTGGACGTATGTGGAGAAGGAACCAGTGGTGAGGAGGATGGCAGAGCACCATGCGAGGAAGCTGCAAGCGGAGTATCCAGAATTGCTGAGTGAGAGAGTGATCAGAGAAGCGATGGGGGGGACGACCCACGATGTGAAGGAGATAAGTGAGGCGGAGGTGGCGAGCTGGGGGCAGGTAGATCTGCTGGTGGCAGGGTGGGAATGCCAAGGGGTGTCATGGGCAGGCAAAGGCAAGGGAGAAGGAGATCAGAGGACAAGGCTGATGGAGGAGCTGTTCCGAATCCTGGAATGGCTACAGGAGAAGCAGGGCAGGGTGGCGTATTTGCTAGAGAACTTGGACCTAGAGGGAGACAGCAGGGAGCCGATCCGACTGGTGAGGGACAGAATCAGGGGGCAGTTGGGAGAAGGGGTGAGCTGTGATGCGGCCAGAAGGGAGTCGTATGCGCACAGGCTCAGAATGTATTGGCAGAATGTGGTCCCTGCCATGCAGCTGCAAGCAGATATAGAAGGGGTAAAGCGAGCAGCAGAGCGGAAGGTGCAGGACATCACCAGTGTGTCGCAAGAGCTACAGCAGGCATGAGCAATGCAACCAAGTGGGGCAAGAGCGGCGAGCCCTGCCCACTCTGGTGGCATATGTGGGGGCAGCAGGGTACAAATGGGAAGCAGGGAAGCCAGGTCCGGGGATGGTGTATGATCATGGGAGGAGGAGATGGGAGGAGCCCACGGCACTCGAGCGGGAGCTGGCTATGGGGTACAGAGAAGATGCAACAGCTGCACCCGGGGCGAGTGAGGCGGACAGGAGGAGGGCTCTGGGGAATGCAATGGACGGCCACGTGCTGAGGTGGCTGGTGCAGCGGATGTGGCGAGAGACAGTCGTGAGCTGGGGGCAGGAAGAAGAGAAGGGAGGAGTGGAGGCAGAGCCGCGGGGAGCGTGGAGCTGCCAGGAGATGGGGGAGGAGAGCTGGGTGGTAGGGGAAGCAATGAGCAAGGAAGGGAAGGATGCCATGCAGGAGCTGCTGGCCAGGCACAGGAAGTGCTTCGCCTTCACAATGCAGGAACTGGGGAGGTGCAAGGTAAAGGAGATGGAGCTGAAGCTGAGCAGCACAGAACCAGTGTTCCACCGCAGGAAGAAGATGCCGCCAGGGGACGAGGAAATCTGCAAAGAGAAGATCAAGGAGCTGCTGGAAGCGGGACTGATTAGGAGATCAGAATCCGAGTACGCCACACCGACAGTGGTGGCAGCCAGGCGAGACCTGACAGGGGAGGTGCTGAGCAGGAGGATGTGCGGGGACTACCGGGCGCTTAACAAAATCACCGTAGCAGATAGGTACCCGATGCCGATGGCGGAAGAGATCTTTGATAAGTTAGCGGAAGGGGTGTTCTTCACCACGCTGGACCTGCGGCAGGGGTTCAACCAGATTAAGATACGGGAAGAGGACATCAAGAAGACGGCCTTTCATGGGCCAGACGGCCTATACGAGTGGTTGTACATGCCATTTGGACTGCGGAATGCATCAGCGGTGTTCCAGAGGGTCATGGACAGTGTGCTGCGGGGGGTGGAGTGCGCGGCCTGCTACATCGATGACGTGGTAATCTTCAGCACGACCGAGCAGCAGCACCTTCAGGATGTGGAGAGGACCCTGACGGCGATCGAAGCAGCAGGACTCACCTGCCACCCGAAGAAGTGCAGATGGGGGGAACAGACAGTGCAGTATCTGGGGTATGAGGTGAAAGGGGGGCAGATAGGGATCCAACAAGCCAAGGTAGCAGTCCTGGACAGACTAAGGGAGCCAAAGGACAAGTCAGGGCTGAGGGCGGTGCTGGGCTTCCTAAGCTACTACAGGCGGTTTGTACCCAACTTCAGCAAGAGAGCGGCGGTGCTGAATGGACTGTTGCGGGAGGACAAGGCGTGGGAGTGGGGAGAGGCACAGAAAGGGGCACTGCAGGATCTGATGGCAGCAGTGAAGACCGCAACGGTGCTCAAGCTGCCCACGGCCGACCTCCCGTTCACGCTGTACACTGACTGGAGCAGCCAAGGGATGGGGGGGATACTCTGCCAAGAGGTGGAAGGAGAGGAAAAGGTGGTGGCATACGCCAGCAGGAGCTGCAACTCAGCAGAGGCGCAGTACAGCTCATACATAGGGGAAGGACTGGCAGCTGTGTGGGCTGTGGGGCACTTCAGGGTATACTTGCAGGGGAGGGAGTTCACCTTGGTGACAGATCACCAGCCCTTGACGTGGCTAATGACCACCCCGGGGTTGACGGGCAGGAATGCACGGTGGGCTATGAAGCTGCAAGAGTATGACTTCAAAATTAAGCACAGGCCAGGGAAGACACTGCAGCACGTGGACGGTCTCTCACGGAACCCCCCACCGCCAGAGCCCACCGTTACCTTAACACTACTGGCCAGGCAGGCGGAGCTGAGTGGGGCCAAAGGGGAGAAGGGGCCAGCAGACATTTGGGAGGATGAACCGGCCATGCGGTGGGTGAAGGGAGAGACAGGAGAGGACGAGGAGCTGACAGCGCGGGTGAGGGCAAGGGGACAGCACTACAGATGGTACCAGCAGCAGCTGCAGGTGCAGACGGAAGATGGGTGGAAGCTGGTGCCGGCACCAAGTGAGAGGGAGGCGGTGATCAAAGAAATACACACCAAGCTAGGGCACTTTGGGCACGAGAGGACAGTGCAGCTGCTAAAGACAGGGTGGTGGTGGGAAGGGATGCGGAAGCAAGTGAAGGGGTGGGTGGAGGGCTGTGAGGCGTGCCAAAGAAGCAGGGCAAACCTCACCCAAGCCAAGGCGGAGTTGCAGTCACTGCCCATCCGAGGCTTAGGTTTCAGATGGTCCCTAGATCTGGCGGGGGAGCTGCCGCTGAGCCGGGGAGGGAAGCAATACATAGTGCTCATGGTCGAGCATGTGAGCAAGTGGCTGGAGGTGAGGGCCATCCCGAGCAAGAGCTCTAGGGACGTAGCAGCGGCGTTCAAGGAACAAGTGGTATGCAGGTTTGGGGCATGTGCAGAGGTTCTCACGGATCAGGGGACAGAGTTTCAAGGGGAGTTCAAGAAGCTTCTAGAGGAGACAGGGATCACCCACAGGCGCACCTCCCGGTACCACCCACAGAGCGATGGGCTAACTGAGCGACTGGTGCAGACCTTGAAACGGGGATTGCGAGCGTATGGGGAAAAGAGGAAGAGGGACTGGGATGAGGAGCTGCATTGGATCGCTGCAGGGTACAGGTTTGGGAAGCAGGCGGCCCTGAGGGATCACTCTCCTTACAGTCTCCTATATGGTTGTGAGCCGCTGCTGCCAGTGGGAGCAGCCCGGGTCCTCACAGACACGGTGACTGCAGGAACGATAGAGAACTGGGTGGCGCTGTCAGAGGCCAGGGCAAGATACCTACGAGTGATGATGCCAGCGGCATTGGAGAATCTCCACACCGCACAGCTGAGGGATGCGCGGAGATATGAGCAGCGGCAACAGCAAGGGGCGGGGGGGAGACCCAGGAAGGGAGTGAGTCAGGGGCAGGAAGTGTACCTAAAGCGGGCAAAGCAAGACACGCTGGATGTTGGGGTGAGCACGGAGAGATGGAGGGTGAAGGAGGTACGTCCCTCAGGGGTCTTGGTGCTGGAAAATGACAAAGGGGTACTCCTGAAGGAGCACCAGAGCAACACGGCCATGGTCAGGGGGGGCAAGCCTCAAGAGAAGGGTCCTGTGACACGGGCTCAAGCAGCTAGAGCACGAGCACAGGAGGGGGCAGTGGGTAAGTGAGGCTATGCAACCAGGAGAAGGAAGAAACAAGAGATACAGCAGGAGAAGAACAGGTGCAAGGAGAAGAGCAGGTGCAGGATGAAGAGGAGGTGCATGAAGAAGAGCAAGGGCTGAGAGGAGAAAGGTTCTCCGACACTCGCTCTCGTTGCCGGCACTCTTCATACTTGCAGCACCACCTCCGCGACCGCCACGGCCTCCACGGCCTCTTCCTCTCCCTCCTCCTGCTCCTCTACCCTCTTGGCCTTGAGCAGGGGTCCATCCATCAGGGAGCTTGTCACAATCGCGCCACATATGTCCGTTCTTGTGACAATAGTGGCACTCGCCGTCGAATCGGCCGCGACCGCGTCCGTAGCTCTTGTTGTCGCTGCCGTATCCGCCACTCCCGCGGCCTCCATTGAAGTTGTTGCTGCCAAATCTGCCTCCCCCTTGTCCTCTGCCCCTTCCACGGCCATACCCTCGGCCGATGCTTGCTGCCCCGGCGCCATCCGCACTCGCCAACTCACGGCGGCGGAAATCCTCTTAAAGGATCGCTCGCTTCACGTCTTCAAGCGAGAGCCGGGGCAAGTCACGATTGAGGTTGATGATGAGCGAGGACCATGACTCTGGGAGTAAAGCCAGCAACTTGGTCTTCTTTTGGAGCTCACTGTAGTTCAAATCAGCTCCCTCAAGCCGCGTCAACAAGTCGAAGAATTTCTGCACCCCTTCTTCAACCGCTTCGTCTTCTTCAATTCGTAGTGCCGCCATTTGCCGTTCCAACACCACCGCTACCGCCACTGTTGCAGGAGCGTGTACACTCTTGAGAGCAGCCCATGCCTTTGGTCTTTTCTCTGGTTCACGCTGGAATGGCTTGATGTGACGGATCTGGCTGCTCCCCAACGCTTTCCCAAGTAGGAGATAGCCTTGTGCGCTCTTCCGCACCCATGGGCTCTTCTCTGGGTCGTTCTCGGGGCGCTTCTCCGTTCCTTCCATGACCTCCAGCAGGTCATAGTGGTCAAATACATTCCCCATTCTGAAGGACCATTCACCGAAGTTGTCGCCATTGAACTTGTCAAGCCCAAACACCCTAGGCTCATCCCTAGGTGGGCCAAGACTTGGTTGCACGGGCGCCATGGCTGAATCACGGGGTTGGCCTTGAGCTTGGGCTTCTCCACTGCCACCAGCACCTCTGCCACCCCTTTCCTAAGGTCCAGACATTGTCGAAACTGCTCCAAGGGGCTCTGATACCACTTGTTATAGTCACAATAGGCTTGAATGTGCCTAAAACGAAAGATAGAGTGCACGGACGGATTTCTGCACAGCGGCTTCAAATGTAAATAGCGTTCTGGTCATAGCTTCAAAAAACCAGATTCAACTTGGATCTGAAGCGTCTTAACGTCGCCTACAATATGCAATTTAGATTGCACGATTTCATAAAGAATTGACGATACAGCGTCGGTTTGAACGAACGGTACTATGGCAGCCACTATAGTCTTAGAACACAAATTAGGAAGAGTTGCGAGTTGGGAATGACTCCCAGCTCCTACAAACCCCAAGAGCCGAGGTACAGTGATGTGGAAAAGTGCCACACTGTCCCCAACTACGAAGGGTCTCGAAACTACCCTCCACAAGGGCCTACACCAAGAGAAATGTTACACTACAAAAAGTAATGCAGCTATTCTCACTATCTTAAAGTTTACCCTTTTGGAGAGCTTCGAAATCACTTGATTCTTGAAACCAAGGCTCTGGTTCTTCAAGATAAATTATTCCTTGAGTTCTTGCAAGTCTGCTGCGCACACCTTCGATACGCCAAACGTTGCACACACGACAAAATAGAAAAAATGCACACGACACGCAAACGACGACATGACACGCGACTAGCGATAACTCGCTATTGACTCGACACACACATTCAAAATCATGCCTCATCACTCACACACTATTGTAAGCATGAAATATATATTATTTCATGCCCTCATATCATTCCATGCATACGGACAACAAGCCAAATGCAAACCGTAGGGTTGCACCAACAGTCAATTGGGCAAATAATCAATTTGGTCCAACCGGTCCATTCGGCCAACTAGAAATGTTGGTCCAACCATTCCATCTAGCCAACAGGGTAGCTGGTCCAACCGGTACATCGGGCCAACAGGCCAGGCGGTCCAACAGGTCAATCGGGCCAACTGGGTAGGTGGTCCAACTGGTCCAACGGGCCAACAGCCCAGCTGGTCCAACCGGTCCATGGGGCCAACAGGCCAGCTGGTCTAACCGGCCCATCAGGCCAACAGGCCAGCTGGTCCAACCGGTCCATCAGGCCAACAGGCCAGTTGGTCCAACCGGTCCATCGGACCAACAACCGGTTGGTCCAACCGGTCCATCGGACCAACAGCCCAGCTGGTCCATCAGGTCTATCGGGCCAGGAGGCTGGTTGGTCCAACTGGCCCATCGGCCCAACAGGCCGGTAGGTCCAACCGGTCCATCGGACCAACAGCCCAGCTTGTCCATCTGGTCCATCGGGCCAACAAGCCAGCTCAAGTGACAGGCCGATCAGCCAAAAGCCCGATTGTTCCAACCGGTCTATCGAGCCCACTAGCCTGGTTGGTCCAACCGGTCCATCTGACCAATAGCCCAGTTGGTCCAACCGGTCCATCGGACCAACAGCTCAGCGGGTCCATCAGGTCTATCGGTTGAGAGGCCGGCTGGTCCAAGCCGTCCATCGAGCCAACAGCTTTATTGTTCCAACCATTCCATCGGGCCCAACAGCCTGGTTGGTTTAATTGGTCAATCGGACCAACAGCCCAGCTGGTCCATCGGGTCTATCAGGCCAACGGACCAGTTGGTCCGAGCGGTACATCGGGCCAACAGCCCAATTGTTCCAACTGGTCCATCGGGCTTACGGCCCATTTGGTCCAACAGGTCTATCGGACCAACAGCCCGGCAGGTCCATCGGGTCCATCTGGCCAACAGCCCGGGCCAACAGGCCGGTTGGTCTAACCAGTCCATCGGGCCAACAGCCCGGTTGGTCCAACTGGTCCATCAAGCCAACAGCTCGGTTGGTCCCACCGGTCCATTGGGCCAACGGGCTGGTTGGTCCAACCGGTCCATCTGGCCAACAAGCCGGTTGGTCCAAGCGGTCCATCGGGCCAACAGGCCGGTTGGTCCAACCGGTCCATTGGGCCAACAGCTTAATTGTTCCAACCGGTCCATCGAGCCCACAGCCCAGTTGGTCCAAGCGGACCATCGGACCAACAGCCTGGTTGGTCAAACCCTTCCATCAGACCAACAGCCCGGTTGGTCCAAACGGTCCATCAGACCAACAACCCCGCTAGTCCATCGGGTCTTTCGGGCCAAAAGCCTGGTTGGTCTAAGCGGTCCATCGGGCAAACAGCCCGATTGGTCCAACCGGTCCGTCGGGCCAACAGGTTGGTTGCTCCAATTCCATCGGATCAACAACCCAGCTAGTCCATCAGGCACATAGGCCGGTTGGTCCAACCGGTCCATCATGCCAACAGCTCGATTGGTCCAACTGGTCCATCGGGCCCAGAGCTCGGTTGGTCCCACCGGTCCATCGGGCCAACGGGCTGGTTATTCCAACCGGTCCATTGAGCCAACAGGCCTGTTGGTCCAAGCGGTCCATCGGGCCAACAGGCCGGTTGGTCAAACGTTCCCTCAGGCCAACAGCCCAATTGTTCCAACCGGTCTATCAGGCCCACAGCCCGGTTGGTCCAACCGGTCCATCGGGCCCACAGCCCTGTTGGTCCAAACGGTCCATCGGAGCAATAGCCTAGTTGGTCCAAACGGTCCATCTGACCAACAGCCCGGTTGGTCCAACCGGTCCATCAGGCCAACAGCCCGGTTGGTCCAACCGGTCCATCGGGCCAACAGCCCGGTTGGTCCAACTGGTCCATTGGGCAAACAGCACGATTGGTCCAACCGGTCCATCGGGCCAACATGTTGGTTGGTCCAACCGTTCCATCGGGCCAACAGCCAAGTTGGTCCAACTGGTCCATTAGACCAACAGCCCAGCTGGTCCATCGGGTCTATCGGGCTAACAGGCCACTTGGTCCAAGCGGTCCGTCAGGCCAACAGGCCGGTTGGTCCAATCGGTCCATTGGGCCAACGGCTTGTCCGACCGTTACATCAGGCCAACATGCCAGCTGGTCCAACCGGTCCATCGGACCAATTGGCAAGTTTTTCCAACCTGTCCATTAAGCCAAAAGCCATTTGGTCCAACCAGTCCATCGGGCCAACAGGCGTGTTGGTCCAACTGGTCCATCGGGCCAATAGGGCAGCTGGTCCAACCGATCCATTGGGCCAACGGCTTGTCCAACCGGTCCATCGGGCCAACAGGCCAGCAGGTCCAACCAGCCCATCGGGCCAACAGGCCAGCTGGTCCAACCGGTCCATCAAGCCAATAGGCCAGCTGGTCCAACCAGCCCATCGGGCCAACAGGCCAGCTGGTCCAACCGGTCCATCAGGCCAACAGGCCAGCTGGTCCAACCGGTCCATCAGGCCAATAGGCCAGCTGGTCCAACCAGTCCATCAGGCCAACAGGCCAGCTGGTCCAACCAGTCCATCAGACCAACAAGCCAACTAGTTCAACCGGTCCATCTGCCCAACGGGCTAGTTGGTCCAAGCGGTCTATTGGACCAACAGCCTTGGGCCAACTGGTCCATTGGGCCAACAATCAATTTGGTCCAACCGGTCCAATCGGCCAACTAGAAATGTTGGTCCAACCATTCCATCTGGCCAACACGCCAGCTGGTCCAACCGGTACATCGGGCCAACAAGCCAGGCGGTCCAACAGGTCAATTGGGCCAACTGGGTAGGTGGTCCAACTGGTCCAACGGGCCAACAGCCCAGCTGGTCCAACTGGTCCACGGGGCCAACGGGCCAGCTGGTCTAGCCGGCCCATGAGGCCAACAGGCCAGCTGGTCCAACCGGTCTATCAGGCCAACAGGCCAGTTGGTCCAACCAGTCCATCGGACCAACAACCCGGTTGGTCCAACCGGTCCATCTGACCAACAGCCCAGCTGGTCCATCGGGTCGATCGGGCCAGGAGGCTGGTTGGTCCAACTGGCCCATCGGGCCAATAGGCCGGTTGGTCCAACCGGTCCATCGGACCAACAGCCCTGCTTGTCCATCCGGTCCATCGGGCCAACAAGCCAGCTCAACTGACAGGCCGATCAGCCAACAGCCCGATTGTTCCAACCGGTCTATCGGGCCCACTAGCCTGGTTGGTCCAACCGGTCCATCGGACCAATAGCCCGGTTGGTCCAACAGGTCCATCGGACCAACAGCTCAGCTGGTCCATCAGGTCTATCGGGCTGAGAGGCCGGCTGGTCCAAGCGGTCCATCGAGCCAACAGCTCAATTGTTCCAACCAGTCCATCGGGCCCACAGCCTGGTTGGTCCAACCGGTCGATCGGATCAACAGCCTGGTTGGTCCAACCGATCAATCGGACCAACAGCCCAGCTGGTCCATCGGGTCTATCGGGCCAACAGGCCGGTTGGTCCGAGCGGTACATCGGGCCAACAGCCCAATTGTTCCAAATGGTCCATCGGGCTGACAGCCCGTTTGGTCCAACAGGTCTATCGGACCAATAGCCCGGCAGGTCCATCGGGTCCATCTGGCCAACAGCTTGGGCCAACAGGCGGGTTGGTCAAACCGGTCCATCGAGCCAACAGCCCGGTTGGTCCAAGCGGTCCATCGGGCCAACAGGCAGGTTGGTCCAACCGGTCCATCAGGCCAACAGCTTAATTGTTACAACCGGTCCATCGAGCCCACAGCCCGGTTGGTCCAAGCGGTCCACCGGACCAACAGCCTGGTTGGTCAAACCCTTCCATTGGACCAACAGCCCGGTTGGTCCAAGCGGTCCATCGGGCCAACAGGCAGGTTGGTCCAACCGGTCCATCAGGCCAACAGCTTAATTGTTACAACCGGTCCATCGAGCCCACAGCCCGGTTGGTCCAAGCGGTCCACCGGACCAACAGCCTGGTTGGTCAAACCCTTCCATTGGACCAACAGCCCGGTTGGTCCAAACGGTTCATCAGACCAACAGCCCCGCTAGTCCATCGGGTCTTTTGGGCCAAAGGCCCAGTTGGTCTAAGCGGTCCATCGAGCAAACAGCCCGATTGGTCCAACTGGTCCGTCCGGCCAACAGGTTGGTTGCTCCAACCGTTCCATCGGATCAACAACCAAGCTGGTCCATCAGGCAAACAGGCGGGTTGGTCCAACCGGCCCATACGGCCAACAGGCCAGTTGGTCCAACTGGTCCATCATGCCAACAGCCCGGTTGGTCCAAACGGTCCATTGGGCCAACAGTGCGGTTGGTCCCACCGGTCCATCGGGCCAACGGGCTGGTTATTCAAACCGGTCCATTGAGCCAACAGGCCTGTTGGTCCAAGCGGTCCATCGGGCCAAGAGATCGGTTGGTCCAACCGGTCCCTCAGGCCAACAGCCCAATTGTTCCAACCGGTCTATCAGGCCCATAGCCCGGTTGGTCCAACCGGTCCATCGGGCCCACAGCTCGGTTGGTCCAAACGGTCCATCGGACCAACAGCCCAGTTGGTCCAGACGGTCCATCTGACCAGCAGCTCGGTTGGTCCAACCGGTCCATCAGGCCAACAGCCCAGTTGGTCCAACCGGTCCATCGGGCCAACAGCCCGGTTGGTCCAACTTGTCCATTGGGCAAACAGCACGATTGGTCCAACCGGTCCATCGGGCCAACATGTTGGTTGGTCCAACCGTTCCATCGGGCCAACAGCCAAGTTGGTCCAACTGGTCCATTAGAACAATAGCCCAGCTGGTCCATCGGGTCTATCGGGCTATCAGGCCACTTGGTCCAAGCGGTCCGTCGGGCCAACAGGCCGGTTGGTCCAATCGGTTCATCGAGCCAACAGTCTGGTTGGTCCAACCAGTCCATCGGACCAATTGGCAAGTTTTTCCATCCTGTCCATTGGGCCAAAAGCCATTTGGTCCAACCGGTCCATCGGGCCAACAGGCCTGTTGGTCCAACTGGTCCATCAGGCCAATAGGGCAGCTAGTCCAACCGATCCATTGGGCCAACGGCTTGTCCAACCGGTCCATCGGGCCAACTGGCCAGCTGGTCCAACCAGCCCATCGGGCCAACTGGCCAGCTGGTCCAACCGATCCATCAGGCCAATAGGCCAGCTGGTCCAACCCGTCCATCTGGCCAGCAGGCATGTTGATCCAATCGGTCCATCAGGCCAACAGGCCAGCTGGTCCAACCTGTCCATCAGACTAACAAGCCAACTAGTTCAACCGGTCCATACGGCCAACGGGCTAGTTGGTCCAACCGGTCTATTGGACCAACAGCCTTGGGCCAACTGTTCCATTGGGCCAACAATCACTTTGGTCCAACTGGTCCATTCGGCCAACTAGAAATGTTGGTCCAACCATTCCATCTGGCCAACAGCCCAGCTTGTCCATCCGGACCATCGGGCCAACAAGCCAGCTCAACTGACAGGCCTCAGCCAACAGCCCGATTGTTCCAACCGGTCTATCGGGCCCACTAGCCTGGCTGGTCCAACCGGTCCATCGGACCAATAGCCTGGTTGGTCCAACCGGTCCATCGGACCAACAGCTCAGCTGGTCCATCAGGTCTTTCGCGCTGAGAGGTCGGCTGGTCCAAGCGGTCCACTGGCCCGCCCGTCGACCCCAGGCCCTTCGCGCCGCCCCTTGCGGCCCGCCCCTTGCCCCTGCAGCCCGCGAGCCGCCCCTTGTGACCCGCCCGCCGCCCCTAGGCCAGCCGGCCGCCCCTAGGCACCCGAGCCGCCCCTCTTTCAGCCTGCGCACCGCCTCTTGCAGATCGCTTACCGCCCCCCTGCTGCTGCCTGCCCTGTTCCCTGCGCTGCGCGGATACTGCCCGCCCTGCGTGCTACGCCACTATGGCTTCTCTCAGCGTTCTCGCGTTTGATCATGAGGGCCGCCCAATCCAGTTTGACACGTGGCTGGACGACCTGCAGCTGTACCTACTGAGCGACTCTAGGGACAGCGTTTCTTTGTTTGACCACATGTCTGGCGCCGCTCCTGCTCCTCCCGCCACAGCTGACAGTGCAACTCGCTCACTGTGGCTTACTCGTGACGCTGCTGCTCGCTTAGCCATTCGCAACCACCTACCGTTAGCCGAATGCGCTCACTTCGGACAGCAGAGGACAGCACAGGCACTTTACGACGCTGTAGTCGCCCGTTACTCCTCCCCTGCCACTCCTGCCCTACCTATTTCCCCAGCTGTCCGCCTTTGCCACAGTAGAGGACTTGGTTTCCCACCTTCGCACTAGCGACGCTCGCTACCGCGCTGCCGCCCCCGCTGAGTTCCTTGACAGAAACCAGCCCTCGATGTTCATCACTCGCTACTTTATAGTCACCTGCCTCCCTGACTCTCTTCGCTCTATCAGAAACCACTTTCTCTCACTTGATCCCACAGTCCTCACTCTTGCAGCACCTCCTTGCAGCTGAGACTGGTGTAGTCGCTGTAGGTGCTGCTTGTGGCACTCCGCGCACGCCCTTCTTTGAGGGGTGCTCCCCCTCCCCCCTTGCCCCCTCCTACACCTCTCCTGCTGCTGTTGACGTTCTTGGTGCTGAAGACGTCCGGGCTGCTTCTGCTAGTGGGAAGCGCCGCAGCAGCAAGGGCAAGGGTTGCAGAGGTGGTGGCGGTGGCAGCGGGGGTGGTGGTGGGGGCAGCAGTGGAGGTGTTGGAGGCAGTGGAGGTGGTAGCGGTAGTGGGAGTGGTGGCGGGAGTGGGGGCTTTGGTGGCGGCAGTGGTGGCAGCGGTGGGGGTGGCGGTAGTGGCGGCAGTGGGAGTGGTGGCGGTCGGGCTGGAGCTACTCAGCGTGGAGGTTCTGGCGGTGGCCAGAGGCAGCAGCAGCAGCGTCGGAGCGAGACCCTGTCGTCCCAGCAGCTTCGTGAGTGGTTTTTCTCAGCGTGGGGCGTCTAGGGGTAGTGGTAGCTGCCCGTATGTCATTCGCACGGGTGACCGTGCTGGTCAGACATGCGGGAAGCCTCACACTCAGCACCGCTGCTTCTCCCGCCTCGACGACGCTTGGCGCGCAGAGTTTGGTGACAAGGCCGAGCGCCTCCGCTGGGCAGAGCTGCTTAGGACTGGAGTTGCTATCTTTGACCTAGACTATGATGCTATCCTTGCTGCTATGTATGCTTTGTCTCTTAGTGCTGAGGGTGACAGTCACCTGTGTGTGCCGCCTGACCCAGGTATAGAGGCTGCTGCTCTAGGTGCTAGTGAGTCGGCTCTCCCTGGTACTGCGCCTGCTGAGGCCGTGCACACCTTTACACTTGACTCAGGTGCTTCACGCTGTTTCTTTTGCGACAGCACCACCCTCACTCCTCTCTGTGCACCTGTACCGGCCAGACTGGCTGACCCCTCCGAGGGTCCAGTCCTTGCCCATTCCTCCACTGTTCTCCCGTGTCCGGCGGTTCCGTCGGGCTCACTGTCAGGCCTTCACCTCCCCTCATTCTCTACGAAATTGGTGAGTACCGCTGCCCTCCAGGACGCGATGGTAACTACCACCACTCCTGGGGGTCAGCGTGTGACGATCTGCACGTGTACACAGACGGTCCGCCACCTAGCCACGTTCACTCGTTGGCCTGGGTCGAGTCTGTACACACTGGCTACTGAGCCTCCTCAGGTAGCTGCGTCTGCCCAGGTGTCCGCGTCAGGTCCGGTAGCACCCCCTTGCTCGTGTCGCCTCCTCTTGCACCAGACTCTCCTGTGGCACCACCGCCTGGGTCAGCCCTCCCTGCCACGCCTTCGTGGCATGCACTCTCGCCTCCTTGTCTCATGTCTTCCCAGGTCCTGCCTCCCCTCCCGCCCTTGCCTGCCCCGCCCTGCCTTCCATGCGTCGAGGGGCGGCAGCGCGCCGCTCCTCACTCCTTCTCGTTTCCCCCGATGAGTGCTCCCCTGCAGACTCTCCACAGGGATGGTGGGGCCCAGCCCGCGAGCGCTACTTTCTGCTGGTGGTTGACAACTACACGTGGTACACCACGTTCATCCCCTTGCGCAGCAAGGGTCGGGTCCCTGATGTCTTGATCACTTGGATCCGCATAGTCCGTCTCCAGCTCCTCGAGCGGTTCCGCCAGGACCTTCCTATCCCGTGTCTGCACTTTGACAAAGGTGGTGAGTTCTTCTCCGACCTCTTGCGGGACTTTTGTCGTGGGGAGGGCATTCTTTAGTCGTTCATGCTTCCGGACTCCCCTCAGCAAAATGGGATTGCTGAGCGCCTCATTGGCTTAGTCATGGAGGTCGCTCTTACCTCCATGATCCATGCGGCTGCTCCCCATTTTCTGTGGCCGTTTGCGGTCCGGTACGCTGCGCATCAGCTCAACCTCTGGCCCCGTGTCTCCTTGCCGGAGACCTCGCTGACACTGCGTTGGACGGGGGAGGTTGGCGATGCGTCGGTGTATCGGGTCTGGGGCTCTCGTGCCTTTGTTCGCGATACATCTGCGGACAAGCTCTCCGCCCACGCTATTCGCTGCGTCTTCCTTGGCTTTCCCCGTGACGCGCCTGGCCGGCAGTTTTACCACCCCACCTCGCGCCGTGTCTTCCCCTCTCAGGCTGTCACGTTTGACGAGTCGGTTCCCTTTTACCGTCTCTTCCCCTACCGCTCTGCCCCTGCCCCTCCCCCGCCGCTCTTCCTTGCTCCAGGTCCCCCTCCGATAGACCCCCTCCACCCCCCAGGGTCGTGCTCCCTCAGTTGTGTCTCAGGTAGTCTCTCTCCTTGGTATTGTGCCTGTTTAGGTAGCTGTCGACTCAGGTGTTGCTCAAGGTGCTGCGTCTGGGGATGCTGCGTCTGGGGGTGCAGAGCCTGGGGGTGTGGAGCCTAGGGGTGCTGAGTCTGAGGGTGGTGAGCCTGGGGGTGCGGAGCCTGAGGGTGCTAAGCCTGCGGGTGTGGAGTCTGGGGGTGCTGAGCCTGAGGGTGTGGAGCCTGAGGGTGCTGAGTCTGAGGGTGCGGAGTCTGGGGGTGCTGAGCCTCGGGGACCTTCTTCTTCTGGAGGTCCTGCAGGTGCTTCACCATGACTATCTCCGTGGCCGGAGCCTCTCTCCCTGCAGCAGCTGCGCGAGTGGTTTACTCAGCGCACACGCCTTTAGAGTGGATCTGCCGGAGCTGGAGACTCTGCCGCTGGAGACACTGGAGCTGGAGATGCTGGAGTTACTGCTGGAGCTGGTGGTACTGGAGGTGCTGCAGCAGCTGGTCCTGGAGGTGCTCGTACCAGGGGTACTGGAGCTGCCGGGAATGGTGGTGTTGGGGGCGCTGGCTACTAGGCGCGTTACGTTGTTAGAGGCTTCAGTCAGCGACAGGGGGTCGACAACTTCCAGACCTGCTCCCCCACCCCAAAGATGACTACTCTTCGGGTGTTGCTGCACGTTGCTCCTCAGCGTGACTACGAGTTACACTCTCTGGACTTCAGTACAGCTTTCTTGCAGGGCAGCCTGCACGAGGAGATCTGGCTGCGCCGCCCACCTGGTTTCACTGGGTCATTTCCTGCAGGTACCCAGTGGAGCCTCCGGTGGCCAGTCTACAGTCTCCATCAGGCACCTCGCGAGTGGCACTACACACTGAGGACTACACTTGCGGCTCTTGGGTTTGCTCCTTCTACTGCTGACCCGTCGCTGTTTCTACGCACCGGTACGTCGCTGCTGCAGTTCTACGTCCTCGTGTACGTCGACGACCTCGTCTTTGCCACTGCTGACACTGAGGCATTGTCCCTTGTGAAGTCGGAGCTGCACAAGAGACACACATGCAATGACCTGGGTGAACTGCGCAGCTATCTTGGCTTACAGATCAACCCGGACAGAGCATGGCGCACCATCACACTGACTCAGTCACACATGGTGCACGAGATCCTTTAGCGCTTCGGCTTCCAGTTCTCCTTGCCACAGCCCACTCCTCTGTCTACCGGCCACTCGCTCTCAGCTCCACATTCGGACGAGTCCGTAGAGCCGAGTGGTCCGTACCCAGAGCTTGTGGGTTGCCTCATGTACCTGATGACTTGCACACGACCTGACCTTGCATACCCTCTCAGCCTCCTAGCTCGCTACGTGGCTCCCAGTAGGCACCGAAAGGTGCACTGGGATGCTGCGAAGAGGGTACTGCGTTACTTCTGCAGTACGTCATGCATGGGGCTCGTGCTTGGAGGACGGGGTCCAGTTGTCCTCACTGGTCACGCAGACGCTTCTTGGGTTGTCACAGGGTTACGCCTTCAGCCTCGGTTCCGGCTCTGTTTCCTGGCGGTCTACCCGCTCGTCTTCGGTTCTCAGCTCCAGTTGTGAGGCTGAGATCTACGCAGGGGCCATGCTTGCACAGGAGCTACGCTGGCTCACCTACCTGCTGACTGACTTGGGCGAGCAGCCGTGTTTGCCTCCAGTTCTGTACGTAGACAACAAGGCCATGATTGCCTTGTGTCAGGAGCATAGACTGGAGCACGGAACAAAGCACATCGCTCTGCGATGCTTCCTTGCTCGAGGGTTGCAGCAGCGTGGCCAGCTTCGTCTTGCGTACGTGGCCACTAGGGCCAACACTGCTGATATATTCACCAAGGCACTTCTGCCTGATGATCATCAGCGCTTCTCTGCTGTGTTAGGCCTTGTGCCTACTTTGCCTCACTTGCTCACTACGTGACTTTGCTTGCAATGTGATATATATATATACCTGCATGCTTACACTTACTAGAGTATGATCACTGTATTGTTTGTTCTCTTTTATATAACTCTGCATGTGAACTGGCCTTGTGGCCCTTTGCTTGTACTCTGACTGTATGGTGACTTTGTGATCCACCCTGAGCTTGCTTTGTTTTTCTTGACTGGTCTTGTGACCACTTGTTCTCCCCTACTTTGCCTATGGGGGTGTGTCAGAATGTCATAGTGCTTACATTTGTGTAGGCTATAGTGGGGTAGGGTAGCCCTTAAGGGGTACAACAAAATTAGGGTTAGTACTTGTACCCAACTTCTGTTCAATGTATTCATTCTCGTTCGTTAGTTTGACATGGGGTACAGACTTTAGGGGGGCTGGAAAATTCGCCCCCATCACTGTAGTTGATGCCAAGTGGTTGGGAGAAGCCAAACCAGGTTGGCAAGTGTGGCCAAGTTGTGTGAGGCGGATGGCATGGGTTGGGAAAGTGATAAATGTCAAATTTGGGGTGCCTATAGAGAGGGGAATTGTGTGGTATGGGGTTTCCTTGGTTGGGGAATCTCTTGGGACCTTCCCTCTCGTCCTCCTTATCCCATCCTACCTGTTTTATTGTTACTCTAACTTCCTTGTGTGGATCTTGTGAGAGCTATTTGTGATTGAGTTAAGTTTCTATGGCAGCATACCCCCTAGTGCGCCGAAATTCATAACTCGAGTTATGCTCCATATTGGGATACGATTCAAATTGTGAAAGACAGCCACCGAAAGGGCTAGAACATACTCGAGTTTGAGAGAATCATAACTGTGCGTGTTTCGTCGACGACGTTTCCTGTGACTACGACTTTTCTGTCCAGAATTATAGTTGACGATTTTGAGATATTTCGGCCCTTAATCTTCATAGACTCCGTCCTTAGTCTTTAACACTACTGCCCCCTTCTGTCCCTTGGCCCCATTCAGCTCCTCCAGCCTGGCCAGCAGTGTCAAGGTCACAGTGGGTTCTGGTGTTGGGGGGTTCCAAGAGAGACCGTCCACATGCTGCAACGTCTTCCCTGGCCTGTGCTTTATTTCGAAGTCATACTCCTGCAGCTTCATTGCCCACCGTGCATTTCTGCCCGTCAACCCCGATGTTGTCATCAGCCAAGTCAGGGGCTGGTGATCCGTCACCAAGGTGAACTCCCTCCCTTGCAGGTACACCCTGAACTGCCCCACAGCCCACATGGCTGCCAACCCTTCCCCTATGTAAGAGCTGTACTGTGCTTCCGTCGAGTTGCAGCTCCTGCTCGCATATGCCACCACCTTCTCCTCTCATTCCACCTCCTGGCAGAGTATCCCCCCCATCCCTTGACTGCTCCAGTCGGTGTAGAGCGTGAACGGTTGATCGGCAGTGGTCAGCTTGAGCACCGCTGCGATCTTCACTGCTGTCATTAAGTCATGCAGTGCCCCTTTTTGTGCTTCTCCCCACTCCCATGCCTTGTCTTCCCGCAATAGCCCGTTCAGTACCGTTGTTCTCTTGCTGAAATTGAGCACAAACCGCCTATAGTAGCTCAAGAAGCCCAGAACTACTCTCAGTCCAGACTTGTCATTAGGCTCCCTCAGCCTATCCAGGACCCCCACTCCTGGGGGTCAGCGTGTGTCGATCAGCACGTGCACACGGACGGGGCGTCACCTGGCCACGTTCACTCGTCGGCCAGGGTCGAGTCTGTACACACTCGCTAACGAGCCTCCTCAGGTAGCTGCATCTGATCAGGTGTCCGCGTCAGGTCAGATAGCCGCCTCTTGATCGTGTCGCCTCCTGTCGCACCAGACCCTTCTGTGGCACCACCGCCTGGGTCACCTCTCCCTGCCACACCTTCGTGGCATGCACTCTCGTCTTCTTGTCTCTTGTCTTCCCAGGTTCCTGCCTCCCCTGCCGCCCTCGCCTGCCTCGCCCTGCCTTCCTTGCATCGAGGGGCGGCAGCGCGCCGCTCCTCACTCCTCCTCGTTTCCCCCGACGACTGCTCCCCTGTAGACTCTCCACATGGACGTGTGGGGCCCAGCCCGCGTCAGTGGACAGAACCGCGAGCGCTACTTTCTACTGGTCGTTGACGACTACACACGGTACACCACGGTCTTCCCCTTGCGCAGCAAGGGTGAGGTCATTGATGTCTTGATCCCTTGGATCCGCACGGTTCGTCTCCAGCTCTGCGAGCAGTTCCGCCAGGACCTTCCTGTCCTGCGTCTGCACTCTGACAGAGGTGGTGAGCTCTCCTCCAACCTCTTGCGCGACTTTGGTCGTGGGCTGCTCCCCATTCTCCAGTCGTTCACGCTTCCGGACTCCCCTCAACAAAATGGGATTGCTGAGCGCCGCATTGGCTTTGTCATGTAGGTCGCTCGTACCTCCATGATCCATGCGGCTGCTCCCCATTTTCTGTGGCCGTTTGCGGTCCGGTACGCTGCGCATCAGCTCAACCTCTGGCCTCGTGCCTCCTTGCTGGAGACCTCGCCCACACTGCGTTGGACGGGGGAGGTTGGCGATTCGTCAGTGTTCCGGGTCTGGGGTTCCCGTCCCTTTGTTCGCGATATGTCAGCAGACAAGCTCTCCGCCCGTGCTATCCCCTGCGTCTTCCTTGGCTTTGTCCCTGACGCGCCTGGCTGGCAGTTTTACCACCCCACCTTGCACCGTGTCTTCCCTTCACAGGACGTCACGTTTGACGAGTCGGTACCCTTTTACCGTCTCTTCCCCTACCGCTCTGCCCCTCCCCCGCCCCCGCCGCTCTTCCTTGCTCCCGGTCCTCCTCCGGTAGACCCCCTCCCGCCCCAGGGTCCTGCTCCCTCAGGTGTGTCTCAGGTAGACCCTCTCCCTCATCTTGCGCCTGTTGAGGTAGCTGTTGTCTCAGGTGCTGCTCGAGGTGCTGCGTCTGGGGGTGCTGCGTCTGGGGGTGCGGAGCCGGGGGGTGCGGAGTGTGAGGGTGCTGGGTCTGGGGGTGCTGAGCCTGGGGGTGAGGAGCCTGGGGGTGCTGAGCCTGAGGGTGTTGAGCCTGGGGGTGCTGAGTCGGAGGGTGCGGAGTCTGGGGGTGCTGAGCCTCGGGGTGCTACTTCGTCTGGAGGTCCTGCTGGTGCTTCGCTGCGACTGTCTCCCCAGCAGCTGCTGGAGTGGTTTGTTCGGCACACGCGTCGTCGGAGTGGAGCTACCGGAGCTGGAGGTGCTGGAGTTACTGCTAGACCTGGAGGTGCTAGAGGTACTGCTGGTCCTGAAGGTGCTCGTACCAGGGGTACTGGAGCTGCCCGGACTGGTGGTGCTGAGGGCGCTGGAGTTGGAGACCCTACGGAGCCTGGAGCTACTAGAGCTGGAGGAGTTGGAGCTGGAGGCGCTGGAGCTGCAGCAGCTGGAGCTGTTGACCCTGGAGCTGGAGGTGCTGGAGACACTGTGCGGCCGTGACCGTACTTTGTTCCCCTACTTCAGCAGGTTCTTGGTGTCCCATCTTCTCCTAGCCTTACTCCTCCCCTCCTGTGTCCACCGCCTGACCAGTTGCAGCTGCCGTTGCAGCCGACCTCTCCACTGCCTGCTCCCTCTCCTTACACTGAGCACTCCGGCGGTCTTACCAAGCGTCGTGAGCCTGCGTCTTGTCCTGTCTCGCCTGTTCGCACTGCTCGTTGCGTTCCTCGTTCGCGTCCTCCTCTTGTCCCAGGCACGCACGCTATGGCACTTCGTCCTTCCTCTGTTCCACTGCGTGTTCCTCTGCCTGCTCCTCCTGAGTCCTCTCTTCCTGAGGTCCCTGACCCTGCGTCTGACCGCTCTCGTGCTGCCAGTCCCTCTATCGCCACTGCTGTCACTGACCCTTCCTTTGAGTCTGTTGTTGCGTCTGCCCTCGTTGTTGAGCTGGTTGACTTTGCTGCTGCCTGTCGTCTCGACTACGCCACTGCTTTTGATGCTGAGTCTGAGTCTGCCAGTCCTCCGTCCGTCGGGGGTGAGTGTGCTCTTGGCACGGACGTCCTTGAGGACAGGCAGGAGGACTTTGAGTGTCTTGCAGCTGCTGTACCTCTTTTCGCTTCCATGCTGCTTGCCCCTGAGGGAGATCCGGATGCACCAGACATCCCGACCCCGCGCTCTTACGCAGAGTCGATTACGGGTCCTTACCCCTCTCAGCGGCAGGCAGCCTTGACGCCGAGATGGCATCCTGGAAGTCCACAGGCACCTACGTCGACGAGGTTCCCCCACCTGGGGCGAACATAGTCGATGGGATGTGGATTTTCAGGGTGAAGCGGCCGCCAGGTTCTCCGCCTGCCTTCAAGGCGCATTACGTTGCTCGAGGTTTCAATCAGCGACAGGGGGTTGACTACTTCCAGACCTTCTCTCCCACTACTCTTCGGGTGTTGCTGCATGTCGCTGCTCAGCGTGACTACGAGTCGCACTCTCTGGACTTGAGCACAGCTTTCCTGCAGGGCAGCCTGCACGAGGAGATCTGGCTGCGCCGCCCACCTGGCTTCACTGGGACGTTTCCTGCAGGTACCCAGTGGAGCTTCCGGCGGCTAGTCTACGATCTCCGCCAGGCGCCTCGCGAGTGGCACGACACACTGAGGACTACACTTGCGGCTCTTGGGTTTGCTGCTTCTACTTCTGACCCGTCGCTGTTTCTACGCACCGACACGTCGCTGCCGCCGTTCTACGTCCTCGTGTACGTCGACGACCTCGTCTTTGCCACTGGTGACACTGAGGTACTAACCCTTGTGAATTCGGAGCTGCAGAAGAGACACACCTGCACTGACCTGGGTGAACTGCGCAGCTATCTTGGCTTTCGGATAACCCGGGACAGAGCACAGCGCACCATCACCTTGACTCAGTCACACATGGTGCACCAGGTCCTTCAGCGCTTCGGCTTCCAGTTCTCCTCGCCACAGCCCACTCCTCTGCCTACCAGCCACTCGCTCTCAGCTCCACCTTTGGACGAGTCTGTAGAGCCGAGTGGTCCGTACCCAGAGCTTGTGGGTTGCCTCATGTACCTGATGACGTGCACACGACCTGACCTCGTGTACCCTCTCAGCCTTCTGGCTCACTATGTGGCTCCCGCTAGGCACCAAAAGGTGCACTGGGATGCTGCGAAGAGGGTACTGCGCTACTTGTGCAGTACGTTGGGCATGGGGCTAGTGCTTGGAGGACGGGGTCCTGTTGTCCTCACTGGTCACGCAGACGCTTCCTGGGTTGACGACTCAGCTACGTAGTGGTCGTCACAGGGTTACACTTTCAGCCTCGGTTCCGGCTCTGTTTCGTGGCGGTCTACCCGCTCGTCTTCGGTTCTCAGCTCTAGTTGTGAGGCTGAGATCTACGCTGGGGCCATGGCTGCACAGGAGCAAAGCTGGCTCACCTACCTGCTGACTGACTTGGGAGTGCAGCCTCGTTCGCCATGATTGCCTTGTATCAGGAGCACAGACTGGAGCACAGAATGAAGCACATCGCTCTGCGATACTTCCTTTCTCGAGAGTTGCAGCAGCGTGGCCAACTTCTGATATATTCACCAAGGCACTTCCGCCTGGTGATCATCAGCGCTTCTCTACTGTGTTAGGCCTTGTGCCTACTTTGCCTCACTTGCTTACTGCTTGACTCTGCTTGTACTGTGATCTATGTATATACCTGCATGCTTGCACTTGCTAGGATATGATCACTGTATTGTTTGTTCTCTTTATATCACTCTGCATGTGAACTGGCCTTGTGGCCCTTTGCTTGTGCTCGGACTGCGTGGTGACTTTGTGATTCACCCTGAGCTTGCTTTGTTTTTCTTGACTGGTCTTGTGACCACTTGTTCTCCCCCACTTTGCCTATGGGGGTGTGTAAGAACATTATAGCTCTTACATTTGTGTAGGCTATAGTGGGGTAGCCTATAAGGGGTACAACCCAATTAGGATTAGTACTTGCACCTAACTCATTCATAGTTCATTCATTCTCGTTCGTAACTTTGACATGAAGATCTCACCGTCAACAGGGGCGTAGAGGAATGCGTTGGCAACGTTGATTTGTCGAAGTTTCTTCCGGTTCATGGCGGCTATCGCGAGGAGAATCCGCAGAGAGGTATGTCGGCTAACTGGTGCGAATGTTTCTGTGAATTCTCGTCCATGGTCTTGGTCGAAGCCGCGCACGACCCAGCGCGCCTTGAATTTGTCTATCGTTCCGCTGGCTTTTGTCTTCACGCGGAAAACCCATTTTCTCGTGAGAATGGTCATGTTACGCGCCACTCCGATAGGCACGAATTTCCAGGTGTTGCGTTCTTGCAGCGCCTTTAATTCTCTGTCCATGGCTTCGTGCCTTTTTTCCCTGTGTTCCCCCCCCAGAGCCTGCTGAATGTTGGCAGGCTCCTTAGGTGGTGCTGCTCCGTGGACGGTGGTGACGAGTCCTAGTATCTGTAGTCCACTCTGTGTGTAGCGGGGGAGATTTGCGTCCTCGGGATAAGCTACTTCATCTCCCGCTTCTGGATCCGGTAAGAAATGGGGTCCTATGCGTTCGGAGACGTTGGTGTCGACCGGTTGGGGTGTAACGTAACCGTTGTCGGCGAATTCGAAGTAGGTTTCGGCGTTGACACTTTTGCGAGGGTTGTCGTCGTCCATGGGGATGTCCACTGAGCAATACTGAAGAGGTCCGGCTGCCTCCGAAGCTCCGTCCACGTTCTACTCGTCCTAGTCAGCTTTGTCTGCTGTCAAAGCGAAAGCTCGGTTGCCACGGAAGCCGCCTGTGAGGTCTCGATTTGCTGCCAGGTTGTCCAGGTACGTTTGAAGTGTGAGTCGCTCGTAGAAAATGACATCACGTGCTGCTACTGTTTCCTTAGAGTGGACGTCGAAAATCTTCCATGCGCTGTACTGCTTTTCGATGCCTAGGTGTAGCCCCCATTGTGCGCGTTGTGAAAATCTTCCGGCTCTTGCAGTGTGCAGTCGGTACTGTACCATGCACTCAAAAACTTGTAACATTTTTGTGTTGCCCAGTTTTCCTGTCCACAGCAGGTGCGGTGATGCGTTGTTCGGGAGCGATGATGACGAGAGCAAGTTGTGCAGCATGACAGCGTGGTCCATTGCCTCAGGCCAATGGTGGTTAGGCAGTCGCATGCCACGCAACAGTTTGCGCATGGTTTTCTGGAGAGTTCTGTTCATCCATTCTGCCACGCCTTGCTCTTGATGGGCGTAGGGAAGCGAGATGAGTCGCTTGATGCCTCGTTCTGCGAGGTACTGCTTGAACCTTCGTGACTGATATTCTCCTCCCCTGTCTGACTGGAAGCTTTTCAGCTTTGTTCCTGATTCTCGTTCTGCCACAGGTAGCCAGGCGATGAAGGCTTCGAAGGCCATGTCGCGACTTGGAAGGTTGAGATGCCAGATGTATCGGGTGGCAGCGTCGATGAAAGTTAGCACATAGTTGTATGCTGCTTGACCTTGTTCGCGAGTATACATGATATCGCTGTAAACTTTCTCCAGTGGTGCGTAAGCTGGCGCGCTTGGATTGTGGTGAGAGATAAATGGTCGATGAGGTAAGTCGGCTTCGGGGCAGGTAAAACATGTACCGCGGACTCGTTGAAGTTCTCTGCCGTCAGGTAGAAGTAAGGAGTCTTTGTCGAGTACTGCTGCCTTGATCGTGTTGTTTAACGTGGTGTTGCTTGGATGACCCAATCTTTTGTGCCATAATGATTCGCTCGCACGATGTCCTGGTGAGCGCCTGTACAGGTCGGAGTTGGAATAAAATCCCGCGGTGAGGTTGGTGCTTCTGTGAACTTCGCGTGGAGTGGGAGTTAAGTGCTGCGCAGGAGTCGGTGGAGTGTCGTCGATGAGAACTGGTGCCGTCGAAGAACCCGCGATTGGTGCCGTAGGTTTTGCTTCAGCTACCGATGTTGTCTCTGCTGCTGTCGATGTTGTTGTCAGAGGTCCACTGGTGATCCCCGATTGATCCTAAGGAAGGGTTATAGGCATGTTGGCCTGGAGGATTATGGGCGCACTGACCCGCTACTTAACAAGTCATTTTATCCCAATGGTCTAGTGGTTGGGATTCTGACATGGTGTCAGAGCGAAGGTCTCGGGTTCGAATCCCAGTGTGTGCACTTCGGGCATCCCAGTGCGGGGGGGGGGGGTGTCAAAGGTCCACTGGTTATCCCCGATTGATCCTAGGGAAGGGTTACAGGCATGTTGGCCTGGAGGATTATGGGCGCACTGACCCGCTACTTAAAAAGCCCTTTTGTCCCAATGGTCTAGTGGTTGGGATTCTGACAGTTGTTTCTGCTTGCCAAATTGTTGCTAATGCCCTTGTTCTTTCTGCTTCAGGTATGGTATGTGAGTACAAAAATCCTCCAGGACTGAAGTCGGGGTCGAGATCTGGTGGATGTGTCCAAGAAGTGAAGTTGACGATGACGTTGCTGTCGGCGGTACCTTGGTCCGGAACGAAGTCAAGAACGAAGACGTTATTCTTCAAGACCGCCTTCCCAATGTAGAGTCTGCCCTTTCCGTGGTACAACTTGAACTCCTGAGTGGTGCTATCCGCTTCAAGATGAATGCCCTTCGCCATCAATTGACTGACGCTGAGTAAGTTGTAGCCGAGTCCTTCTGCGATTAAAACTTTCGACATTTGTAGAATAACATTCGTTTCTTTAGATTGAAGTTGAACAATCCCTTGTCGTCGTGTGTGCAGGTTCTGGTTGTTGGTGACGGTGATTACGACTTCGTGTTGAAGTTGGTGTTCCTGTTGAACGAAGCGACCTGAGGAGCACATGTGCTGTCCGCAGCAGCTATCCAAGAACCAAGTGTCTTTTCCGGACGGCTCGCTCTGGGCGATGGCTGCATACGTCGGGTTGGGCTCTAGTGATTCGCAGCGAGGAGTGCTCTCGTCGAGCTGTTCTTCTGGTGAGTAGAACGGTGGTGATCTGGTGATGCAGGAGTCTGTCGTTCTTGTCATACAGCTTACGATGTTTCTTGTGCCTTGTGCAGGTTTTGTCATTGATGACGTTGAAGACTGTACTTGGTTGGTGGGATGCGCTTGTGTACAAGCCACTTGACTGCTTGAGGGCCGAAGTTGACGTTGCGGCGACGTCGACTGCTGCTGATTCGGGCAGTGTGTGCAAGGATGTCCTGACGTCTTGCAGAGGTGACAGAACGGTGGGACGTACTGTTGAACTGGACGGTTGGTTTGTCGATTATTGTTGTTGTTGTAGCGCCTTTGAGTATGAAACGCGAACTCTGGTGCTGACGCTCTCTTCTTGTGTCGTTCCTCATGTAGGTCCATGTCCTGCTGTTCAGCGTGAATTTTGGCGCAGAGAGCTGCTTCGGAGATCTTCCCGTGAGCTCGGAGGAGTGCTCGAGTGGAGCGCCAATGAGGACCGAGGCCAGCGATGATAACTGTTACGAAGGCTTCTTCGGATACCTATCCTCCGGATCGAAGGAGTCTGTCGCGCAAGCCACGACAACGGCTGATACACGCCATTCCCTTTTTGCCGGGTTTCATTTCCACTGTTGTCAGTTGTGCCATGAGACGAATTTGATTAACACTGTCTGTTGCTTGATACAGGCTCTTTAGGTGGTCGTATGCCAGCTCGGCGGAGTTGCCGTATCCTCGATAAGACCGGATGTTCTGCTGCTCGTTTGGAGATAGATTTCGCATAAGTATCGTATACGCCATTAGTGAGTGATATATGTATTGTTGCTTGTCGTACTGCGTCTCGTGTATTGGGTATGGCAGGGACCCGTCGAAGAATCCAAGAATTTGCGCGCCCTCCATCATCAACTCGAACTCGAATGACCAGATATAGAAGTCTTTTCCGTCGAAGGGTGTCAATGTTTGCAGTTTTAACACATGTGCGAACTGTGATTGAACCTGAAGCGCATCCAGTGTCTTCTCTTGTCCAGGAGAAGACCGTTGGTGTGGCATAAAGCTGAAGGAGATGTTGGTGCAACCCTACGGTTTGCACTCGGCTTGTTGTCCGTGTGCGTGAATGTGTGTGTGTATGGAATGGTATGAGGGCATGGGATAATATATATTTCATGCTTATAATTGTGTGTGAATGTTGAGTCATGATGTCGAGTGTGTGTGTCGAGTCAATAGCGAGTTATCGCTAGACGCGTGTTACGCGGTCGTTTGTGTCTCGCGCGCGGTTTCTATTTTGTCGTGCGCGGTTTCTATTTTGTCCTGTGTCGAACGTTCGGCGTGTCGCAGGTGTGTGCAGCAGACCCATCAAGAACTCAAGGATGAGTTTGTGATGAAGAGCCCGAGCCTTGGTGTCAAGCCTCAAGTGATTTCGAAGCTTGCCAAAAGGGTACACCTCAAGATATTGAAGATAGTTACATTACTTTGTGTAGTGTAACATTTCACTTGGTGTAGGCCCTAGTGAAGGGTAGTTTCGAGACCCTTCGTGGTTGGGGACAGTGTGGCACTGTTCCACATCACTGTACCTCGGCTCTTGGGGTTTGTAGGAGCTGGGAGTCATTCCCAACTCGTAAATCTTCCTATCTTGTGTTCTAAGACTATAGTGGCTGCCATAGTACCGTTCGTTCAAACCGACGCTGTGTCGTCAATTCTTTATCAAATCGTGCAATCTAAATTGCTAATTGTAGACGACGTGAAGACGCTCCAGATCCAATTTGAATCAAGTCATTTGCAGCTGTGAGCAGAACGCTATCAACGTTTGAAGCCGCTGTGCAGAAATCCGTCTGTGCTCTCTATCTTTCGTTTTAGGCACATTCAAGCCTATTGTGACTATAACAAGTGGTATCAGAGCCCCTTGGAGCAGTTTCGACAATGTCTGGACCTGAGGAAAGGGGTGGCAGAGGTGCTGGTGGCAGTGTAGAAGCTCAAGCTCAAGGCCAACCCCGTGATTCAGCCATGGCGCCCATGCAACCAAGTCTTGGCCCACCTAGGGATGAGCCTAGGGCGTTTGGGCTTGACAAGTTCAACGGTGACAACTTTGCTGAATGGTCCTTCAAGATGGAGAACATCTTTGACCACTATGACCTGCTGGAGGTGATGGAAGGAACGGAGAAGCGCCCCGAGAACGACCCGGAGAAGAGCCCGTGGGTGCGGAAGAGCGCACAAGGCTATCTCTTACTTGGGCAAGCGTTGGGGAGCAGTCAGATCCGTCACATCAAGCCATTCCAGCGTGAACCAGAGAAAGGACCAAAGGCATGGGCTGCTCTCAAGGGTGTACATGCTCCTGCAACAGCGGCGGTAGCGGTGGTGTTGGAACGGCAAATGGCGGCACTACGAATTGAAGAAGACGAAGCGGTTGAAGAAGGGGTGCAGAAATTCTTCGACTTGTTGACGCGGCTTGAGGGAGCTGATTTGAACTACAGTGAGCTCCAAAAGAAGACCAAGTTGCTGGCCTTACTCCCAGAGTCATGGTCCTCGCTCATCATCAACCTTAATCGCGACTTGCCCCGCCTCTCGCTTGAAGACGTGAAGCGAGCTATCCTTCAAGAGGATTTCCGCCGCCGTGAGTTGGCGAGTGCGGATGGCGCTGGGGCAGCGAGCATCGGCCGTGGATATGGTCGAGGAAGAGGCAGAGGACGAGGGGGAGGAAGGTTTGGTGGCAGCAACTTCGGCGGAGGCCGCAGGAGTGGCGGTTACGGCAGCGACGACAAGAGCTACGGACGCGGTCGCGGCCGATTCGACGGCGAGTGTCACTATTGCCACAAGAGCGGACACATGTGGCGCGACTGCTACAAGCTCCCTGATGGTTGGACCCCTGCTCAAGGCCAAGAGGGTAGAGGAGCAGGAGGAGGGAGAGGACGAGGCCGTGGAGGCCGTGGCGGTCGCGGTGGCGGAGCTGCAAACATGAAGAGCGGAGACAACGACAAGGACCCGAGCGACGATCGATACCCGGGTCTATTCTACTTCGTGTCGACGCAAGTACCGGCTGGTCCAGAGAAGGATGAAGGCTTTGAGGAGCCAGCAGCTGTGGGGAAGGTGACCCTACACCCCCTGGACTATTGGGTGATTGATAGTGGCGCTACCTATAGCATGACACCTCGCCCGGACTTGCTCACCGAACTCGAGCCGTCACCGGTGAAGCATGTCACATCGGCTTTGGGGCAGCGAGCAGAGGTGAAAGGCATGGGCAAGGCCATGTTCAAGGGTGCTGATGGGAAGATGGTGGGCCTCAAGAACGTGCTTTGGGTGCCCAGCCTTGCTGCAAACCTGATTTCCGTGCGGCGGTTGGCAAAGGCCGGCATGGACACGAACTCGAAGGGAGCCAAGACCTACACCGCAAGGCTTGGCGATCGAATTCTTTGGGACCTTCATGAGGACAGGGATGTCTACAACGAGATGTGGCAGATCCTAGTGGTCCCTATGCCTAAGGAGAGGCAAGTGGCAGCAAGCATCAGCACCAAGGATGGAGCGGTCGGTAGCGACGATGGCGCGAACGGTCGCGCTAAGGAGAATGAGCTCAAGAAGAGCAAACCTGGAGGGACCAGCAAGTTCAGTGAACCTAAGGAGAGTGGTGCAGCAACCAAGGAGCAGCAAAAGGGTGGGGAGAACCCAGAGGCAGCAGCGGAGGAGGACTACGGAGAGAGTATGTGGGGCGCTATTGCGAGCGCGGCATTCTCCAATCCAACTTCGGCTACGGGGGAGTGTGATTGGCTCACCTTGCATCGGCGCATGGGGCATGTGGCCCTGCCCATCTTGCAGCAGCTAGTGAAGAATGAGATGGTTGCTGGCATACGTGTGAAGGGGGAGCCCGATGAGGTGCTTGGCTGCCCGACGTGCATTCAAGCCAAGTTCACCCGGTTTCCGTTCCCTAGTTCGGAGGCAACGGCAAAGGCACCGCTTGATGAGGTGGTGATGGACGTGGTGGGCCCCCTGAAGCTTGGAGCTGCTGGAGCTGAGTATTTTCTCACCATTGTCGACGTCTACACCCGCATGACTTGGGTGTACGTGCTGGCCAAGAAGAGCGACGTGGCTGAAACGTTGAAGACGGATTGGTTCCCGATGGTGGAGCGGCAACAAGACCGTCTAGTCAAGTCAATCCGCACCGATCGAGGGGGAGAGTTCCTGAGCAAGGAGTTTGGGTTGTGGCTGAAGAAGAATGGTATTCGGCACTCCCTCACCATGCCATACTCCCCTGCAATGAACGGCATCGCCGAGCGAGCGAACCGCACAATCACGGAGGCGGCACGCGGGTTGCTCATTGAAGCCGGGCTACCCGACTATTTCTGGCCTGATGCGGTGCGGAGCGCGTGTGTGGCCAAGAACAGAGCCTTGACTCATGTGGGAGCAGACAAATGGGTGCCCTATGTGGAGTGGCTAGGAAGGAAGCCAAAGGTGGATATGCTTCGGGTGTTCGGGTGCATGTGCATGGCGCTCGTGCCTAAGCATCTTCGGCACAACAAGCTTGGTGCCAAGGCGGTGTGGGCCGTGCACTTGGGCATGGCTCAAAACAGCAAGGGATGGCTTCTTTGGGACCCATTCACCAAGAAGTTCTTGGTGAGCAGGGACTGCAAGTTCATGGAGAACTTCATGTACAAGGATTGGAAGGCGGAGAATGAGGCGAAGATAGGCGTGCGGTTTGGGGAGGTGAAGAGTTCCGGTTTGGAGCATGTGGAGCTGCCTTTGGAGCTGAGCAGCGGCAGCACAACCACAAGGCAATCCTCCCTTGTGAATGGGGGAGAGGAGGCCAATGATGCAGAGGAAGAAGAGGAGGAGGTGCAGCAAGTGAGCGAGCGTGCACCGTCACTCCCTTCCCGTACTACGAGTGCTCCACGGATTCGAGCCACAACGCAGCAACGCCAAGGCCTTCAAGTCCCTGCAGCTGAGGAGGAAGGAAGGGGGAAGAGGAGAGTTCAACCCCCTAATAGGCTGACCTATGATGCGCCGGGAAAGCAGGGCAAGACAGCCCTGGCCGGAGCGGCAATGATGGTCGGAGACGACGAGGAGAGTGACTACGAGGAGTGTGCCTTCGCGTTCTTCTCTCCGGTGGAGATGCCGGGAGAACCAGCAACTCTCAAGGAGGCTTTGGAGAGTAGTGATGCTGAGGAGTGGAAGAAGGCCATGGAGAGTGAGCTGAAGAGCATCGAGGAGAATGACACGTTTGAATTGGTGGAGCTACCGGAGGGGCGTACGGCGATAACGTCCAAGTGGCTCTTCAAAATCAAGTCGGATGCCGACGGCAAGATCGAGCGCTACAAGTCTAGGCTTGTAGCCAAGGGGTACCAGCAGAAGGAGAAGGTGGACTTCAAGGAGCTGTTTGCCCCTGTGGTGAAGCCGACGACGCTGCGAACCCTATTCGCGGGAGCCGCCATCAAAGGATGGGTAGTAAAGCAAATGGACATCGTAACGGCATTCCTTAACGGCATCCTTGAGGAGGAGATTTTTATGGCGCAGCCAGAGGGGTTTGATGATGGTAGTGGCAGAGTGTGGAAGCTGAAGAAGGCCCTCTATGGGCTGAAGCAGGCCCCTAGGCAATGGTACATGAAGCTGCGCGAAGTGTTGGAGGGGATCGGCTTCACTCCCTCAATGGCCGATCACTCCTTGTTCATGCTTGGCGAGGGGGAGCAGAGGAGTTTCATGGTGGTTTATGTGGATGACATCCTCATTTTCTCACCCTCTTCTGACCTTGTGAAGGAGGTGATGCTGAAGCTTCAAGACAAGTTCAAGTGCAAGGCCCTTGGTGACGTGAGCTTCTACCTTGGGCTCCACATCGAACGAGATGTGGAGAAGCGGTGCATGCGGGTGCATCAACGAAAGTACCTGGAGGCATTGGCTGCCAACTTTGGGCAGAGTGAAGGCCATGTGGCTACACCCTTTCCCTCTGGGTTCAAGTGTGTGAAGGGACCAGAGGAGGAGAGCGTTGGTGAAGAGGAGAGGCGCCGATTTCACTCGTTGGTGGGCAGCCTCATGTATGCGGCGGTAAACACCCGACCGGACGTCGCGTTTGCTACCGGGCAGCTGGCTAGGGTTGTGCAATGCCCTAATGAGGAGCAGGTAGCAGCTGGAATGAGGGTGGCCAAGTATCTTGGCCAAACACCGACCGTTGGGCTGCAATACTCGGCGGCGGCACAAAGGCGCCACAAGGGCGCGGATGGTGTTGAACCCGGGCGTTTGTTCCTCACCGCCTACTCGGATGCTTCATATGCATCAGAACCAGAGGACATGACAAGTGTGGGAGGCTTCATACGCTGTGTTGGTGGAGGCCCAACTGCTTGGGAGAGCAAGAAGCAGGTTGACCAAGCTTTGAGCTCGGTGGAGTCCGAGTACATGGCACTCTTCCGTGCCGTACGGGAGATTGTGTGGCAGCGGCGTTTGTTGGCTGAATTGGGGGAGGAGCAGCAAGGACCTACCCCACTGTACTGTGACAGCCAGGGTGCCATTGCTCTTGCTAAGAACCCTGTGTTGCATGGACTCACGAAGCACATGAGGGTGAAGTGGCATTGGACGAGGAGCATGGTAACCGCGGGTGAAGTTGAGTTGCGCTACGTGAAGACCACGGGGCAGCCGGCTGACATGATGACCAAGAGGCTGGTGGAGCAGCAGCATTGGAAGTGTTGCAAGCTGGCTGGGATGGCTCTGAACTGAGAGAGCAACATATCCTAAGGCCAACAATCCGAGGGGGAGTTTGTTGGTGCAACCCTACGGTTTGCACTCGGCTTGTTGTCCGTGTGCGTGAATGTGTGTGTGTATGGAATGGTATGAGGGCATGGGATAATATATATTTCATGCTTATAATTGTGTGTGAATGTTGAGTCATGATGTCGAGTGTGTGTGTCGAGTCAATAGCGAGTTATCGCTAGACGCGTGTTACGCGGTCGTTTGTGTCTCGCGTGCGGTTTCTATTTTGTCGTGCGCGGTTTCTATTTTGTCCTGTGTCGAACGTTCGGCGTGTCGCAGGTGTGTGCAGCAGACCCATCAAGAACTCAAGGATGAGTTTGTGATGAAGAGCCCGAGCCTTGGTGTCAAGCCTCAAGTGATTTCGAAGCTTGCCAAAAGGGTACACCTCAAGATATTGAAGATAGTTACATTACTTTGTGTAGTGTAACATTTCACTTGGTGTAGGCCCTAGTGAAGGGTAGTTTCGAGACCCTTCGTGGTTGGGGACAGTGTGGCACTGTTCCACATCACTGTACCTCGGCTCTTGGGGTTTGTAGGAGCTGGGAGTCATTCCCAACTCGTAAATCTTCCTATCTTGTGTTCTAAGACTATAGTGGCTGCCAAAGTACCGTTCGTTCAAACCGACGCTGTGTCGTCAATTCTTTATCAAATCGTGCAATCTAAATTGCTAATTGTAGACGACGTGAAGACGCTCCAGATCCAATTTGAATCAAGTCATTTGCAGCTGTGAGCAGAACGCTATCAACGTTTGAAGCCGCTGTGCAGAAATCCGTCTGTGCTCTCTATCTTTCGTTTTAGGCATATTCAAGCCTATTGTGACTATAACAGGAGACACGTTGAGGTTCGTACGGGGCAAAGGTAGGTTGCTGCTGGTTTCCGCGCGCATAGGATGAATCGTTAAGGCTCATTGGAGTAACTCTGTTGTTGTTGTCGCTGTTGTTCGATTGCGCAGAAGCTGCTTGTTGGTGTTGCTCGTAGAAGGACATGAAGGAGAAAATTTCTCCATCATGCTTGGGTCGAAGCTTGTTGCTTGATTCCCGGGAGTTTCGGTAGACACCGCAGCTGGTCTTGTTGCTGTGCCTTCCTCTGTCTGTAGGCCAGAAGCTGGAGGTGGAGTAGGAGTAGTGCCGGGAGATCCGTTGGAGGAGCTCCTCTCCTTCTGAGTTGCCATGCCTTGTATCGTTGTAGGAGTTTGGGTAATCGATCTTGCCTTGGAGGCTCTCATACCATGTTGGGCTGAGAATTAGCCCTTAGGATCTTTTCAAGGCTTAAGATCTTTGTAGTAGGAATGTTGTAGTTTGCGGAAGCGTAATAACAAGTTTACTGAACCACCTTGCACTGGTATGTGAGAACAAGATAAGTTGATAATAGCAGAGAGATACAAAGCTTTTATATGATTACAAAGGAATATGAAAGGTTTTACTTTAACTGTTTTTGCTGTTTGCGGTTCGATACAGTGACGGCTCGGGTAACTTCTCAATGTCGAGTCAGTTATGTGTCCTTGCTGTCGCGCTGTATTTTTCGTCGAGTCAAAGGTCAGCGACCTTTGACCTTCGCGTAACCTCTAACTGTTACTTTTGTTGACTCGCGTGTTGCTTCGCTATAGTCTGTTCCGTTTCGTGTCGATACTTCGATTACTTCAGAAGCGTTAAATTACTTGTTTCCAACACATGCTTACACCTGCTAGGTTGTGATTAGTGTACTGCTCTTTGCTATTATAAACTCTACATGTGAACTGGCCTTGTGGCCGTTTGCTTGTGCTAAGAATGCGTGGTGATCTTGAGATCCACCCTGAGCTTTGTTTTGCTTTGTTCTCTTGCTTGACCGGTCTTGTGACCGTTCGTTGTGTTTGTTATCCCCCACTTTGCCTATGGGGGTGTGTCAAACTTATATTATTATTTGTTGTTAGGCTATAGTGGGGCTAGCCTTCTGGGGTACACAACTTTAAGGATTCCTATTTGTACCACCATTCTCATAGTCCAATCATTCCTCTTTCCATATTCTAACAGCGCCGCCACAAGGTGGTATGCGCCGCCACAAGGTGGTATGCGCCGCCACAAGGTGGTATGCGCCGCCACAAGGTGGTATGCGCCGCCACAAGGTGGTACCGTAAGCCCCCGGATAGAAGCGCAGGCCTATGATAAGCGCCGGCGCTTATAAAAGGCTTATGACGCTTATATCCGGTCCTCGATTATCAGCCCACCCCTAACAGCTTACGGATTATAAGCGCCACCCTCTGTAATCGTTTTCATAATTTTACTGGAAACGCTGTAACGAAACACAATTTTGCATCCCCACATTCAGAATTTCGAATCCCTTCACCCTCGCGCGACTCAATGTCTTCGCGTCCAGTCAGAATGAGCTGACATGGGGTCAATCTGACTCATTTTGACTGTGTGTGTTGGCGAGGAATCAGCCACTGCCAATTTACGCGAAATTCACATTCATTGCCCTCTACAATATCGATTCGATTCAAATCGCAAGGACGAGATGAACACTTTGGTCTAAAAAAACTAGATTTCATATATGTCATTATATAAGCCCCGGCGCTTATAAAAATCCTCAATTATAAGCCCACCCCGGTACGCGTACGCGCCGCGCGGCCGCGAGCAGGAGGCGGCCCGCGTACGCGCCGCGCGGCCGCGAGCAGGAGGCGGCCCGCGTACGCGCCGCGCGGCCGCGAGCAGGAGGCGGCCCGCGTACGCGCCGAGGCCGCCGCTTATACCGTATTACCCCGGATAGAAGCGCAGGTGCGCTTATAATAATCGAGTCATTTTTATAAGCGCATGCGCTTGTAATAGGAAAAAAAAATATTCACTTTTAAACATACCAAATTGAAGCCCGCAATAAGGCGAATTCAACCGACCATGCAACACGTGGGATCGTGCAAGGTTTTCAGACAAAAACAACAGCGGTTCGGTTTCCCACCGCACAGTTTTGTCTAGAACCATCGATCGTGACAGCAAGTGACGGGGATGTTGCCGTGCGGCCCAATCACAGTCGCATGCATTGCGTGGCATCTGCATTTCCCCCGAACCCTCTCGAAGGGTGGCGAATATTCCCTGCCAGCGCAGCGATTATGCTGCCACGCAGGGTCCTCGACGGGGGTAGGTGGGGGTTTCCCGCCTGTCATCGACGAGGACCCCGAGGCGCCAACCTTACGGGGTCCCCTTCGTTGCCCATTTGTTCACCATCTCTTTCATTTTTTTCATTCAAGATTCCAGTGTAGGCCGCCTGGCTGGCGAAGCCATGGCGGAATTCAGCGGGACGCACTTCCTCTTCAAGAACAAGAGAGCTCGCCCATGGCGACTTACCGACGACGGGTGGTATTCCCGTGAGCCCGCAGCGCCTCCATTGCCACCTGAACCTCCAGCGCCCCCTGCTCCTCCTGCTCCTCCTGCACCTCCTGCTCCTCCTGCTCCTCCCGCGCCTCCCGCTCCTCCAAATCCGCCTCATATCGGTGCCAGTGCTCACCAACGGCCCGTGCTCCAGCTGTATTTACCAGCCACTTTTGACGAGTGGCTGTCTGAACCGGACACACCCAAGGCCCCTGATGTGTTCATCCAGGCTCCGCCGCCTGCACCACGGTGGGGACAGCCCGAAGCCTGCATGTGGGACGAGTCGGCTGTGGGCGCCGACGATGACGTGGCCGCCAATAAACAATACAGCGGCGACGGCGACGGTGTCGGCGACGGTGAAGCGGGCGCCGAGGAGGACGTGTTCCCAGATCGTGGTGCAAGTGCCGAGGACGACGACGGTGTGGAGTCATGGTGGCGCGACGCACCACGCGAGAAGATGCCGATACCGACGTATCCGCCGATTAACAAAAAACGACCCCACCCCTCCTCCCAGAACCGAGATTCCCGCCCCCCCTCTCCCAGACACAAGCCGTCTCAACATAAACGGCAGGCCTACACCTCCCAGGAGAAACTCAGGTGGCTCGTGCGGCTGGAGCTGGCGACATCTATAAGCGAGGTCGCGCGGGAGTCTGGCATACACCGCAAATGCCTGAGGGAGTGGAAAAGCCAAGCAGAGGAGCTCAAGGCTTCACATGCCGCACGGTGTCGACTTCATGGTCGCGGGAGGTCTTCGTGGTACAGACCCATGGAGTTAAAGGTGTACGCTCAACTCCTCGATTGGCGACGCCGCGGTGTTGCAGTGTCAGTTGGCCGGCTCCAAGAATGGTCACGCGAAGTGATGAAGGTGCTGTTCCCAGAAGTCAAGTGGAAAGGGAGTCAGCGGTGGTCGGAGCGGTTCCGCAAGCGGTGGAACCTCAGCGTGCGCATGAAAACTAAGGTGGCGCAGAAAACGCAGGAGCGTAAGTGCCTTGTTTCCCGCTTCGCATGGTTTATGAGTTGTACTCATCCTTCTTCCTATCTGTCCTTCCCTCCCCGTGCGCAGACGTGGCGACGCAGTGCAAAGAATTTTGGCAGTTCGTCCGCGACGCACGCAACGAGTACGCGATCGACAATCGATACATAATCAACGCCGACCAAACGCCTCTTTGGTTGGAGATGCCGGCCACAACCACCGTGGAGCAGACGGGCGTGAAGTCGGTGCCCATCCGCAGCGCTGGTTACCAGAAAGAAAGAGTCACCGTGATGCTGGCGTGCACGGCGACGGGCGAGAAGTTGAAGGCGTGGGTGTTTTTCAAGCGCAAGACACTCCCTAAGGGTGACTTCCCGAACGGTAAGCACATGTTATTGTGCGTGTTCTGGACGTTATAAAAAAAGGGACTTACCACCGCTTGGTTGTGTGCAGATGTCGTGGTCGGCTGCCAAGCGAACGGGTGGATGGAAGCCACGGGCGTCATCCAGTGGCTCGATGAGGGCGTGGTGCCGTTCCTGAAACCCAAATTCGGCGTGCAGAGTCGGAGCGCCATGCTAGTACTCGACTCCTACCGTGGTCACCTTACCAAGGAAGTCAAGGCGAGATTCGCGGCGCTCAACATCATACCGGTAGTCATCCCGGCGGGATGCACGGCAGACGTGCAGCCGCTCGATGTGTCGGTGAACAAGAGCTTCAAAGCAAGTGTTCGCCGGCAGTACCAGTCCTGTTTCGAGGCCGACGGGATGAACACCCTAACACCTGCAGGTGAGCGAGGACATGTCCTCCCGTCTCCCCTTCGTGTGCTTGTCTGCCTGCTTGTGTCCTAATGTCCCCACTCCCTTTCATGTGGTGCAGGGAACATCAAGAAACCACCCCCGGAGGTGGTGCTCAAGTGGATTTCACGGGCGTGGAAGGCCGTGCCCGAAGTCATTCCTCACGTGCGGCATCAGCAATGCCCTCGACGGGAGCGAGGACCATTTGGTGATGGCGCACCGGAGAAGCCAGCTGAGCCACGAGGTAGAGGTAGACGACGACATCCAAGCAGACGGGTTCTGGGGCAACAACTCCACGGAGCCTGAATCGGACGTGGAGGAAGTGGAGGCCTAACGCTAGGCTAGTCTTAGAAGCTAGGCATGAGTGAATGTCGACTATCGAGATGGTGGTACAAAGAAAATGAACCTAAGGGTTTGTACCCTACAGTGTGTACCCCACTAAGCCTACCCAAAATATAACATAGATATACATATGTTTGACACACCCCCATAGGCAGAGTGGGGGAGAACAGAGGGTCACAAGACCAGTCAGGAAGTGCAAAGCAAGCTCAGGGTGGATCACAACGTCACCACGCAGTCTGAGCACAAGCAAGAAGGCCACAAGGCCAGTTCACATGCGGAGATATATATGTAACAACAACAGTACAGTGAAATCTACCTACAAGAACAAGCATGCAGGAATACATATAAATCATGGTACAAACAAAGCCTACAGCAAGTGAGGAAGAGTGGGCACAAGGCCTAACAAAGTGCAGAAACGCTGATGATCACCAGGCGGAAGTGCCTTGGTGAATATATCAGCAGTGTTGGCCCGAGTGGCCACGTAGGTAAGACGAAGCTGGCCACGCTGCTGCAGCTTTCGAGCAAGAAAGTAACGGAGAGCGATGTGCTTCGTTCTGTGCTCCAGTCTGTGCTCCTGACACAAGGCAACGGCGGCCTTGTTGTCGAAGTACAGCACTGGAGGAGAACGAGGCCGCTCTCCCAAGTCAGTCAGCAGGTAGGTGAGCCAGCGAAGCTCCTGTGCAGCCATGGCTGTGGCGTAGATCTCAGCCTCACAACTGGAGCCGAGAACTGAAGACGAGCGTGTAGAATGCCAAGAAACTGAACCAGAGCCAAGGCTGAAGGTGTAACCCTGTGACGACCGCTGCGTAGCCTGGTCGTCAACCCAAGAGGCGTCCGAGTAACTAGTGAGGACAACGTCACCCCGTCCTCCAAGCACGAGCCCCATGCCCGATGTACCGCACAAGTAGCGTAGTACCCTCTTGGCAGCATCCATGTGCACCTTTCGGTGCCGACCAGGAGCCACGTAGCGAGCCAGAAGGCCAAGAGGGTACGCAAGGTCACGACGAGTGCAAGTCATCAGGTACATGAGGCAGCCCACTAACTCTGGGTAAGGACCACTCGGCTCTATGGACTCGTCCGAAGGTGGAGCTGAGAGCGAGTGACCTGTAGCCAGAGGAGTGGCCTGTACTGAGGACCAGGTGAAACCGAAGCGCTGAAGGACCTGCTGCACCATGTGTGACTGAGTCAGTGTGATGGTGCGGCGTGCTCTATCCCGGGTGATCTGTAAGCCAAGGTAGCTGCGCAGTTCACCCAGGTCTGTGCACGTGTGTCTCTTCTGCAGCTCCGACTTCACCAGGGCGAGAGCCTCAGTGTCAGCAGTGGCAAAGACCAAGTCGTCGACGTACACGAGAACGTAGAACGGCGGCAGAGAAGTGTCGGTGCGCAAAAACAGCGACGGGTCAGCAGTCGACGGAGCAAACCCAAGAGCCGCAAGTGTCGTCCTCAGTGTGTCGTGCCACTCACGTGGCGCCTGGCGGAGACCGTAGACCGGCCGCCGGAGGCTCCACTGGGTACCAGGAGGGAACGACCCAGTGAAGCCAGGAGGGCGGCGCAACCAAATCTCCTCGTGCAGGCTGCCCTGTAAGAAGGCTGTGCTGAAGTCAAGAGAGTGAAGCTCGTAGTCATGCTGAGCAGCAACGTGCAGCAGCACCCGAAGAGTGGTCATCTTCGGGGTGGGGGAGAAGGTCTGGAAGAAGTCAACTCCCTCTCGCTGACTGAAGCCTCGAACCACGTACCGAGCCTTGAAGACAGGCGGAGAACCTGGCGGCCGCTTCACCCTGAAAATCCACATGCCACTGACAATGTTCGCCCCAGGAGGGGGAACCTCGTCGACATAGGTGCCTGTGGACTTCCAGGATGCCATCTCTGCGTCCATGGCTGTCTGCCACTGAGAGGAGTACTCACCCGCGATCGCCTCAGCGTAAGAGCGCGGGGTAGGGATGTCTGGTGCATCCGGGTCTCCCTCAGGGGCAAGCAGCATGGATACGAGATGAGGCGCAGCGGCTGCAAGACACTCAAGGTCCTCCTGTCTGTCCTCAAGGACGTCCGTGCCAAGAGCACACTCACCCCCGACGGACGGAGGACAGATAGACTCAGACTCAGCAACAAGACTGGCGGCGTAGTCGAGACGACAGGCAGCAGCAAAGTCAACAAGCTCAGCGACTAAGGCAGACGCAGCAGCAGACTCAAACGACGGGTCAGTGACAACAGTGGCAAGCAGACGCGTGACAGTAGAGTGCTCAGCACAAAACTGGTCAGACGCAGGGTCAGCAACGACAGGCAGAGAGGACGCAGGGGGAGACGGCAGAGGAACACGCAGCGGAGGAGAGGAAGGACGACGAACTACAAGGTGAGAGCCGGAGACAGCCGGCTGCCGCTGACGAGGAACACGACGACCGGAACGACCAGAACGGACAGGTGAGACAGGACGCGACGCAGGCTCACGACGCTCAGCAAGGCCCCTAGTCTGCTCTGTGTACGGAGAAGGAGCAGGCAGCGGTGAGCCAGGCTGTAACGGAAGACCAGTAGACGAGGGAAGACTGAGAACCTGACGAAGTGCAGAGTCAGGTGGTGGCTGAGACGACGGAGACGGCGGAGCGAAAAACAGGCGCTGCTGAGCAGTGCCACCAGCACCAGTAGCGCTAGCACCTCCAGCAGCTCCAGCACCTCCAGCAGCTCCAGCACCGCCAGTAGCTCCAACACCCTCTGCAGCGCCAGTACCCTCAGTCACAACACCGCCAGCCCCAGCAGCTCCAGTACCCTCAGTACGAGCACCTCCGGGACCAGTGACACCAGCAGAAGAACCCCCAGCAGTAGAGCCCTGAGGTGCAGAAGCGCGACGCTGACGGCGACCGTACCAGTCGTGCAGCTGCTGGGAGGTGAGGGGCACACGCGGACGAAGACGGCTACTCCAAGGAGACCGCGGAAAAGCAGTCGCAGAACCCTCAGGCGACTCACCCCCAGATTCAGCACCCCCAGGCTCCGCACACGCAGGCTCAGCACCCCCAGACGTAGCACCTCCAGACGCAGCACCCCCAGGCTCCTCACGCTCAGCGCCCCCAGACTCAGCACCCCCATGCTCCGCACCCCCAGGGACAGCACCACTCGCAGCAGGACCGGAGTCACCAGTGACCTCAACAGGCGCAGGCGCGGGGGGGTCTACCTGAGAGACACCTGAAGGAGCAGGACCTGGCGCGGGGAGGGGGTCTACCTGGGGAGGACCTGGGGCGAGAAAGAGCGGCGGGGGGGGGGGGGGAGGAGCAGTGCGGTAGGGGAAGAGGCGGTAAAAGGGGACCAACTCGTCAAAGGTGACGTCCTGAGACGCAAAGACACGGCGCGAGGCGGGGTCGTAAAACTGCCAGCCAGGCGCGTCAGGGACAAAGCCAAGGAAGACGCAAGGAATGACGCGAGGGGAGAGCTTGTCCGCGGTGGTATCGCGGACAAAGGCACGAGCACCCCAGACCCGGAAACGCGACGCGTCGCCAACCTTCCCCGTCCACAGCAGTGTGGGCGAGGTCTCCGGCAAGGAGACACGGGGCCAAAGAATGAGCTGATGCGCGGCGTACCGGACCGCAAACGGCCACAGAAAATGGGGGGCAGCCGCATGGATCATGGAGGTACGAGCGACCTCCATGACTAAGCCAATGCGGCGCTCAGCAACCCCATTCTGCTGAGGAGAGGCCGGAAGCGTGAAAGTCTGGCAGATGCCGTGCTCCGCACAGAAGGCTGCCAAGAGGTCTGAGGAGAACTCACCACCTCTGTCAGAGTGCAGACGCAGGACAGGAAAGTCCGACTAGAACCGCTCGCGGAGCTGGAGATGAGTAGCGCGGATCCTGGGGATCAAAACATCAGGGACATCCCCCTTGCGCTGCAAGGGGAAGACCGTGGTGTAGCGCGCATAGTCGTCGACAACCAGCAGGAAGTACCGCTCGTGGCCCTGTCCACAGACGCGGGCTGGGCCCCACACGTCCAGGTGGAGAGTCTGCAGTGGAGCCTCTGTGGGAGGGAACGAGGAGGAGTGAGGAGCGGCGCGCTGCCGCCCCTCGACGCAGGGAATGCAGGGCGGCGCAGGCGAGGGAGGGAGGGGAGGCAGAGACCTGGGAAGCCCAGAAACCAGGAGGCGGGAGTGCATGCTGCGTAGGCGAGGCAGGGAGGGGTGACCAAGGCGGTGGTGCCACAGGAGAGTGTCGTGCGACAGTCGGTGACACTCACACTGTGTAGCTACCTGAGCAGACGCGTGCAACTGGGGAGACAAAGGGACGGAGCGTGACGCAGTGGTGAGGGTGTACAGACTGGACCCCGGCGCACGAGCGAACGTGGCCAGGTGGCGACCAGTCTGGGAGCACGTGCAAATCGCCACACGCTGCCGGCCAGGGGTGAAGGTGTCAACCCCCGCATCCTGGAGGACAGCGTTACTCACCAAGTTCGTAGAGAACGAGGGGAGGTGGAGACCAGACAGCTCACCAGACGGGACCGCCGGACACGGAAGCACAGTGGAAGACCGTGCAAGCACTGGGCCCCCAGAGGGGTCAGCCAGTGAGACAGGAACAGGTGCAGGGAGGGGAGTGACTGTGGTACTGTCGCGAAAGAAACAGCGGGAAGCACCAGAGTCAAGTGTAAAGGTGTGCAAAGCCTGTGCAGGCGCAGTACCAAGGGGAGCAGACTCACAAGCACCTAGTGCTGCAGGGGCTATACCAGGGGTTATACCAGGATCCGGCGGCACACACAAGTAGCAGTCACCCTCAGCACTAACAGACAAGGCATACATAGCAGCAAGAATTGCCTCATAGTCAAGATCAAAGATAGGTACATCACGCCTAAGCAAGTCTGCCCAGTTGGGGAACTCAGTAGCATCAGGAAACTTGGCGCGCCAGGCGTCGCTAAGCCGAGCGAAGCAGCGCTGCTCAGTGTGAAAACCTGTGCACTGGCGACCAGCGCGGGGACCTGTGCGGATGATATAGGGGCAGCGACCAGGACCCCCAGAAGCCCCACGCCCGGCATACCAGTCAAGAAGCTGCTGGGAAGTGGGGGTCTGGCGCTGACGCTGATGCTGCTGCTGCTGCTGCGGCTGCTGCTGCTGCTGCGGCTGCTGCTGGCCCTGACCACCACTGCCACCACCGCTCCCTCCTCCCCCACCTCCGCTGCTGCCGCCTCCACCGCTCCCAGTGCCTCCGCCGCCCCCACCACCACCTCCACCGCCTCCACCCCCACGACCACCCCCACCACCGCCTCCACCTCCACCACCTCCACCACCTCCACCCCCACCGCCCCTGCCACCCCTGCTGCCCCTGCCGCTGCGACGCTTCCCACTGGGAGCGGAAGCAGCTCCGACCCCCTCAGCACCAAGGTAGTCGTGAGCAGCAGCTGCGGAGGCGTAGGAGGGGGTGAGAGGGGAGGGGGAGCACCCCTCAAAGAGGGGAGAGCGAGGAGTGCCACAGCGAGGATGTTCTTCTCTGCTGCGAGGAGGTGCTTCTCGAAGTCATCTACAGTGAGAGTGGTGGGGTCTAGCGCTAGGAAGTGGTCCCTGACAGAGCTAAGAGTGTCAGGGAGGCGGGTGACGAGGAAATAGAGAGTGAAGTACATCGGGGGGGGATTTGCGGCGCAGAACTCGGCTGAAAGGGCGGCACAAAAGCGAGAGTCAGTAGCGCGCAGGTGAGAAACTAGGTCCACAGCAGTGGTGAACGAGGAAAGATCGGGGAACAGGTACGGTAGCATGAGTCGACCTATGGCTGCAGTGGCCGGGGAGGAGTAGCGCGCAACTACAGCGTCGTACAGTGTCTGAGCAGTTCTGTGCTGGCTGAAATGCGCTCGCTCAGTAATCGGCAGGTGGTTCCTAATAGCTAGACGTGCAGCAGCATCACGAGTCTGCCACTGGGAGCGTTCTAGAGCAGGAGCATCAGCAGCAGGAGCAACGGCAGAGCCAGAGACGTAATCAAACAGGGAAACGCCATCTTTGGCATCAGTCAGAAGGAACAGTTGGAGATCGTCTAACCATACACTGAACTCGATGGGACGACCGTCAGGCTCGAACGCTAGAACGTTAGGCGTCGCCATATTGGCTTAAGGCAGGAGGTAGCAGGCAGCAGGCAGCAGGCAGAGGCAGCAGGTACCAAGTAGGAGGCAGGAGGCAGAGGCAGGAGGCAGGGGCAGCAAGCAGCAGGCAGAGGCAGCAGGCACCAAGTAGGAGGCAGGAGGCAGAGGCAGGAGGCAGGGGCAGCAAGCAGCAGGCAGGCAGGAGGCAAGCTGCAGGCAGGCGGCAGCAGGCAGCAAGCAGGCAGGCAGGCAGGCGGCAGGCAGGCAGCAGCAGGCACCAAGCAGGCAGGCGAGAGCAGGCAGCAAGTAGCTGGCAGGCAGCAGGCAGGCAGCAGGCAGGTTGCAGGCAGGCGGCAGTAGGCAGCAAGCAGGCAGGCAGGTAGGCTGCAGGCAGTAAGCAGGCAGGCAGCAAGCAGGCAGGCAGGCAGGCGGCAGGCAGGCAGCAGCAGGCAGCAAGCAGGCAGGCGAGAGCAGGCAGCAAGTAGCAGGCAGGCAGCAGGCAGGCAGCAGGCAGGTTGCAGGCAGGCGGCAGTAGGCAGCAAGCAGGCAGGCAGGTAGGCTGCAGGCAGTAAGCAGGCAGGCGGCAGCAGGCAGGCAGGCTGCAGGCAGGCGGCAGCAGGCAGCAAGCAGGCAGGCAGGCAGGCTGCAGGCAGTAGGCAGGCAGGCGGTAGCAGGCAGGCAGAAGGCAGGCTGCAGACAGGCGGTAGGCAGGCGACAAGCAGGCAGGCAGGCAGGCTGTAGGCAGCAAGCAGCAGGCAGGCAGCAGGCAGGCTGCAGGCAGGCGGCAGCAGGCAGCAAGCAGGCAGGCGGCAGCAGGCAGCAAGCAGCAGGCAGGCAGCAGGCAGCAAGCAGCAGGCACGCGGCAGGCAGGAGCGGCAGGCAGCAGGCAGGCGGCAGGCAGCAGGCAGGAGCGGCCTGAGGGCTGCGTGTGGCGGCTTGCTGCACGAGGCTGCAGGCTGCGCGTGGCTACGGGCAGCGCGTGCGGCCGCAGGCTACGCGCGGCGACGGATTGCGCGAGCTGCGGGCTGCTTGCAGCTGCGGGCTGTGCGTGGCTACAGCGTGCGCGGCTGCATTCTACGTGCGGTTGCGGGCTGCGCTGGGCAACGGGCCGCACGTGCGCGGCTGCGGGCTGGTCGCTACGCTACGGGCTACGCTGGGCGACGGGCCGCGCTGGCGTGGCCTAATCAGGTTTCGCACGGGCGGCTTAAGGGGCGTACAGGCGGGGCCGAAACGGGCTAAGCGTGCTGCTGAGACGGCGCACGTGGGAAAAAAAAAGGACCGCCCGAGGCGCGCGCGGGCAGCCGAGGCGCGCGTAGGCACTAGGTAAGATAGGCAATCGTGGTGGGCCCTAATCGTAGGTCCTAAGGACCTATGCTCTATACCATGTCATAATCTTACGGGAAAAGTTGTCTCGACTATCGAGGGGAAAAGATACAAAGGAGAAACCTAAGGGGTTGTACCCCACAGTGAGTACCCCACTAAGCCTAACCAAACTATAACAAATATACACATATGTTTGACAGGTGGTACCATATGCGCCGCCACAAGGTGGTACCGTATGCGCCGCCACAAGGTGGTACCGTATGCGCCACCACAAGGTGGTATGAGCCGCCACAAGGTGGTATGCGCCGCCACAAGGTGGTATGCGCCGCCGCCACAAGGTGGTATGCGCCGCCGCCACAAGGTGGTATGCGCCGCCGCCACAAGGTGGTATGCGCCGCCGCCACAAGGTGGTATGCGCCGCCACAAGGTGGTATGTGCCGCCGCCACAAGGTGGTACGCGCCACCACAAGGTGGTATGAGCCACCACAATGTGGTATCGTATGCGCCGCCACAAGGTGGTATGCGCCACCACAAGGTGGTACCGTATGCGCCACCACAAGGTGGTATGAGCCGCCACAAGGTGGTATGCGCCGCCGCCACAAGGTGGTATGCGCCGCCGCCACAAGGTGGTATGCGCCGCCGCCACAAGGTGGTATGCGCCGCCGCCACAAGGTGGTATGCGCCACCGCCACAAGGTGGTATGCGCCGCCGCCACACAGAGCCCAGCAGCCAAGGCCCGTGCTTGGGCGTTCTTTACTGTGTATGTGCTCCAAGTCGTTGCAGGCTGAGAGTGTGACGTGGTGGGAGGGGAAGGGAGAGGGGGCTATCCATGGTTCTGTATGAGTCTACAAGCCACTGTACAATGGGCTCTTCAAACTGCTGCTTCAAATATCTGCTCTAGATCGCTGTTCTAAAACATGTGCCCTGGAGTGCTGGCCTGGAGTGCTGCCCTACATGCCAGGTAAAAAGCGTGCTTCAGAGCGCTGCTAGCGGGGGGTTGGGGCCGTGCCACGGCAGCCCCAGCAGCCAGGCGAGCTGCTCGAAGCGGTCGGGAGCCGAAGAGCATGAGAGGGCGCGCGGGGGAGAGCGTGGCGCCCGTGGGCAGGTGCAGGGGGCGAGTGGTTGGGCGGATGAAGAGCGTGGGCGTTCCGAATGCGCCCCCTTCTATGGCCGCCTGTGTGCTCGCCTGGGGGGCATTGGGAATTATAGGGTGGAGTATGGGGGTGAGGTACAGGTGGTGACAGTGACACAGCGAGAGTGGCGTGCTGAATTCCACCCTCTCTATGGCCGCCTGGGTGCTCGCCTGCAGGCATGGGGGCATGGATGGGGATAGGGGGTGATGAGGTGGTGCTAGGGGTAGAAGGTGGCATGTGTAGTTGTGGTGGTGCCATGCAGCGCAAAATATCCCAAAACCAGGCAGGTCAATTGCTGTTTGAGGGCCACTATGCCTAGTGCTTGAGTGACCGTGGGTGGGCCTGGCGGGACTAGTGGCAGGGCGGTAAGGCAATGACAGGCACAGTGCGCATGCATGCACTCACGGCTCAACTCACGGCTCAACTCATGGCTCAACTCACGGCTCAACTCACAGTAAGCGCCTGTTTGACGGCAGGTGTGGCAGCAGCAGCCAGCAGCGCGTCCTGGTGGGCAGGCAGGATGCCGGCCTGGCCGCACGCGTGGCGCAGCAACGCCGGTGCTGCGATGTCGGTGCGCGATGGGGTTGCGATGTCCGATGGGGAGGAGGAGGAGGAGGAGGCAGGAGCAATGGGGACTGTATGTGTGGTGGTTGAGGTGAGGTGGGTAGAAGGAGGAGGGCGATGGGGAGGAGGAGCGGTCCAGATGGCTTTGAAGAGTGCGCGTGTGAGGGCGAGCAGCTGCGGCGATTCATGGCCCTGCTCACACATGGTGGCATGGCGGGATGATATGGCATGGCATGGCACGGCATGGCAGCATGGCATGGGGGGATGGCAATGGCGGGGTGGCATGTCATGATGGCACATACATGGAAGCAGGGTGGAAATAGTTGAGTACGCAGAAAGGTTATGGTGTTGAAGATGGGCAGGCAGGGACGCACAGCACAATCCACAGCACAATCCACAGCACAATCCACAGCACAATCCACAGCACAATCCACAGCACAATCCACAGCACAATCCACAGCACAATCTACAGCAGGTGCATGTGGGGGCCAAGTGGGACGCTTTAGAGTCTTTTCACAAGAGACTCGGGCTTATCACAGCAGATAGGATGCAGAAGCAACTCCGAACAAAGGAAAGGCCAGGCTGGAAGCAAAGCGCGGAGAGATTGGGAGACTGGAAATGGGGGTGAAATGACGGGCGAGAGGGAGCAAGCAAGCAGTGGAAGGTGCAGAGGGGAGCGAGCAGCAAGCGACAGGGCACCTGTTGCAGTGCGAGGGCGGTGAGCAGGGCGCTGGCAGCGCAGCGTGGAGAAGCGCGGCGAGCCGAAGCCCGGTGGGGGGGAGATGCGCGGCAGCCGGGCGAACGCTGCTGTGCGCTCCATGTCGTGCTGTAACCACGCTCCTGGTGTGGGGGAGGGAAGGGGGGAGGAGGCACAGTGTGAGGCTGTGAGGAGGCAGGCAGGCAGGCAGACCAGCAAAGGCTGCTGTGCGTGTGATGTCCTGCTGTACCTGTAGCTGGTGGGTGAAAAGAGGGGGGGACAGGGAAGGGATGGGAGAGGCGGATGAAATCCGGGGGTTGGAGAGCGAGCAAGTGTTGGCACGCACGCACTGGCAGGCCACGGCTGCTGTTCGCGCCATGCCCTGCTGTAGCCATGCGGCTGGTGGGGGGGGAGGGGAGGGGAGGGAGTACGGGAGGCGAAGGGGGGTAGGAAGGAAGGGGGGAGAAGGGGGAGGTCGGGGGAAAGGAGAAAAAGGAAGAGGGAGGGGAGAGAGGAAGGAAGGGTGGAGGGGAGGTGCGAGTGATGGCTTGCAGACGGTGGGGTGGGGTGCAGTAGAATGGTGGGTGTTGAGTTGCTTGTGGATTCAAAACGGCTGAGTGCACAACAACAGTGGAGAACTGTCACTCACCTCTGCCAGTCACTCACCTCTGCCAGTCACTCACCTCTGCCTGTTACCCACCTCGAGCGGGCACGGCAGAGGGCATGGCGTTGCCTGTGGCGCGGAGGATAGCTCCCAGCAGCACCGGGCGCAACAGCAGTCTGACGTTCCACAGATGGCGGTACCTGCATGCATGGGGAGGGTGGGGACGAGGGACGAGGGAAAGGGAGGAGCGGGCGCAGAGAGTGAGTTGTGAGTGGACTGGAAGGTTAGCAGCATCAAGCGCAGCAGCAGTTGCAGACCCTCACGTGGTGGTACTTGCATGGGGCAGCGGTGCGCAGAGAGGGGCGATGGCGCTCACAGAACCTCACCTGTACAGAGTGCTCATGGGCCAGCGCGCACAATAAAGGGCTAGCGCGCACAAAAAAAGACCCCAGCAAAATCTAGAAGATTCTGAACAATCTGAAGGCACACCAAGGGTTGACTCCACATGGGAAAGAGGGGTATTCTATTAAATTAGAAAAAACGGCTAAAAAACTCAGTGGACTAAGAGAAAAGGACCTGAGGAGGATTTCGAGCGCCACGAGGCTGTAAGGCGACCCCACGTCCACACATAGCTCCACCTGTAGCTCATCCCCTCCCTCCTCTCCCGCCGCTCCTGCCGCTCCTGCCCCTCCTGCTGCTCCTGCCTCCCGTCCATCCTCCCACTGACTAACCCCACCTTCCTTCCTCTCAGCACTGCTGCTGCTCGTCGCCATGCTGGTCGTGCAGAATGATGCAGTGGCGCGCGGTGCAGTGCGGTGCGGTGCGAAGCCCCTCCGCTCACTCCGCTGTCGCGTCCGCGCCACAGGTAGTAACAGGGGAGATCATTTTGGGGCCTGCCGACCCTTTCCGGCCGAACGGCCGCTTCACGCTGACGGTCCTCCCTGCTAAGGACTCACTGGTATGTATCGTATGCTCACACACCCTCTCGACTCCTTACCAAGTGCCTCTTGCCTCGCAGACTCGTCCGCGGGCGCAGCAAATACGCAGAGCCAAGGTGCTTTGGATCTAGGGCTGGCGCCGTTGAAAATACACGCGGCGCGTTATGATTGGTCAAGGACGGCGAGAAGGAGGGAGTCGCTGGGAGTTAGTGACCGATCGGCACTTTGCCACGGAAGGCAGCAGACGAGATGACAGGCTTGCGTTGTCGCTCAAATCGGTAGTCAATCAGTTGTCGCTTCATGCTCGGCTGCTTGCAGCTCGCTGGCTGAAGCAAAAGCGCGTATTGCCTCGACCGAACTGAACATGATGGAAATGGATGCAGATGCTGGCAAATGTATGAAACGTTGTACAATCTGGCCGTTTGGCGAAAAAGGTCTGAAAGAAGGATGTGGTTACCCGATGTTGAAGTGAGTCAAAGCAGCGCTCAACGACCCACTCGTTTCGCAGCGACGTCCAATTGCCCCGCTTCGTACGTGCGAGCTAGTTTCGCATGTTCTACCAATGAGCCTTCGCGAGTGAAGGGGCGATAGCGAAAGAGTCGTTTGTGTCATTCTTTTGCCAACAGCAACTTCGTGCCTCCGGGTCATCTTCCAGCAAGCCCTGTCACAGCGCCGCAATACCCGACTTCCTCAACGGCGATTTTCCGTTCCATCGCCCGACTAGAGCGTCGAATTAGTTCGCGTGGAATTGCAGACGGAGATATCGCTAGGAACCCGCTATGGGAAGCTAGACGAGGAGCGGATGCCGCTAGGACCCCCGTTGGTTCTTGTCATCGCTTGAGTTCGTCCCCACGCCACCTCCGCGTCTCGCTCCCGTTGGATTCCTTGAGTCGACTTAATCGACGCCAATCACCGCCGCCTGGTATCCTCTGGTTCTGCGTCTCGTCGCCGGTGGTCTCGTCGCCGGTGGTGTCGCGGTGCGCCATGGATTCGTCGGTGGACGATTTGGACGACCTTCTCGAGAGTACGTTACGCTTATTGCCACTCTCCTTAACATGCTGCTCTCAGCCTCCATAGTATACGGATCCGTCAACACGAGCAGTATTCGGCCAAGATTCGCTGCGAACCGTCCAGAATGCATGCAAGTGGTTCTCACACACAAATGAACGGCCGGGATGCATCCTCGCGGCCCCGCGTCGTTCTGCTTTCATCAGTCCCGCCGCTCGTCGCCGCTTTCCCCTTCTCGAGCGCTTTTCCGCCCTAGATCCGCCTCGCGTTCCTCCCACTCTCGCCGTTTCGCTCCTTCTTCCCTCTTTCGGCCCATCGCCCATGGCCCATCATGGTCCCACGTGCACTCGCGAACTTCCGCCGCAGCTCCCCACGCTCTCACTGCCGCATCTTCCAGCCGGACTCACCACTCCCCTCTTCCTCCCCTCCCTCCCTCCCTCCCTCCCTTCCCCCATCCTTCCTCTCTCCCCTCTTCCCCTCCCCTTCCCTCCCTCCCCCATTCCCTCCCTCCCGCCTTCCCACCCTCCCCCTTTTCATTTCCTCCCCACTTCCCGTCCCTCCCTCCCCCCTTTCACGCGCCGCCCGTCTCGCATGCGCCATGCTCCACCCGTCAGGTGCGCTTGAGGACTTTCGTCAAGACCCGCCCAGCACCTGCGGCCCGCCGCCACTTCTGCCGCCACCACCGCCACCAGCAGCAGCGCCGCTGGCCCCGCTTCCCACACACCAACGCCCCTACTGCCAGCTGCCGCGTCGCCTGCCATGCCACTCGCCCTCGGCGCGTCCGCAGCAGCAGGACTCGCCCGCGAGCAGGCACACGTAGGGTCAAGCCCCGCAGCGCCAGGAACAGGCGCAGGTGCAGCAGCGCCTGCATCAGCGGCAGCAGCTCCGGTGGGGCTGGGGCTGGGAGGGGGCCTGCCGTCGCTGCCAGCGAGGAAGAAGAGAAGCGGCGTTGCAGGCACGAGCAAGGCCAAGGCTGCTGCTGCTGGCGACGGTGGTAAGACAAGTGACAGTGGTAGTGGTGGCGGGAGTGCGAGTGGGAGTGGGGGCAGCAGCAGCGGGGGCGGGGGGATATCATCGACGTTGGAGCAGCTGCAGCAGCAGACACAGCGCACCGTCAGTGGCATTGGGGAAGGGGAAGATGCGGCAAGGGGGAGGGGAGGAGCAGTGGGGGGAGTGCCTGCAGGGCTAGGGGCGGGCTTGCCAGGGCTGGGCGGGCTGGGGGGGCTAGAAGGGTTGGGAGGGGAAGGGGAGGAGTTGGATGAGGCGGTGGTGGAGCGACTGGTGAAGCAGTTTGAGGACATGGGCACCCAGGTGAGACCTGGCACCCAGGTGCGTGGTGCGGGCACTCAGCTGCTGTCGCATTTTTGCTGCAAGCTTCCGTCCGTCCTCTTCTCTCCTCAGTGTCCACGTCCCATAAGACACAGGGGCTCAATGGATGCACCAGTCATCACATTCTTCCTCCACCTCTTCCTCTCCCCCCCTTCCCCCACAGCAAAACATGCAGACGCGGTGATGCAGCAGCTGCTCACACAGGGCTGATGAACCATCTCATGAGTCATGCATACAGCCCCTCTTCGTCTCTGCCATCCTCTCTGCGCCCCCCCCCTCTGTGCAGGACATGGCGGGGCTCATGGACGCGGTGATGCAGCAGCTGCTCTCAAAGGACGTGCTGCACGGCCCAATGAGGGACCTCCATGCGCGCTACCCCGCCCTGGCTCGCCGCCAACGCCCGCCTCCCTGCCGCCCGCCGACCTGGCGCGGTTATGAGCGGCAGCAGCGCGCCATCGGGCAGCTGTGCGCGCTGTACGAGGAGCGGCCGGGCGACTTTGAGGCGATCATGGCGGTGATGGGCGACATGCAGGCGTGTGGGCAGCCGCCTCCAGAGATGATCAAGGAGATTGCTCCGGGGCTGGAGATGGGGGCAGACGGCCTGCCTGTGTGAGTGCCGCTAGCTCTTTTGCTTTTCACTCGCTTTTACACTCGGTCCTCTTTCTGTTGATGATTGCTCTCTTGCATTGGATTCGCCTGCCTCTTTCACGCTCCCGCACTCCGTCCTTGCCACTTTGCTTCTGTCTGACTGCCCTCATCTTTCTGTTCTCTTGGGTTCACACCCTCCTCTTGGGTTCACACCCTCATGGTGCTGTTCTCTTGGGTTCACAGCTCGTGGTGCTGTTCTCTTGGGTTCACACCCTCGTGGTGCTGTTCTCTTTGGGTTCAACACCCTCGTGGTGCTGTTCTCTTGGGTTCACACCCTCTTGGTGCTCTTCTCTTGGGTTCACACCCTCGTGGTGCTGTTCTCTTGGGTTCACACCCTCGTGGTGCTGTTCTCTTGGATTCACACCCTCGTGGTGCTGTTCTCTTGGGTTCACACCCTCGGTGGTGCTGTTCTCTTGGGTTCACACCCTCGTGGTGCTGTTCTCTTGGGTTCACACCCTCGTGGTGCTGTTCTCTGGGTTCACACCCTCGTGGTGCTGTCTCTTGGGTTCACACCCTCGTGGTGCTGTTCTCTTGGGTTCACACCCTCGTGGTGCTGTTCTCTTGGGTTCACACCCTCTTGGTGCTCTTCTCTTGGGTTTCACACCCTCGTGGTGCTGTTCTCTTGGGTTCACACCCTCGTGGTGCTGTTCTCTTGGGTTCACACCCTCTTGGTGCTGTTCTCTTGGGTTCACACCCCTCGTGGTGCTGTTCTCTTGGGTTCACACCCTCGTGGTGCTGTTCTCTTGGGTTCACACCCTCGTGGTGCTGTTCTCTTGGGTTCACACCCTCGTGGTGCTGTTCTCTGGGTTCACACCCTCGTGGTGCTGTTTCTCTTGGTTCACACCCTCGTGGTGCTGTTTCTCTTGGGTTCACACCCTCTTGGTGCTCTTCTCTTGGGTTCACACCCTCGTGGTGCTGTTCTCTTGGGTTCACACCCTCGTGGTTGCTGTTCTCTTGGGTTCCACACCCTCTTGGTGCTGTTCTCTTGGGTTCACACCCTCGTGGTGCTGTTCTCTTGGGTTTCACACCCTCGTGGTGCTGTTCTCTTGGGTTCACACCCTCGTGGTGCTGTTCTCTTGGGTTTCACACCCTTGTGGTGCAGATTGCAGCCACATACTGGTATGAGGGACTTCCCGCCGTATTGGCTGCTCTGAGGGAAGAGCACAGCCAGCTTATCTCTTATCAATGCATCGCATCCCCCTTTTCGTCTGGTCTGGATCACAAAAGGCCCTCGCTCATCCTCCTTGGAATCACACCCTCGTGGTCTGGTATGCTGCAGGCTGCCTGACATGCTGCAAGGAGGGGACCTCCCTGCTGACTGCTCTCTCATGTAAAACGGGTGTCAAGGTCCTTTGTAGGATTTGTAACGCCCACCTGATGCATCAGTTGGGTCCTATGTGGTACATTCAAAGTGATGCGTGCCTATTTAGAGTCCAGCAAGTAGCGCTGGCCATGTACCGTAGGTAATAATTCAGACAATTTCAGGAGTGTTCACTGTTGTTAAAGTGATTACCCTTTCATCACCCACACAGCCTGATAAGCTTTTTGCATGCCCTAATTGGAAACCAAAAACAGCATCAATAAATGGGGAAGGTATACCGTATCACCCCGGATAGAAGCGCAGGCCTATTAAAAGCGCATGCGCTTCTATCTGGAGCAATGCGCTTATGCCCGATCCTCAATTATAAGCGCACCCCCTTAAAAAACATGATTTATTATAAGCACATGTTAGTTTTCAAATTGAAAAACTGTCAAATCACTGTAACTAAGTTCACTTTAGGAGGCGATGAGTTGAAAATCAGATTTCCTTCGCGTTCAAACCCTGCACAGGCTGCGCGTCCAGTCAGCAAGTGCTGTCAGAAGTGTTGGGCTGAGAAAAGCCCTTAGGAACTGTTTGGCCAAGATACTTGGCCACCCTCATTCCAACTGCTAAATGCTCCTCATTAGGGCACTGAACAACCCTAGCCAGCTGCCCGATAACAAAGGCGACGTCCGGTCGGATGTTTAACGCCGCGTACATGAGGCTGCCCACCAACGAGTGAAAACGGCGCCTCTCCTCTTCTCCAACGCTCTCCTCCTCTGATCCCTTCAAACACTTAAACCCAGAAGGGAATGGAGTAGCCACATGGCCTTCACTCTGCCCAAAGTTGGCAGCCAAGGCCTCCAGGTACTTCCGTTGGTGTAGACGCATACACCGTTTCTCCACATCTCGTTCGATGTGGAGCCCGAGGTAGAAGCTCACGTCACCAAGGGCCTTGCACTTGAACTTGTCTTGAAGCTTCAGCATCACCTCCTTCACAAGGTCAGAGGAGGGTGAGAAAATGAGGATGTCATCCACAAAAACCATCATGAAACTCCTCTGCTCCCCCACGCCAAGCATGAACAAGGAATGATCGGCGGATGAGGGAATGAGCCCGGTCTCCTCCAAGACTTCACGCAGCTTCAAGTACCAATGCATAAAGGCTTTCTTGAGCCCATAGAGCACCTTCTTCAGCTTCCACACTCTGCCACTACCATCATCAAACCCCTCTGGCTGCGCCATGAAGATCTCCTCCTCTAGGACGCCGTTGAGGAATGCCGTTGTCACATCCATTTGTTTCACCACCCATCCTTTGATGGTAGCTCCCGCAAGTAGGGTTCGCAGCGTCGTCGGCTTCACCACAGGAGCAAATAACTCCTTATAGTCTACCTTCTCCTTCTGCTGGTACCCTTTGGCTACAAGCCTAGACTTGTAGCGCTCGATTTTGCCATCGGCGTCGGACTTGATCTTGAAGAGCCACTTGGACGTAATCGCCTCACGCCCCTCCGGTAGCTCAACCAATTCCCATGTGCCGTTCTCTTCAATGCTCTTCAGCTCACTCTCCATTGCCTTCTTCCACTTCTCAGCATCACTACTCTCCAAGGCCTCCTTGAGAGTTGCTGGTTCCCCCGGCATCTCCACCGGAGAGAAGAACGTGAAGGCACACTCCTCGTAGTCACTCTCCTCGTCATCTCCAACCATAAGTGCCGTTCCGGCCAGAGCTGACTAAGCTGGCTTTCCCAATGCATCATAGGTCAGCCTATTAGGGGCTTGAGTTCTCCTCTTGCCCCTTCCTTCCTCCTCAGCTGCAAGGACATGAAGGCCTTGGCGTTGCTGCGGGGTGACTCGGATCCGTGAAGCACTCATAGTGCGAGAAGGAAGTGTCGGTGCATGCTCGCTCACTTGCTGCACCTCCTCCTCTTCTTCCTCTACATCCTTGGCCTCCTCTCCCCCATTCACAAGGGAAGATTGCCTTGTGGTGGTGCTGCTGCTGCTCAGCTCCAAAGGCAGCTCCACATGCTCCAAACTGGAACTCTTGACTTCCCCAAACCGCATGCCTATCTTCACCTCATTCTCCGCCTTCCAATCCTTGTACATCAGATTCTCCATGAACTTGCAGTCTCTGCTCACCAAAATGTTCTTCGTGAATGGGCCCTAAAGAAGCCACCCCTTGCTGTTTTGAGCCATGCCCAAGTGCACAGTTTATATCGCCTTAGCACCGAACTTGTCGTGCCGAAGATGCTTAGGCACGAGCGCCATGCACATGCACCCGAACACCCGAAGCATATCCACCTTTGGCTTCCTTCCAATCCACTCCACATAGGGCACCCATTTTTCTGCTCCCACATGAGTCAAGGCTCTGTTCTTGGCCACACACGCGCTCCGCACTATATCAGGCCAGAAATAGTCGGGGAGCCCGGCTTCAATGAGCAACCCACGCGCCGTTTCGGTGATTGTCCAGTTCGCTTGCTCGGCGATGCCGTTCATTGCAGGGGAGTATGGCATGGTAAGGGAGTGCCTTATGCCATTCATCTTCAGCCACAATGAGAACTCCTTGCTCAGGAAATCTCCCCCTCGATCGGTGCGAATTGCCTTCACTAACCGGACTTGTTGCCGCTCCACCAACGGCAACCAATCGGTCTTCACCGTTTCAGCCACGTCGCTCTTCTTGGACAGCATGTACACCCAAGTCATGCGGGTGTAGACGTCGATTATGGTGAGGAAATACTCTGCTCCAGCAGCTCCAAGCTTCAGGGGGCCCACCACGTCCATCACCACCTCATCAAGTGGTGCCTTAGCCGTTGCCTCCGAACTAGAGAACGGGAAACGGGTGAACTTGGCTTGCATGCATGTCGGGCAGCCAAGTACCTCATCGGGCTCCCCCTTCACACGTATGCCAGCAACCATCTCATTCTTCACTAGCTGCTGCAAGATGGGCAGGGCGGCATGCCCCATTCGCCGATGCAAGGTGAGCCAATCACACTCCCCCATAGCCGAAGTCGGATTGGAGAATGCCGCACTCGCAATAGTGCCCCACATGCTCTCTCCGTACTCCTCCTCCGCTGCTGCCTTGGGGTTCTCCTCACCCTTTGCTGCTGCACCCACTCTCCTCGTGTTCACCGAGCTTGCTGGTCCCTCCAAGATTGCACTTCTTGGACTCAATCTCCTTAGCACGACCCTTCGCGCCATCGCCGCTACCACCGCTTCACCCTTGGTGCTGATGTTTGCTGCCACTTGCCTCTCCTTAGGCATGGGGACCACAGGGATCTGCCACATCTCGTTGTAGACATCCCTATCCTTGTGAAGGTCCCAAAGAATCCGCTCGCCAATCCTTGCGGTGTAGGTCTTGGCTCCCTTCGAGCTCGTGTCCATGCCGGCCTTTTGCAACCACCGCACGGAAAATCAGGTTGGCAGCAAGGTTGGGCACCCAAAGCACGTTCTTGAGGCCCACCATCTTCCCATCAGCACCCTTGAACATGGCCTTGCCCATGCCTTTCACCTCTACTCGCTGCCCCAAAGCCGATGTGACATGCATCTGATCGTGACGGCGTTTTGAACAGAGGCGGTTCGAAGTCATCAGATTCTGCTTAGGTGGTTTCAAGGGCATCTACGACCCCTAAGTGGACTCTAGACAATAACATGTCCGCGATGCGTACGCGGACAAGCTCTCCGCCCGCGCTATTCCTTGCGTCTTACTTGGCTTTACCCCTGACACGCCCTGGCTGGCAGTTTTACCACCCTACCTCGCACCGTGTCTTCTCCTCCCAGGACGTCACGTTTGACGAGTCGGTTCCCTTTTACCGTCTCTTCCCCTACCGCTCTACCCCTCCCCCGCCCCTGCTGCTCTTCCTTGCTCCAGGTCCCCCTCCGGTAGACCCCCTCCCCCCCAGGGTCCTTCTCCCTCAGGTGTGTCTCAGGTAGACCCTCTCCCTGGTACTGCGCCTGTTGAGGTAGCTGTTGACTCAGATGCTGCTCTAGGTGCTGCGTCTGGGGGTGCTGCGTCTGGGGGTGCGGAGCCGGGGTTGCGGAGTCTGGGGGTGCTGGGTCTAGGGGTCCTGAGCCTGGGGGTGAGGAGCCTGAGGGTGCTGAGCCTGCGGGTGTGGAGCCTGGGGATGTTGAGCCTGAGGGTGTTGAGCCTGGGGGTGCTGAGTCGGAGGGTGCGGAGTCTGGGGGTGCTGAGCCTCAGGGTGCTGCTTCGTCTGGAGGTCCTGCTGTTGCTTCGCCAAGACTGTCTTGGCAGCAGTTGCGTGAGTGGCTTGTTTGGCGTACACGACTTCGAACTGGAGTTACCTGAGCTGGAGCCGCTGGAGCTGGAGGTGCTGGAGTTACTGCTGGAGCTGGTGGTACTGGAGGTACTAGCGACTACTGGTCATGGAGGTGCTCGTACCAGGGAACTGGAGCTGCCCAGACTGGTGGTGTTGGGGGCGCTGGAGCTGGAGACCCTATGGAGCCTGGAGGAGCTGGAGCTGGTGGCACTGGCGCGGGAGGCGCTAGAGCTGGAGGAGCTGGAGCTAGTGGCACTGACGCGGGTGGCGCTGGAGCTGGAGGAGCTGGAGCTGTTGACCCTGGAGGCACTGTGCGGCCGCGATCGTACTTCGTTCCCCTGCTTCACCAGGTTCTTGGTGTCCCATCTTCTACTAGCCTTACTCCTCCCCTCCTGTGTCCACCGTCTGACCAGTCGCAGTTGTCGTTATAGCTGGCCTCCCCACTGCTTGCTCATTCTCCTTACACTGAGCAGTCTGGCGGTCCTACAGAGCATCGTGAGCCTGCGTCTTGTCCTGTCTCGCCTGTTCGCACTGCTCGTCGCGTTCCTTGTTTGCGTCCTCCTCCTGTCCCTGGCACGCACACTATGGCACTTCGTCATTCCTATGTTCCACTACGTGTTCCTCTGCCTGTTCCTCCGGAGTCCTCTCTTCCTGAGGTCCCTGACCCTGAGTCTGACCGCGCTCGTACTGCTAGTCCCACTGTCTCTCATCTCCTCGCTACTGCTTTCACTGACCTTTCCTTTGAGTCTACTACTGCGTGCTGCCCTAATTGGGTTGTACCCCTTGTGGGCTACCCCACTATAGTCTACACAAATGTAAGCACTATAATGTTGTGACAGATCCAGCGGGCCATAATTGACAGAGTCCCTACACCCGACCGCCCCTTCACAAGGTTATGTTATATGTATGGGAAGCCAGGTCATATGTCAAGAGAATGCCCCGAGAAAACGCTGGTGAAGAGGAACGACTGGAAGGAGCAGCGAAATTGGAAGAGTCGTGAATTAACATGCCCCTTAGTGGCTATGCTCTTTCGCCCGAACACCACATCCCCATCAAGTCGTGGTTCCGATTCAAGAAATCAATCTCACTCGGTCGAATAACAGGGATAATCATGTGAAAAAAATGAAAATGTTTGTCGATAGCGGGGCTAGCCATAGCCTTCTCAACTTGGCGACAACAAAAAATGTGAGGTGCAACATGACAGGTAT